>CM062810.1:200194945-200794945 GCA_031772625.1 Pinus tabuliformis | reverse complement strand
GTGAAAAGAAGGCCAACCAACCTGGTGTCTTTCGCTTAGTCGATCCTTGTCCTCTCTCCTTGTCTCTTGTTCCCAGCTCCTTGCTCTCTTTGCCGGTCCAGCTACACACAGATCCTGCACAAAACAAGAGAGGAAACTACAAGATACATGTACTCATAACTGATGCATGGATTAGAGTGAATCAAATATACAAGTAAATACAATCCATCAATGTAATACAAGTATATAGGAGAACATGCAAAACTTTATTGATAGAAGTAACAGGGTTCTGAGAAGGTTACAACCAATGATGGCTCCAATCCAGCAGCACCTCCCCAGCAGCAAGAACTCTCCTCTTCACCTCTAGTAAAACAATCACCCAATAGCTCTAACTGTAATCCAACAGCACCTCCTTGCTTAACACAAAATTCCAGCCTCCTTAGACCTCATAGAAGAGCTCTATATATAGGAGAGAAGAAGAGAGGATGAGTCAGCTTGAGACTAACATGAAGCTGCCTTGTGTCCTCTCCCTCTTCAGTTCATCTTCAGTTCTTGAGTCCACTTGGAGATCCTTGCTTACACATGGTGATCAAGTACCTCTTACTCATCACAGGGCGAATCTTATGAACCAAGTGTCAGTTTGGAAGCTTCCTGGGCAGTTGACAACTTGCAGGATGACTGTGCCACTTGGCCAATCTCGCCCAGCGCAGGTAGCCTTCATTACTTTTGACTTCCAGTGCAGGTACAAAGAGGGACAGTTGCATTCCAGTGCAGAAGCTCAGTGGAGCAGCTGACATGATCCAAAATAAGCCTGTTTTGAAGTGTTTTCAGGTGGAGAACTGATTGGAAGTGCTGTTGTTTGATGACCTTGTTCTTTTAGGGGTAAGAACAACATGTTTAGGAACTGAGGATCCCTGTAATTATTGACATTCCATGCTCCTTGACGCGAGGCACAAAAATGTCTATAACAGCATGGTGTCCACCAACCTTGCTATCTGCACTTTAGAGGCTACGAAGATGCTGCGTGTGAAGGTACCTGGCATGATAGTGCTGCCAGATGGAGCACTGACCACAAAGAATGAAGCTAAGAGGCCCATTGTTAGCGCCCTCAAGGGAGTGGGGTTGAACTTGGCAGTGCTCCCTAGCAAGGTGCTCCACCTATTGTAGGATGGAGTGATCACAAAGCTGAGGGTCTGGGAACACTGCACTTTACAGGTGATATGCAAGCAGAGAATTAATAATGAATAGGTGGCCCTACAACGAGACTGTGCCATCGCTACCGTGAATGAGGTAACTGACCAAAGAAAGTGTATAATTCAGGTCATGGAGGAGGCATGCCAAAAGGTCCCGGACATGGCCATTCGTGAGGAAGAACTGGTAAAGGTGTGCATCCACAAGCTTGATATAGGGGTGTGTGATGCTCATACAAAGATGGCTAGGATTCAACTTGAATTGAACCTATAGATTATAGAATTATAGTTGAAGGCCCAACCTTCAACTCCACCAGAAGTAAAGAAGCAACGTGCCGGGACTGGAATCTGCATGAGAGATGTGTGATGTCATATCATTGGAATCCAACTAAGAAAGAGATTGAAGACTGGTTGGATAGGAAGACCCATGAATTCGTGGTGCAATAGAACATAATTCTGTGACTAACAAACGAGCAGTGGCTAGATAGGCATATGTATACAGAAATTCATGAGATCTTTCTCTGTTCCTTTATAGTTGAGTTATACGAGTGGATCACGAAGATAGAAAATAACCAAGGAAGGTGGAGACTTGACTAACCTATTGTCTGGACCTCAGAGTTAGTACATAGACTAGAATTCTCTAAGGATAAGATCACCCGTGCTGTCGATCATTGGCTCGATCGCATCATATGGGGGTTTGTGACTAAATTCGTGGTCAATACCTTAGTTAGTTACAGGGAGGCGGAGCAACACTTTTTCAAGGGTCTGCGAGGTAAGTACTTGAAGTCTTTGAATACCTATATTAAGATTTTATTGTGCGAAAAATGGGTTATGTAGCTACCTTGATGTTTGGAACTATGCAAAGTGGAAAGACTTACAGAAACGAAGGAAGAAAGGGTCCTGAGTATATCCCACTGATTTCACCTCCATTAGGTGATGAAGAAGGAGTAGTGTAGGCTTCTCCGCGAAGTGAAATTCAGTTAATAAGACAATGATTCCTATGACTACCACCTCCACCTACACCACCTCCAACTTCACCATCATCACTTGTGACTTCACCCATACCACCACCACCTCCACTGCAGTTCAACATGGCAAATTTAGTGAAGCTGCCTATGTTTAAAGGCTTGGGAAATGAGGACCTGTACTAGTTTTGGTTTGTTGTGAAAGCTGTATGGGAAGCTTAGGGAATTAGAGATGATCACATGAAGAAGGCAACATTGGTTAGTTCTTTGCAGGATCACGCGCTAATCTAGTACATCAAGTACTCTAATGATAACCCAAACGTTGGAGTGGTATACATCCATACAACATTGAATAAGGAGTTCAGTAGGCCTAAATCCGAGGCACAATCAATCACAGGGTTCAAGGAAATATCGATGAAACCAGGTGAGACACCTTGGGAATTGGATCAGAGGTTGAAGTTTAAAATCCGTGAAGCTAATATGAACTTAACAAATGGACAACACTATGAGTGGTTCGTGGGTTTTCTCCTGCCTCACCTAAGGGTTCCATTGTCACAAAAGAAGATTATGACTCAGGAAAAGGCCTTGGAGATTGAAATGAGATTACATGAAACACCAATGCAAGATCCAAACCTGGGGTTTCAGCAGATCCATGCATAGTTGCAAAATCTTTCCCTTGAAATGCAAAGATTGAAGCAAGACAGAACAGTTCAACTAGAGGTGCATGAAGAGGTATGGTGCCTGAAATGTAAAGGTTAGGGGCATGACAGAGACCATTGCCCAGTCTTTGAGAATTATATTGCAGGAGGAGGGCTAATTCCTTTCAGGCTAGAAGCACAAGCAGGATCGAGTGTGGGGCCTATGTTGTGGTGCTTTATATGACAGGTAGTAGGAAAACATATGACGAATAACTGTCATTTGCTATAGAAGTTTATACAAACACCGCAGCAACTGTTTTGCAACTTCTGTAGGTCGGTAGGGAATGATGAGTGCAGCTGAAAAAGTTATGAATTGATGATGGACAAAACTACTGCCTATAGGGTTCAGGCAGAAACGTGGCCCCTTTAAATAGAGGAAACTTCACTGAATTGTCCATGCTAAACTGCGATGAAGGTGGTAGTGGTATGAGTGAAGTTGCAGGTGATGGTGGTGACGTTGGAGGTGGTGTAGGTGGAGGTGATAGTGGCAAGAATCCTTGTCTTATCAACTGAATTGCACTTCGTAGAGAAGCCTGCGCTAATCCCTCTTTGTCACCTAATGGAGGTGAAATCAGTGGACTATACTCAAGACCCTTTCTTCCTTCATTTCTGTAAGTCTTTCCACTTCAGGTAGCTCCAAACATCAAGGCATATACATAACCTATTTCTTGCACAATAACATCTTAATCTAGGTATTCAAAGACTTCAAGTACTTACCTCGTGGACTGTTGAAGAAGCACCACTCTTCATCGCTATAACTAATTGAGCCATAGACCGCAAATGCAGTCACAAATCCTCCTATGATGCGATTGAGCCAATGATTAATAGCACAGGCAATATTATTCTCAGAGACTTCGAGTCTCTATACTAACTCCGGGGTCCAGACAAATGCGAGATGATTCTTCCATTTTCATCCCTAAGAACCCCTCCAAAGCCTGCCATGCCCGAGTTTCCCTTTGAAGCCCCATCGATATTATACTTTAAAAAGCCTCCAGGGGAGGATTCCAGAAATCCTTAACCAGTTCTCTCATGTTTATTTTCTTTTCTATACCTTGTGGACTAAGCCCCTGCATGCCTAACTGCCTGAAAATTGATAACTCTGATTTTGAGGGAGGATTTTTGGGGAGATCCCTGACTGTAGTGCTGACTGTCTCCTTAAGCTGTTTTGAGATTTGCTCCAACAAGTGAAGAGAGGAACTCTTCTCTTGTTTGAAGATTCTTCTATTTCTCTCTTTCCACACATTCCATATGATGAAACTTGGCAACACATCCCAGGCAGAGTTAAGAACTTCATAATCCAAAAAATTATTCCTCCAATTGTTCAGGGTTTTAGTGATGCTTCCTTTGTCTCTATCCAACTGTTTGAAGATGGTGGTAAAAAAATCCCATAACCTGGAGGTGAAAATGCAGCTATTGAGAAGATGTTCAATGGTCTCCTCTTGGACTTTGTAGAGCTGGAATCTGGAGGGTCCCAACATACCTCTCTTCCTGATATTATCCTAGGTTAAGATTTTCCTATGGTGAACCAGCCACATAAAGAGTTTGATCTTCATCCAACCCTTGTGCCTCCATAGCTTCTGCCAAGTTCTGTCTGTAGCTTGGGATTCCAGCCCTAGGAGAATACCTTTTTCTTCGTTAATGTTAAAATTTTCCTCTTTGTTTATGCCCCATATTAGTTGATCCTGCCCTTCAGTAACTAAAATCATCCTCTGATCCAATAACCTCTTAAGGATCTCTGCTCTATTGTTCAGGGTCCTGTTCTCTTTGCCATCTATTTTTTTCCATGTTCTCCATTTTTCTGTATTGTTAGAATGCTCCCAAAAGTCCTTTACTTTCACTAATTCTTGGTTTTCTGTCTCCTGTTTGAGGCCCAAAAATTTCTCTCTCAAAAGAGTTGATTCTTGTCGCCATTTTTCCTCCCAGAATAGTGCCAGATCTAAATCTCTGATTTCCCAGAATTTTTTTTTTGGGACAACCTCTTTGTTCTCCTTGTTCCATATGGGAGATCCCTTTATATTTCCAGACATTATTATGATATCATGAGAAAGCCAGGCACTAGAATATTTTTCCTTCCAGATGCTTGCCCATTCACCCTTAGGATCCTTAACCCACCTCCACCAAAGTTTGGCCCCTAGAACCTTACTTAGAATCTCTATATCATCCAATCCTAGGCCTCCTTGGTTCTTGGGTTTGCAAATCTTATCCCATGAGACTAAAGCCCATTTTTTCCTTGTTTCCTCTTTTCCCCAAAGAAAATCTCTTTGGATGTTTCTAAATTGTTGTAAAACTCCTTTTGGAGCTGGGAGAGTTGATAACATGAAGACAAGGATAGCTTGGAGCACTACGTTTGTGAGAACCAATCTACCAGCCAGATTTAGAGACCTGGTTGCCCATTTCCTAACCTTATCTTGCATGTTAATAATTAACGGTTCCCATATGCTTTTAAGAATAGGTTTAGTCGTTAGAGGAACTCCAAAATACTTAGAGGGGAGAGAGTCTCTTTGAAATCCAAGGATTCTGGAGACATTTCTCTGGATGGCTATATGGGTATTAAAGAAAATATTTTTGATTTGGAAAGATTAACTTCCATACCTAATGCCAAAGAAAAGTCTTTCAAAATCTGGTTGTATGCTAGTGCTTCTTTGACTGTGGGAATTCCTTGTATCATGGTATCATCTACAAACTGTTGATGAATCAGAACTTGACCATTCTTCGAAATTTAGAGTCCTTGAATTTTTTCGGTTGCTCTAGCATGCTTAATGGACCGCCCCAACCCTTCCATCATGAGGATGAAGAGGAAAGGAGAGAGTGGATGTCCCTATCTGAGTCCTCTAGAAGGAAGAAAAATTTCAGAGGGAGAGCCATTAATTAAAATTGAAAATATGGAGGAAGCTGCTAGGGCCATGACCCATCCGATCCAATTATGATTAAAATCAAATGCTGCAAGCACTTTCTTGATATATGTCCAATTCACTTTATTGTATGCTTTGGCTATGTCCAATTGCAATATCATAGTCGATTTCCTTTCACTAGTTAACAAGTGGACAACCTCGTGAGCTTGTATGATGTTATCTAGAATTTTTATGGCTTCCACATAACCTGATTGTTCCCCCAAAACCAGTGAAGGCAGTAAAGGTTTCAGTCTGTTGGCCACAACCTTGGAAATTAACTTATAAAAAACATTGCATAAAGCGATGGGTCTATACCTCTCTGGTGTTTGGGCATTATCCTACTTTGGAATTAGGGAGATAAATGAGGTATTGAGAGCTTTCAAAATAGTTTTGTTCGGCCTAGAGTTTTCCACTGCCCTTATAATATCCTCTTTGACAATATTCCAACAAGCTTTGAAGAAATCTACATTGAAACCATCTGGACTTGGAGCCTTACCCTTTTGCATTTCCTTGAGGACCTCATTGACCTCCTTTTCGGTTATAGGTCTGTTGAGATTACAATTATCCTCTCTGGATACCAACTTCGGGATATGCTTAATGAGTTCCTTGATGAAAGGAACCTTGTCTAAAGTATTTTCTTGAGCAATACCTTGGAAGTGATTAACACCACTTCTATCTCCTCATGAGATTGATGTATCTGCCCAACCACATCCTTGATTGAAGAGATTCTGTTGTGAGTCCTATTTGCTATAGTGGATTTATGGAAAAATTTAGTATTTTTCTCTCCTTCTTTTAGCCATTGAACTCTTGATTTTTGTTTCCAAAAAATTTCCTCTTGATTGCACAACTTTTCCCATTCTTGGTGATTTTTCTCTACTTGGTCATTTTTGTCCTTGTCAAAGCCTTCCTTGATCAAAGCTTGGTTGAGCTCCATTATTTTATTTTCCACCACTTTATTTCCTACAAAAATATTACCAAATTCATTCTTATTCCAGGCTTTAAGCTTCAGCTTGATGTGCTTTAATATTTTGTGAAGTAGGAACATTGTTGATCCTTGAGTTTGCAAATCCTGTGCCCACCATTCTTCAATGTTGCTGATGAATTTTGGGTGAGAAAGCCACATATTTTCAAATCTAAAAGGTCTATTTCTTGGGGTGCCTATGCCCTTGATTTCCATTTGAACCGGCCAGCGATCTGAACCTCCAAAGGGAAGACTTCCTGCTATTATTTCCTTGTCTATAAGCATGAGATCCTCAGAGATCATGAATCTATATAACTTGGAGGCTACCTGTGAATCCCCTACTCTTTTATTGTTCCATGTACAAAGGCCATTGTTTTTCTCAATATCAACAAGCTTCATGCTTTCTAAAAATATTTGGAAGGCTAAGGAATCTTTATTTAGAGCTCTTGTACCCCCTTTTTTCTCCGAGAGAGATCTGATCATATTGAAGTCTCCTCCTAGGACCCAAGGCAGTCCCGCATGTCTGACTCATAGATCCACCAAGGAATCCATGAACCTGATTTTATCATCTAACCTTTGAGGGCCATAAACATTCGTGACTAGATAAGTGTCCCTGTCTCCTACTGGTTGTATAACAACTGATAAATAATTCCTTTATGCCTCTCCATCAATTATTCGAATTTTTTGGGGATTCCAGAGTGTGAGGATACCCCCTGCTGTATTCTCTGCTTTAACTTCTAGAAACTCAAATCTATAGAGCCATTTACTATGGATTTGCCTTAATTTCTGAATGGATCATTTTGTCTCTTGGACAAAATTATATCTGGAGCTGCCTGTTTCATTCTATTATTCATCAATCTCTGTTTTATTTTTTTTCGTAAACTGCTACATTTCTATTATCTACATCAAAATTTAAAAATACAAACTAAGAAACCTCAATCCGCCCAAATGGGAAACCGGGTCTGTTGGTTCCTCTTCATCAAATATTCAATATTGTTTTCATCAATCTCTATTTTCTCTTGCTACCAAGACCTCTAATATTCCAAGTTGTGAACTTAATAATTAAAGATTGGTAAAGGAGTAACTAGTTAGGTCTTTCATCTTACCTAAGTCCACCATAAGCTTCCCACATTCCATCAGTAGCTCATTTTTCTTTTTGCTGCCTCTTTTTTCCCTGGATTTCTCGGTGCTAACCCCGAAGTCATTTTTACTACCTTCACCCCATCATTTCTCTGTCTTTCAATGTTATTTACTCCCTCCAAACCCTTTCCCTAGGTTTTCCATAAGAATAACTGTTGTATTCGTTTGAGCTCTTCTTGTGGTGGTGATTCTACCTCGCCAGTTGTTCCTTGAGCCAAGAACCCTTCTAGATCCAGGTTTTCTCTGTCAAGAATCTCCTGTAACTCTTGTCTTCCATATCCATTTCACTCTAGGTCATTTCCTGATCCATATCCAACTCTGATTCATTCAACATGATCCCCTTCTGTTTTTCGTTTTCCTGTGTTTAATCTCTTTCTTTTTCCTTTTCCTTATTCTCGTAATCTTCATTCATTGCTTGATCTTCTACTGATATTTCTTCCTCCTCTTCAAGAACTTGGGACTGGTTCTGACTACCCTTTTGTCCGTTAGCTTGGTGTTTCTTTGGCCCTTCTTTTCCACTTTTCCCTTTATGAACTACTTTGTGAAAGCTATCTGTATTTTTCATTATGTTTATTTTGCTTTTGTTCTCTACTTTACTGAGGGGAAAGTCTCTTAAAAGGTGCCCATGTTCATGGAATTTGCGACATCTGAATGGAATATGTTCGTAGTCAACTATTTGCACCCATTCCTCATCAAAAACCTCCAAGATGACTTCATCCAAAAGAGCTCCAGATAGGTCCATCTCCACACAGATCCTAGCAAAAGAGGTGTATTTTCCCCTCCTTGTGGCTTCAGAGGCTTTGATAAACCGTCCTAATTTATTGCCTATGGTTGT
Organism: Pinus tabuliformis; assembly: GCA_031772625.1. NCBI lineage: Eukaryota > Viridiplantae > Streptophyta > Pinopsida > Pinales > Pinaceae > Pinus > Pinus tabuliformis. Next base: position 200,786,286 of record CM062810.1, on the reverse strand, counting down.
AAGGGATTCAGTTTTCCAATCGTCAAGAGGCAGAGAATAGTGTCTTACCCAAACCAGAACTGAAGTAAAAGTTTCCTGCTCTAGAACAAATTTCATCATTCATGGCTGCAGATCGAGCCCTGCTGCTGCATAGAAGTAGGGCCCACCTTCAAACACTCTGTCTTTATCTTCAATGTTAGTGAACACCACAATAAAGAATCCTTTGGACCCCAGATGTAGATCAATGCTACCTTTGGGTTTCCAGAATAGAATAACATTCTGCCTAACATGCTCAAATCTTGGTCAAATGATGTATTAGAGTAGGGTTAGAATAAAATTAGAGAAATAAATGGTCGCTAGAACAAATGAACCAATTTATAGATTACTTTTTGTTTAATTATGGGTTAATTACCTTTAATAGGTGATTAATATTGTATAAATAAAGCTTTTTGATGTTTTAGAGTAAATTCATAAATGACAAAATAATTTTTCGTGAAGCACTATCAAGAAAATTCTTTTGGACAGTGATCCTTTTCCCTATGCAGATCAATGGTGGGGAAGACATTTTTCACCTCCTTCCACCATTTCATGTTAACGAAAATGGGGGTTCTGAAATGTGGTTTTAGTTTCAGCAGGCCCATTGCAACGTGTCACCTCATCATCACTTCGCACCCCCTGCTCGATACCACTTACCACTACCCCACCCCCCAAAATATTCTCATTCCACTTCATATACACATCATTCCACCAATGGTTATCCCCATTTCCTACCCCTTCATCTCGCTAATTATTTTCCTCCACTTGTCCATATTTTTTATTCTCCTATCCGTTGAAGTACATACACATTCCTCCTAGTCGTTACCAGCTTTTTGTTGGCCATCAATGCACATTAATCCCATTTGGTAACAATTTGATCCTAATGGTTATTCACTTCACCATTATAAATAATCCCCTTATCCCCTTCGCACGATTTCCCTGGTTCTATTTCAATTTTCGAGTTGAAGTATTGTGACCAAACACTATTATGTATTTTTTGATATGTTAATGATAATGAGAAGCATTCCATTGATCCAACACAAAGTTGACTTAGATGGCTAAAGCTCTTGGGTTAGGTCCCAACCCTAGCAGCAGAGGTTCCTCTTACTGTACTTGTATTCTTCGGTTTATTTCATAGATTGTTTGATTTTGGTGTTGTTAACTTGCAAGTATTGGTAGATTTGGTTAGTTTGCTTCCATTTGTGAATAGCTTTAACAATAGCATTATAGAGATAAGAAAATATTACAAAAATACTAATAACAAGTGGATATTACCTCATTCCTCCCTTCACGTACCATGGCTTGAGGAACAACTCCCATTCATCCCAAAAAGATAGAATTCTTGTTTCTTATGAAATTTAGGGTTCCTCTACTAATTAGGTCATTATCTTTAAGTTTTAGAAGAAAAGTTGCAGTTGTCATTCTGATATCTTAATTTTTTCATTAGATTTCATTTTTATTTTATAATAGGTTTCAATCATTCCCATGCATAAACTCGACAAATAAAAATGATGCAAAATTTATTTTCTTATATTTTTGTAAACCCTTCTTATTTTGAGATGATTTATGGATAAATGGAAACACTGATGTATATGTTTCTAGAGTTTCAACACTGCAGGAAGACCTTATATCATCAGCGATAGCCAAACTATATCCACCCATGATCGCCAAAAGCCACTAAGCTCTCAATTCGAGTTATCATTTTACAAGGAAAACTTTCCATCCTTATTGAGCAAATCTAACCATCATAAAGCTTTGGTTTGAGTTATGGGTGAGTGCCTACCACACCATTGCCTTATTTTCTCCTTACTCACCTTCCCTAAGCTCCATACCACCATCCAAACCACTCCCTATTCTTTCGGCTTGTTCATGTAGGAAAACAAGGGATATTATAGGTGAACTAGGACATCTTGTAGACATCCTATAGGAAAACCTGTAGTGGCCTGTTTTGAGCCCGAATTGTGAAAAAAACATCACTAAAGATAGGAGTAGAGCCCTACTTTCCTCCAAAGTAATATGAACCATTTCACTCACCTCCCTCCACACCTATCTCACCTGCCATGCAACCAAGAAGGTTTAGCATTTATATTTTTACAAAAGGATAAAAGTAAAAAGGTTGTTATATTTATTCATGCACACATCAGTTAAGTGATTTTTTAGATCAGATTTCATGCTTAGGTTAGTTAATATTTCACATGTGTTAAATTAGAATTCTTTTGAAAATCAAGGTATATTAAAAATAGCTAGATAAGTTATGTGTTTTGTAGGAATCTGTTTCATTCTTTGATTACTGCAGTAAGTAGCATTTCAATTCTCTCAATTAGGGTAAAATTCTCCTCTCTCAATCGGTAATCAAACTTATTCTAAATCAATAGCAGGCTAGTTTGAGAAGCACTAGTGGTTTATCACCTCAGTTCAGTAGTGACAAAGAGTGGACCCATTACATCTCTTTGTGTATACAACACTATCACCTCAAAGTTTCTACGAACCCTGGGTTGATGAAGTAAATTTGGTAGCCCTAGGAGTTGCAGCATCCTTGCTGCAATACTGGTGCTCATCACTTTTCGAAAATGTTTCCAAGGAGGTGTCTGAGTGGATGTGATTTCTACTTTCTTACTTCCAATTCTTATCTCTTTCATTCTGCTATTAGTTCCATTTTTCAAAGTAGTTGCAAGTTGGTTTTCTTTCCTTTCCATTCTACAATTGATTCCGTTAAGCAGTTAGTTTCAATTCAATGTGTCTTTTCAATTTTGCAATCAGTCTTAAAGCATGAAAAAAAAAACAAAAATAATCCTTCCATGCGTCGTAGGAATAGGGATAAATTAGGAAAATTTCTACCAAACACCCCCACCACTTTGAACATCCAACCTTCCCCCTTCTTCGGTGCCTTTGAATTAGAGGAACCCTTAGGCAAACAACCAAATTTTTTTGAAGAGACTAGGGCAAGAAGAAGAAGAAACCATGTCAACTGACATAATGGTAGAAATGAAAGGGGAGATAAAGAAAGAATTGAGGGTGATTTTCCCATCAGATAAACCAATGGAAATGCCAAGATGAAAAACATAAGCCCCTCTGCTCTTCCTCACTTCCATGGAATGACCTCAGAAGATCCAAATAATTTTCTATTCAAATTTTCTTTCATATGCAGAACTTATGGTTACACCTCTGATGATCAGAAGTTGAAATTATTCCCACCCACTCTCAATGACGCAGCGCTACGCTGGTTCATGTGTTTACCAGGGGATAGTATCACCACTTGGGATCAGATGCAACAAACTTCAACAACAAGTATAGGGACTATTGTAGGTCCAAAGATACCAAAGAGGAAAGTTTTAGGATGACCTTGGGACATGATGAGTCCTTAGAGGATTATGAGGAAACATTCTAGCTCAGTTATAAAAGGTCTAGGTGCACACTTGATCTTGAGTCACTTAAGTTAGTCCTCCTCAGGGGGATCAGGGAATATCTCCTAGAAACCCTAAAACCTGCTATCAGGAGGGGACATCTACCAGTTACCCTATGAGGATATCAAGGACAATTTTAAGAATCAATCTAGGGAAGCTAGAAAAATGGGTAGGTTAGTCAAACAATGGCCATATCATCCTCTTCAAACACATCTATAAAAATGGAAATTGGGAACATGTTGGAAATTTTAAGAGTGAAATGCTACAAACCCTTACCCTGCAGATGGACACTACAAAAATCAAGAGGAAGTAGGAGGAAGAAAAGAGAGCATTAGCCATCTTCTACCCTAGATGCATAAGGAGGCACCCTAGGAATGAATTTCCATTAAAACTTATAGAAATCTACTCTATTTGTGAAGAAAACCACTCCACAGACAAGTTTCCTCCTTAGCTTAGACTAAAAGTTTTATATTAGGGAAATGAAGGGGTGATTGAACAACTCTACTACATAAATCAAAGGAGGTCTCATGGGCCTCATCCATACTAGTAGGGCATGCAAGGGTCGTCCTCTACATATTAAAACCTTAAAACCCTAATAAAAACACATCCATTTCATCTTGGCCCCCCTGCTCATCACTCCTATTCTACACCTTCTCCCTGGTCTTTTACACCTCAATACCATTCCCAGCAAACCAACTAGCCCTTTCAGTCATATACTCCTCCACAGCCTCAGTGGAATGCACCTCCCCAAGGGTGGAGACCTCCATAAAACAACGCTCTAGATTTATTTCCTTCATCTCAATCTCAACCAATTATTTTACACCTTGCTACACCTAAACAACCTCAGATGCCTACCCAACCAAATCTGAACCCGAACAATAGACAGGCATAACAGGTCTACAATGGAGAGACATCCTACCTCGCTTACACTGTTGAAATTCAAGAAATCAATCTTAGGTCTAGGAGCGTGGTCCCAGATAACCAACCTCCATGTCCACCTAGGGAGAGTGAGGAGGAAGGAGAGGAAAGTATGCCTAGAGTGAATCCACAACCCTTTCCTAAAAGATTAACCCATCTAGTCCAGCATACCCTAGAAGAGAATGAACGTGTGATTGAATTGAAAAATCTATGTGTCAAAATATCACTTGTCCAAGATATTAAAGATGTACCCATTTATAACAAGCTGATTAAAGAGAAGTGTTTCAAACATCTAGGAAGGAGAAAAAGAGACACCCCTACCATTAATTTCATTGGATAGCTATTTGACTTAATGTTGGGGAAGGTAATTTTCCCAAAGTATTTAGACCCTAAAAGCCCTGTAGTATATGTACACATCAATGGCACCATTGTACCCCATAGCTTGATTGATCTTGGGGCCGCCATTAAGGTAATGACTATGGAAACTATGCTCAAGCTGAATCTTTGGGGATGATTAAGAAAGATCACGACAATCTTGCAGCTTGTAGACTGATCCACAGTAGCCCCTAATGGTATTGTTGAGGATGTGATGATCTCCATTAACTCCTAGGAATACCTTGTAAAATTCTTAGTTCTCTAGCCTAAGACCAAATTGAATGGTTATCCTCTCATCCTGGGGAGGCCTTGGTTAGCCACTATCGATGCTTACATAAGCTGCAGCGCTATAAATATGACTACAAAAAATGGGCATCTATCCAAGCAGTTGGTCGTGTACCCTATTTCTCAGCCATCTCTAGAACATGACTCACCTTTATTCTAGAAGAGGAGGAAGAAGATGAAGTCTACTCATCCCAACATGGTCCAGGGATCTTTTGCTTATAGATGTATGAAAAGAATCACATCTAGAAATTTCAACTTAACAAAGAAATCTAATGCGCACACATAAAAGAAAAAGGAACACATACGGCACAAAAAGAAGAAAAAAAGACTTCATAATAGAGTTCGTCCAACTCGGGCTACGTCTATGAGCCTTGCTCAATCAATGGGGAGGCATTCATATATTAAATGACATGAAAAGAAGATAATTACATTCACTAGTTACATAAAAAGAGGCTTATACCTCCATTATAGAAAAATTGCTATGAAATGGAGACCTCAGATGGAGAAATGGACAACACAAATGCATCTGTGGCATTGAGAGGGGCTGAAAACATATAAAACTTTTCCAAATTAGACAAAATGCATTATCAGCCACCTGAACTCTCTCATGCCTCGAACTGCATGCTGAATATCCTCCCTCCCCATGCTTTCTTCATTCATCGGGCTTTATAATCCTTATTTTATTACAAGCGCGCTTAAATTGGGGGTTGTCCAATTAGAATAGAAGGATGTTCTAATGGAGGGATAAATCGGGCACGATGAATCTGCCCTTCCCTCACAAAATCACCAAAATTGGCCTTTTTTCGTTTAACGGATAATACACAGAAAACATTGGAAAACTCGACCAATCGCCTGTACCTGGATTTAAAATTATATGAAATCAGGCTTTAAAACATAATCGGGCCTGTGCTGATCGCATACCTCAATGGCCCTAGGGTCGTTCTTCTAACTATGCCGATCGTCGATTACCAATACACCAATATCAACATTATCGGATCGCTGCAGTCCATGGTCTTGGTCCTATCCCTTGGGTTTCGCTGACCCAGTCTTCCAATCCAATGATCCTCCAATTGCCGATGTTGATCAAATGTCGCCTTTCTTAAGTCCCAAACTCAGAGATCGCTTGCCCCTCCCAACTCTGATTATCTAGAGATCGTTGATTAGGGGTTCTAAAGGTCTTGCCTTAAGTCTGCCCCTTTGGACCCTCCAATTTTGATTTTTCCCTTTAAAGGCTTAAAGCCACTTTTAAGAGAAAATGCCTCATTTTCAAAGGAACTAAGGCAAACTCTTTTTGCCACAACTTCATCATACGGACTCGGATTGGAGTGTCATTCACACTGTTGGAATCAAGGTGTCGAGCACTTCAATCTAATGTCAGGATACTAGCTATTCTACCACTTTGAATTTTGAGATTTTGCATGCCACTGTATCTAAAGATGCACCTAGATCAATCCTCCCCATTGAGGAGCTTTTGGACCGCAAAAATCTTTCATTGGTCAATTGGCAAGTGAGGGAATTGTTCCCTCACCCTTTCCTTCTCCAACCATTTGGCCTTGCTAGGGTGCATTTCGTTGAAACCAACTCGAAGGTATTCCACATCTCGTTGCCGTTAATTCTTGGTCCTTCTGTCAAGGATGATGTCTTCAGGTAACTCATCAAGATATTCTGGTGCAAAATCATCAACTGTAGGAACTGTGCCCACCTCATTGGTGTCCATGATCAATGGTGGTTCATACAGCTTTAAGTTATCTACATTCACTACTGAGTACATCTACATATATACTGGAAAATCAAGATGAAAGGCATTGTTTCCAATATTCTCCAATATGGTGAATGGACCATACCAGATGGGTCACAACTTCTTCCCTTCTCCCTTCATCCTATCCTTGCTGATGTGGAACCACACTTTGTCACCCACTTGGAATTGGTGGTTAACTCAGTATTTGTCATGTCGAGCCTTGTAAAAGGCTTGAATTTTCTCCAACTTCTCTTGGACTGCTTGGTGAATCAATTGGATTCACTGGATGAACTGGTGAGCTTTGTCCACTAGAGCCATCTTCCTTTCCAAAGACCATATTGTTGAGCCTCAAACCTGCACTCATTTACCTATCCTCCCAACAACTTTTTCCTACTCACTTCTCTCTTTTGTCATCATTTCCTCCATCAACTTGTTCAATTCATTGCATTATATGTCTTTTTAACATGATTTGTTGGCTGTGCTAATGATTGACTGTTGGTTTAGAATTTTGGTACAAGTGCTGCAATTCCGCAGCTAATACAGCGTTTCCACAGCCGCTCAGAGATTCCGTAGCCATTTTCTTATTTTCTATGTTCCACGTGTCCTCCAAAGTAAAGGGCCACATGGGCAGGTTGGTATGACTGTGTACATGGTTCGTGTGCTATCAGCTAAGCCAACTCGCTCATATATACCCCCAGTCAACGCAGATGTAACCACGGTCAAACAGCAAGGTTCCAAGCGGTGGCACGGCTCTGCGTGAGTAGGTGAAGCACGTAACCACATCTGGCATCTTCTTCGAGCCACGAAGACGGCAGGGGACAAGAATCTAACCGTGGATTTATCATCCACGATGACCGTTTCCTCAAACAGTGCACGGTGCTGCTGTGTGTCTTTTGCACAGTTAATTAGTTAGCTGGTTGTTAGCTTAGTTTACGCAGAAGACAGTTTGTCTCTGCTGCTATAAATAAAGCGTTTGCATACGCTTAGTAGTTAGTCTTGAGGTCTATTTTTTGGCTGTAATCATTTTCGTTTATAAAACTCTGTTTCAAAGACTGTTTTATACAGATTTTGTATTTTGTGACATGCTGATTTAAATATCAAGAAGACTGTTTTGCTCCTATCCGTGTAGCTGATCTTTAACTGGTTGAGTAGATGGAGGGCCCCCGTCTGCCACAACCTATGTACAGTAGTTTTTAATTTCATTTTCCTACACTTCTTATGTTTTCATTTTCACATGTATACTAATGTACAGTTTGATTTCTACAATTTTCGTTTCTTTTGACATGTATAATATTGTACAGTTTGAATTATGCCTTTACATTCCCAACATTTTTAAGAACTGATCAGTTTGTTCTTGCAGGTGTGTTAGGAGCCCGGGATATTGTGTTTTTCCTTCTTTTTATCACTAGTGGCATTTGAAGTTGTCTTATCTAAACTACTGATTTTTACCTTGACTTGCATTAGTTTCATTGCTTAGTTTACTTTAACAGGTTTTGTCAAGTTGCTAATCTCTTGATGGTTCTCTTTATCATAATTCACTAACTTTCGTGGGACCAAAATATCGTTTAATTTCAGCTTGGTTTATTTAGTTTTGGACTCATATTGCTAATTCACCCCTAACTCTTTTTCACATGATCAATTTAGCTAAAGGCAGAATGTTAAGGGAGAATTAAGTAGTGTGATTCGTCACTTAATCTTTGCATTGCTTTAGATTCAGTAGAGGAGTTAGAGTAGTGTTCTTGCTTTCAATTGAGTTAATGTAGATGTCATTTTCATCCTTATCAGCAGTAGAGGTATTGGACTAGTGCCATTGGTCTTTTTGTTTGATGCTTTACTTTCATTTGAAGCTTTAATTTCCTTCCAAGTTATTTTTCATGTTTTCTCTTTAAATTTCAAGAAGCAATTAGAATTCGCCACATACACACACATTCACTCACTTGTTTATAACTTCATCACATCACATTAGGAAGATAAGTCACACATGAACTAAAAACGACAAAAAGAACTAGAAAAGGCCGCTTAAGTATATATTGTACACTTCACTTCATCAGCTTACGAGCCCCGGGTTGACAATTTATGATAGCAATTTAGACAACACTAAATTGACTAAACATATTGGCGTCGTTGTCGGGGAAGTGAAATTAGGTAGCCAATTTCTAAAAAAAATTAAGAAAAATTCAAGAAAGGGAAATTGATAACATCTCAGAGTATGCTCTCCTCTTGCACCTAGAGTAATCTGGAGGATTAGAAAAGAGAAAGTTATTGGTTTAATAGTTTCTTAAGTATGCTCTCTTCTTGCACCTAGAGTGACCTGGAAGATCAGAAAGAGAATTATTATCCTGACTTGAAGAAAAAATAAAAAAAAATGACATGCATAGAGCTAGAGATTCTAGGGGAAGGTTTTTAGCTAGAGCCAAGAGTTCGATTTTTACAAGTCCATCTACTTCAAGGAATAGACAAGAGACACCTCCCTCATCTCCAACTGACACTCCTAGCCCTAGGATTCCTGGAATTCAAGAGGCAAGAATTGACTCTCCCACACCTTCTATTGAATTTGAATCAGAAAGAGATCCTTCCCTTCCTTCTACAGAAAGACCAATTGTAATTGAAGAAGTAGAATCATCTGAGGAAGAGGGAGAAATTCCTTCTCATTCACCCTTTGTAGAAGAACCAGAAGATTCTGAAGTCTCTAGGGAAACCATTATGACAGAGGAAGGAGGTGGTAGAGGTAGAGGTAGAGGAGGAGGAGAAGGAAACAATGGAGGAGGTAGAGGTCACATTGGAGGAAATAGAGATGGGGATAACTCATTTGGGTTTCCTATCGTTGATGAGGATTCCCGAGCCACTATGAAAAACATATCACCATCTGTCCTCCCAAACTTCCATGGGTTAAGAACTGAGGACCCTGAAACATTTTTATTCGAGTTTGAATTCGTATGTCGAACTTATGACTATTTGGATGACACTCAAAAACTCAAATTTTTCCCTTCCACATTGAAAGGACAAGCTTTGAAATGGTTCATGGGGTTACTCACTCAATCCATTAGGTCTTGGAATGATATGAAACAGACATTTTTGGATAGGTACCTAGACTATTTTATGCCTACCAACCACAAGGATGAGGTATTTAAAATGGTACAAAGAGAAGATGAGAACTTAGAGGATTTACTTGAAAGATTTTAATATAACCTGAAAAGAGCAAAAATGAGTAGCTTGGATGAGGAGACCTTGAAAGCCCTCCTACTAAAAGCCATTAGAGATGAATGGATAGACATTCTGAACATGATGGGGAAAGGCGATATATCTCAACTTTCACTCAATGATATAGCAGAGCTATGTATCCTTCTCTCAAGGGGCAAATCCAAAACTCAAAAAGGGCCTAGAGATCCTTCTCTCCTTAGAGAAAATAAATCTGCAACTGGATGTGTAAGTAGGGCTGAGATTGGCAATATGCTTGATGAATTCAAAACTGACATCTTAGGTAGACTTAGTGAACAATTAGACACCCTTAAGATCCACAATAAACAGAAAGCAGAAGCCGAGGCCTTGGCCATCTTTTGCCCGAAATGTAGGAAGAAACATGCTTTAAGGGAATGTCCCTTGGAAGCACAAGTTGTGGAAACATGTGTGATTTGCTCAGAAAACCATGAGACCAAGGATTGTGCTTCAATCCCTGGGCTCAAAGCAGTCTTTCAAGAAGATCCAAATACACTTGAATCTCTCTGTTTTTTTGCAAGGAGACCTTGGCAGGGGCAACAAAATCAAGGGTTTAACAAGTCTATGAATTTTCAACCTCAACCAAATTGGAATCATTGGCAACAACCTTGGCATCAACCTCAAAATCCTTTTCAATCATGGATGCAAAGCATGCAAAATCCTTATGGGAGATTTGCTCAATTATATCAATATCCTCCATCTTTTCAAAACCAGCAAGCTCCGCAACTTCCAAATCAAAGTCAAAAACTATCATTGCCATTCCCTCAACAACAACAACCTCCACCAAATCAAAATTCTCAACTCTTGCTTCAATCCCAACAGAAGTCAAATCAACTTCCTTCTCAGCCATTGCCAAACCCCAATAATAGGAACCCTCAAAATGCTTACATGATGGAAGGTCAACCATTCCCTACCTATATGATTGTTCCTCCCAATGAGGTACAACTCAGATCAGGTAGAATCCTAGATCAACCTTCTATAAATGTTCAACAGCCAAGCATTTCTGAGAAAGAATCTCTTAAAGCTAATAAGGGTTCTGAAGCATCCCTTCAAAACCCAAACACTCAAAAAGAAAAAGAAAAAGAATCAACCCCCACAACTCCCATAGTTGAACAACCTACATCTTTGGCCACACCTCCTTTTCCTGAAAGGTTACAAATTGACAAATGAGTGGAAAAACAAATTTGGTTGCCTGACTATAATTTTCTAGATGAATTGAAAAATGTCTATATCAAGATTCCCTTGTTACAAGCCATTAAAGAGATTCCCATTCTAGCAAAAACAATAAAGGAGTTGAGCCTTAAAAGACCAGGAAGGAAACCAAGAGATACCAGAAGGATCCACCTGGTAGGAAAAATTGCAGATATCATGATGGGAAAGATTACCATGCAGAAATATGTAGACCCCGGTAGTCCAATTGTCAAAACACATATCAATGGGGTAGAAATACCAAATACTTTGATTGATTTAGGGGCTGTTATCAACATTATGAGTGGACAGACCATGGACCAGTTAAAACTTCCTAACCTTCTCTTTACACCTACTTTACTGCAACTTGCAGATAGATCAATCATTAAACCTGATGGTGTATTGGAAGACATTCCAGTCTCCCTAGACTCTTGGGAATATCCAGTTGATTTTATGATTTGAACTCCCAAGAACAATCTAGGAGGACATCCTCTTATTTTAGGAAGACCTTGGCTAGCCACAGATGATGCTTTCATAAGTTGTAGGTCTGGAGATATGTATATTTCTGATGGCAATTCAACAAAGAAGTTCAATCTGTATCCTCCAGCGAAAGCAATTACAGAAATAGGAGATAATGAGTGGGTTGATGATGAAGATACTATACAACTTGTCTTTACCATTTCTGATATTAGTGAAGATAGTCAAATTATGAACACATTAGAAAATTTTGAACCATATTCAGAATATGACTCTACACAATTTCAGTTGGATTCTGACATAGAGTGTCTATCATCTAGACAAATGTCTCTTTTCTCTATGGAAGAATTTGGTAGTTCTGCCATTGAGATATTTCCAGGAAAAACATTAAACATTAACAAAAACTTGGAAAAATCCCAACAGGAAGAGCTAACCAAAGTCTTGCAAAGACATTCTACTGCTTTCGCATGGGAGTATATCGACATGAAAGGTATTGACCCTAAGACTTGCATTCATCACATCTACATTGAGGAAAACAGTAGACCAATCAGACAACCTCAAAGAAGGATGAATCCAAACCTTAGGGAGATAGTGAAAGAAGAGCTCCAGAAGTTACTCAATGTAAAATTCATTTACCCCATTTCAGATAGCCGATGGGTTTCTCCCTTGGTTATAGTACCTAAAAAGAATGGTAAATGGAGGGTTTGCATTGATTACAGAGAATTGAACAAAGCAGCTTTGAAGGATCACTTTCCTTTGCCCTTTATTGATCAAGTATTAGATACTTTAGCAGGTAAAAAGTTTTTCTCATTTTTGGATGGTTTTAGTGGTTACAATCAAATTCAGGTAGCACCTGAAGATCAGGACAAAACCACATTTACTTGTCCATGTGGAACTTTTGCTTACCGAGTACTTCCTTTTGGATTATCCAATGCACCCGCTACATTCCAAAGGGCTGTACTAGGAATACTTTCAGATCTAATTCATGATTGTGTAGAGCTCTACATGGATGATTTCACAGTTTATGGTAACACATTTGAAGAAGCATTAGAAAATTTGGAAAAAGTCTTAATTAGATGTAAAGAAACAAATCTTTCATTAAGTCATGAAATTTTTTTTATGATGTTTACTGAAGGGATTGTTTTAGGACATCATATTTCAGGAGATGGAATTAAAGTTGATAGATCCAAAGTTGAAGTCAACTCCAAGTTACCTGTTCCAAATTGCCAGAAAGATGTTAGAAGTTTTCTTGGGTTTACTGGGTATTATAGAAGATTTATTGAAAACTTCACCAAGGTAGCATCTCCTCTTTTCAAATTACTTACCAAAGACTGTGAATTCAAATGGGATCCTGAATGTCAGTCTGCATTTGAAACTTTAAAGACTAGAATATCTGAAGCACCCATTTTGAGAGGGCCAAATTGGAAACTCCTTTTCAACATTTCTACTGATGCTTCAGATACAACTCTAGGAGCTATTTTGGGACAAAAGGATTTGGTCCCTTATGCCATTTATTACACCAGTAAAAATTTGACTCCCACTGAGTTAAATTACACTGTGACTGAAAAAGAATTCTTAGCCATTGCTCATGCAATCAACAATTTTAGACATTACATAACCGGCTATGAAACTTTTGTCCATACTGATCACTCTGCAATTAGATATCTCATGAACAAACCTGTTACTAATGGCAGAGTTACAAGATGGATTTTACTTTTACAAGAATTAAACATTACTATGTTAGGTAGACCAGGGAAACAAAACACAGTAGCTGATTTCTTGTCTAGAATCCAAAACACTAATGAAGATTCTCCTGTAGAGGATAAGTTTCCAGATGAATACTTGTTTGCAGTAACTACTAAAACTCCTTGGTATGCAGATATTGCTAACTATTTAGTTACAGGGAAGCTACCTCCACACTTATTTCCTAATGAGAAAAGAAAAATCATTCAGGAGAGTTCACATTATTCTTGGATTTCTAATGAATTGTTCAAAACAGGGCCAGATTGTATGATTAGAAGATGTGTTCGGGAAGATGAAATGCCTGACATCCTTAAGGCATGTCATGATGAACCGTGCGGCGGACACTTTGCTGACAAGAGGACGACCTATAAAATCCTTTCTTTAGGATATTATTGGCCTTCTCTCTTTAAAGATGCAAAGCAATATGTTAGAAGGTGTGACAGCTGCCAAAGAGTTGGGAGACCAACTCCTTCAAATGAAATGCCACTACAGCCAGAGGTATGCATCGAACCCTTTGAGAAATGGGCTCTAGATTTCATTGGACCTGTTAATCCACCATTTAAGCAAAAGAAGTATATATTGGTTTGCATTGATTATGTTACTAAGTGGGTAGAAGCCAAGGCATTGCCTTCTGCCACTGAAAATTCAGTTGTTCAATTTCTTTTTGAGGATATTTTTACTCGTTTTGGTGTCCCAAGAGAAATTGTGACAGATCAGGGAAGTCAATTTACATCTAAATTGATGGAGAAGCTGATGGAGGAATACAAAATCAAGCACAGAACATCTACTCCATACCATCGGCAAGCAAATGGTCAAGTGGAATCTACAAATAAAGTTCTTGAAAGCATCATCACCAAGACTGTTCATCTTCATAGAAGAGATTGGGCAGAAAGGCTTCCTGAAGCTTTATGGTCCTATAGAACTACATGGAGGAACACAACATGACATTCTCCCTATGAACTTGTTTATGGGAAAGAAGTCCTGCTCCCCATTGAGTTCCAAATCAAGACCTTCAAGATGGCAGTTCAATTGGGGATGAGCCTATCAGAAGCCCAAAAACACAGAATGGACCAGCTAAATGAGCTAGATGAAATAAGACAAGATGCAATTCTAAGGACCGATCTAGTTCAGCACCAAAGAACTAAGTGGCATGATCGACACATCAAAGAAAGAAAGTTTCAGAAGGGAGATTGGGCACTATTGTTTGATTCCAAGTTTAAAGACTTCAAAGGAAAATTTCAAACTCATTGGCTTGGGCCATATGAGATTGATGAAGTCTTTAACAATGGAGCAGTTCGAGTGAAGACCATTGATGAGCTTCAGACTCCTCTCATTGTGAATGGCCACCGATTGAAAGTCTACCACAAGCCACTCTCAAGGGAGGAATTTTTTAAAATGTTCCAAGAAGATTCTGCAATGAGGCTGGTGGAGAAGGATTCTTCTCCTTCATCAGCCTAGTCTTTGTTCCTTTCAGTAAAAAAAAAAAAGAAAAAAAAAAAAAAAAAAAAAAAAAAAAAAAAAAAAAAAGGGGTCTCTTGTATAAGACTGAAAACCAATCTTGGATTGGCGGTCTTATGCAGAAAATATGAAGTGAAAATCAGGGTCACCTGACACTTTATATTTTCCAAAAAAATATCTCTTTCTCTTTCCATCTTATTCGCCATTTTGTTCATCTCATCTATTTCATCCATCTCATCATTTTCACTTCATTTTTCCTTCCAGTCCATTCATTCCATCTCATTTCACCAATAAAGTCCCTCTCAGGACTATTCCATTCAGTCAAGTTGTTTTAATCCTCTTTGTGCAGGCAGAAAAATGTTGCTGCAATTTCCGCATCTAGGAGCCAATTCCGCAGCTGATATCAAGATTCTGCAGCCAATACACTCTGTTCCTGCAAATAAAACAACTCTGTTTTCAAAAAGATTTTTTTTTTTTTAGTCAGAAGCACCATCATCATCAAAGAGCAAGGACACCTACAAAGTCAGCAACAAATCAAAGGTTAGCCACCATAATCAACAAAGGGATCAAATGCAAATGCATGAAGGTATGTTCCAAACTTTTAACCAACAGTTTGATATCATTTACGTATGGTTTTCAAATCATGGTAGGAGGCACTTAATCTAATGATTGACAAGATCCCCGTCCACTCCTCATCCATTATTCTGCGTAATCCACCTCACCACCTTCCTAACGATTCCCTAATTGCTGTTGATTCAAACTTAATATGAGCTGCTCTTCCATTAACTACTCGTACCTCAGTGACGTGTACTGGCGTACTACGGCTCTCCAAATGATCATTTCTGCAGCCAAGTGTACGCAGCCACCCGACGTTCAGGGATTTGGTTGTTGTATCCTCTACTCATAACTCCACTTCTCGCATGCATAACCTCATCTTCGTATTTTTATCTACTCCCTCACCCCACCGTTTTCACTCTCATTTCCATACACCACTCTCGTTTCACCGTAAACCTCTCTGTTTTATTTTCCTCACCGCTCCACTCAAAACCCCGATCACCAATCCTGCACCTTACAGTTCATTGCATCACGGCCACTCTGTTATAGCCGTAATTCCCACTGTTGAGCACTGTTTTCTCGTGAAGCTTTCTCCTCCAGCGTTCAAACACCATTGTCAGAGCTGCAAGTGAACTAATAACCGAAATGGGAAAATTGTTAAGAGCAGAACCAAAAGGTTCGAAGTTTTTAGAGGGTTACCCACAAACAAAGGAGGCCTTGCAGAAAGCCAAATGGTTGAAATTCATTCAGAAGTTTGAGGGGTATAACAAAGAAGTTACAAAAGCATTTGCTTGATCATTTAATGGAAATACAAATACTGTGGAGGTAGGAGACCTGCAGTTCACCATCACAGAGAGCAGCTTGGCCCAAGCAACCGCTTTACCTCAGACAGGAGAACGCTGGTTCAAAAACCGAACAGTTGAAGATCAAGAGTGGAAGAATATGCTAAAGAATCCAGGTATGGATACCTCCATTTTCACTAAAGGAATCCCTGTACGTGTTATTAAGGAAGAGTGGACTTCATTACTGTTTCTTATTCAAAAAATTTTAACATGTGAAGGCCGTTTCGGTGTCATGTATGTATACCATGCAAGAATCATGATGCACTTTATGGATGACCATGCTATTAATATACCTTATTTCTTGCTAGCTAGTCTAAGAAAAATGAGTGCCACTGTTCAAAAACACGTGGGAAACATTGAGCCCCACTTATATCACCATGGACTCATTAAAATCTTGATTGAGGAGCAATTAAAAATTAAAAAGGATACATGGGAGAAGTTCCTTGTTAGAAACCATTTTCAAGAGGCAGCTGAAGCCTCTAGTAGCTCTCCTAGGGTACCAAAGAGAAGTAGAAGAAAAGGGAAAGAAATGGTTACCCAAGAAACTACTGTAGAAGAAACTACCCCAGAAATTGCTATAGAAGAAACTGCTACCCAAGACACTGCTGTAGAAGATGAAGAAACTGCCCAAGAAATTGTTGCAGAAAACTTCAAGAAGTTGCCCAAGAAACTGTCCAAGAAATTGTTCAAGAGGAAAAGAAAAAGGGAGGCAGAACTAAAAGACAAAAGAGGGGTAAAGGGAAAGCCATTTTGCAAGAGTCATGCCCTTCACCTGAGCCCTCAATTGAAGAAGATACCCAAACACTAGCTCATAGGCTTGCTCAGCTCCATGAAACTGCCATCTCCAAAAAGAAACAAAAGCAAAAACAGCAAAAGCCAAAGAGTACTAGCCTGCAAGTGAGAAGAAGCAGTAGACTTATAGAGAAGAAGAGTGTGACTAAAGAGAAATAGTCCCATTTCATTGATCTGGGCACACCTGAGAAGACTCCAATTCGGCTAGATATTGAGCTAAGTCCTCCAAGAGAGGAAAGTCCTTTCCAGCAAGAGAGAGAAAGCAGTTTTCAAGGATTTGAATTTAGGCCAAGACAAATACCTGACATTGACCCTGTCCAGCAGGAGGCATATGATTATTTGGAAACATTAGAACAATCTGCTGCCGGTCCTAGCACTGTCTTGCCCCTTGAACAACAGGTTCAATCTCTGAAGCAAGAAGTATTTGAGCTAGAGGTCCTGAATCGCCATATCAAACAGGAAAACGAAGCATAGAGAGAACAAAGCAAACTGGACAAAATGGTCCACGACAACACAATGCTTCATTTGGGTCTTTGGCAGAGAAAG
This sequence comes from Pinus tabuliformis, assembly GCA_031772625.1. Taxonomy (NCBI): domain Eukaryota; kingdom Viridiplantae; phylum Streptophyta; class Pinopsida; order Pinales; family Pinaceae; genus Pinus; species Pinus tabuliformis. The sequence goes on along the minus strand of CM062810.1, from coordinate 200,768,734 downwards.
AATAGGAAGTTGAAGAGGAAATGCAAGAAATTGAACAGGGCCTTGGTTAACTTGAAATTCAGGTGCTTGATTAGGAAACCAAGAGCAAATTTGACAACAAGGAAAAAATGGAGAAGGTTGGATGTCTTGGCAGAGGCATCTGAACATGTGGACTGAAAAATTATGACAAAGTGTTGGTTGCATGAGGACAAGCAACACCCTCACAGTGGGGGTATGTTGAGCCTCAAACCTGCACTCATTTACCTATCCTCCCAACAGCTTTTTCCTACTCACTTCTCTCTTTTGTCATCATTTCCTCCATCAACTTGTTCAATTCATTACATTATATGTCTTTTACCATGATTTGTTGACTGTGCTAATGATTGACTGTTGGTTTAGAATTTTGGTACAAGTGCTGCAATTCCGCAGCTAATACAGCATTTCCGCAGCCGATCAAAGATTCCGCAGCCATTTTCTTGTTTGCTATGTTCCACGTGTCCTCCAAAGGAAAGGGCCACATGGGCAGGTTGGTATGACTGTGTACATGGTTCGTGTGCTATCAGTTAAGCCAACTCGCTCATATATACCCCCGGTCAACGTAGATGTAACCACGGTCAAACAGCAAGGTTCCAAGCAGTGGCACGGCTCTGCGTGAGCAAGTGAATCACGTAACCACAGCTGGCATCTTCTTCGAGCCACGAAGACGGCAGGGGACAAGAATCTAACCGTGGATTTATCATCCACGATGACCGTTTCCTCAAACAGTGCACGGTGCTGCTGCGTGTCTTTTGCACATTTAATTAGTTAGCTGGTTGTTAGCTTAGTTTACGCAGAAGACAGTTTGTCTCTGCTGCTATAAATAAAGCGTTTGCATACGCTTAGTAGTTAGTCTTGAAGTCTAGTTTTTGGCTGTAATCATTCTCGTTTATAAAACTCTGTTTCAAAGATTGTTTTATACAGCTTTTGTATTTTGTGACATGCTGATTTAAATATCAAGAAGACTGTTTTGCTCCTATTCGTGTAGTTGATCTTTAACTGGTTGAGTAGATGGAGGGCCCCCGTCTGCCACAACCTATGTACAGTAGTTTTTAATTTCATTTTCCTGCACTTCTTATGTTTTCATTTTCACATGTATACTAATGTACAATTTGATTTATGCAATTTTCGTTTCTTTTGACATGTATAATATTGTACAGTTTGAATTATGCCTTTACATTCCCAACATTTTTCAGAACTGATTAGTTTGTTCTTGCAGGTGTGTTAGGAGCTCGGGATAGTGTGTTTTTCCTTCTTTTTATCTCTAGTGGCATTTGAAGTTGTCTTATCTAAACTGCTGATTTTTACCTTGACTTGCATTAGTTTCATTGCTTAGTTTACTTTAACAGGTTTTGTCAAGTTTCTAATCTCTTGATGGTTCTCTTTATCATAATTCACTAACTTTCGTGGGACCAAAATATCATTTAATTGCAGCTCGGTTTATTTAGTTTTGGACTCATATTGCTAATTCACCCCTAACTCTTTTTCACATGATCAATTTAGCTAAAGGTAGAATGTTAAGGAAGAATTAAGTAGTGTGATTTGTCACTTAATCTTTGCATTGCTTTAGATTCAATAGAGGAGTTAGAGTAGTGTTCTTGCTTTCAATTGAGTTAATGTAGATGTCATTTTCATCCTTATCAGCAGTAGAGGTATTGGACTAGTGCCATTGGTCTTTTTTTTGATGCTTTACTTTCATTTGAAGCTTTAATTTCCTTCCAAGTTATTTTTCAAGTTTTCTCTTTAAATTTCAAGAAGCAATTAGAATTCGCCACATACACACACATTCACTCACTTGTTTATAACTTCATCACATCACATTAGGAAGATAAGTCACACATGAACTAAAAACGACAAAAAGAACTAGAAAAGGCCGCTTAAGTATATATTGTACACTTCACTTCATCAGCTTACGAGCCCCGGGTTGACAATTTATGATAGCAATTTAGACAACACTAAATTGACTAAACACATATCAAAAGGGTCCTTTGGTAGGTAACCAAAGCATGTCTCAAATGGTGAACACTGCGTAGATGAATGCACTGCTCGGTTGTAGGAATGTTGTACATATGGGAGATGTTCATCCCAAAACTTGAGATGTTTCCCACATTAGCCTCGTAACAAGTGTACCATGGTATGGTTGACAACCTCTATTTGTAAGTCAGTCTGCGAATGAAATGTCATGCTTCTTTTCAATTTGGTGGCCATCATCCTCCACAAGCGGGTCCAAAACTCTCCAAGCAATCGAGAGTCCCAATCTGACACAATCGATGTGGGTAATTCAAAATGGACCCAAACATTTGAAAGAAAAGAGAAGCAATCTTCTCTGCAGTGATCTACCTTTTACAAGGCATAAGAATACACATCTTGCTCAAATGGTCAACGGTGACATACAAATAATCGTGACTCTTTTTATACAAAGGAAAACCTCCTACAAAGTCCATTGAAACACTTTCTCATGGATGACTTGGAATAGGGAGTGGTGTGTAGAGCTCGAGTTTTCTATTAGAGGGCTTTGAAATAGAACACATCACACAACCCTTTACATATCGAGTCACAATGTTTTTCATATGAGGCCAAGAAAAAAATCTTTGTACATGACACAAAGTCTTTTCGACACCAGAGTGTCCAGACACAAGAGAGGTGTGGGCCTCTCAATTACATGTACTCTTTCCCTTTGGGGAATACACAATTTACCAAGGTCATACAACAGTTTCCCCTACAAGTGATAGTTTTCCACGTGTGAACCATGGGTTAGTTTTGCATTAATCTCCTTAAAGTCATCTTTGTTAGCATATTGTTCAGCATAACTCTCAAAAGACAACGAAGCATTATGCAAAATAATAGAAGTCAAAATAGGAGGGCAAGATAGCATATCGGCCACTTTATTGCTAGTTCCCTTATTATACTTTATTACCAAATGAAGTTGTTGAAGAAAACCCATCCACCTAAAATGACGAGATTGCTGCAACTTGGTTTCTGACTGAAGGTACTGCAAAGGATGATGATCTGTATGGATGATGGTATCCTTGTCGATTAGGTAGTGTTTCCACCTTTTCACACTCTGCACCAAGGCATAAAGCTGGTTTTCATAAGTGGGATAGTTTATCACAGCTTGAGAAAACTTCTCAGAATGGTAACAAATTAGCTACTTTTGTTGCATCAGTATAGCTCCCATGGCATAACTGTTGGCATTGATCTCGATCTCGAATGGAAGTTGGAGATCAGGTATGGCTAAGACTGGCACGGTGATGATATTTTCCTTCAATGTTTCGAAGGACTTCTACTGTCTTCCTCCCCATTGGAAGACCTGTTTCACACTTGTTAATCTATGCAAAGGCGCTGCAATAGTAGAGAAATTGGCACTAAATCTCCTCCAATACTGGACTGCACCTAAAAAGCTGCGGACCTCAGTTACACTAGTAGGTTTAGGCCAATTTACAATTTCTTCAACTTTAGAAGGATCAATCTTTCACTGACCATGACCAACAATATGACCTAGGTAACCCAAAGAGGTTTTCTCGAACTCACTCTTTGACAATTTTACAAAGAGTTTTTTTTTTCCAGTACATAAAGCACTTTCTTTACATGACACACATGTTCAACCCAACTTTTACTAAAGACAAGTATATCATCTAAATATACAAGAACAAATTCATCAATGAAAGGCCAAAGGAGATCATTCATGACCCTCATAAAAGTGGTTGGAGTGTTGCAAAGTCCAAATGGCATCACCATCCATTCAAATAGCCCGTGTTTGGTCTTGAAGGTGGTTTTCCAAACGTCCTGCTCTGTAATTCGGACCTGGTGATAACCACTACGCAAATCCAATTTGGTGAAATAAACAACATTCTTTAATTGAATAAGTCATCAATGCGTGGAAGGGGGTAGCGATTCTTCACCATGATTTTGTTTGCGCACGGTAATCCACGCACATCCTCCATGTACCATATTTCTTTGGGACTAAGACAATCTGTGAGCCACACTAATAAGTGCTCGGCCTTATGACCCTTGGTCCAACAATTGCTACACCTGTTTCTTGATTTCCTCCATCTCAAAGGGTCGACATCCTGTACATGCCAATATTTGGCAAAGGAGCGTCAAGCTGCAAATGGATCTCATGTTGGATTTCCCTCTTTAGAGCTAATCCCTTTGGTTCTTGAAACAACTCATCATAATTAGAAATTAATTCAGATAGTTCCTGTTTATGTTCTTTATCACAACCTTGGAAATCATTAGCGAATTTTGCCTCTTTTTCCCTTACAACCATAAACATGCAACCCTTACTAGAATTCACTAGTATTTTCATTTGTCTAGTGCTTACAATGATGACATTGATTTTGTTTTGATGAGCCCTTACTATATATTGTACCCCATATTTTGTGATTTGGTATTTGTTTTCATGACAGAAAAATATTGCCTTTCTATCATACAGATATGGACTCCCTAACACCATGCAACAGATATCCAATGGTATTACATCGAGTTCTACTTCATCTACTAGCATAGAAGTGATCACAAATTTTAGTTTACACTGCTTGGTTACATTCATTTTTTCTTTATCATGTATCCAACCAAGCGAGTAAGGTTTTTGGTGTGGTTTTGTTTCTAAGCCAATTTTCTTTACCAGGGATTATGTGATCAAGTTTGATAGGGATCCAGTATCAAACATAGTTTCAACCTTAGTATGATTTACAACAACTTTGGTATGAAACAGTTCAATTCTCTTTCAATCATTAGGAAGGGACTCATTTATAGAATTAGTGCCTTCATGCGATTCAGAATTAACATGAGGTGTAAGAGTACCTTCTGTTCCTATGACTATGATTAATGCTTCATCTATGGAATCCAATCAAAGGTCTTGCTGCACAGTTGCCACTGTCTTCTCCTTCCCTTTTCCTCCATACTTCTTTGGACGATTTTCTGGGTGCTGTTTCCAACAATGATTGACCTCGTTGCCTTCCTTTTTGCAGTGATTGCAATACGGCTTTTCTCCTTCTTTGGTTGCTTTCGTCTTCTTCTCCTTTCCTTTCCATTTCACTTTAGATTTTCCATTGGGAGGTTTGAACGCTGGTTTTTTGGACTGATCATATCTTTCATTTCTTCCCCTATTCTCAATATGAATTGCCTTTACACTGGCTGAATCAATAGTGGTTGGTTCAAACAACAACAATGAATACCTAATGTAGCTATGAAATCAGGCAATATACTTAGTTACAACTTCAGGTGTATCAAGTGTAATACCCAAATTAAGTGCTTGCTTTCTAAAGTCCTCTGTAAAACTTTGAACATCTTGACCTTTTCCTTGTCTTAATTACTGCCAATTCATTAATGCTTTTTTCTTGTATCCCAAGGGATAAAACTATTCCTTTAACATAGAAACAAAATTAGGCCATAAGGAAAAGAGGTTACCCACATTCTTACATCACTGCAATTTTCTCTCCCACCAAACAAGAGCGGTGCTACTCAGCTGTAGAGAGGCTACCTGAATCTTTGCCTCATCCTCCATGATCTGCTAAATCCTGCGGTCAACCTCAATCTGCCTAATCCAATTATTAAGATTCTCTACGTTGCTTTCCATGTCTCTCCTTCGATGTGCACACCCTAATTCAGGACTTAAACTCTCTAATTCCCCTTCGCCTCTTTAGAGTCTATCTCTTGTTAGCATACAAACATGCAATTCACATCTAAAAAGACCTGCTCTAATACCACTTGATCCAGGGATCTTTTGCTTATAGATGTATGAAAATAATCGCATGTAGAAATTTTCTCTTAACATATAAATCTAATGTGCACATATTAAAGAACAAGGAACACATACGACACAAAAAGAAGAAAACAAGACTTGATAATGGAGTTCTTCCAACTCGAACTATGTACCCAACCTTTTCTCAATCAATGGGGAGGCCTTCATATATTAAATGGTAGGAAAAGAAGAGAATTACATTCACCATTTACATAAGAAGAGACTTATACCGCCATTATGGAAAAATGGCTGTGAAATGGAGACCACAGATGGATAAATGGACAGCACCAATGCACCCGTGGGATTGATAGGGGCTGAAAGCATATAAAACTTGTCCAAATCAGACAAAATGCACTATCAGCCACCTGAAAGCTCTCCTGCCTCAAGCTACATGCTGAATATCCTCCCTCCCCATGCTTTCTTCATTCATCAGGTTTTATAATCCTTGTTTTGTTACAAGCCCACTTAAATCAAGCATTGTCCGATTAGAAGAGAAGGCTAAACAGAGGGATAAATTGGGCGCGATGAATCTGCCCTTCCCTCACAAAATCCCCGAAATTGGCCTTTTTCCGTTTAACAGATAATACACAGAAAACATTGGAAAACCCGACCGATAGCCTTTACCCGGATTTCAAATTATATGAAATTAGGCTTTAAAACATAATTGGGTCCGCGCTGATCACATATCGCAATGGATATGTGGTCATTCTTCTGACTATGCTAATCGCTAGTCACCGATACGCCGATATCGACGTATCGCATCGCTACGGTGCAGGGTCTCGTTCCTATCCCTTGGGTTTCGCTGACCCAATCCACCAATCTGATGATCCTCCAATAGCTAATGCTGATCGCATGTCGCCTTCCTTAAGTCCCGATATTGGAGATTGCTAATTGGGGGTTCTAAAGGTCTTGCCTTATGTCCGCCCCTTTGGACCCTCTAATTGCGATTTTTCCCTTCAAAGGCTTAAAGCCACTTTCAAGAGAATGCCTCATTTTCAAAGGAACTAAGGCAAACTCTTTCTGCCACAACTTCATCATCCGGACTCGGATTGGAGTGTCATTCACACCATTGGAATCAGGGCGACGAGAACTTCGATTTGATGTTAGGATACTTTTTTCTATTCCACTTTGAATTTTGAGATTTTCCATGCCATTGTATTTGAAGATCCACCTAGATCACAACTCTATACCCTAGAAACTACCATAAGAGGAGGACAGACTTATGAAGATGATCTGATTGAACAATACTCCAAAATCTAACTCCCAACACCATGTCTCTAGAGGAAGTAGTGAAGTAAAACAAGGACAACCATAAGTTTGATCTATGCTTAGCTGACTCAAACCCTACTCGTGTTAAGACAATAGAATTCAGCCCTGAAGGAGAATTGAAAATCAACCCCTCTCTCTCTGTGCACCAACAAGAAGAGTTATGTAATATGCTAAGAGAGAATTTGGATTCCTTCACTTGGAATTACAAATAAATGAAGAGAGTGCACCCCTCGATGTGTACTCACAACATTTACATCAAATAAGGTTGCAAACTAGTCCGACAACCCCAAAGGATAATGAATCCAGCTCTCAAGGATATTGTCAAAGAAGAGTTACAAAAGTTGTTGGATGTAGGGTTCATTTGCCCTATCTTAGACATTGAGTGGGTGTCTCCTATGGTGTTGGTTCCAAAGAAAAATTTAAATTGGAAAATTTGTGTCACTTACCAAGACCTAAACAAAGCCACAAAGAAGGACCATTTTCCTCTACCTTTCATTGACCAAGTGATAGATGGTCTGGCAGGGAATAGTTCTTCTCTTTCTTAGATGGGTTCAACGGGTACAATCAAATCTAGATCAGCCCAGAGGACCAAGATAAAACCACCTTCACCTATCCTTAGGGTACTTTCACTTATAGGGTCATTCCCTTTGGTCCATGCAATTTCCCTGCTACTTTCCAGAGAGCATTTCTGAGTATCATTGCAGAGCTAGTCCATGATGTAGTGGAAATTTGTGTGGATGACTTCAAACCCTATGGTTGTGATTTCTAGAAGGCTCTCTCTAACCTAGGCAAGGTGTTAAACAAATGCATTGAAATAAACTCATCCCTTAGTCCAGAAAAATGTGTGTTCTTAATGACTGCAGGGACTATTCTAGGTCACTCAATATCCCAGGAAGGACTGCAGGTAGACCCAAATAAAATAGCCATCATCAAAACGGTCCCGACTACATAGAAATAGAGGGATGTTATAAGCATTTTAGTTTTAGCTAGATACTATAAGAGATTTATAAAATATTTCACCGAGTTAGCTTCTCCCTTACTTGGGTTATTGGCCAAAGACTCAAATTTTTATGGTGAGAAAGCTACCAAGAAGCCTTGGACACCCTAAAGGACAAGATGACTACTGCACCTATTCTCCGAGGCCCAAATTAGGCTCTTGCTTTTCATACTCATATTGATTCCTCTCACAAAGCTATAGGAGAATCTCTAGACCAGATAGATGACAAGCTTCCTTATGCCATCTACTTCATCAATAAGAATCTGTCGAAAGCTGATATGAACTACATAATGACTAAAAAAGAGCTCCTAGTTGTTGTGCATTCATTGAATAAATTTAGGCATTACATTACTAGTTACCAGACATTTGTACATACCGACCATACTACAATTAAATACTTGATGAATAAACTTGATGTAAATGCCTGGTTATTACATGGTTACTTTTATTGCAACAATTTTATTTAACTATTATTGAGAAGCCTAGCAAGGAGAAAGTTGTTACAAATTTTTTATTCAGATTGACTTTGCCTACAGGGGAGGAAGGAATGGTTGATGATTATTTGCCACTTGAACATTTATCCGCCATTACAGTTCTCTCTCCCTGGTTTTCTAACATAGAAAACTACTTGGTGTCTGTGCAGTTTCAACCATATTTTTCCTCCAAGGAAAAGAGTAGCATCATAAGAAAAAGCACCCCATTCAATTGGATTGGGGGAAATCTCTTCAAGCTAGGTCTAGATCAAATTCTGAGAAGATGTGTCGGGGAGAAGGAAGTCTTTGACATCCTTATGGCCTGTCATGATGGGCCTTGTGGAGGTCACTTTGTAGCCAAAATAATAACATTCAAGGTACTACAAGATGGTTATTATTGACCCACTCTTCACCAAGATGTGATGAGGTATACCAGCCAGTGTGATCGGTGTCAAAGGATGGGGAAACCTACCTTAAGGGATGAGATGCCTCTGAAAACTCAAGTGACCTTCGAGCCATTTGACAAGTGGGGCATGGATTTCATTGGGCCCATTGACCCTCCATCTAGACAGAAGCAATACATCATTGTGTGCACTGATTACTTAACAAAATGGGTTGAAGCCAAAGCCATCAAAAAAGCAACAGGAGAAAAAGTGGCTGAACTCTTAAGGGATAATGTGTTTTATAAGCTTGGGTACCCTAGAGAATTGTAAGGGCAAGTGGAAGTAACAAGCCGAGCATTGTAAGGCATTCTGACCAAGGTAATTAGCAGAAGCAAAAACGATTAGGCAGACAGGTTAGTTGAGGCCACCCATGCCTACAATACCACATGGAAGACCACCACTGGCTTCACTCCTTATGACCTGGCCTATGGGAACAAATCCCTATTGTCCATTGAATTCAAATACAACACCTTGAGGATTGAAGCAAAAATGGATCTAGATATCACAAGGGCACAACAAGAAAGGTTTCTCCAACTGAGTCGGTTAGATGAATTTAGGATGTAGGCCCTTGTGCACACAGAAGTGACTCAAGTTCAAAGGAAAATATGGCATGACAAGAATATAAAATATAAACAGTTTGAAGAAGTCAATTAGGCTTTGCTATATGATTCCTGATATATATATATATATATATATATATATATATATATATATATATATATATATATATATATATATATATATATATATATATATATATATATATATATATATATATATATATATATATATATATATATATATATATATATATATATATATATATATATATATATTTTAAAAGCAAGTTAAGGACTAAATGGTTAGAGCCTTATGTAATGGAAAAGTGTCATGATAATGGTGTTGTTCAAATAAGAACCATAGATACATAGGTTATCCCTTTGCTTGTTAATAGGTAAAAATTAAAAATCTACGAAAAGCCCTTATGAAAGGAGGAATTCATCAATAGCATCATCAAGGTAGTGATGGTGGTGGAGAAAGTCTTAGCTTCCAACCCACCAAGTCCCTAAAGAAAAAAACGAAAAAAATAAAAAAATAAAGAGACTCAGGTGAAAATCGCCATGAGGCACCGAAGTCCGACTTTTGGGTTGAAAACTGCTTGAGGCAACCCAAGAGTGTTCAAAAAGAAAAAATAAAAAATATTTGGTGAAAATCTCTTTTGAAGCACCCAGGGCAGGAAACTAGGATGAAAACCTCCTTGTGGGTAGACTAGTTGTTTTTCAAAAGAAAAAAAAAAAAAAAGAGAGAAAAATATACAAAAGATGACAATTCTATTTTGCATATCTAGAAGAGGAAGAGAAGCACAACATGTAGAGGAAAACAGGACCTAAAAAAACCATGTTTTACTTCACCCATATCATATCCTTCATTATCCCCCTACTCCATTATCATCTATACACCACTCCAGGTCATTTGAAATAGTCATGTGTTTTCTACAAGATCCCCTGTAATCCTATAGGAGTTTCCTGTAGAAATTATAGGAGATCTTGAAAACCGCAAGAAGATTAGTCCAATGGCAAGGTGGTGACACAATCCTATGTCTGAATGAAAAAACCATATATGTCACCACACTAAAACTAATACCTTTCATAACCATGTCACCCTATATACATTAAAGAAATCAATTTCAAAAACTTACAAAAAAAAGAAGAGAGAAAAAAAAGAAAAAAGAAAAAAGAAAAAAAGGAGAGATGAGGCATACCCAAAAGTAGCATCCCTCACCTACCATTCCATAACCCCCTTCTCCACTCATTTTTTTGGACACCTAATCCTCAATGGGTTAGTGTGGAAGTCGAATATATAAAAGGAGTCTAAGAGACCTTGGGATGTGGAACCCAACAGTCACAATATGTACTATAAATGTATATCACTTGTTAAATAAAAATGTACTCTCATGTTTTATCCTTCACATTATTCTTGTTTCCCATGTGTGTTTAACATGGTATCCGAGTGGGCGATCTCCTGCCCTGCTCAAGTGTGAGCCACCTGTTTCTGTGGCCTTTGTAAACCAATGCTCTCCTCCTGACTATAATTTTCTGAGCATTTCTTAGAATAGAGGTTGTTACCTTTATCAACCCTACCATTCCTCTGTTGTGAGCAGTCCTGGCCCTCTGCAACTTAAATTCTCTATTCTCAAATCCTATCAGCCATATTTTAGCTGCACTCTCTGTGCAAACTAACCAATAGAGAATCTTGGCAGCTCTGACACTTCCACTAACCTAAAAGCATCATTATTCCCCTGGGACTCATTATTATTCCACTGGCCTTTTCCTTCTGCTATGTTGCTCCTGTAGTTGCTCCACCTGCATACAAAACACTGCTCTCTCCCATATGTTGTTGAAATTCTAGTTCTTGAAACGCTCCATACACAACACTCATATATAGCCTATTCTAGTTCTTGAAACGTTCCATACACTGCTCTCTCCTACACGCACAGTGCTCGGCCTCCCTTGAATGCATTTATCATTGCTCATATGCAGTAATCATATATTTGTAACTCCTACCCTGCCATAACGCGCTCAGGTTCATCGTCAGATATTGATTTCTTTGCTCCATCTTTTGAAATTGTTGATGGGAAACCAATGTCCTCTTTCACTGTGTCTGGCTTGTACTTCTTATTCTACTACAATATGGTGATTTGAATTATAGTAGTTACAGTTCGAGAATACCCATTTAAGAATGCATAGAGCCATTTGATGTTTCAACGCTGACCATATACAGATGTTAAAGACTCAGAAAGTATTTCCTATGGACGACTGTTTAAATATTCGGTATGGTACATATTTTCCCATTGATGCTTGAAATCACTGTCAAAATCATGGTTTTGGAGAATGGAATCCCTGTCGTACCTCTAAGTGGCATAAAACAGGTTATCCATCTTTACCTTGCCTCCTTCTTTGATGTTCCTCTGCAAAACCAACCATAGTACCACCACTATTTTCTTTTCTTGCTCCATTATTTATGAGTTGAGGTCTTTTGAAGAATACGTTGGTTACACCACCACTTTGGCTTTCCATCTTTGCTACAGAAGTCACACGTATTGCAGCCTCCTCCCAAATAAGGCCATGAAAAGAAAAATTCCATTGATTCCAACATTAGAGAGCATTCCACCGACTGTGAGATATAGGTAGTCTGTCCATGACTTTGGAGCCAAGCCTTCCTTGAGTGTGGCATGCAACACGTTGATCCACAAATTACCTCTATTAACATCGACATTTAACAAACCTTGGTTTTTCACTTATATGACTGCTTTGAGGGATTCCATTGCTACGAAGATTCCATTTTCTACTCGAGCTTGTCTATTGAGGGAATGAGCATGGCCTGTGGCAACAACTGTGAGATCAGATGAGGAACCACATTTTTAAATCAACTGGATCAGTGTTGCAATGTTTGATACTGGTGTTGGATGAAGAACAACTCTGGGACGAGCTGTACAGAGATTCCCAAAATCAGTTGCAACAAGATGGGTATTGTTGAAGTCAAGATGTCCATGAAATAAATGACTCTTACAAATGTGAAACGAGAACTATGTGCATCTGACCTCTTGCAATTATCTAACGAGGGTCACATCGATCCTACAAAATGTTCCCTGAAACTACTCAGTAGTGTCGTTGTGGTAGTGTGAGCTACAATACAAGTCTAGCGATAATTGTTGATTGTATTTTTTGGCTTGACTACTATGGAAGGTAGTGGTTATCTTTGTTGACTAGTATGTTTAAAATTGTGCCACATGATTCTTACATTTAAACTGTGCATTTGAATTGTATATGCAGTGTTTAATGGTGGAATGGAAATGGTTGTTCCATTGCGATGTCTGCTTGGAGTGTGCTCTGTTCTATATGCTATTCATTATTTAAATCATGTTTTTTACATTGGGGTGTTGCTCTTGAGCTCTGCATTGAAGCAACATTGAACCCTCTTCACACCCTGTGTTGATTATGGTCATTGAATACTGTGAATTTTGGTGCATGGCGATCCTCTTTGCTATGTGAGATAGAAAACAGGACCTGCATTGGCATTTAATTAGAGAAGAGGAAATTTCTCATCATTTCATACATTCGGTGAGAAAAGTTGCGACCTAATATTTTCCTCACATATCGACATCTACGTCAGGGAAGGAAAAGGATCTTTGTTGTTGAGGATCATTGAACTCGAAAACTACGAACTGTGGCATAGAATATATTTGGTTGTCGCTTATATATATGCAACGTTGAAAACTCCTACAGTGTACAATGACTAAGTCTTGGTATGCTATACTTTCTTCTTGAAAACCATGTGTATATATAGTGGATCAATAATATGCCATGTGATGGGCATATGAGGTATGAATGTGTGGTACCATATGATATGAAAGCATCCTATGCGTTGGTCATTTTTCTTGTCGATTCATGCTCCTTATATGGCATTGATTACTTTATGTTATTTCAAATGTGTTGGAATATGAAGCTTATATAACCAAACACAACTGAAATCGAGAGCCATCACTATTTTTGAAGACAATTGCAATCTGTTGTAAAATCCAATTGTATTGACATATTGCGAGTGAGTGTTGATTTTTCTCTACAAGTTCATAGTTGTGATTAGTGTAATTTTGACAATGAATAAAATAGCCAGAATTGGTGAAGTATTGGAGTTCTTAAAAACTCTGATACATTCCTATGATCATGGTACAGTAAGGATAAGCAAAGATTCTCTTGTTGACATTTGAACCTATTTGCATAATGTACAAGAGAATATTGAGTTTTTGCAGCTTGAGACAAAGCTACAACAAGAAGAATTACAATAGTGGAGTCATCATTCTGAACCTGTTTCTGTTTACAAGATTGAAATAGACTTCCATAAACAGCAAGACAATAATGTTACAGGTGGTTCAGATTTAATACCCAATAAAGAAGCAGTTGTACATGCAGATGTAGAAACTCAATCTGCACTTTTGAAGCCCATCATCAGACCTTGGGAACAACTTGTCCACAACAAGCATAGAATTGGTCTTGGATATGACAAGGACTTGTCCTTTCATATTCCAGACTACTCAAAGCCCATTCAGTTTCAAAGTGCTGGATTCATTCATGATAGTTCACCAGCTCTTCATGACAGTTCACCTCCAACAGTTCTAGATTCCGCCCCTCTTCCACATCAACAGCAACAACAACAAATTATGAAATTCCAATAATGTGACTGAGTTGTCTATTTGAAATATCATTGTTTTGATCTTCATCCATGTAAGAGTTGTCATAAAACCACCCATTCTTCACACAGATGCTTCAAAAACAAATGTCCTGCAAGAACAAAGATTCATCTTGGATGGATCACTTCTTGGCAATGGGCATCAATAGCCAAGAAGATATTCCAATCACATGTTAGAACTTGTTCAAAAGTATTGAACAGTCTTGCAGTTGAGCTTACTCCATCATCTCACCTTGTATTTGACAAGCGGGAAATGATGGTCATCTACAAGCTTCAAGGTCACATCAAGCAAGCCTGAGCCACAGCCTGCCACACCAGTTTCAGAGTTTTAGCCAGAGACAAAGATGCCCCTGAGCATGCCTTTAGTTGGTAATCCTTCAGTTGGTAATCTGGGACACTTCCTCTAGCAGAAGACTTTAGCTTCTTGCCAGTTTCAGAAGTATTCCAGGAACAAAATTGAGGACACTTCCTCTAGCAGAAGACTCCAGATTCTTTTCAGTTTTGGAAGAGTTCAAAGAATTGCATTAAGCATTCCAGAGTTGCTGGTCATCCTTAAATAATCACAGGTTGAGATTTCCATTTTTAGGTTGAAGTTCTCCCTTTTATGCGAGGTGAGACCTCCCTTTCATTGTTGAAGGTTTCCCTATTTAAAACAATAGGAGCACTTCCTCTAGTAGAAGACTTGAGTTTCTTACCAGTTTTGGAAGAGTTGCGGGAACTACACTAAGCATTCCAGTGTTGGTGGTCACCCTTAAACCACTACCCTTTATACCAACATTTCAGAGAGCACATTCAGCCTAGTGCTGCCATACATTTTTGCACATTTTGTATTACAACTCTCTTCTTGGACTCATACATAACCCTTCAGATTAAGGGGGGGAATGTTAGACACCTAATCCTCAATGGGTTAGTGTGGAAGCCGAATAGACAAAATTTTTCCAAGAGACCTTGGGATGTGGAACCCAACGGCCACAATATGTACTATAAATGTATATCACTTGTGAAATAAAAATGTACTCTCATGTTTTATCCTTCACATTATTCTTGTTGCCCATGTGTGTTTAACACATTTCAACGCCTCTTCTACTATAGATTTGAGAAAAATGTCAGTTTAAGGGAAAGGCATCTACAGGACATCCTGCACAAAATCCTATAACAACCTATCCCACAAAATAAACCAAACATACTGTAGCTATATTTAGCACTAGAACTACAAGGATGAGGAAGCTCCTCCAGAGCTTAGCAGTAGTAGGAATATTGGTAGCAACAAGTTCTAGCAACTGTACATCATCAGAAGGAGCAAAGCACAAAAAGAGGAAATATACAACAAAAATATGCAGCTTGAAAAGCACAACAAAGTGGCACCACTCTCCAGCATGCATCATTAATGAAGGAAAGGACCCAGAGGTATTTCATATTACCAATTCTCTCTCATAAGTATGATGTGATCAAAACTATAGGAATAATGCGAGAGTTGATTTTATAAGTGAAGTTGGTGAGTTAACTTGGCCCCCTTTGGTCAGATAACCAGAAGAAAAGGGTTAGACCACTACATACGTGGCAAGGTAAAATCAAAAGGAAAAGGGAATGAATCAAAAAATGGTTAAGTTACAGAGGATAAGAGTGGGAGATGATTACAAGGTAAGGTGAAATGATGGACTAGTAGTTGGAGCAACTGTCCAAAAGAGGGTGCTCGTACTCGGCTAGCAAGCACACCACCCAACATGATCACGCATAAATAGAAATAAAACACAATCCCATATAAGAAAGGAAAAGGAAACTTCGAGGATTCATCGAACGAAGAGGTTACTCTCGACATTCCTGAAATAGCACCTACAGGAAATAGTCAGCATCTAAAACAAGTGGGAAAGCTACAAGATACAGGGAGATTAGCCTATAGAGCTACCAGTGGACAGTAAAGGCAATCAAATCAAGGGTTATCATCACCATGACATAGCAGAGGGATGTAGGTGCCACACTATCTATATTTTCCATTTAAAAAGAATAAATCCTCAATTCATTTAGGAATTTGGAGTGCATATAAGGATAGAAAGATTGTATTGCATGTCACTAAAGGTTAAACTCCAAAAATTCCTCACCTACCAGAAGTCTTGAACTGTGTCCACCCAAACCTCAAAAATTACTAGGGAAATATGACAAGAGGCTTCAATAAAAGATAACCTACCAACACATCAAGAATCCACTAGCATCCTCCCATGGTGGAAATTTTTACAAGGCATCAATGGATGAGATTATTTGAGAGGATGAGAGGATACGATGATGATGTGGCCAAAGAATTTTCCCTCTCACTCATACCCCTCACTAGAGTCAGTGTCACTACTGTAGTGAAGGGTTTATCAGTAGAAATTACCACTAAGGTTATAAGCAAAATAACTACACTTCCCCTAGGGTTACCATGGAGAAAAGAGGACAAGAATAACAACACCCTTGCAAAGAAAGTTTTTTGGAAGGAGAAGAATCAATTGAAGACAACAATGGGGTTAGGAGGGTGAGCATTCCATACGCTTGGAATGAAGTCAGTTACCACATCATCAAATATATTTCACGTGAAGGGGGATATAGTGTAGTGTATGGATACCACTTCAGACTCCTCCAATAACTAATATTTTGAGAGAACACGCCTCCTCATAATAGACTGAGTATACCCTATTTTCTTCTACAATCCAAGATAGACATTAGCATCAAGGTGCAAGAGGGAAAACATTAGCAACTAGCCCATCATGGGTTGATCAAACCCATCCTTGAATATGCTCTAGAAAACCTAAGATTCCTTATTGCATGGACAAAATTTTTAGACATGCAGGCAAAAGGAGTATTCAAGCCATTGAGTATGACAAAAGCCCTACCTATAGTGAGGGAGAAGAAGGAATAGAGAATGTCAAGGAAGAGGAAATAGAGGAGGAAACAAAGGAAGAAACAAATTAGAAGAATGAAGAAACAAAGGAATAAAAAGAAGAGGAAGGAGGAGACAAAGAAGAGGATGAAGGGCATAAGGATGAATAAAGCAGAGAAGAAGAAGAATTGCTAAAAGTTTCTTCAAAGCATACAGAGAAAGAGGGAACAACTACTCTAACTTCCCTAAGTATACCTGTCAAGTCAAAGGGAAAGAGACAAAGACAAACCCCACTTTACTTCAGGATAATAACAATCACTGGGATTAGACAAGGGAGACCTCAAACCCCTACCAAAACTCCAATTGTTATAGAGGATTCACCAAAAAACATGAAAAAGTAGTTCCTCTATAGAAAAAGGAAGGAGAGGGAACATCAAAAAAAGCTTCTCCCAAGCCTCCAATCACCTATATTAGGAGTCCTGTCACAAGGTCAACGTCATCAAAAGGAAAAGGTCTCCTATAGGAGACAAAATCAGAGTTACAGGAAGCATAAAAAATCCTATAGGAAACTCTGTCAAACCTATAGGAAATAGAGAAAAGAGACTAGGAAGGAATTTCTCAAGAAGAAATAGAGGAAGAGGGCCAAGAACTAAAGGAGCCTATCCCATAGCCAAATATCGGCTCCTACTATAGGTTCATTGAAGGAGTTAGGGTGATACCATAGAATTTTTCCATTCCTCTCTTCGAACTTGAAAAAGAGAGAGCAAGGACACAAATTGATAATTCAAAAGGAGAAGACGATGTAGGGCACACGAAGGAGAAATTACAAGAGATGGGTAGAGAACTAAGCAACGTAAGGGATGGAGAAGCAATAATGAAATCTCAGTTAGAGGCCGAAAACACATGGCTAAGGAAGCATATACAAGAAAGGGAAAGTCAATTGGAAATTATGGCTAGTTTATCCATGGAGGCAATCCAATGTAGGATGCCAACAAAGTCATATGACTTATACCTCAAGGAACAATGGCTACAATTCCACATAAAGAACCTAGCACAAATAGGATCTATGCCTTTCCAATACTACCGAAAATTCATTGACTTCTGTTATCAAAGCACCCTAGAGAATAGAGCAAAGATATCTGAGTTCTACTACACAATTTATCTTTGACAAATTTAAATGTGTGGGACCCAAATCCAAAGCTAGGGGATTTACAATTCATGGCATTGGCATCTTGAATGAATCATGAGGAGGCAAGAGATACAGAGATGAAAAAGGTATTATAAAAATAAGAATCATAACCCCTTATGATCATAACAGAACAATCTAACCCAATGGTTGTCATCAGCACTCAAAACCTCATTGCAAATGATCCCAAGCTTGCACCAAGGTACCTTGCTGTACAAGAACATGCAATCACACACTTTAAAGAAATGATAAGATTTATAGGAGGTGATAGCCAGCAAGCCTGCCAAAGGAGAAGGAACACCTTACCTTACAACCTAAAAATTAGAGAATATCATTCTCCTGACAGAATGAGGGAGGCACTAAATAGAACCCCAATGTATAAGAAAGCATTACAAAGACTCAATGTCAATTGGATTGGGTTGAAGCTCAGTCCACCATTTCTTTTAGGAATGTTGGACGGAAGAAAGAATAATAAGAAATAAAAAGTGGGAGGAGATAGATAATAATGCAGGGTTTCATTCATAGGAGGAAGAGACTACAACAAAAGCATGGAATTTTAGGGAAGCCACCAGAGAAATGAAGGATATGGACATAGATTGAGTTTCTCAAAGGATGAGAAACACTTTTAGTAGGGGTGATGATGAGGCTCATAATTGGGTAAAATATATGGACCTCAATACACATCCACGATTACTAAAATCAACTCTTCTCATAATTCTTTACATGTTTTAATTATATTTTTCTTAATGAGATGAGTCAAGGTGAGATGTAATGTCTAGTGGTATAATGTGCATTGATTGCAAGTTTTGGGAGAAATTTGTGGCTAATTAGGGTGCAGGAACTCGAATGACAAAATAAGGAGATATTATAGGAGATAAGATCTCCCTCATTAACTCCTCACTCACTCGAATATCCCTCAATCAAATCACACCAACTCAGAGTTGTAGGTAGCCGAGTCATGAAGATCATTGGCAGCCATGCTAGTGATAGTTAAGAACTAGTTAATCTCAATATTGGGAGCCAAGCCCCTAGATTTAAGGAAGTTGTTGGAAACTTCAATTGTATAAATAAAGAGGCTTAGAGCCTCATTAGGATTCAGATTTTTTATGCAAGATATCTAAGCAATTTTCAAGTTGAAGGATTGTGATCAAATAGTGTTATGTATTTTTTGATATGTTAATGAAAATGAGCAACATTCCCTTGATCCAACACTAAGTTGAATTAGAGGGATGAAGCTCTTGGGTTAGGGCCCAACCCTAGTAGCAAAGGTTCCTCTTACTATACTTGTATGCTTAGGTTATCTCATAGATTAGTTGTTTGATTTTGGTGTTGTTAAATTGAAAGCATTGGTAGATTTTATTGGTTTGCTTCCATTTGTGAATAGATTTAACAATAGAATTGTAGAGATAATAAGATATTCAAAAAAGGCTGATAACAGGTGGATATTACCTCATTCCACCCTTCAGGGAGCATGGCTTGAAGAACAACTCCCATTCAGCCCAAAAAGACAAAATTATAGTTTCTTATGAAATTTACGGTTCTTCTCTTAATTAGGTCACCATCTTTCAGTGTTAGAAGATAGGTTGCAGTTGTCATTTTTGATATCTTAAGTTTTGCATTAGATTTTATGTTTCTTTCCTAATAGGTTTCAAGCATTACCATGCATAAACTTGGGAAATAAAAATGATGCAAATTATGTTTTCTTATGTTTTTGTAAACTCTTGTTGTCTTGAGATGATTTATGGATAAATTCCAACACTGATGTATATGTTGTAGGCATTTCTACATTGCAAGAATACCTTATTTCATTAGCCACAGCCAAACCATATGCAACCATGATCGCGAAAAAGCCACTAAGTTCTCAATTCGAGTTATCATTTCATAAGGAAAACTTGGCATACTTATTGAGGAAATCCAACCATCATAAATATTTGGTTTAAGTTCTGGGTGAATGCCTACCACCCCCTCACCTTACTTCCTCCTTACTCACCTTCCCTAAGCTCCATACAACCATCCAAACCACTCCCTATGCTTTTGGCCTGTTCTTGTAGTAAAATAGGGGATCTTGTAGGTGAACTAGGACATCCTGTAGGAAAACCTGTAGTGGCCTAATTTGAGCCCAAATTGTGAAAAAAACATCACTAAAGCTAGGAGTAGACCCCTGCTTGCCTTCAAAGTCATTTGAACCATTTCACTCACCTCCCTTCACACCTATCTCATCTGCCATGTAACCAAGAAGGATTAGCATTTATATTTTTACAAAAAGATAAAAAGAGAAAGCTTGTTATATTTATTCATGCATAGAGTAGTTAAGTGTTTGTTTAGATCAGATTTCATGCTTAGGTTAGTTAATATTTCACATGTTTTAAATTGGAATTATTTTGAAATGCAAGGCATATTAACAAATAACCAGATGAGTTTTTTGTTTTGTAGGCATCTATTTTAGTCTTTCATTACTACAATAAGTAGCATTTCAATTCTCTCAATTAGGGTAAAATTCTCCTCTCTCAATTGGTAATCAAAATTCTCCTAAATCAACAAAAGGCTGGTTTTAGAAGCCGTAGTGGTCCATCACCCCAGTTCAACAGTGATGAAGAGTGGACCCATTACATATATTTGTGTATACAACACTTTCACCTCCAAGTTTATATGAACCCGGGTTTGTTATAGACATTTTTGTGCCATACAACTCCAAGCATGAAATGTCCATAAACCAAGGGCTCCTAAGTCCCTAAAAGTGTTTTTCTAACCCCTAAAGGAACAAGGTCAACATATTACAGCTTCTCCCAGAAGTTCTCCACCAGAAACTGCTCAGAATAAGTCAAAACAAGATCATTTCAGCTGCTCCACTGGCTAGGTGCATTGCATTGCACCTAAATACACTGTGTGGGGTGCGATGGGCGAGAAATGACAAATGGCAGTGTCATTCCACAAGGTGGAGAGACAATGGAAGCTTCCAGAATCTTCTCCTATGACACTTGCCTCACTGAATTCGACCAAGGATGAGTAAGAGGCCTTCAGTCTCCAAGTGGAAGCAAGAACTGACAGAGAGAAGTCACTAATCAAATCACAAGCTGACTCATCCTCCTTACAGATATCTATATATGGATCCCTCATCCTAGATATCCAGAGGCTGGAATTTTGCATATTGTAAGGAATTGGTGTTAGTTTTTGAGACAAACATTACAGTATTGGGTGATCTATGCTTTGTTTGAGGTGAAGAGGGGCTTCTTTGCTGGGAGGTTGATGCTGGGTCAGGAACCACTAGTTGTAACTCCTCCTGGATCTTTTCTTGTTTATCAATAAAAACTATTTGAGTTTCCTCCATGCTTTTGTATCATTGATGCTTATTATATTTGTATGGTTAACTTAAATCTGATCCTAAGTTGTTTATGAATATATATCCATTTCTTTGTATATTTTTCTTCTTCTGTGATCTTACAGGTACTTGGTGAAGCTGGGCAAGTAAGGGAGCAGGTAGCTGGAGACTATCAAAGAAGAGAGGGATTGGATCAAAGGATTAGCGCAAGACACAGGTTGGTTCTTTCTATTCCTCTCTATCTATAGTTCATAAAGGAAATACAAAAGTAATTTTTCTCTATTTGTTTCTAAGGCAGCTGTCACACCTTAGTGGGATAGAGCAGTTCTAAATAGACACTTTTCCCTGTAACAAAATGGCGACTCCACTGGGGAGCTAATTAGTTTGTTTGTTTATCATTCTTTGTTTGTTCTTTTCATAAACTTATAAGTGGCATTCAAACTGCATTTTCCATAACAAATGCAAAGTAGACATCTGCTGCTTCAATCCATTCACTGGATCTATTTATGATTTGAACAACTAATTCACAAACTATCTGATTGCCCTTGTGATAGCTCTTAGATACTCCTTAGATCTACCCCTGATTGTTGAATTACTAATTGCTTTTACTCGGCCAAAAACCAAAGACTGAACTGTAAACTGTGACCCGGAACCCGGATAGATTCTCGTTTCTGGCCCAGCGTAGGTACTATTAAGAGATCCTAAATTTCAGCGCACTTCCCGAAAGGGCAACCTGCGCTGCATTTCAGATTCTCTGTGTTACGGGTGCGCTGATCAGACTAGCCCTGTGCAACTGTGGTTCTTGTGCTTCATTCTTTCTAGTTCTATCTCTGAATTTTGTTGCCTGTGATCAGTATATGTCTATTTGAAACCTCTTTTCTTTGCTGTTATTCCGCCTCCTTTGTACAAAAGAACTGTAAATGTTTTTGTGTGTTTGTTGAGTCGTTTACAGTTTTCCATTGCAAAAGTAGAATAGTCGTACTGTCGTCTTTTGATTTGGATCTGTCCCAAGTGTCGATTTCGATCATAGGAGAAAGTTTGATTGCTGTTGATGGTCGATTATACTGTTACTATTGCCTTTGGTCTGAATTTGTGATTTTCTAGTGTCAAGAACAAGTGTTCATTTCAAAATCGTAAGGTGTTGTAATCATCTCTTTTTTTGATTTCGAAAAAGAGCTTGTTTATATTTGTCGCTTGAAAATAAATTCAGATTCGTACATCAACTTTCTTTTTAGCATCAACACTAAGAAAGTCGAAAACAAATACATGCATGTGAATTTAGATATAGATAGTCTGTTTGGCTTGATTTAGGAAAGTACATTTACAGTGTGCTCTTTACTCTTTGTGAAAAGATTGTGTCTTTCTTTTCCCCTTGTAGCTAGGATTTTCATTGCACAAAAGAGATAAAATTTTGTTTATCATCCTTAGATTGCATTTTAGGAATTACATCTACATCTCGTGGTGAACCCATAAGGCAAACTTCATAAACAAGATCAACTTAAAATAAATTCAATGAATCTAACAACGCTTTGGAACTTAACGCACAACATTTAGAGGTCTAGGCTAGAGACGTCTTCCGGCGTCGTAAAACCTGGTAACTGTTGTTCTCACTGATGGTTGGGTGATTCCTCCACTTTGAGACGATAAGTGCCAGTACGGACTTGTGCTCCCACGTACCGTCGAGTATATTTTGGGAGACCCCTATAGGGTTAAATCCTTTATCCATAGGAAGTCGTGTCTGCTGCCCTATCGATCGCAATGCACTAAACACAGCATTCAGGAAGATTGTCTGTCGTACCGTAAAAATTATTCTGCAGTTTTGCGATTGATTTGGTACTCCCTCTACCTAGACTTCTAGAGCAGTCCCTTTCATTCCTTTTTAGACTCCTTAACGGAAAAGGTCCATATAAGCACTTGTCACTTCAGGCTCATTAAAAATCGAAGGAGACTAGAGTCATCTTTTATATTTTCTCGATGTTAACACCCAGGTTGTTCCCTATGACTCCCAAGGGAATACGGCCGAGGTAACCACTAACCAATCTTTGGATCACAGTTTCTAGCCAAACTGTAATCAGAGAGGGCTCTCTCTTTATGATTTGTCTCTGTTATGATGGTGTTTTAGGCTAGCTATTATGCTCAGGTTTTGGTTTATATTTTGGTTGAAGGATTTCTTTCAGGTCTTATGATATAGTGTTTAGGTAGTGAAATACCATTGGGCAATGGAGTCTGGAGTGTGAAATGATTTGATATGCAGGATTGGTGGTGTTCAAACTGCAGGGCCTATTGTGTATTTTAGACAAACAAAATTAGCTTAAATGGTGATATATGTCAACCAATAGAAAGCAATTAAGAATTTTCTATTTAAGTTGGTGAGGTGAAGGTGAACACACTGCACAGGAGCATAACTTGAATTCCTGTGACAAAGGCCACTGTGAAAAGTGTATTCTGAAAGTGCAGCAATTAAGAATTACACTTATCTAGATTACAGCTGAAGAAAACATTCATAAACAACACAGATTGAACTCAGGGTACTCAGTGAATAAATCCTGAAAGTTATTCTTTTTCCTTGTTGCTTAGTATTCAAAACCAGATGACATATATGGATTTTAACAAAACGACTAATTAACAGAGAGAGTTAGAGAGACTTATTGTATGGTGAAATACACAGGAATCCAGCAGTTATCAACAGACACCAGAACGCATTCAACACTTCAGAAATCCGAGAAATTCCATCACTTTCTTTATTAGACTTCAGAAAGGATTACAGCATAAGAATTTCTTTAGGAGAAATCAACAACAACCCTTGCAAGCTCATGCGAAGGGGACTTTATAGCAATGCTTATACAAAATATCTCAGGTATTGAGTCATCTGAGAGAGAAAATATCTTCATAAATGCGTACAGAAAGTAGGAAAAGAAGTTATTGCAACTTTGAATGCAGCATAAATGCTCTTTATGTTTGTCAGAGGGTAATCTGACCTTTGGAGGTCATTGAGTCGGTTGAGCCGTTTTGCTTTAACGCTAGATAATGCGTCTTTATTTCTTGTTGCGCTGTATTTTCTCGGCCCTGCCACCTGTAGTTTTCTATTTCTGCTTTGTTGGCCGATACATCTGCTGAGTTGGC
Source organism: Pinus tabuliformis (assembly GCA_031772625.1). Classification (NCBI taxonomy): domain Eukaryota; kingdom Viridiplantae; phylum Streptophyta; class Pinopsida; order Pinales; family Pinaceae; genus Pinus; species Pinus tabuliformis. The sequence goes on along the minus strand of CM062810.1, from coordinate 200,744,062 downwards.
TCAGCTTTAGTCCATAATGCATGCTGATTTTGTTGAACTGTGCTCTGCATGACAACTGATATTCTTTAAGAAACAAAATTGTTAAGTGGCTCCCTGTTTACAAAATCTTCTGTATTGCATTTGTCCACCATTCTTGCGTAGGGAGTTGATGCCTGAGAATAGCATCCATTGTCTCCTCTGCCTCTGTGTATTTGAAGAAATTGGGAGCCACCCCAAACAGGTGATTGATCTCATTCATTATGAAAAACAGATTCTCGACTCTGTTGTAAAGAGATTGTCCTGTGGCTGGCCCTGTTTCCTCTGAGGTGCTGGGCTTATCATTGATCTGGCTAGTGGCAAATGTATTGACCCTTTTAGCATACTGGTCATGTGTGAACAATCTCCCTGCGCTGTTCAGTAAGCCAGGGAGTCCTCTGCTTTCTAACACTTGAAACTTTTCTAAAAACTTGTTCACCTCAGTCTGCATATCCTGGGTTCTTCTCTCCAATGTCTGCACTAAGTTTCTCAGTGTGAGAACCCTTTTGACCATTTGGATAGTCTCAGTTCTGTTTGTAATTCCCATGGTAGCTAACTGAGAACTTGTTCTATGGTTAAGTACATTGATCATTCTAGTGGCCACTTCAGGCATATTGCTCAATTGGGCTCTTGATCTGTGAATCTCCCTCTGTGCCTTTGGGATGAGCTCTAGTTGCTCATGGATAGTTTCAATATATGGCCACTGCTCATTGATAGATTGACCAATGTTAGCCCATAGCACTATTTTCAGTTCGGCCACCACTTTATCTAACTTGAGCTCATTCTCTAGCTCTTTTATTTTGTTTTTGAGGGCTTTCACCTCCCTATCCTTCTCTGCCACATTTTGTTTGGACTTATCATATCTATCATTGATTTTAGCCAAAGATTCTTTGGCTGAATTGAGCTCCAACATTTGAGCTTCCAGGACTTGGATTTCGTTCTTCAGCTTTTTCATATCTAGGCTTTGGGCCTGCTCTGTAGTTGTTGGCGCTGCTGAAGTAGATGTTGTTGTTTGTTCGGTCTGTTGAGGAGGAGGGGCAGTGATAGGAGCAGTTTCCTCAAGATTGATGATCTGACGAGGAGGCTGAGAAGTCTGCCCTTCTTCTCTTTGTTTCAGAGATGCCTGTAATGCTGCCTTTGCAGCCTCTGATTCTCCCAACTTCTCTTGTGCTTGAACCAACTGTTTATAAATGGAGATCAACAAATCTGTGGTGTCCTTCTCATGCCTTTGCTGGGCTACCTCATCTGTCTGAGGGTGAATGGTAGTTGGGATCTTGATTTTCTTTCTCATGGCAGCCATGTCAGCATCCCTCAACTTCAAGATTTCCTGTATCCCTGAAATATCTTTGGGATCATGCCCAATTTCAATGATTATGTCTTCCAGGGACCTTATTCTGTTGTCCTTTGCCTGGGATGATGCCTTCTCCAATTCCAGCTGAGAGGTTGTGGCATTGAGGCTGCTCTTTAGCTTATAATTTTCCAATGTTTCATCTGCTAAGGAGGCATACACCATCTCACCAGTTTGTTTGTGCAGTTCAATTTGGTCCATTGGGTGTATGTCTTTGGCCATGACCTCTAGGTTGGTCCTGAGGTAATCTGAGGAAGATTGGGGCTGCAGTGCTGTGGGCATAAAATGACTCATGATCATTTTTCCTTCACCTACATCAAAGGCAGACATAAGTCTCTGCTGATTAGTAGGAGCCATGTTTAGCAGATGATTGTACAACTGTATTTTGATAGGCTCATTCCTCCTTTTGATGTCTATGAATTGTTGTTTGATGCTTACTTGTCCTTCTTTTTGCTGGCTGGAGGAGCTGACCTCCCCTCCAATAGTCCTGTCCTGTTCCTGCTGGAAGGAACCTGCTGAAGCTTCTCTGCTGGGTGGGCCCATGCCCAATGCCTGTCCGATTGCTATGTCCTCCTCTGAAAAATCATTTAATCTTTGTCTTTTTTCTCCCTGGCTGATAGATGAAGTGAGGGGAGTTTCTCTATCCCTTTTTCTGCTTAAGTCCTCCTTTTGAGGAGTTTGGAGGACCGAGGCATCGGTGGTGACTTCTGGCCTAGGAGACACTATGTTCTGAGCCTGTTGCTCAGTGGAAGTTGGAGTATCAATTACTCTCTCCTGTTGTAAGGGCTGCTGTCTGTCATGTTGCCCTCTTTCTTGCTGCAAATCTTGTTGCTGTTGTTGCTCTGCCTGCTGCTACCTTTCTTTATCTGTCTTCTCTTGAGTCACTGGAGGTGACTGCTCCTTCTCTTGATGTGTCTGCTCTATCTCCATTTCCTTTTCTTTGCCTCTGCTGGATATATTCTCAGTGGCCTTGGTAGTTTGCTGCTTGGCAGTTGAGGAGGATTCAGCTGCTCCCGTTTGTGTGCTTGGAAGTGTGAATACCTGTGAACAAAGCTCAAAGTCAACCATCTTCTTTAGATTCCTTAGTGCCCTCTTGTTCAGCTCTTCTTGTGACAAGGGCTCTTCTAAGGTCCCTCTCCTCCATTTTTCTTGGTTTGCATATTTTTCAATGTGAGGGATGCTATGGTGATCATAGGCAGATAACTTATATTTGAGCCTCCTTATAGATATGAAATGATTAGGGTCATAGGGTACCCATATGAAACTGGTTTGCAGGCCAAGGGCCTCAAGCATTCTCAATGCTTCCCTCCATCCGTGCTCCCTCTCGTTATAGATAAAATGGCCAAGTTGGCTTTTGACCTTCAACTGTGCTTTTTTACCTTTTCCTGAAAAGTGAAGCACATCAACTCTGCCAAATTGCCTAAAGTACTCTAGGGCAAATAGCCTCATAGGCACATACTTGGGTAGTTTGAAAGGAGGTAGATCACACCCATATATCCTGATGACAGTGTGGTTTTGGTATAAGTACCAATCCCCAATGCTGTAAGCTTTGGACAGCTGAAGAATCCTCTGCATGTCATCAGTGAGTCTTGGAGGAGGTGAGCTCATCAGCATTGCCATAGCTGGATGGATGAACAGATCCATGAATTCACAGTAAGTGTATGGAGACTCAGGTCTAATGTGGAAGACAGAAGACCAATAGACCACTGATCTAGGATTGCCTTGGGCATCCATTCTTTTGATTGAAAAATGAAACTTCTCATGTTGATGGTACAAGATCAAATGGTAGATGTAGGAAGTGTATCTGAACATCCTATCTCTCCTTAAATTCATCAATTTCTCATGAATCTTGTCTGATATGTAGGTGGCATAGTCATAGCAGATTGGTGACTTGCCAGGAGCAAACATAAGCATCATTACCAGCACAGTTGCATCAATATGCTCAATTGAACTATATCCCAAGATGGGAGAAATCATATCTGCAAGGTCTCTGCCCAGCTCATTGAGATATACATGAAGAATTGGAGGGCCCATCACAATGTTAGTTTTGATGTATAATTGATTAAATTTGACAACTTGAGCATCTGTGAGTTTATCCCCTTGTTTTATCAGGTTTACCAGTGATAAAGGAACCAACTTCTTCTGAGGGTTGAAGCAAAGCATGTCTCTGATAGCTTGAGGGGTAACATAGAAAAGTACTGAACCAGATGGATCAACAACAGCTCTCTGAGAAACATCATATTGTTCAGCACAGAGGTGGATTAGTTCAGGGAACTGGTTGACCTCAGGGAGCTTGAAAATAGGGAGGAAAGAGTCCCATAAGCCCAATATATCTGTCCCGTTTTCATGCTTGGCTTTCAACTCATTCAACAGATGAATGTGGAATTTGCTGCTCATAAGCTTCTCTTCTGTAATTTGGTAATCCATATCTGCCAAGGTTTGCCATTTCAAGTTCTTTTGAGGGGCATTCAGAGGTTGAACATTTAGTACTACAGGTGTCTCCATTGCACAGGAGGATTTTTAATTAAGTGCAAAGTGATTTTGATTGAGCAGGACAGTACAGAGGAATGCCTCTGTACCAGGGAGGTGAAATTTATCAGGAACAGAGAGTGGTTCTACTAAATAGCAATTGAAATAATATTTATAGTGCAACTAGGATCAATGTTTGGCCTCTCTTTGTCTTCTCTCAGCAGTTAAATTTGGTTTGAATGAGTCTGCCGCGATTGCGCAGACAGAACTTAGTTTTTCAATGAAATGTAGGTAAAACAAGGCTCAGCTAGTAGTTTTGGAGTCCACAGCTGTCAAAGGGGCAGGTGCAGGGATTTCTGCCGGTGAATTTTAAGAGTTTTCTCTGTTCTAAGCTCTTTCGCGGGACAAAACAGATAAAGCAGGTACGTGAAGGATTTATGGCGGAAAATACCTGGTGAGGAATAGGCGATGGTCACGGATGACTGTGGAAATGGTGCTCCTCCGGTCTCCTGGTCGGGTTCTGCAGGTTGGTGGACTTTGGACGTGAAAGTAGCATGCAGGAGAAATAATGGCAAATGAGCGAAAAGTATGAAAAAACGCGAATTTTCACTATATAATTGGTTTTTTGGACTTTTGGCGCATTTTTCTGCTGACGTCAGCATGATGTCATAGGTGGGGTCAGGGCCGGCTGACGTCATAGGTGAGGTGGCGGGCTCTGATTGGTCCACGGGGATGGTGAAGTGGCATGCCAGGTCGGCAGGTGGTCGGGCGCAAGGGTTGATGTGACGGCATGGTGGCAGTGACGTGGGATGACGCGGAGGTGACGTAGCATAGGCGGAAAAGCCGAAACCGGAAACAGCTAGCGGTTTCATATCGCACCGCTTATGGTACGGGGAGGAATCTGTCAGACGTACCTCCGATGAGCTGTGGCGAGGACGCGTGGCTGCCGAGTGACGTAACCATTTTATGGATATCGGACAATATCCGTCGGACGTGAGACCCGCTCCGATATCGATGCTGACCGTCGGATCTGGAGGGCTCGATCCAACGGCTATCGGGGGAGTGACGTGACCGGTATATACGGCGGGTAAACGGCGGACGTCGGAGCCGCTCCGATGTGATAAGAGCCGTTGGATGCTCTAGATCAGATCGGACGGCTGTCGGGGTGATGACGTGATAGGTGGATAAGGCAGCGGGCGGAGGAATAAATACATATTTTTTAATGCTTTTTCAATATATTTCGAAAATCGAATATATGCGCAAACTTTGGTTAGGCAACGGAAAGTGGGTTTTTTCGGGATTTTTGGTAGTTTCAAAGGGTTTTCATGGGTAAAGGGGTTTTGTAAGGTTTTTCTTGGCAAATAACAGTTTAGTGAGTGGAATGACTTGAGGAAAAAAGGGGGGATGAGGTGTAGGTTCATCCAAGTGGCCATATGTCACTTTGATCCCTGACATAGAACTTATTGGCTATAATGCCAAGGGGGAGGGGTATTTATACACAATTTGGGGTTTATACACCATGGTGTTTAATACTAGTAGGGGAAAGGTGATATAGGGATTTACATAGTAAAGTTAAAGTTAATATGGATGGGGGGTGAACAAAAGGAAAAAACACTGAGTCTGTTTGTGAAACACTTGGTTTAAAGAGCAGATCAAAATGAAAAGATTTTTACACAAGAAATGTGGCTTTTGAATGAACAAGAACCACCATGAAACCATGATCTTCTTCCATGAATCTCAGCTGATGAGGGGATGTTAGTAATGAAATGGAAAGGGGGAAAGAGGGAGGTTAGTCATGCTCCTTGCTGTAACTTGATGAAGGTGAACACCTTGTCAATTGATAGACTTTGCCTTGGTAAACACAGTTAACACATCTGCAATGGTAAAGATAACCTTTCTGCAACCCCCAACTACTTACCCAACTATTTGCCTAACATTTTTTATTTCTTCTTGGAGGGTGCACTTGGACTTGCAAACCCTTACTTGCCTTTTCTTTTCTTTGGCTTTTTCTTTGTTATTTCTATCTACCTCTACCCTTATTTCTTCCAAGGTCCCAGATTAAGCTGTTGGGAGCCTTTTCTTCTCTACCTGAACTACTTGTCTGCCAAGTTTAAACAGTTTGGACAGACTTTCTTCTCTATTCTACAACTGCAAATTTAAACCATGGAATGATCCAGATTAGACTGTTGGACCATCCATCAAAATATTAAGTCCATACCTAGCTATATACATAGATTGGATTCTCTTGGAAATATGTGATTTTTGAGTCATCAAAGCAGAGCATATTTGGACCTTCATAGCCAATCATGAAATATGAAACCTATTTGTATAGGCAGCTAACAGTGGCTCCACATGGGGATGGTTTTTCATTTGAAATACCAAGAACAGCAGGTCAGAATTCCTTGGCCTTTTACTCTTATCCATCTTGTAGTTTTGCTGCCTTGAGATGCCAAAATTGTGTACTTCTCTTCTTGGCAAACCTCTGATTCCTTTCACCTTTTGCTGACAACTAACAACACTTGAGAAACTGCATTCTACAATTTTAAACAGAAAGTAATATATACATTTGGGTATGTACAATGGAAGCTCATGTTGCACTTAGGGGTGGTATTCAAAATAGTGCTTTAGCATCCTGCCATTCACAGGACCTTCATCCAAGTCAGTTTCACTAAGACTTTTGAGGAAGTAAGTATTGTTTCCTTGCACTGCTTGGACAGCAAATGGTCCTCTCCATAAGGAATCAAACTTTCCATGTTTTCCTTTGTCTTCTCTCCTTGCATCCCACTTGAGGACTCTATCACCAACATTAAAATCTTCTGCTTTAGTTCTTTTGTCAAAGGCCTTCTTTAGTTTTTCTTGTAATACCTGGACTCTGCTGAAAACTTGATCTCTGGTTTGCTGCAGACCTATGATTTGATTTATCCTTCTTTGCATATCATTTGGTTCAGCTTGGCTTTCTTGAAGAAGCTTCATAACAGGCACTCCTAGTGAAGAGGGGAATTTGGCCTCTAATCCATAAACCAACTCATATGGGCTGGTCCCAATTTATCTCTTGGTTGTTAGTCTATCTGCCCATAAGGCATTGACTAGTTTCTTGTGCCAGTTCTTTTTGTTCTCTTCCAGCACCTTCTTTATAATATTTACAAGGTTTTTTTTTGATGATTCAGCAAGGCCATTTCCTTGAGGATAGTATGCAGTAGAATGGCCCAAAGTAATATGAAATTTGTGGCAGAAATTCACCATTTTCTTGGATCTGAAAGCAGCAACATTGTCTGTTATTATTTTATCAGGGCAGCCAAATCTAGCCAGTATGTTGTTCTCCAAGAACTGAATGATTACTGAATCATTTGCTTGTCTGCATGGGGCAGCTTCAATCCACTTAGTGAAGTAGTCTGTGGCTGTTAAGATCCATCTATGTTGGCCTGAAGATGAGGGATGAATTTCCCCAATGAAGTCCAATCCCCATTGTTGAAAAGGTCTCTCTGTTGCAATAGGCCTTAAAGGAAGTGGCAGCAGTTGTCTCTTTCCCTCAAACACTTGGCATTTATGACATGATGTGATAAATTTCTTGACATCAGAGAACATGGTGGGCCAGTAGTATCCAGCCCTTAGTACTTTATCCACAGTGGACTTCCAGTACAAGTGTCCACCACAGTCTCCTGCATGAAACTCTTGCATGATATTGTTAATCTCTTTTTCAATTAAACAGTGCAGCAATATACCTTCATGGTTTTTCCAAAGCAAATTGCCATCCATCACACAAAATCTTGATGTTTTCATTTTTAAGAACCTACACTTAGTTTTGGACAGTCCTGGGGGAGCACACAGGTTTTGTAACACATAACAGATATCAGAGTACCAGGGGGATTGTTCAAAGGCTACATTGATCTTTGGAGTCGCCAGCTCTGTTTCACTGTCCAGCTGATTGATGTCTAAGGCTTGAAAATTTGTTTCTGTCATTAATTTGGCCAAGCCTTGCCCTTTTATTAGTTTTGTAGGTTTTATCTCAATGTCAAATTCCAAGATGCTGGCAATCCATTTTCCTCTCCTACCTTTTAAATTCTCTTGGGTGAGAATGTCTTTGACAATAGGACTTGGCACATATGCTTTGACATGGGAATAAAGGATATAAATCCTAAAGTCTTTAATTGCTTTGACTAAAGCGTAAGCTTGTTTTTCCATGATTTGATACTTCAAAGGTGCATCTCTAAGAGCCTTGCTAAAGAAAGCAATTGGCTTTTCATTTCCTTGGTCATCTTTTTGCAACAGAATAGCAGCAATAGTATGTTGGGAAGCAAAAGAGAAAATGATAAACTCTCTGTCAAACTGAGGATTGGTCAAAACTGGGGTCTGGGTAAGGGCCAATTTTATACCTTCAAATGCTTGATTTGCTTCAACAGTCCACTTCACTTTTGAATCCTTTTTCAGCATGTTATTTAATAATCTCGTTAGCTCTGATAGGTTTGGGATAAACCTTCTCAAGAAATTGATTTTTCCCAAGAATCCTTGTAATTCTTTGACATTCCTTGGGTGAGGCATTTGCAGGATAGCTTGTATCCTATCTGGGTCAATTCTAATGCCATCTTTTGAGATGATGTGTCCTAAGAGCTTGCCTTCTTCTAAACCAAACAGGGATTTCTTAGGGTTCAAGGAGATTCCATATTTTCTGCATTTTAGGAAGATCTGTCTTAGATGTTTTATATGTTCTTGGTCTGATTTTGAAAAAGGTGTTAGGTCATCTAGATAAATGACTAAAAAGTCATGAATCTCCTTTGCAAAAGCAATTTCCATTGCTCTTTGAAATGTTGCCCCTGCATTTTTCAAGCCAAAAGGCATCTTTACATATTTGAAAGTTCCCCATGGGGTTGTAAATGCTGTTTTGTCCTGATCATCAGGGTGAACTAAGATCTGGTTAAAACCTGAAAATCCATCCAGTAATGAGATCCTTGAGGACCCCACCACCCTTTGAAGAATGTGATCCATCTTGGGTAAGGGGTAGTTGTATTTTAAGGATACTTGGTTTAGATTCCTTAAGTCCACACACAGCCTGATCTCCCCTGTCTTCTTTCTTGTAGGGACTAAGTTTGAGATCCATTCCGAGAATCTGATTGGTGCTATGATGCCTGCTTTGAACATTTTATGTACCTCTTGTTCCATTGCTGGGAGAAGCATAGGATTGATTCTCCTCAGTTTTTGTTTAAAGGGCTTTTGATCAGGTTTGAGAGGGATAGTGTGTTGGATTACAGAGGTGTCATAGGACTTTAGGTCCTCATAGCTCCATGCAAAAACATCCTGAAACTCTTTGAAGAGGTCAATGTATTTTGGCTTTTGGTCAGGAGGTAAGGAAGCAGATAATTTAATTATCTTGGGTTTGTCAATTGTTCCTATGTTGCACTCTTCAATGGCTGCATTTAGGGGCTGCATTTTTGGTTTTCTGGAAATATCATTTGAATCAAAGATGTCCTCTAGTGGGGTTAGGCCTGTTGGTAGAAAATTGTCCTTTAGCTCAATGATTTCAGTTTCAGCATTGGACACTCCTTCTTCCCAGTCAACTTGTTGAATTTGCTGGATGTTTTCTATATTGAAAATAGTTGGATTCAGCATTTGTTTTGCAGTTCTAGGTGATATTGGCTGAGCAGTCGGTTGAAACTGTATTTGTGATGGACTTGCTCCATCAAGTATTTGTGATTGACTTGCTGACTCAAGTATTTGTGATTGACTTGCTGTCTCATTGTCAATATTTAATCCTGCAAATTCTTGCTGTAGTGTTAAAAAATGGTTTATTTGCTTGTCATCCTCAAATACTTGCCAATCATTGATGTTGTTTGGTATGGATGGTCGGTGTTTTACCTCAGCTGTAAAACAATGGTGGGGCTCAAAGGGCAACTTGCAGGTACTTGCAAAGGTGGCTAAACTATGAGCATGTAGATTTTGGGTTCTGGGAATTTTAGTAATTTGGAATTCAGAGAAAAAGTTTAGTACCTCAGCAACAGCAGACCTATAGGTCCTTAGTCTTTTGTCATTGGTGATAAAGTTTCCTTTCACTTGTTGGATAACTAAATCTGAATCTCCCATGATTGAAACCTGGCAACTTGTAAGAATTTTGCCAACTTGAGTCCTAGTAAAAGAGCTTCATATTCTGCCATGTTATTAGTACATCTGAAATTCAATCTATAGGCTCTGCCTTCTGCATGACTATTTTCCTTATTGTGTACCCAAACTCCAGCTCCTGCCCCTAATTTGTTGACTGAGCCATCAAATTCAAGGAACCATAGAATATCTTGTTGGGGAGGAGGCTTTATGATCTGTTCATGGGCTGGTAATGTAAGTAGCAATTGTGGTTTTTTCTCTAGCTTGTCTTCTAGGACAGTCCCATCATTTAATTGGATGTTCTTGACAACTAAGGCAACAACACTATCAAATGTTTGATTGACTGTTGTTTCATGAGTGATACTACTCTTATTTGCATCTTCCTCTTGTATGAATATCTTGGTTTCAACTTCACCTTTGGAGGGAGTAGTTGTATCATTGAAGAGAATGTATGAGTCTATGTCTGAATGGACAGCATATATAGGAAAATTTTGAGGTTTTTCTTCACTGCTGACCATGTACTTCATTAGTGTTTCTCTGTACAGTCTTTTTGGTTGCCGAAACACAGAGATGGTGGCATATGACATGTCTAATTGTAGGGAACCTTGGAGTTTGGCCCCCCATGATCTTGATAACAACATTCCATACTTAGGTGGGATATCAACAACTACCACATCCATTAGGATTGTCTTGTTTGGGTATTGAACTAGAGACACACATAAGTCTTTTATGAGACCTAGACACTTGACTTGGCTGGAGTCAAAGGAAAACAGATCCTTGTATGGTCTTGTTATGTCTAAATTCAATCTCTCCATGACTGCTTTTGGCATGAGATTGTGAGAGGCACCTGAGTCAAACATTGCATTATGTAGTATTTTGTCATGAATATGTAAACTGACATAGAAAGGCAGTACCCCTGTGACTACTGTTTTTCCATCCACTTCTGGGCCAAAGAGGAGTTCTGGGGTGTCATCCAGTACATTGACATCATCTTTGTTGCTAGTGAGTTGAAGGGACCTTTTGATTTGCAATTTATAGCTGTCATGCTTGGCTAATTCCAAGAGAGGAATAGCTATTTTTATTTTACCAATTTCTGTTCCAAGATCAAAAGGTTTTTCAGATTGGGTTTTGGGGTTATAGGTGACAGTTCTTTCCTTGTTCATTACATCTTCTTCTTGATCTTTGTTTTGTCTTTGGGATTTATCCTTCTTACTCATCTCTTGAGGAGTAACATTTAAATTAGGATGAGAAGAGGCAGTAGCCACAGACTGCTGTCTTGAGGACAGTGGTTCAGTGATCTCTTCAACAATCACTTCTTTGGTAGGTAAGTTTGGTTGGTCATTAGGTTCTGTGACTATAACTCTTTCAGGCTGCTGATTATCCTTTTTCTTTTCAGGCTGGTTGACATTCACAGTTCTGCTCCTTAGCTTGTACTGTTTATGGACTTCATAAACAGCAGTGTCATAGCCTTGTTTAAAGTCAAAGGATTCACCTGATTTAGTTTGGAACAGTTTGATTTCCTCATCCTCATGATCTTCTTGTGTTAAGAAAACTTGACTTTCACCATCTAGCCCTATTAAATTAATCTCAGGATCTTCATTGGGCTCTGCTGATGTGGAAGTTTCTGCATAATTTTCTTGAAAAGGGGGTCTGATTTCTGGATCAGGGTTTGCCCTGCCAACGTTCGGGTTTGGATTTCTCCTAAAATTTGGATTCCTAGGAGGATTGTTTTTTGGTGCTTCCCATGATGCTTTTCTTTCAACTGATTCCACCCTGTCACCCAATCTTTTCATGCTGTTGAGTATGGCATCAAGCTTTTGATCAAAGGCTGTGGGTTCTTCTTTGTATATTCTTCTCTTTTCTAACCTTGCCCTGTTTCTTTTGGCAATCAGGTTTGCTACCACTGTGACAGCAGCCTTCTGGGTGTCTTCAAGGGTCTCAGGTTCTCTTTCCTTCAACTGATATGCCATGTCAGAATCAAATCCATCAGGGAACTTGTACAAGGCCAAGTCAGGAGGAGGTCTTAGGTTTTGTGGTATTGCATTGTACACATTGTTGAATCTAGCACAATACTCCAGAACAGTCTCTTGAGGACCTCTCTTGATTGTTTCATATTCACCAAGTATGTGCAGGGGATCCTTCTTCTTCTCCCATCTGGTAGTAAAGGCTTGATAAAGCTCATCAGGGGTCGTGATAGTATTTGAAGCAATCGACCTGAACCAGGTTCTAACATCACCTGTCAGGCTTTGGACAAAAATTCTCATCCTCACACTGTCATCATCTATTTCATAGTTTTCAAAGTGATCTTGCATCCTCTTAGCATGTTGAATAGCATAATAAGGGCCAGTGGAGTCAAAATATGAGATTTTGGTTTGGTAATCCTGGGGTAGAGCTGCAGGATTAGCAGGTAGCTGCAAGGGTGCATATCTATTTGCCATATTAGGAGGGTTGGGTGTATTAATAGGGGCTGCTGGGATAATAGGAACAGTGGGTACCACAGGGGTTACAGGTGAAGCTGAACCTAAAGTGTGGTTCAAGGGGATATGTGCAGTGGATGAAGATGGGGGAGGAGAACTTTGAGATGTAGATGGTGAACTAGGGGAACTTGGAGCAGACCGAAAGAGGACTTTAAGTGGAGTAGAAAGGTTAGGAAAGTCTGTAACTGAGGTCAAAATAGTAGGTTGATCCTGCCTTTGTTGCTTCCTGATGTTTCTAGGGATGGTATTTGGATTATCAACAATGATGGGTGGATTTGGGTCAGGATTAGCCCTAGTATGCCGTGGATTTTTCTTAGGAGCCAGTTTCTACCTGTTTTTAGGATTTTGTGGGAAATTTTTATATCTGAAGGGACTGGATGAAGATTTTGGAATGGTAATATATTCTCAGAGCTAAGATGAAGATTCCCAAAACAAGCTCCTCCTTAAAACTGTTAATGTAATACAGAAACAGATTAAAGGCCTCTTGACTTATTTCAGGCTTGATAGCAGCTTAAGGAAGATATATAGTAAAAAAAAATCTCAAGCACTCCCCAGTGGAGTCGCCAATTATGTTAACACCCAGGTTGTTCCCTATGACTCCCAAGGGAATACGGCCGGGGTAACCACTAACCAATATTTGGATCACAGTTTCTAGCCAAACTGTAATCAGAGAGGGCTCTCTCTTTATGATTTGTCTCTGTTATGATGGTGTTTTAGGCTAGCTATTATGCTCAGGTTTTGGTTTATATTTTGGTTGAAGGATTTCTTTCAGGTCTTATGATATAGTGTTTAGGTAGTGAAATACCATTGGGCAATGCAGTCTGGAGTGTGAAATGATTTGATATGCAGGATTGGTGGTGTTCAAACTGCAGGGCCTATTGTGTATTTTAGACAAACAAAATTAGATTAAATGGTGATGTATGTCAACCAATAGAAAGCAATTAAGAATTTTCTATTTAAGTTGGTGAGGTGAAGGTGAACACACTGCACAGGAGCATAACTTGAATTCCTGTGACAAAGGCCACTGTGAAAAGTGTATTCTGAAAGTGCAGCAATTAAGAATTACACTTATCTAGATTACAGCTGAAGAAAACATTCATAAACAACACAGATCGAACTCAGGGTACTCAGTGAATAAATCCTGAAAGTTATTCTTTTTCCTTGTTGCTTAGTATTGAAAACCAGATGACATATATGGATTTTAACAAAACAACTAATTAACAGAGAGAGTTACAGAGACTTATTGTATGGTGAAATACACAGGAATCCAGCAGTTATCAACAGACACCAGAACGCATTCAACACTTCAGAAATCCGAGAAATTCCATCACTTTATTTATTAGACTTCAGAAAGGATTACAGCATAAGAATTTCTTTAGGAGAAATCAACAACAACCCTTGCAAGCTCATGCGAAGGGGACTTTATAGCAATGCTTATACAAAATATCTCAGGTATTGAGTCATCTGAGAGAGAAAATATCTTCATAAATGCGTACAGAAAGTAGGAAAAGAAGTTATTGCAACTTTGAATGCAGCATAAATGCTCTTTATGTCTGTCAGAGGGTAATCTGACCTTTGGAGGTCATTGAGTCGGTTGAGCCGTTTTTCTTTAACGCTAGATAATGCGTCTTTATTTCTTGCTGCGCTTTATTTTCTCGGCCCTGCCACCTGCAGTTTTCTATTTCTGCTTTGTTGGCCGATACATCTGCTGAGTTGGCTCAGCTTTAGTCCATAATGCATGCTGATTTTGTTGAACTGTGCTCTGCATGACAACTGATATTCTTTAAGAAACAAAATTGTTAAGTGGCTCCCTGTTTACAAAATCTTCTGTATTGCATTTGTCCACCATTCTTGCGTAGGGAGTTGATGCCTGAGAATAGCATCCATTGTCTCCTCTGCCTCTGTGTATTTGAAGAAATTGGGAGCCACCCCAAACAGGTGATTGATCTCATTCATTATGAAAAACAGATTCTCGACTCTGTTGTAAAGAGACTGTCTTGTGGCTGGCCCTGTTTCCTCTGAGGTGCTGGGCTTATCATTGATCTGGCTAGTGGCAAATGTATTGACCCTTTTAGCATACTGGTCATGTGTGAACAATCTCCCTGCGCTGTTCAGTAAGCCAGGGAGTCCTCTGCTTTCTAACACTTGAAACTTTTCTAAAAACTTTTTCACCTCAGTCTGCATATCCTGGGTTCTTCTCTCCAATGTTTGCACTAAGTTTCTCAGTGTGAGAACCCTTTTGACCATTTGGATAGTCTCAGTTCTGTTTGTAATTCCCATGGTAGCTAACTGAGAACTTGTTCTATGGTTAAGTACATTGATCATTCTAGTGGCCACTTCAGGCATATTGCTCAATTGGCTCTTGATCTGTGAATCTCCCTCTGTGCCTTTGGGATGAGCTCTAGTTGCTCATGGATAGTTTCAATATATGGCCACTGCTCATTGATAGATTGACCAATGTTAGCCCATAGCACTATTTTCAGTTCGGCCACCACTTTATCTAACTTGAGCTCATTCTCTAGCTCTTTTATTTTGTTTTTGAGGGCTTTCACCTCCCTGTCCTTCTCTGCCACATTTTGTTTGGACTTATCATATCTATCATTGATTTTAGCCAAAGATTCTTTGGCTGAATTGAGCTCCAACATTTGAGCTTCCAGGACTTGGATTTCGTTCTTCAGCTTTTGCATATCTAGGCTTTGGGCCTGCTCTGTAGTTGTTGGCGCTGCTGAAGTAGATGTTGCTGTTTGTTCGGTCTGTTGAGGAGGAGGGGCAGTGATAGGAGCAGTTTCGTCAAGATTGATGATCTGAGGAGGAGGCTGAGAAGTCTGCCCTTCTTCTCTTTGTTTCAGAGATGCCTGTAATGTTGCCTTTGCAGCCTCTGATTCTCCCAACTTCTCTTGTGCTTGAACCAGCTGTTTATAAATGGAGATCAACAAATCTATGGTGTCCTTCTCATGCCTTTGTTGGGCTACCTCATCTGTCTGAGGGTGAATGGTAGCTGGGATCTTGATTTTCTTTCTCATGGCAGCCATGTCAGCATCCCTCAACTTCAAGATTTCTTGTATCCCTGAAATATCTTTGGGATCATGCCCAATTTCAATGATTATGTCTTTGAGGGACCTTATTCTGTTGTCCTTTGCCTGGGATGATGCCTTCTCCAATTCCAGCTGAGAGGCTGTGGCATTGAGGCTGCTCTTTAGCTTATAATTTTCCAATGTTTCATCTGCTAAGGAGGCATACACCATCTCACCAATTTGTTTGTGCAGTTCAATTTGGTCCATTGGGTGTATGTCTTTGGCCATGACCTCCAGGTTGGTCCTGAGGTAATCTGAGGCAGATTGGGGTTGCAGTTTTGTGGGCATAAAATGACTCATGATCATTTTGCCTTCACCTACATCAAAGGCAGACATAAGTCTCTGCTGATTAGTAGGAGCCATGTTTAGCAGATGATTGTACAGCTGTATTTTTATAGGCTCATTCCTCCTTTTGATGTCTATGAATTGCTGTTTGATGCTTACTTCTCCTTCTTTTTGTTGGCTGGAGGAGCTGACCTCCCCTCCCATAGTCCTGTCCTGTTCCTGCTGGAAGGAACCTGCTGAAGCTTCTCTGCTGGGTGGGCCCATGTCCAATGCCTGTCTTATTGCTATGTCCTCCTCTGAAAAATCATTTAATCTTTGTCTTTTTTCTCCCTGGTTGATAGATGAAGTGAGGGGAGTTTCTCTATCCCTTTTTCTGCTTAAGTCCTCCTTTTGAGGAGTTTGGAGGATTGAGGCATCGATGGTGACTTCTGGCCTAGGAGGCACTATGTTCTGAGCCTGTTGCTCAGTGGAAGTTGGAGTATCAATTACTCTCTCCTGCTGTAAGGGCTGCTGTCTGTCATGTTGCCCTCTTTCTTGCTGCAAATCTTGTTGTTGTTGTTGCTCTGCCTGCTGCTGCCTTTCTTTATCTGTCTGCTCTTGAGTCACTGGAGGTGACTGCTCCTTCTCTTGATGTGTCTGCTCTATCTCCATTTCCTTTTCTTTTCCTCTGCTGGATATATTCTCAATGGCCTTGGTAGTTTGCTGCTTGGCAGTTGAGGAGGATTCAGCTGCTCCCGTTTGTGTGCTTGGAAGTGTGAATACCTGTGAACAAAGCTCAAAGTCAGCCATCTTCTTTAGATTCCTTAGTGCTCTCTTGTTCAGCTCTTCTTGTGACAAGGGCTCTTCTAAGGTCCCTCTCCTCCATTTGTCTTGGTTTGCATATTTTTCAATGTGAGGGATGCTATGGTGATCATAGGCAGATAACTTATATTTGAGCCTCCTTATAGATATGAAATGATTAGGGTCATAGGGTACCCATATGAAACTGGTTTGCAGGCCAAGGGCCTCAAGCATTCTCTTTGCTTCCCTCCATCCTTGCTCCCTCTCGTTATAGATAAAATGGCCAAGTTGGCTTTTGACCTTCAACTGTGCTTTTTTACCTTTTCCTGAAAAGTGAAGCACATCAACTCTGCCAAATTGCCTAAAGTACTCTAGGGCAAATAGCCTCATAGGCACATACTTGGGTAGTTTGAAAGGAGGTATATCACACCCATATATCCTGATGACAGTGTGGTTCTGGTAGAAGTACCAATCCCCAATGCTGTAAGCTTTGGACAGCTGAAGAATCCTCTGCATGTCATCAGTGAGTCTTGGAGGAGGTGAGCTCATCAGCATTGCCATAGCTGGATGGATGAACAGATCCATGAATTCACAGTAAGTGTATGGAGACTCAGGTCTGATGTGGAAGACAGAAAACTAATAGACCACTGATCTAGGATTTCCTTGGGCATCCATTCTTTTGATTGAAAAATGAAACTTCTCATGTTGATGGTACAAGATCAAATGGTAGATGTAGGACGTGTATCTGAACATCCTATCTCTCCTTAAATTCATCAATTTCTCATGAATCTTGTCTGATATGTAGGTGGCATAGTCATAGCAGATTGGTGACTTGCCAGGAGCAAACATAAGCATCATTACCAGCACAGTTGCATCAATATGCTCAATTGAACTATATCCCAAGATGGGAGAAATCATATCTGCAAGGTCTCTGCCCAGCTCATTGAGATATACATGAAGAATTGGAGGGCCCATCACAATGTTAGTTTTGATGTATAATTGATTAAATTTGACAACTTGAGCATCTGTGAGTTTATCCCCTTGTTTTATCAGGTTTACCAGTGATAAAGGAACCAACTTCTTCTGAGGGTTGAAGCAAAGCATGTCTCTGATAGCTTAAGGGGTAACATAGAAAAGTACTGAACCAGATGGATCAACAACAGCTCTCTGAGAAACATCATATTGTTCAGCACAGAGGTGGATTAGTTCAGGGAACTGGTTGACCTGAGGGAGCTTGAAAATAGGGAGGAAAGAGTCCCATAAGCCCAATATATCTGTCCCGTTTTCATGCTTGGCTTTCAACTCATTCAACAGATGAATGTGGAATTTGCTGCTCATAAGCTTCTCTTCTGTAATTTGGTAATCCATATCTGCCAAGGTTTGCCATTTCAAGTTCTTTTGAGGGGCATTCAGAGGTTGAACATTTAGTACTACAGGTGTCTCCATTGCACAGGAGGATTTTGAATTAAGTGCAAAGTGATTTTGATTGAGCAGGATAGTACAGAGGAATGCCTCTATACCAGGGAGGTGAAATTTATCAGGAACAGAGAGTGGTTCTACTAAATAGCAATTGAAATACTATTTATAGTGCAACTAGGATCAATGTTTGGCCTCTCTTTGTCTTCTCTCAGCAGTTAAATTTGGTTTGAATGAGTCTGCCGCGATTGCGCAGACAGAACTTAGTTTTTCAATGAAATGTAGGTAAAACAAGGCTCAGCTAGTAGTTTTGGAGTCCACAACTGTCAAAGGGGCAGGTGCAGGGATTTCTGCCGGTGAATTTTAAGAGTTTTCTCTGTTCTAAGCTCTTTCGCTGGACAAAACAGATAAAGCAGGTACGTGAAGGATTTATGGCGGAAAATACCTGGTGAGGAATAGGCGATGGTCACGGATGACTGTGGAAATGGCGCTCCTCTGGTCTCCTGGTCGGGTTCTGCAGGTTGGTGGACTTTGGACGTGAAAGTAGCATGCAGGAGAAATAATGGCAAATGAGCGAAAAGTATGAAAAAACGCGAATTTTCACTATATAATTGGTTTTTTGGACTTTTGGCGCGTTTTTCTGCTGACGTCAGCATGATGTCATAGGTGGGGTCAGGGCCGGCTGACGTCATAGGTGAGGTGGCGGGCTCTGATTGGTCCACGGGGATGGTGAAGTGGCATGCCAGGTCGGCAGGTGGTCGGGCGCAAGGGTTGACGTGACGACATGGTGGCAGTGACGTGGGATGACGCGGAGGTGACGTAGCATAGGCGGAAAAGCCGAAACCGGAAACAGCCAGCGGTTTCATATCGCACCGCTTATGGTACGGGGGGGAATCTGTCAGACGTACCTCCGACGAGCTGTGGCGAGGACGCGTGGCTGCCGAGTGACGTAACCATTTTACGGATATCGGACGATATCCGTCGGACGTGAGACCCGCTCCGATATCGATGCTGACCGTCAGATCTGGAGGGCTTGATCCAACGGCTATCGGGGGAGTGACGTGACCGGTATATACGGCGGGTAAACGGCGGACGTCGGAGCCGCTCCGATGTGATAAGAGCCGTTGGATGCTCTAGATCAGATCGGACGGCTGTCGGGGCGATGACGTGATAGGTGGATAAGGCAGCGGGCGGAGGAATAAATACATATTTTTTAATGCTTTTTCAATATATTTCGAAAATCGAATATACGCGCAAACTTTGGTTAGGCAACGGAAAGTGGGTTTTTTCGGGATTTTTGGTAGTTTCAAAGGGTTTTCATGGGTAAAGGGGTTTTTGTAAGGTTTTTCTTGGCAAATAACAGTTTAGTGAGTGGAATGACTTGAGGAAAAAAGGGGGGATGAGGTGTAGGTTCATCCAAGTGGCCAGATGTCACTTTGATCCCTGACATAGAACTTATTGGCTATAATGCCAAGGGGAGGGGTATTTATACACAATTTGGGGTTTATACACCATGGTGTTTAATACTAGTAGGGGAAAGGTGATATAGGGATTTACATAGTAAAGTTAAAGTTAATATGGATGCGGGGTGAACAAAAGGAAAAAACACTGAGTCTGTTTGTGAAACACTTGGTTTAAAGAGTAGATCAAAATGAAAAGATTTTTACACAAGAAATGTGGCTTTTGAATGAACAAGAACCACCATGAAACCATGATCTTCTTCCATGAATCTCAGCTGATGAGGGGATGTTAGTAATGAAATGGAAGGGGGAAAGAGGGAGGTTAGTCATGCTCCTTGCTGTAACTTGATGAAGGTGAACACCTTGTCAATTGATAGACTTTGCCTTGGTAAACACAGTTAACACATCTGCAATGGTAAAGATAACCTTTCTGCAACCCCCAACTACTTACCCAACTATTTGCCTAACATTTTTTATTTCTTCTTGGAGGGTGCACTTGGACTTGCAGACCCTTACTTGCCTTTTCTTTTCTTTGGCTTTTTCTTTGTTATTTCTATCTACCTCTACCCTTATTTCTTCCAAGGTCCCAGATTAAGCTGTTGGGAGCCTTTTCTTCTCTACCTGAACTACTTGTCTGCCAAGTTTAAACAGTTTGAACAGACTTTCTTCTCTATTCTACAACTGCAAATTTAAACCATGGAATGATCCAGATTAGACTGTTGGACCATCCATCAAAATCTTAAGTCCATACCTAGCTATATACATAGATTGGATTCTCTTGGAAATATGTGATTTTTGAGTCATCAAAGCAGAGCATATTTGGACCTTCATAGCCAATCATGAAATATGAAACCTATTGGTATAGGTAGCTAACACTCGACTGTTAAAACTAAAAAAACAAGTTGTGTCAAAGCGTCTAAAATTCATTTAGTTTGGAAACATACTTCCCCTTTATTTTAGTTGATCGAGTAATCCGCAATCGTGGAAGAAAGTCAATTGAAACCCCATCGTTCACGGAGGCTTACGAGTGAACCGTCTTTGTCTCCGGAATCGAAACCAGTATGGACAAAGTGAACTCGTTTAACTGGTTCCAAATCTCCTATGAAAGTTAGAACAAGTGTTCCAATGACATCAGAGACTTCGGTTACTCCAAGCATTTCTTGAATCCCTGCCTCTACAGAAGAAGTTCAACAGCCACAGAAGGACAGTGATACTGATCCTAGTCTGAGAATAAACACTTGTGTTACTGAACCATTTCCATCTACAACCGGTTCGGAGAGTCTTACTCTTCAAACATCTGTCGCTGCCGATTTCACACCTTCTTCGGCACCAGAAATATTTTACGGACCTAACGGTCTTCCCCTTCCACCTGGTCTGATTGCAATAGAATAAATTGTAGAATATCCTCAAACAAGTACTCCAACGCACTTTGGAGTAGGGATCACTCTATATCCTTCTTCGTCAGAAGTTGGTCTACCACCAGCGGAAGCTCCTGTAGAATCACTAGGTAATCTTCTCGATAGACTACAAATGTATGAACAACAGTCAACATCTAGGACTATGTCGTCTGACACAGCGATGACAGAACTCCCTGCTATCACTCCGACAATGTTCGCTGGTATACCATCTGTCCTGACTAGCTCTCAGCCGCTAGAAGGAGCCCACTTAGGGGCTATTTCGACAGTATGGTCCATTCCTGTTTGTTCATCCGGAATAATATCCGAAAAATCTTATGCTGAGCCTCAACAAATTGATCCATTTGGAGGTCAATTTGGGCAGTCCGGCCCCCAAGGGCAAACAATTCCCTTGAGTTCTGGATTACCACCGTATGGGGGGCAGTATACCCTTTCATTACCCCCTCCGGGAGGATATCCATACGGGAGTTCACAACAACATTCAGGTTATACTAGAATTACCTCAAGTGGTTGGGTACCTATACTACCTCAACAACCAAGAGTTGTGTATTCAATGCAACAATGCATACCTATGTCGAATATCCCGACTACGCCAGCTATTGTGATGGTGTCGCAAGTTCAAACGATGCCTGTTGTATGCCAACCTCAGGTTTCTCAGGTTGTAATGCAACAGCCCCTTGACCCTGCGACTCAACCACAATCGCCGAATAGTGGAGCGACACAGGTACAGACGGGTACAATTACCCCTCACCTTGGTCAAACGGTTAGTATCGGGCGACAGCACATGGCTTCACAACCATGGCTGGTGCAATACTAACAACATCAATTCCAACAAGTATCCCAAGGTTCTGAGCAACAAATCTTCGCTAATAGTGGGCAGCTGTACATTCAAAATGGTCAAAATCAACCATTTTACAATGGTCATGTCCACCAACCTTACCAAACATACCAGCATCAGATGCATTATGTCGGTATGCAAAGACCAACTACTCAGGCAATCCCATCTTATCCTGGGTATGCTTCACCTAACCTGAGTCAACAGTTACCCTTTGTGGCAACTTTGGAGTTACCTGATTTAAATCGGTTAACAAAAGATCCAATTGCTTACGGCCCTTGGTGGCCAGCGATTCCGCATAAAATTCCATGAGATATTCCTAAATTTAATGGAAATCCGGGTGAAGATCCATCGAATCATGTGATGACCTTTCATCTATGGTGTTCATCAAACACCTTAAATGATGATTCGATAAGACTTCGCCTCTTTTAGAGGACGTTAACGGGTCCAGTGGCAAATGGTACATTGAATTGCCTAGAGCTTCGTTCGACAACTTCAGTACCTTAGCCACAACCTTTTTAACCCATTTTCAGTTACCAATAAGGTACGAAACGGGAACATAACTTCTTACCAACTTCAAACAGACAACGCCCACTCACATATCCGATCATATACATGAGTGGCGACATCGTCGTAAGATGGTAAAAACGTACGTCCCGGATCAGCTCTTAGCTGAATGGTTTATCAAGTCATTACTGCCTTCCATCACGGAAGATGTGGCAAAGGGGGGAGTCGTAAAAGAAGAGCAAGTTATCGCTCGTGCGCAATATCTAGACTTGATTTACACTCAGTCTAGCACGCTCTACGATAAAATACCTGACGCCCCTAGACTGGAATTCTCAATTCCTCCTCCTCCTAAATCAAACAATGTCTCTCATGTCGGCGATGGTGTGATTGGAATGATAGACACGAAATCAACAAAGGCTACATCCAAAAAGGCCCGTAAAATTTCAAGTCAAAATGCAAAAGATGAACTTCTTGCTTCGGAAGTAAATGTCGTATCCATAGATAAAGGCAAAGAAACCAAACAACGAGGGAGCAAGAAAAAACACAAAGGGAAGAAGAAACAGGAGGAATCATCACCTGAAAAATCTTCTTCAAACCCTCCTGGAGATAGGAAACCAAAAAATCCATGCTTTATATGTGATGAGGATCATTGGACTGCGAATTGTCCACACAATGTTGAGCTTAAGAAATTCTTTAAGAATTCGAAAACCTTACCAGTGTTAACTGATCCATTTCCAAATCCAGGGACAAATCTGGTTGAAAGTGGAAATGCTTCCCCATCTCAAGTGCTAATTTTGTCTGTCTCAAAGTAGCAAAATGATGCTCTGATATCGACAAGGAACAAATATTATGGGAATCCACAGCTGTCGAACAACAAGGATAAAGATCAACCAAGTAGTTCGACAACAACTTCAACAGAAGTTGTGCCACCCACCATTCCTGAGTTGACGATAAAACCGCCAAAAGGAGTAGTACACAAGTCAACATTTAATCCCCGTGCTAGAGCGGCACAACATTATAACATAGTGGAAGATTTGGCCCAATCGCCATCCACTATGTCGACTCTTGAAGTACTACAAAATTGCCCATCCCAAAGGCAGACTTTATTATCGGCCATTGGTGGGATTGACCCAAAGGATTCCAATCTTCTATCCTTCGATCATAAAGGATACGATCCTCAATTACCAGCTCAACTAGCTTTCCTTGTTCAAGTGAAAGCCCTCAACAAAACTGTTCATCGAACGATTATTGATGAGGGAGCATCTACATGTATTATGTCGATGAGTTGCTGGAAAACTTTAGGATCTCCAACCTTGTCGCGATCTTCCACGACATTAAAAGCATTCGACGGAAGGACATATACCCCATATGGTATCCTAAGTAACTTGAAAATTGAACTAGGAGGAAAAACGGTAGAAATAGATGTTGAAGTCATTGATGGGAATCTTGATTACAACATCCTACTAGGAAGACCATGGATATATGCCATGGCAACTGTTGTGTCGACCTATTTTAGAAAGATTGCATTTCCCTTTCAAGGAGGGATTACAATCGTCGATCAACAAAACTTCCTCCCCAATGGTTCTCAAGTTACTGGAAGCATTCCCATGATCCATGTAAGCCCCCATTCACTTCAGAATATCGAAGTAGGCCTACTAAAAGATCCTATACTAATGGGAACTTTCGCTTTTCCACCTCCAATCAATCTGGTGGAAGTAGCGTCGATAGGAACCTGCAACATGATATCTACTACAAAGATCTCAGAAAACGATATCGACATGGGTCATGCAATGGTTTTGCCCCCAAGCCCAATAGAAATATTATAGCAACCAATGTTCCTAGCATGGGAGGCAAACCCAAATCAACGCTCATCAAGCGTTTGGATAGATAGGTCTAGAGAATATGGTACCCCTTCAGATCCTTGGTCGCAAGTTCATGTCACCAACGAAGGAATTCTCCAATCAATGGTAATTGAAGGAGCACCATGGAATGATTCCCACCATCGTTCTCTTCTTTCAAATTGTGGAGAAGATACTCAAAATGACCTTTATCATCGTCCAGTCTTTGATTTCCTATCAAATACTGTAAATACGGTGGATTCCGAGCGAAACTTGTCCAACATTGAAGAGACAATAGCCATAAATATCTCAACCAAAACAGATGTTGTAGAGAATATTTATGTTGGCAAATGTTGTTCTCCTTCAGAACTGGAAATATATAACGCTCTTTTTCGCTAATCCAGAGATGTCTTTTCTTGGTCATACAACAAAATGCCAGGCATTGAGTCGAGTATCATTGAACATGAAATTAAGATGTATCCACATGTCAAACCAGTACGACAACGGCTAAGAAATGTGCACCCCAAGAAAGCCGCTGCCATTAAGGCAGAAGTTTAAAAACTTCTCCAGGCTGGTTTCATCTACCCGGTTCCTCTAACCGATTGGGTATTGAATATTGTCCCTGTTATGAAAAAATAGGGGACAATTAGAGTGTGCGCCAATTATAGGGATGTAAATCAAGCTTGTCCAAAAGACAACTACCCTACACCCTTCATTGACCATATAATTGATGAATGCGCCAGATGCAAGATCTTTTCATTCATGGATGGATTCTTCGGGTGTAATCAAATAAATATCCGCCCACAGGACCAGTCAAAGACTGCATTTATTTGTCTGTGGGGCACATTCACATATCGAAAATTACCCTTTGGTTTAAAGAATGCAGGGGTGACGTTTCAGAGGGAAATGAATTATGCCTTCCATGACATCAAAAACATCGTTCAATTATATCTCCACGACCTTTCGGCTCATTCGCAAAAGCGGACTGATCATCCGCAGCATTTAAGAGTGATATTTCTACGTTGCCGACACTACAAGATATGACTCAATCCGCACAAATGTGTATTTTGCGTCAGTTCTGGTCGTTTACTTGGCTTTTTAGTCTCCAAGGACGGGATTTGTCTCGACCCATGTAAGGTCCAGGCAATCATAAATTTGCCTCCACCTTCGAATTTTCTTCAGATTCAGAAACTCCAAGGGAAAGCAAACTTTCAGAGGAGGTTCATTCCAAATTACGCTGAACTTGCTAAAGGTTATACACATCTTTTGAAAAAGGAAGTACCCTTTGTATGGGATCAGGTTGCGCAAGCTTCCTTTGATGATTTAAAAGAATCCCTAATGAAAGCATCATTAATGTACGCTCCTGATTATCAAAAAGACTTTAACCTGTATCTGGCTGCAGAAGATACAACCATCGCAATGGTTTTAGTTCAAGAAGTCGATGGAATTGAGCATCCTATATATTATTTAAGTAAAAACTTAAATGATACAGAAAGCAAATATTTTTACGTTGAAAAGCTAGTGCTTGCAGCTGTTCAAGCGATATAGAGATTTCGACACTATGTCCTCTTTCAGAAAACTACCATTCTGTCAGATTGCGACCCCGTGACTTATATATTATCGCGACAGTTGCTGGGGGCAAATACTCAAAATGGATAGCAATCCTACAAGAGTTTGATCTGGAATTTGTAAAATCCAAATCAAAGAAAGCTCTAGTTTTTGCAGAATTATTGTGCGATCTCCCATCGTCGTCCAATGATGACACATTCGAAGAAACAATCGTGGACGAAAATTTGTTTCTCATATCTACAAGCAATGAGTGGTATGGGGATATAATCATTTATCTCCAAACCCAAAAATATAGGCCAAACACCTCCCACTCTGAACAAAAACGTATTCGATACCAAGCAAAAGACTACATGATCGTCGGTGATACACTTTACCGTCGCGATATCGATACAGTTCTGAGGAGGTCCCTCACCCATGAGGAGGCCAAAAAATTCTTGAATGAATGTCATTCACGTGTGTGTGGGGGGCATCAATCCAGATATGCTACAACGCAAAAAATCTTATGAGCATGATACTTATGGCCAACAATGTTCAAAGATTGCATAACCGCAGTTAGAAGTTGCCATACTTGTCAAATTTTCGATAGCAAAACCAGAAGACCACCAGCACCTTTACAACCAATAGTTGTTGTTGGGCCATACGCTAAATGGGGCATCGATTTCATGACATGTAACCCCACCTCGACCGGGGAGCATGGGTTTATCATAGTCGCAGTTGACTATTTTACCAAATGGGCCGAGGCGATGCCTACATTAGATAATACTGGTGAAACAGCTGCCCTCTTCTTTTTCAATCATGTAGTCACCAGATTCGGCGTACCACAGGCTATAGTCACAGATCATGGATCACATTTTTGCAATCACATGATGGTCGAATTAGCTGCCAAACTAGGGTTGTCTCACGACAGCTCTACTCCATACTATCCGCAAGCCAACGGACAAGTTGAAGCAATCAACAAGGTCCTGAAACACATGCTGCAAAGGATGATCGGAGTTCACAAAAGAAGATGGCACCTAATCCTATACTCAGCTTTGTGGGCTTACCGAACATCGGTAAGGAATGCAACCGATTTCACGCCCTTCCAACTGCTATATGGCCTGGAAGCAGTCTTACCAATCCATTGTGAAATCTCGTCTCTCAAACTCGCAATTGATCTCCTCCCTGGAACTTCAGAAGAAGAGGCTCATTTCTTGGAATTAATCCAATTGGATGAAACGCGTCATGATGCCGCTTTGTCTAACGAAGCCCATAAGAAACGAGTCAAGGCACAGTTCGACGAAAATGTCAAACCTCGTGTCTTCTCAGAAGGTGACTTGGTCTTGCTTTACGACCAAGAATCCGATAAATTGGGAGCTGGTAATTTTAAGTCTTTATGGATGGGCCCCTATATTGTTAAATGAGTGTTAGCAAAGGGAGCCTATGAGTTAATGGATTATGATGGAATTTCGCTGGCGCAACCTCGTAATGGGTTGTACCTCAAGCGTTACTATGTGTAATGGTAACCTGTGTGCTTTTGTTATATTTTTGTTTTCGCTAAAATGTTCATTTTGGTCAAGTAATCCACTTTTTACATTTGTTGCATATGTCAAACCTATTGGAGTCATGTGTTGGATATGCCGACGGAGCGAGTCGTAGTTCGCGGAACCTATCCTCCGCAGCCTGGGCCATTTTTGATCCAAGTGGCGAGTTAGTAAGTTTCATAGGTGTATTTATTGGTCGATCAACGAATAACATCGCTAAATATAGCGCATTGATAGAACTTCTCTCTGATGCCATCACACATGGTATACGCCGACTAATTTTCAGGCTAGACTCACAACTCGTAATACTACAACTCAATGGTATCTATTCTGTTCGAAATCCAGCTATTTATCGCATGTTCCTAAGAGTTAAGATTTTGGAAAGACAATTTGATTCTATTCAATATCAACATATTTCCAGAAACTTGAACACATTAACTGACTCATTAGGAAATTATGTGTTAGATAGACATTGCAACATTTATAAAAAGAAACATTCCATCAATGCTTGTATTTGGATCGTGTAACTTAACCAAAATAAAACTCCAAAAATCAAAAATATATATAACTGTTTATGGTTTACACATAATGTTCTGTAGCCAAGACAAAATCAGTCAAACGACCAAAAAACTCAAAGTGCTAGGGGGCACCGTAGTCTAATGATGCTCGTGACAGCAAGTCACAGCTTGTGCGATCATGCACAAGAGACGTGTCTATCGTCTTGGCACACTAGTAGTATGCCGCTGTAGCCTCAAGGGTAGCTCATCAGTCCTCACATCTGGAATACCAAGAGTGAGGCCCTCAACCTGCTCCTGAAATATTGTGAGAGTCTTGGCCACGTCGAGGTCACAAAGGATAGCCCTTCCGACGGCCTCTCCTGCTGGGGCAGCAGCTGGTACTCTCAGGCAAACTGCTGGATGAACAGGACCAACATCTGCATGAACACATGAGTTTGATTAAAGTCTTGATAGAGTAAAGCACAAGGACATTATAAGCAAAAATGATAAACATGAATATGGGCAAAGATTTTACCAATGGCGCCCCACTGTTCACCATCCGGCAGTACCAAATCTGAATCACCCCGAAAATCCATACCAACGTATGGATACTCAGAATAGACCATCTCCTGACGGTCGAACCACTCGAAGAAGGTATCAGAAAATGAAATCTGAGACTCACCAGCATGCCTAGACATGTTGTCAACCCATCTCTGCATACACGGTTCAGTAGGAGAAGGTAAATCGAGTGCAATGTACTGCTGCTACATCAGTGGTATCTTCTCCAAGGCAAAGGCTGTCAAAATAGAACCATACCCAAAGTTATTCAACCTCTCACTCTTTACCTTGGTCAACTGTTCTTTCATCACAAGAAGTACTGCCTCACACCAGTTGAATACCTTCGGTTGGAGGCATTCCAAGGCATACTGCATATAAGATCGATTGGCGACATGAAGAGCCGCACCACCGGCCATCCTACCAAAAGTAAACAGAATAGTCCTAAGGGACCTGTTAGTAACATCACGGATGATGATCTTGCCGTCTTTACTCGGCTGAGATCCTTCTCTGCAGTACCGACGAACATAATCTCTCACCGAGTCACCTCCTCGGGCCGAACCTGATAAAGAGATGGGGGCACCCCACCTTGACAAATTGGTCAAGAAATAGATGTCTACCACAGTCAAGTGGATAGATTTGCCCCTGATCTGGAAAACCTGGTTGGTAGGATCCCAAGCATCGAGCAAATACTGCATTAAGTTGATCTGTTGTCTCATGCTAGAAATGCAGAAAAACTTCAGCAAGCCATAGTTCCGCAATGCGTTTACTGTAACTGGATCATGTAGGGAAAGCATGTCCTCTTCTTCATGCTCACGTTCTCGCCATGTAATGGTGATCTTGCTCCAAATATCTCTGAGAAACAAACAATAGAAGAGTTAGATCTTGATTTTGGCAAGAAACAGGCAAAATTTCCATCAAAAATTGTGCACAAGAATTCCTTCTGTGCACCCATCGCACCTACAGCAGTACTCTGGGTGTGTTGCACGTCAGATGGCCTTCACAATGGCCAACATTCAACGCACCTTTCGATACACAGAGGGTGTGCTGAAGGCAGAACGAGTTTTTCAAACCCCAGGGGCTTAGAAAGACTAGGAATCAAGCTCAGAATGAAAAATGGAAACCATGAAATGAAAAAGCTCAGGTTTAGCTCCTACCTAGTCTAGACGGCGCCGAGAATTGTCCACAGAATCTCCCGAAATCAGCTGATGAAATCAAGGGGGAAAAGCACCTCCAAAGCTCCAACAAACCAAAGTTCAAATGAAATGTTAAAATGAGAGGTAAAAACACTTTTTCATTACTTTTTACGTAGTTAGAAGTCAAATATTAGTGTTCTAACTCGTTTTCAAGCATATATTGTTCATTTCTGACTAGTTTGATGAAGCAGTTGAAAATACAGTACGATCTTTGAAAGAACTAAGCTATTTATGGTAAAATAAAAAAGGGACCATTTAATCGAGCAGTTTTAGCACATAGTTCAAGCTCGTTAAAAAATAAACATAAGACATGAGAAAATGTTTCTACCCACGTTTAAGCTTGTTAAACAATGAAATATTCCCCGGTAAATAACCATCGTGAATGTAGTACTTCAGCCATTAAAGCCTTGGTCGTGTTTGCACCGTCACCTCCACTTTTTCATTGGCCGATCATTCACCTCCATTTGATTGTTTACCCATTTTGAGGAGCAGCTGCGAAGAGTGATTTCACTAGCCATCCTTGTGACACTGCTATGATTGGAAAATTCCAAACGTTACCTAGAATCAGCTACTACCCGTTTTATCACTCGTTCCTCAAAAGACGAGTCTCCTTTAAGCTCTTTTCAACTGACTCGTAAAATATGAAAAGATTTCCGAGTCCTTGGCCTTCGAGCTCGTTAAAGGGACAGGAAGTACTATCCCTCATCTAGATTTTAATCTTTTTGGACCTGAGGGATTATTACACAAAAATATCAAGTGCTTGTTTTGTTCGGCTCGTTAAAACTATTGAAAATTCATCCCTTCTGTATTGTTTTATACTTTATCGGACTTAAGGGATTAGATAACGAAAAATGAATTTTGGAGTTACCTTTACGTTCCTTTTCAGACTCTCTAAAATTGAAAAGGACCAAGTTATCTTTGTCGTTAAACTCGTTAGAAAGATTAATAGCGACAAACTTGTCTTTAGATGAGAACGAGTTTCACTATCGCTATGCATGTTAAAACATAGCGATGGGTTTTCCCGAAGGGAAAATTATAAAACAAGAATATGTTATCCTCCTCAAGCTTCACAAAAATAAAGAGGTACTGGTCAGCAATGACTGGGGAAAAATTGGGAAGAAAACTCAAAGAATCTTTATTGGTAGCAAGTCGCTCTTGAACATGACACTTCCACTCCGTGTCCGAGTCGAGTTGGGTTGTTTCATTCACCGGTCACATCGCCATGGTCATGCCATACCATCCACATTTGGGGTTAATGCTACCAATCCATCACATCAGTGTCGCCGATACGTTCAAGAGAAGTCATCCAGAGAAGTCACCTGTGTCTCACCCACTACCATACATTGTACTCCATTCTTTCATGACCACCACCCTGAACATTATATCATCAGATCATTTTCACCTCCATCAAAATCATTTGCTCCGTTCCGTGTCATTGATGTGGGATTCATTAAGGCCCTCCTGTGACGGATCACTTATTGTCGACATCAGCTCATTATCCAAGAAGTTGATCAAGGAACACCCCATTAAGTACTTTGAAGCTTGCATGCCTCAATGGCAAGTTTCTCACTTCCGGCGACAGGTTTACATCAATGACCTTCGACCGAAAGATTTTGCGTGGTGTTCGACGCCAAGTCCTTTATTCACACCACGTGAATTGTACTGCAGTACCTTGAGGATCATTATCATTATCGGTGATTCCTCTCGCGCTTGTTAACAGTTTACATCATTGATTGGTAATCAAGCGATGTCTTTCCATGTTCGACTTCAAAACTTTTCTCACATGGATCGAATTGTACTTTGAGTAAAGATCGCACGAGATTGAAGACCCTGGATCTAGTTTCATCCATCCAGGCTGCGATATATATTCAGGGAAATAAAGACATCAAATGTACAGCATTGCAGCATAGATAATCATCCTACCAAAAGGATGATGGCTCTATCAAAATCATCAATCTACCCTTAGACGATTGTCTGTCCTATGTACATGAAAATGAATTTATAAAGCTGAGCATGGGAATGCCCGCCTCAGCTAGATCATGAAAATAGTATGAAGATAATGTTTTGTATTGTATCTTATTACAGGTCTCCTCCCAGCATTGAAAGAACTTCGGATCCTCATAATAAAGCATTTCACCTGACACCAAAAGGTTAACGGCCTCATACTTTGGGGGGAAACTTTTGTAGACATTTTTGTGCCCTACAACTCCAAGCATGAAATGTCCATAAACCAAGGGCTCCTAAGTCCCTAAAAGGTTGTTCTAACCCCTAAAGGAACAAGGTCAACAGATTACAGCTTCTCCCAGAAGTTCTCCACTAGAAACTACTCAGAATAAGTCAAAACAGGATCATTTCAGCTGCTCCACTGGCTAGGTGCGTTGCATTGCACCTAAATGCACTGTGAGGTTGAGTTTCATTTCAAAAGTCCCTTCTGTGGGGTGCGATGGACGAGAAATGACAAATGGTAGTGTAATTTCGCAAGGTGGAGAGACAATGGAAGCTTCCAGAATCTTCTCCTGTGACACTTGCCTCATTGAATTCGACCAAGGATGAGTAAGAGGCCTTCAGTCTCAAAGTGGAAGCAAGAACTGACAAAGAGAAGTCACTAATCAACTCACAAGCTGACTCATCCTCCTTACAGATATCTATATATGGATCCCTCATCCCAGACATCCAGAGGCTGGAATTTTGCATATTGTAAGGAATTGGTGTTGGTTTTTGAGACAAACATCAGAGTATTGGGTGATCTATGCTTTTTTTGAGGTGAAGAGGGGCTTCTTTGCTGGGAGGTTGATGCTGGGTCAGGAACCATCGGTTGTAACTCCTCCTGGATCTTTTCTTGTTTATCAATAAAAACTATTTGAGTTTCCTCCATGCTTTTGTATCATTGATGCTTATTACATTTGTATGGTTAACTTAAATCTGATCCTAAGTTGTTTATAAATATAGATCCATGTCTTTGTATAGTGTTCTTCTTATGTGATCTTACAGGTACTTGGTGAAGCTGGGCAAGTAAGGGAGCAGGTAGGTGGATACTATCAAAGAAGAGAGGGATTGGATCAAAGGATTAGCGCAAGACACAGGTTGGTTCTTTCTATTCCTCTCTATCTATAGTTCATAAAGGGAATACAAAAGTAGTTTTTCTCTGTTTGTTTCTAAGGCAGTTGTCACACCTTAGTGGGATAGAGCAGTTCTAAATAGACACTTTTCCCTGTAACAGGGTTGATGAAGTAAAGTTGGTAGCCCAAGGAGTTTTAGCATCCTTGTTGCAATATTGGTGATCATCACAAATTCAATAAGAACAACTGGATAATCATGAATCTTATAAGGAAAGTCAAACCCCACAATTTAACTAAAAAATTGTTGATCATAGAATTATTTAATTATCTAACAATTTTATTCCTAAGGGGTTGGTCTCTCTTGAAAATCTCTTTGACGATAATGATGTTCCCAAAAATCCATTATCAAATTCACTTGAGGAAGATATTGAAATTTGTAATATTGGAAATTCAGAAGAAATTAGAAAGATTAAGATCTCTCCATCCTTGTCAATGGAAGTGAAATATAAATATTTATCTCTTCTTAAAGCCTATACATATGTTTTTTCTTGGTCTTATAGTGAATTGAAAACATATGATACATCTCTCATTGAACAGAAAATTCCTTTAAAACCTGAGGCTAAACCTTTTAAGCAAAAGTTAGGGATAATTAATCCCGTCCTTCTTCCTACCATTGAAAAATAACTTAAAAAGTTACTTGATGATAAAATCATAGTTCCATTGAGATATTCTGATTGGGTAGCTAATTTAGTTTCAGTAAGAAAGAAAAATGGTGAAATTGGACTATGTGTGGATTTCAGGAACTTGAATAAATCATCTTTGAAAGATAATTATCCATTACCCAAGATGCATCAATTGCTTCAAAAGGTTTTAGGTGCTAATAAAATTTCTATGTTAGATGGTTTTTCTGGATACAGTCAGATTATGGTCAGCCCAGAAGATAGAGAAAAGACAACATTCACAACTCCTTGGGGTACATTTATGTATGCAATGATGCTTTTTGGATTAACCAATGTTGAAGATACATTTCAAAGAGCTATTGGTTTAGCATTAGTGGGTAAGAAAAAAGAAATTGTTGTCATTTAACTTGATGATTTGACTATTTTTCCTAATTCTGATAAAAAACATTTAAAGCACTTGAGGAAGGTTTTTGACAGACATAGGAAGTTTGGGATTTCTCTTAATCCAAAAAAGTTCTTGTTTTTACTCAAGGAAGGAAAATTTCTTGGCCATATTATTTCTAAGGAGGGAGTAGTCATTGATCCTAAAAGAGTTTAAGCTATTCAAGCACTTTCATTACCAAGGAATAAGAAGGAAATTCATGCTTTTCTTGGGAAAATCATTTTTTTAAGAATGTTTATACCTAATTATGTTGAAATAGTTAAGGATATCACTCATAAGTTAAGAAATAATCATGAAGTTAAATTGACCATTCCAGCAAGGTATGGTTTTGATCAGATTAAAAAGGCCATTTCAAAAGCTCCCATATCGGCCAACTCAAACTATTTTGAACCATTTAGTATCTTTTCTTTTTCCTCTGAAAGTACCTTAGTTGTTATTATTTTGCAAAACAAAAACGATGGAGATGACCAATCTATTTCCTTTTTCAGCAAAGCCATGAGAGATGTTTAATTAAAATATGATATCAATGAAAAACATGCCTATTTTTTAGTCCAAGCTCTAAAAGCTTTTTGGGTCTATGTCCTTCACTCTTCCATTGTTTCCTATGTACCTAATAGTGATGTTAAAATTGTGTTAACTTAGCCTAATACCAACGGAAGATGAGGGAGATGGATTACCAAGATATTGGAGTATGATCTTATCATCAAAACTACAAAATTTGTAAAAGTTCAAGGCTTGGCTAAACTTTTAGTTGAGTCAAATTGTAAGATCTTGAGAATAAATTTAGTTTTTGAAATTCTAGAAGAGAAGAATCCACAAGAACCTTCTTCATCTATGATAGAGAAGAATCCACAGCAACCTTCTACATCTTTAGTACATAAGAATCCACAAGAACCTTCTTCTTCAATACAATCAACTCTGATTCATATTGATGAGAAATTTTTATTATTTGAGTGGTACACTGATATTGTGAATTTTATTATAGACCTTGAGTATCCATATGAATTTACAAAGAATCAATGTAAACCATTGAAGTTGAAGGCCATAAAATATTGTATTGTTAATGCAAATCTGTATTGGAAGGACACTCTTAACATCCTTTTACTTTTCTTGATAGAAAATGAGGGAGAAGGAATAATTTATCAATTTCATGCAGGTATTTGTGGAGGACACTATGCTTGGAGATCTATAATATACAAGATTATAAGAGAAATATTTTATTGGTGTGTTTTGTTTTCACAAGTGGGAGCAAAGGTTAGAAGTTGTAACCAATGTCAAATGTTCGCTGGAAAATAGAGATTAGTAGCTCTTCCACTAGTTCCAGTGCTAGTCCAAGCACCTTTCCTTCAATGGGGATTAGATTTTGTTGGTGAATTCATCCACCATCAAGTAGTCAACATAAATGGATATTGACTACCATAGATTACTTTACCAAATGGATAGAGGTCATTCTAGTTAGAAATGCAACTGACACTATAGTTATTAAATTTAATGAAAAGTACATATTGTCTAGGTTTGGATGCCCCTAGCAAATAGTGATAGACAATGCAAAAATATTCAACACTGTCAAGATGATTGAATTTCATCAGAAATACCAAATCTCGTTGCATCATTATACCCCTTACTCTCCACAAGGAAATGGAATGGCTGAGTCCTCAAAGAAGAGTTCGGTTAAGGTCATAAATAAAACATTGGAGGATCACAAAAGGAGTTGGGATAACCATATAATATATGCACTTGGGTAAACATGATCTCTCCAAATAGATCAATAGGTAAATCTCCTCTTCAACTTCTTTATTGTAAGGAAGCTATATTTCCTACATATCTAGATTTTATTGTCGTGAAGTTTTTACAAGAAGACAATGAAGAGCTTGATGATTTTCCAGAAGAATAAATCAAGTTATAGAACCTAACGACAATAGAGATGAAGTTCATTATATGCTTTGGAAATATTAGAACAAAATGAAAAGTATCTTTGACAGAAAGGTTAGAGAAAGAGATTTTAAAGAAGGAGATTTGGTATTAAGATGGGATGTTAGGAGAGAGGATAAAGGAAAACATGGAAGGTTTGATAATCTCTGGTTTGGACCTTTTAGCATTGCAGATGTTAAGGGCAGCAATAATTTTATTCTGCAGAACTTGGAAGGACAGTATTCGTCATTTCTTGTCAATGGGAAATACTTGAAACATTACATTCAATATTGAGGATTTCCTCATTCATTCATCATTTTTACATCACCGAAGTGTTTCATTTTACATTAAGTGTGTAATTGTTTTCAACAAAGACTCCATTAGCCCGACGAGAAGGCACATGAATCTGCAAGTTCTCTGCATCTTGCAGGAGGACACAATCCCTAGTTGGAGCTGACGTTGTAACATATTTGGCTTTTTATTATGTATTCAAGCTTCTGTGATCCATAATGACTTAAGCAAAGTCTTTCAGTAGAAATCACATAAGTGATTTTTTTGGCCAAAAAATTCTCTTACGTGCTTTCTACGAAATATTTTTCTTAATATTTTGTTTTGATAAGTTAGCTTTTTTTTATAAAAGAGGGTATAAAAGATATAGAATAAAAAATGAAAATGCAATAAAAAAAATGATGAAATGTAACCCCATCAAAAGAAAATCAAAATTTGTACAAGTGAAGAAATTTAAATGCCACTAGAAAAGAATAAAATTGCATTGCAAATAAACTAGGGTTTTGTGTGCAGCTTGTTTAAAATGCCATAATCTGATGTTTTGATTTGAGTCATATAATTTAACCATGATCAAATAATTTAAATTCATGTCCTTATACTAGTGAATATGTTCACGAAATCCTTTAATCTTGGTAGAACATGATCAGATAGGATAGGATAGAATAAAATTTGGCCTAACATGATCAAAACTTGGCCAAATGATGTATTAGAGTAGGGTTAGCATAAAATTAGGGAAATAAATGGCGCTATATAAAATGTGCCAATTTATCAATTAATTTTTGTTTAATTAGGGGTTAATTACCTTTAATGGGTCATTAATATTGTATAAATAAAGCTTTATGATGTTTTAGACTAAAGTCATAAATGACAAAACCATTGTCATGAAGCACTATCAAGCATATTCTTTTGGACGGTGATCCTCTTCCTCACCCAGATCAACAGTGGGGAAGCCATTTTGCGGCCCCTTCCACCATTTCAAGTTCACAGTAGGGGGGGCGAGGTCCGAAAAGAAGTTTCCTTTTTGGCAGGCCCATTGCAATGTGTCACCTCCTCATCACTTCGCACCTCCCTTCTTGAATCCACTTACCACTATCCCCCCCTTCGAAATTTTCTCATCCCACTTCATCTATATGTCATTCCACCAACAATTATTCTTTTTTCCCACACCTTCCTCTCGCTAATCCTTTTCCTCCACATGTCCATATCTTTTATGCTCCTATCCATTTCTCCTATCTGTTGCAGTGCATACCCATTCCTCCTATTCATTACTAGCTTCTTGTTGGCCCTCAATGCACACCAGTCCCGTTTGGTAACGGTTTGATCCTAATGGTTATTCATTTTTCCTTTATAAATAAACCCCTTATACCCTTCATGCAATTTCCCTGGTTTTGTTTCAATTTTTATTTACAGGTTATCAAGCTTGGCTACTTTCTGTGCTTACCTTGCGGGCATAGCCAGACCTACCATTTGAACATAGACTTCTCTTTGTTAGGTATTCCTATTGTCAACCTTTTATTTCTCTTTCCACCCCTTTTTACAATATGGCACCAAAAATAAAGGACCAATCCTCTAGTAGCAAAACCCCATCTCAGGAAAATCCAAAAGTTAGAGGACTGTGGTAGCTTAGAATGGAGACATTATGATATCTGTCACACCCAAAACCATAAATAAAATGATTCTTATTCCTAATAATTATTCCCTTATCCATTTCTCTACTACTGTCCTCATGGATCTATACCATAAGCTCACTTTCCCCCAAAGAACTCAAATTTTTGAGATATTTCTTCTAGAAGATGTTGAACTTCCTAAAAATAACCCTCCCTATCCAGCCTCAATGTTCCCTGAGAGAGCTAAAGACATAATCTCTTTA
The DNA here is from genome assembly GCA_031772625.1 of Pinus tabuliformis. NCBI lineage: Eukaryota > Viridiplantae > Streptophyta > Pinopsida > Pinales > Pinaceae > Pinus > Pinus tabuliformis. Next base: position 200,706,466 of record CM062810.1, on the reverse strand, counting down.
GCTTCTTGCATGTTAGGTTACCAAACAAACCAATGGGTAGATTAACCTATTCTAGGTTATCTATCCATCTTCTCCATAGAACACAAACCAACATTCATGTATAATTACAATTTATTTTTGGCTAAAAATATTCATGAAAAATTAATGAAAATCACTGTGGAAGGTGTGTTCAAGATTACGCTGGGATAATTCATATGTTCCTTTTTCAACAAGGAGACATGCTACCTATAGCCTTACACAAGCAGGATGATCAACAATTAAATGAATCAGTTACACGGTGGACCTCATTGGTCAAGAGAAACTCAACTGAGTTTAAATTTGTAGATTTTATTGATTGTTTTATTTATCCAGTTGCAAAAATTCTCAATAGCAAGAGTGAACCAAGAATCAACCCAAAGACTAAAATAATCCTTCACTTAAGTGACCAAGCTAAGATTGGAAACCAGTATCTTTACCATAATTACACAGAGATTAGGGTATATGGTTGTGACTTAGCTCCATACAAATTGCCTAAATATGTTCCAATGATAATTTTTTATCTGGAATATATAAGGAAAATGATCAACATGGACAAGCTACATTTTGTTTTAGGGAAAACAAAATCTCAGTTCAAGATCAAGTCCCAAGTAGGATCCTTTATTTGAAATACCAAATCAGTAGGAATTGAAGCAGATTCAATCCTTAAGAAGATGGGATTCCAACCAAGTTTTACTTGGTCTTATGACCCATTTAACATAATCTCAAACATCAAGGTGGAAATACAAGAATCAAGAACAATGGGAGAGGAGCACACTTCAGGAAGCAGAAGAGAAAATTTTACCTACTTCTACCCTCCAAACTCCTACTTCTCAAAGCAAGTAGGAAAAGAGGTTGAGAGAGGAATCTTCATCTTTGGAAACGGGTGAAAAGGAATTTGTTATTTATCATAAGAAACAAAATGCCGACTCTAAAGGTACCACTATTCAGAGTCAGAAAGAACCCATAATCATCAATCTAGATGATTCATAGGTTTCTATAGGGTCAAAGGAAAATTTCCTCATCACTCCATCCTCCTCTTTAGTTTCATAGAATTTATTGGAGATTACACAATTAACGAGAGTAAGTGAGCAAGAGGAGCCAAACATTTTCACTAATTTTCTTGAAATTAAGTAGAAGAATGAATCTCTGAAGGCCAATGTCTATGCTCAATTTTTGAAGTAGACATCTACTTCACAACATAGATTGTTGCAACCTTTGACAGTGAAAAAGGGAGGATGAAAATGGCATTCCTACAGGATTAAATGCCTTTTCCAAAGGCTTCTTCATTCTACAAGAAGACCATATTTTCTTTTCATGCCAACCAGATACACCCTATCGACCAAATGTACATGCATAGACATTCTGGAGAGACTCTTTTCTCTACCATGACTAACATTTCTATGGCATTGTCAAAATTGAGAACATCTCTTTCAAATGTGTAGTCACAGTTAAAGAGAGAAAATATATCCTCTTTAGCAAAGCATAACATGGTCAAATCATTATAAGACTTAGTGATCAAAATTAGGTATGAACCCAATGATGTTAAGGTTGCAGAGGACATTGTTAAAAAGAAGAATGCAGATATTACAACCCTAAGGAAGAAGCTCAAATTACCTTCTATAGAGGATCCTCAAACGAAGGAGATAGAATAAAGTGAGCATCACAAAGAAGAAATTCTCAAATTAATCATTGAGAAAAATATACAAATAAAGAGGATGGAAGAGAAGATAGAAAGATTTCTTAAGGAAAAGGAAGAATCTGCGCAAGTGGCCATAGCTCCAATCATAGTTATAACCATCACAGTGGCGAGGAAAACATGAGAATCAACATCAACAACAATAAAGTCTACATCAAAAATAGGTGGCTTAAATAGAGTCATACAAGAGCTATCTATCAAGAGACAAGAAAATGAAAAGCTTCAGAAGAAATTGAAAAATAGAGAGACACAGAAGATTGAGAATGATACTCTTTGTGTTGAAAAGATGTAGAATACCCACTATTTGACAAGAAGGATTGAGGAGTTGGAGAATGAGTGACTAATGTCTCAGACCTTGGCCCAAGCAAGGAAAACATTTGGGCAGATATCAGTCAAGCTATAACTGAAGTTTGGCCCTCAATATAGATTATTTTTTAATAGGAAGAGCTCATTAATAGATGCCAGACAGCGATTGAAGAATTCATAGCACTACTTAAGGAAAAACCAAGTGAAGCTATAAATATGATTAGAGTGCTCAATTCAAAAACTAGGGCCAAAATGGAAGAGATTCAAATTGTTGATAGGACATAACTTATTCTTGAGATTAAGAAAGTTTTTTAGAAGAGGAATCTCATGACTCAGTTGGAAACAAAGTGCCAGACTTTGAAAACTATAGTCCAAAGGTTTCATTTCAAGTTCAACTTGCTCAACCAAAGAGGGTTGCTAGGATTAGTGGCACCTAATGACACATTAATCAATTTGGAGGAATATTGCCAAAATATTTATACAATTGAAACTGATAAAGTTAAAATTGCAGGTGTCAAAGGTCACCTTACAGGGAAGGAATTCTTAGAGGCTTTTCACTTTGATTTAATAATCAAGCATTAAATTAAATGGATTTTTGTTAATAAGCATACATTTGAAAAGTATAACGAGGTTGATGAAGTCTATAGAAAATTGATTAATGTTTCTATACCAAGTGAAGATAGATGGGATCACATATGTGAAATCATCTAGTAACTTTCATTACCAACTGACAGACAACAATGAAACACATTTTGGGGGCCCGATCATCAACAACTTCCTTGAAGATAGTGCGAGAAGCTCAACATTTTTGGGATTCCTATATTTTTGTACTATTTTTGTATTTTGTTAAAGGATGTTTCTACAAAATCAAATATTTTGTATAAATAACTCTTCCTTCAAGTTATTATGAGTTGAACCCTTGCATGAGCTTTCAAAGGAAAATTGTAATCAAACTGGAGATTTCCTTCAAATTAATGAAAGGATTTTGGATTTGCCTCAAATAGTTTATCTTCTTGTGAGTTTTTCTTATGTGTTCATTTCATTATGTTAATATTCATGTATTTATGTTTTTATGGGGAAATTTGGGCAGTATTAAACTGAATATCTGTCCATCTTAAATCCCCTGTGAAGTTATAATCAATAATTAGATATTAGTTTATAAAACTGTCTATTATTATAAACTCCTCTATATCCATAATTTTCCACACCCATCTACATAAGATAATACATTTTGTTGAGCAGGTAAACATTGTTTACTTGAACTCTCTCTTATAATTAACTAAATATTCAATTTGAATATTTAGTAAGTTGTATTTATTTAAAACTTTTCTATTCGTTAAATTAAAATCAATTAACTGTTTAAAGACAAACAAACAACCCTTTCATTATATTTGGTAAGTGTTAAAGTTTAAGAACGTGTCTTTAACTTTTCATAACATTGGCCATCCAAAAATCCTAAAAAAAAAAAAAACAATTTAGATGCTCTGTGTTATAACACTATTTACCACCCTTGGTAGATTTGATGCTCTATGATATGGCCTATGGCAACCCTTCCCCTCCAGACTTGGTCCAAAGTCCAAAAAATAATGTTTTAAATCCCATATGCTATTTTGCACTCTAGAAAAAGTGTGTACACGTAGTCTATACCAAACCCACGTATATGTTAAAACATTAAAAAATATATAATCTCCTTAAATTTGGGTAGAGTTTATGGGTTGTACCTGTTACTCACCTACTATAGCCCATGGCCTAACTATTTCCCAACTGAAAAAAAAAATAATTTGGAGAAGTGTAAATAAACCTCTATGGGAAAGCCTAAGGGAGGAGAAAAGATTAGATATTGATATTATAGTTGATTACATCCCTGATCAAGTCTGAAGAACTCTTTGTGCCTTCTACACTCCCATGTCATAGGAAACCTCTGTTTCCTTCTTGAGATGGCAATCATACCTTCATGACATCCTTGTATATACTTATGGAGGAGGATTGTTGAGGCCTGGGTAGGACTGATCTAGAGGAAGGTTTCGCTTGGAGCCAGCAGATGACTTAGGTTTTAATTCTCCCATATTTTCTTTAGCTTAGATAAATAAAGAGGTGTTGTCTTGTTCTTGATGTTTATGTTCTTTATGCATTAGTATATGTTATGATTTACTTATAAAATCCTATGTTAATTCTTATTTTCTTACATGCTTATATGACCTAACAATTTTATCATGAACATGCTTTCTATTACTATTGTTGTACATGCTTTGGTTGAATGAGTTGCAGGTTTTAAGGCATTGGAAGAAGAGGGTTTGGACCCTACAAGAATGACCTCAAACACAGGAACTCTAGGTAATACCTCTTCTTCCTACTTTAGTAGTTTAGGTATTAAGATTGCTTGTTTGCATGTCTCTTTATGTTGTACTCTCGCTGCTCTGTTGGGGTTCTCAACCCAAAACCCTAGGGTGATTCTACCCATAACAGAATTGGTGACTCTCCTAGGAAAACTATTCTTGCTTTTCCTAAATTGGGTTGTTTCTTCTTGATCAGGGCTTTCTTGATTGATTTCTTGCTTTTACACTGTCTGTAACCTGTTTTCTTCCTAGGCATCAAGTATGATCTTTTGGATTAGGACTAGATTTTTTGTTTTTCTTCATTGAGATTTATATACGCATTTCTTATAGGATACAATAACACATGCACATTGGTTTCTTCAAAGAAACTTTCATATACACAAGCTTCCTCTGTTTTAGTCGCATATACATGGTTCTGTGTTTTTTTCATAGTGGTGTATGCCTTATTTTTAATTAATTTTTCAAATATTTTGTCAAGTTAAGATTGTTTCCTGGTAGTTTTTTCTATTTTCTGGTCATTCACTGTCAGTGGATCTCTTCTTTCTTGCAAGTTTTCAATTTAAAATCTTCTTCTTGTTGAAAAACCTAGTTAACCTATAGTTTTCGTTTTGAGTAAAGTTTCAGTTTGGGCTTTGGCTTCAAGGCTTCTTGTGGAAATTTTTGGTTGTTCTAACTTTGCGGAAAAAGAAATTGGTTGCAGTTTTGTTTATAACCCAATTTTTAGGTTGCTTTGCTTTCCCTTTTTGGTTGGCCTATTTTGTTTTTCATGGTTTTTGAGTGCCTCTTTGGAAATCTTGAATGTCTTTCTTGACATTCTTTTGGTTTGCTGAAGTTCTTTTATATCACTGTTCAAATCAATCTACGAAATTATGTAGTCCTATGTCATTTCAAGTTTCATTATATCAATGATGTGCATAACTTGCGAATTTTGGGACTCCTTATGATTTATTTTAGTCTTTGAAGTTTGGTAGTCTTTGTGTTCTCAAAAAATTCTTTGGGTTCTTTAAAAATGAAAAAAACAGAAACATTGTTCTTTCCTTTCTTTTTCTTTTGACTTTTTGTTTTTGGTTTCTTCATTATTTTTGAGAAATTGTGAACATTTTTTGATTGGTTTTGCTTGGTTTTGAGGGAAGTTTGTCATTGAATTTATTCCCTCCTTGTAGTCAAGTTGGCTTATTGATCTTGTGAAGGAATGCATTTGCTTGTTATATGAGAAAGGCAATATCATTCTAGTTTGCATTGCAAGCATTTTAGTCCTTTTGATAGATTTTGTGTGTGTGGAGCGTGGTTTTGAAAAAGTTTTTCTTTTCTTTTGTAATTTTTTCATAGAACCTCATATAAATATCTTTCCATCGAAGAAAAATAGTTTCCTTTGCATATATCTAAGTTTCTATTGATTTATTTTTCATCAAAACATCATAAGTTTCACTCTCATTTTACCATGACCTAAAAAACAACCCTTTAAAATCAAACATTTAATTAAAAAGAACAAGAACATTTTTTGATTTGTCATTAATTACATGAACAAGTCTAGATATTTAGGGTCTTGGAATAGGTGAGTGGAGAGCTAACTCTCCAAGGCCACTCAAACTATCAAACGTAGATGTTGAATAATGAGTGAAATCTAGTGTTGTTAAAATGACCAGGAAAGCTCCGTGATTAGGAATCAAGCACGAGGGAGAGTGAATACAAGGAAGAGAGATACCCCCTCTCCTACCTGTTGGATCCCAGCACGAGACTGTTCCGCCTAGCTTTTGGCATGAACTGTTGTCCATAGTTGCTATTCCTAGGGACCACATAGGTTGTTATGGAGGGGAATCTCGTGGCACCTAAGGCAGACATTGCATCATGTTCATTAGTACTTCTGGATGGTACCATTGCGAAGCTTGGGTACTTGCACTAGAAAAGGGTTTTGTCTGGGGGTCAGTGTAACTGTTTATTTTACCTTCTCTGGTAGGCTTGGCCCATAATTATTCCAACCTATCTTTGGAAGGCCCATACTTCACTTTCTTGTATTTTGGTGTCTGGTCCTCATCACCCAGAGCGAAAATACTTGGAAGTTTCTTGAGTGGTTGCATCTTTCGAGACTTTACAATCATGTGCCTTTTTATATTTGTATTTATTTGGCTTTAGGTGGATTTGTCTTGTCACTTTTGGACCTTAGATTCTGAGTGAATGACCTACCACTCCACCTATCTTGAAAGGCTTTTGATATATCCTTTTGAAAGTTGTGCAGTTTCCTCCTTAAGGGAAAAGGTTTTTACTATGCATCTCTCTTCCTTAGAAAGTCATTTGTACATACCAGTAAGGGAAGGATATGAAAATAAGTTTGGCATGGCCAATATTCTTGTGAAGACCAACCAAGGAACCCTTCCAAAAGGGGATCCTTGTACTTTTCCTTTCTTTGGAAACATATAGAGAAAATCTCAAAATCTGAAAGAGAATTGGTGCCTTTTTTGCGAATACCGATAGTAACCATTAACAACCGGTTTTATTATGAAAGAAAGAGAGAAAAAACGAAACTATTCTACAAAATAGAAGAATAATATTCTATGGAAAATATATTTTAAGGATTTGACCATTCACAGGCAAAGAATCCCTTCTACCTGCTAGATCCTGTAAGACAAACGTTGATGGACCTATGACTTCAACAATCTGAAAAGGACCAAGACACATCTTTTGAAATTTTGTATGTTTGCCCTTTTTTTCATGAGCTTTATCCCATTTTAAAACTAAATATCCCATCTGAATTTTTTTTTTGGTCATTTTGCTTGAATCAAAAGAGGATTTTATTAGTGCTTGATGATGAGCATGGGTTCTTTTAGCTTGTTCTCGCTGTTCTTCTAATTTGATTATTTCCATTTATCTTAGTTGTATGGATGAAGTAGGTACTTCATCAATGTACTGTATTAAAGACAAAGAGGGAATGACTAAGTGAATTGGAAGAACCACTTCTTTCCCATAAACTAAATTAAAGGGGGAAGTGCCGATCAAAGCTTTTTTTGTTATTCTATCTGGCCATAAAGCGTTTATCAAAGCTTTATGCCAATTCTTTTGGTTCTGGTCAACTGTTCTTTTAATAATCATGATTAGGTTTTTATTTGTTGACTCAGCTAACCCATTACCTTGCGGATAGTAATTGGCCGAATATTTTAGTTTGAATCCCCTTTTAAGTGTGAACTCAGTCATTGCATTTCCAGAAAAGTATGATGCATTATCAAATATTAAAGCCGTTGGCAATCCAAACCTAGTGATTATAAATTGATCTATGAATTCGATAATATTTTCAGAATTAGCTGTCTTGAGAGGAACTGCCTCTACCCATTTAGTAAAATAATTTGTTGCCGTGAGGATGTACCTATGCTGCTTAGAAGAGTGAGGAACGATCTCACCTATTATGTCCAAGCCCCACTAGCTGAATGGTTGCTCGATGTTTACCGGTTGTAGTGGCAGGGACGACTTCTTTTGTTTTCCAGCAGTAGTTTGGCAGACTTGACATTTCCTCACGTAACTGTGTGAATCTTTGAACAGCATAGGCCAGTAATATCCTGCACGTAAAATTTTATGTGCAGTAGCATCTCCTGCATAGTGTCCACCTGCTGGTCCATCGTGGAGTTCCTGCAAAACTTTTTCGGCTTCAGTTTTTTCAAGACATCTAAGAAGAACAAAATCATAATTCTTTCTAAAGAGAATATCATTTATGAGCTGATATTTTTTAGCTTTCAATCTCAGAGCTCTTTTCTTAGTGTGATCCAAGTGTGATGGAGCATACCCGTTCTTAAGATAATAAATGATATCAGCATACAATGATTCTACATCGTTCAGGCTTACCTCATACATTTGTACCTCTTCGGATGGCATTTCAGGGATTTGCGATGCTCGAGCTAACATCTTGCAGAAGCCTTGACCTCTTACAATGTTTGGTGGTTTGATCTCAAGATCATATTCCTGTAAAGTAGTGATCCAATTCGCTCTTTTCTCGCCCATATCCTTCTGTACTAGAAGACTTCTTCACACTGGAAATGGTACTATGATCTTAATATGGGTTTTGAGTAAGAAAGGTCTGAAATATTTAACCACTTTGAAAACAACATAGGCCTGTTTCTCTACGTCTGAATAATTGAGTTCAGCACCTTGTAGATTCGAGCTAAAAAACGCAATTGGAGCTCCCTTTTTTTTTTTATTGGCTTGGGTTAGAATCGCAGCATATGATTTTTCTGAGGCAAATTTGTATAAAACAAAATATTCTGAAAAATTCAGGGTTGCTAAAGATGGATCATTAATAATAGCTTGTTTGATCAGGTTGAATGCTTCATGTTCATCTTGACCCCATTTGAAAGTTGAATTCTTTTTAATCATGGTTTGCAAAGGAGACACAATTCATGAAAAATCTGTGACAAATCTTTTTACAAAATTGATTTGACCAAGGAAATATTGCATGGCTTTTTCATTATGAGGTAGGGATATTTCTGAGATTTCTTTGATTCTGTCAGGATCAATGTGAATACCAGACTTTGACACTATTAATCCTAGAAGTTTTCCTTCCCTTAATGCAAAAAAAGATTTCTTCGGGTTAAGTGAAATCCCATACCTTAAACATCGTTGAAAAATTTGCTTTAAATCTCTGAGATGGTCGCTTCGCTTCTTGGAATACACTGTTATATCGTCCAAATAAATCACTACAGATTTGTTGACTAAACCCTTAAATACGATGTCCATGGCTCTTTGAAATGTAGCACCAGAATTAATCAAACCAAATGGAATTTTCCGATATGCGTATGTGCCCCATTTAGTTCTGAATGTGGTTTTCAACTGATCATTGAGATGCACCAGCACTTGATTATATCCTGAAAATCTGTCCAAGAAAGACATTAGTTCTGAGCCTGCTACTGCTTGTAACATATGTTCCATAGGTGGAAGAGGAAAATTATCTTTTTGACAGGCTTTGTTAAGATTCCGAAAATTGATACAGATTCTGATATCTCCGTTTTTCTTTCTAACAGGTACCATATTGGAGAGCCATTTGGAATGTCTGACGGGGAAAATTATTCTGGCTTTTAATAACTTATTTAGCTTAGTCTTTATTTGATTTTCTAAATTGAGGTGGATCTTCCTCAGATTCTGTTGGACAGGTTTTTCATTTTCAATCATAGGAATAGTGTGTTGAATGATAGAAGTGTCGTATGTCTTCAGCTCATTGTAATTCCAGGCAAAAACATTTTTATATTGTCTCAAAAGACGAATATACGCTATTTTTTCTTTAGGGGCCAGGCCTATGCCTAGATTAATGTTTTGTGGTTTATCATCGGTTCCTAGGTTTACTAACTCGTAGTTCAGAGTTGAGCTGTAGAGCTTTGAATTTGTAAACCTTTTAAACCGATTTTTCAAATCGTACAAGTCTTCTAACTTAACCACCGATTTAAGTATAGCATTATCAGTGCTATTTTGTTGTGTTTGTCGATCGTGATGGTCTTCGTCAATTATCTTATTGGAGTAGGATCCTTCAGAAGTGAGGAAATTTACAATATCAAGATCATCATTGAATACTCTCCAATTTGTATTGTTGTTAGGGATGGATGGTCTAAAGATTAATTCTATTGAGAATCTATCTGGACTAAAATCTTCGGAGGGAATAAGCCTAGAGGCTACGTTCGCCAAAAGGTCTGCACTCGCATTTTGGAGTCTCGGGATTGAAGAGATATTAAATGCTATGAAATGCTCAGTCAGATCTTGTACTAAAGATTGATAGTCTTTTAAATGACCTGATAGGCAATGTATAGTGTTATGTACCTATTTGACGATAATCTCAGAGTCCCCAAAGACCTGAAGATACTTGACGTTTAACCCAATTGCTTTGTATAGGCCTTGCACCAAGGCCTCAGATTCTGTTGTGTTGTTTGTGCAATTGAATTCGAGCCTGCATGTAAGCATGGTCTTGTTTCCTTCTGGACTAATCAGAACGCATCCTGCTCCTGCTCCTTCGTTAGATTTAGAGCCATCGAAATATAATTTCCAAAACAAAGATGTATTTACAGGTTCATCTACAAAATTAACACACTTTGAACTATCAGTTTGGGAAAAAATTTCGACTTGGGACAAAACTGAATTTTCTAAGTAAGGTGATGGGTGAGCATTGAAATTACTGAGAAAAGAATCTACCGAGTAATTTCCTATGATACAGCTGTTATATGATATTGCTTCATTTTCTCCCTCTAATTCCGTTACTATGTACTTCTGGTGTAATTCTCGTTCAAAATTTATCTGATTCGGTTTACCGTTATAGGGTAACCACATGTGCAACCAGTCGGTTGCAAAGTATCCATGGGGTTTCTCGGACCAATCCCTGCTAAGAATTAATCCATAGAATTCTGGGATATCGGCCACTAGAATGTCAATAACCTAACATACCTTCGGGTTAGATGACAATCTTATGGTTACTTGATTAATTTCACCAATCACTTCGACTTGAGATCGATCAAGCTAAACTATATGCACTGCGGATTTTTATGGTTGAACATTTAGCTTAGCACATATTGATCTGGGTAAAATATTCGAAGAAGCACCGGAATCTACCAAACAATTGTGCACATTTTTGTTGAAAATCTCGTAAGTGATAAGAAACGGAGGAGTGTGAGATCTTGATCTTCCTCCAATTAAGGCGATATCATTTGGATCAATCTTATTGATCGCGTTAGTTGGAGGTCTTCCCATGTTATGGGAAGCTTGAGAGAGTACAGCGGCAGGCAAAGGTACAGGCACAACGTGTAATTCTTTCATCATTATCTTCTCTTGATGCTTCAATTTGCTCAATTCATAAAGGGTAATATTAGCCCTAGTATTTTTCATGTCATCAACAATATTGTACTCCATTTAATCCGACACTATTAGTGTTTTTGATGGAGTTGTTTGATCTGCTCGGACTGGGCTAGGCTGAGTCACTTTAGTTGTTGCTTTCTTTGTTGCGACTTTATCTTTTTTGGTAGGGCTTGTGCACTTCTGCTTAGGGGTAGTTTGGGGAGGATCAAGCTGATTTTTGCTTCGTGTGCTAACCAGAAATATTTCTTGATCCTCTTCTTGTGGGAGGATGAAATCCCACATTCCTTGTAATTCCACAACTTCTTCGTCATTAGTTTTCCCTTCAGTGGCACTTTCTTCTTCTTCCTCTTCCTCAGTTTCAGCATTGGAGATGGCATTGGGTGGTTTTGTATCTGTTGAAGGACCTCTTTTAAAAGTTCTGTAGGGCTTTTTTAAAGAAGTTTCTGCTACTTGTTTTTTTATCTTAATCATCTCATTAGACATGGTCTTTAATACTTTCTACAATCCTTCCAAATCGAAAGGGTCTTTTGTTTGTTTCTTCTTGGGATCTTCCTTGAAGGTGACTTTTTTAGACTTTCGTTCCTCTATCGCGGATCTCTTTTCCAGGGCTATTACTCGTTTCTCTACTGCTATCGCCTCTGTCATGTTTTCAACTAAAGTTGTTTTATTTGCTCTATCCACGAAGATTGCTATGTTTGATGGTAAAGCAGTAATATACGATTCACATCGTACTTCTTCCCTGGGTTGGGAAGCAGTAGGAATTTTGTTGAGAATTTTATTGAACCGTAAATCGAAATCTTTATTAGGTTCTTTAGCTTGGGCCTTGAGATTGGATAGGTCATTGATTAATGTTGCTGTTCATCTGCCATCACCAAACTTGATAAGGAATTGATTGTGGAAGATATCCCAACTTGTGATAGACCCGAAAGGTAATGAAAAATACCATGATCCGGTTGTTCCTTACAGTGTGTAGGGGAAAAGCCGAATGACAACATCTTCATTAGTAACTCCGTTGAGATTGATAGAAAGCATGAAATTGTTTATGTGTTCTTCTGCTAGCATGCCTATTTCTGGATTGAACTTAGGCAGCAATTTCTTAGCATGGGCACGTATTGGGCTGAAGGGTGCAGGCATATGGACTGCCCCAGGGTTGTTCCATGGAGTTTGGGCCATCGTTGAGCTGCTAGTAGAGAAAAGTGCAGGAGATGATCTTTGTGATTAGGAATATGAGGGTACTATGATCGTCTATGATTGAAGAGGGATTATGGTAGATGAATGAATGATGGTTGGGAATGGAGGTGTGGGTGGTTGACCTCCCAGTGGAGTAGTTGAAATGGGTGATGTAGAGGAAAGAGTCTCATTGTCAGACTCTTGTGGTGATTTCCTCACTCTTTTCTTGGTGGGAAGAGGCAACTCAGTTGGCTGGATGCCAAATTTTTCGCTTTTCAATTTGGTTATGGGATGAGCAAGATTGTACTGTGAAGTCACACTGCTTTGAGATTTATCAGACCTCTGAGGAGAAATGGAAAATCCCTGAAGTTTGTGAATCAGAGATTCAACTTCAGGAGGTTTTATGGTAAATTGGTCTGAAATATCAAGGTGTGTAGCAGCGATTGATGCTCGAGTGACTTCTGACTCTAGATTTAAATATACTGGAGAAGTCGGGGAGATGATAAGGGCGATTTACTCTCAGAATGGTATTCAGAATTTGATTTAAGTGCCATTCATAGTTCAGGCCCTCCTTCTAGCACCAAATATGTTGAGGCCCCAAAAATTAGGTCGACAACAAAGGGGATACCCACCCGGTCTGGACCTTGGTTGGCAGCTCCTTATCTGTTTGGTATAATGGGTCTGACTGGGGTTAATGGGACCAGTTTCCCAATCTAAGGGTGTGTGTGTGCAGAGTTTGATTATGCTGATCTAAGAGTTCTGACCTAAGCTACTTTAATCTAATTCTATGCTATTGTAATCTAATGAAGACAACACATCTAATCTATGCTGACCCGGGGTGTATTTCTTCAATTATACGATCTTAAGTCATTTCAAACAATAACTGGTAATAAAGATCATTCAGTTATCATAAGAATGGAAATCAATTAAGATGAACCACTTTGCATAAAAAGTTAGGCAAAACAGTTGTGAACAACATATCTCATAATAAGTTATTCATATATCAAACATAAATAAATGACTCCACCGTACAAAAGTGCCAAATGGTAACTCACACATTCATACAATAACATATAAACAACTAAAAACTGTATATCACTTTAAGAATATAAGCAAAAATGGTCAAGAGATAAAAGTACCATTTATCACTAGTTCTACTCATAAGCTTCAAGTAATAATGATTTATCTCTCCTTGTTCTGATATCTACTAAGAGTACAAAAGTGCAACATCAGTAACAGACATCAAATGCAAAAAACTAATAAACCTTGATCCATTCATTCATCAAAACCTCCTCTAAGGGTGTAGAAGTGCATGTTCTGAGGACAAGCTTTTGACAAATTTCCGGACCCTTCTCCAAATGCATGAGAAGGGTTTAAATACTGCTAACTAAATAACTTAATTACATGAATTTCGGATACGGTTCAAAATGACCACCCTTTATCTAAGTAAACTTATTTCTAAAAATTGAATCTAATTTCTAACTCTTTCTGCATTCGCTCCTTAGTGCTGTGAGTATGCAACATTTGCCTGGGAAGAGTCGGCTGGTCATCTTCTGCTTTTGTTTAAGCTACGAAAATAGAATTGACAAGTGTTGGGACCTCTTTTTAGTAAACTAGAAGATATTTTTGAGAATTATCTCCTGGCTGAGCGAATTTACTGCGTGTATGCTTGGTAACAAACCATATTCCTCTTAGCTACGTCTGCTTTTGCTATTTAGGCTTTCCGGACTCGTGGATGACTAAGTAAGTTAGGGACTTTGCTTTCTGAACAATTTTCTTAGTGATGCGCGATTAGCGCTAGGCGCTAATCACGCATCAAAAACTGCCTCCGTTCTTTGATCCGGGCCTTTCTCGTGCATTTTCCGTCTTTAGCGATTTTTCCTTTACCGGGCATGAGCTTCAGAATTTTGTAAACATGATGATTTTGTGAGTTTCTTGACCTTGAGTGTCGAATCACCTATTGATATTAGTATCTGTTCAGTAACACTCTGAAATCTGCGTTTCTATTGTATGTGGCATCCGTGTATGAGAACATATGTTCTTTGTTCTCCGAGCATTGGTGCTTTCCCCTTTTTCCTTAGATGTTTCCTGCAGTTCACGCAAAGGAAAAAGTAATGATAATAAATTTTGACATGAAAGCTTCAATTTCTACGAATGTGTAAAATTATGACACCCACAGTGATCTAACTCTTTGAAAAACACAAAACTGTCCTCCATGAATACCTTGGCATACATTCATTAATTTTCTTTAAGCCGTGCGCTCAATTTTTGGTTTAGGGACAGCTTTTCTTGGGTGATGAGCCGAGGAAATTTGCGATGGGTAATTTCTGCGACTCGCAGATCACATATCGCATTGATCACAAATTGCATTGATCGCATTAATCGTAGATCGTAGTTATCGCAGTTATCGCAGTGTCGCGGAATCGCAGATCACAGATCGCAAATTGCTGCAATTTGTCAAGTTATTCGTGTGCTGCTTATGCGACGTTGCGATATGCGATATCGTATATCATCCATCGGAGATTTTCTTAATATTAGTCATTTATGGGCACTTCTCAATGTATGCAATGTGATGAATTTCGCGCCGCTTCTTCGCAGTTGCTTTAATTTGCTCATCAAGGAATGCTTGACTCTTCTCTGTGCGATGTATCTTTGAGGAGTATAATACAAAATTTTTTTATAAAATCTTTTTTGGATTTTTTATTACTAAGGGTCCCCACTTATTTAGCATTATTGCTAATACTGAAAAGAAGTAGGGGGACTGTTGGTGGCCACAATAGCTACCCAACTTCATGTGAAGGGTATGAAAAATATTGGTGAAATTCAGCACATCTTGGTCTCTTCCCTGCCATAACATGGTCCACTTTATGTATTTATCCTCATACCTCCTAACATGGTAGTATTACTCCTTGATGGCATTGTAGAATAGATTCCAAGTGGGTGCGGCAGAAAATAGTAAGGGCCTACTTTCGTCCTTCTTATCATAGTAGGCTTCCTACTAGTCCTTGGCATGGGAGGTGGCTTTGAGAAGTTCAAAGGTAATATTTTCCCCACTGGAAAAATCATGAATAAAAAAATACCCTTCTAGCATATTTAACCATCTATCTACGATGTTTGCGTTTATCTAACCCTCAAATATGGGAATGTCACTAAGGAGTCTACAAATAGAAACTATATATAAAGGTGGATGATGGTAAATGTTTAATTGTTGTTTGTTACATGGATTACAACATATTTGGTAGGAACGAGGAATCCATGATTCAAAGGTTTTCTTTTCTCATGCAGAAAGAATTTGAAATGTCTTTACTTGGTGAACTAAAATACTTTCTTGGTTTACAAGTACAACAAGCAAAGAATGGCATCTCTCTCTCACAAATAAAGTACCTCAAGTAGATTATGAAGAAATATGGAATGGAAAATTGCAAACTGCTATGCACACCAATGGTGAGAGGATGTAGCATGAGTTTGCATGATGACTCTCCCATAGTCAAACAACAAGAATACAAATCCATGATCATAAATCTACTTTATCTTACAGGAATGAGATTAAATATCATGCACGTAGTTGGGATTGTTGGATGATTCAAAGCTAATCCGAAAAAACTCATCTTCACACAATCAAAAGAATATTCAAATATCTACAAGGAACTCAAGACTTTGGTCTATGGTATCACAAAGATGAAAATCTTACTCTTCATGCTTATACAGATGTAGACCAGGCAGGAAATGGTTATTATAGAAAAAACACTAGTGGAGGAGAATTATATATGGGGACCTCTTGGTATTATGGTTTAGCGAAAAAAAACCTCAATTGATTTATCTATTGCAGAAGCAAAATGTGTTGTTGTTACATCTTGTTGCACACAACGTCTCTCAATGATGTAAACTTTGTAGGATATTCAAATCAATTGTTCTCCATCCATTTCAATTCTATGTGATAATACAAGTTCCATTAGTATTTCAAAAAATCTTGTTATGCACTCCAAGACCAAGCATATTCCAATTAAATATCCTAAGAGAAGAGGTGCTTGAACAAAAGGTCAAACTGGAATATGTTCCCTCAAAAGAAAAAGTTGTTGACATATTTACAAAACCACTTCCACGTGATGCATTTGAATATCTCAAATAGAAATTAGGAATGGTCTCTGCTTCATCACACTATTGATCCTTCAATTTTAGGGGGAGTAATACATATGTTGTCTCGATGATGACTCCCATGGTTATTTTTGATATTCTTGTTTCTTACATTACTCACACTGCATCTCGTGTAGTAACTGTGAACATATACATACAGTATAGGCTCGGGGGCGGGGGAGGGGGGGGGGGGGGTTGAGGTTGAAGTTGTAAAATATCAATATTATACTTTATGTATAGGGATCCTATTATCACTCTAGGAAACTCTCCTAGGCTCTAGCTTGGAGATGCTTGGTAACATATAAAACTTCAATATCATTCTCTGAACTATTGGAATGGATTGGGGTTTGGATCAAGTCAGATGATCATTTCAACTCTGTTTTCACTCAAGACATGCATGAACACCCTCAGTTTGACAAGGCTTTAGACCACTAATGCTCAATAGTTTATAGATTCAATGAAAAGGTGGAGAATCCTGACTGTACTAGTAGATACATACATAAACACATATGAATCGATAGCTACAGAAAGTAAATGAAGCTTGCAATTCTAATTTGTCAATGTAGAGATAAGATAACAGTTATCTGGCATTAGACATAGAAGAAAACATGAATAACCTATTCAAGTGCAAGCTTAGAACACAGGAGAAGATGGCAATTGAACATGTAACAGTAAAATAAGCTGGTATTACTAGAATGAAGATGAGACGTTGGGAGGAACAAAGTATCCATAGTCTCCAAAAGTTAAACCCTTAATACTTCAAAATTTCAGCCATTTCTAGGCTTTTTACAATGCTCTCGAACCCTCTGAGGCTCGAGATGTCTTAATCTATCCCCTTTGTCTTCTAACTACTTGATGCCATAACTAGACAAACATGATCTTAGAGGTCTCTTTTCCTAACAAGCACAGTAACCAAATTCTGGTAATTTCACCGTGCTGTTAGGTGGCTCGCTTGTGCCAATGATGTTCCACGACCATTTTAATATGTTGAATGATAACGTTTGCATCTCCAAACACTTTCAGTCCTTTGATGCCCATTTCTTTAGTAGCGTTTAAGCCCAATATCAAGGCTTCATACTCTGTTATGTTATTTGTGACCTGAAAAGTTAACATGAAAGCTAAATGAATGCATTATTGTGTGGGGGACACAAAGACTACACCTACCCCTGCAGCCTCCTTAGAGAAAGCTCCATAAAAAAACATGTCCCAAATTTGTGGGCCTTCTTCCTCTGTGATCTGGCAAACCAGTTTGCTAAGCTGCATGGAGGCCAACTCTTATTCTTCAATTTGAAGAATACGGGCTCCAAAATCAGTGTCCATAGCATACATGGGATGATTAGTGGGATTCCTTTCATCACTGGTGATATAAGCCAACTAAGATTCTCTATATAATCTCCTACTCTCACCTCCAAAAATTGGGATAGTAGCATAGGACAGATCATTTTGCAATGTTCCACCTAATCTCTTGATCCAACCTCTAGAAATCAACATGGAAAACTTGGGGGCTACATCTGCTACCACAATATCCATCATCATGCTCTTCATGGACACTTGAGATAAGGTGATGGCTAGGTCTTTGATTAATCCCAAACATCTCAATTTTCTAGAGTCAAAAGAAAATAGGTCATGATAAGGTTTGGTAATGTCAAGACCCAACTCATCCATGACAACCTTAGGCATTAGATTATTGTTGCCTCTTGTGTCCAAAAGGTAGTTATGAAGGATTTTGTCATGAATGGTCAAAGAGACATAGAATGATGGGGATCTATCATCATAATTTTCAATCATTGGGCTGAGAATAATATCTGGTTTGTCATATTGTAGATTTACATAGTCAGTGGAGGCATGGATGACTTTAGGCTCAAGGGCCTCAAAGATAGATCTCTTGAAGGAATCATTCTTCACTAGTTCAATTAGAGTTATGAGTATTCTTAGCTTTCAAATTTCTAATTAAAAAATGAAAGGAGAAAGAGACTTGTAAAGGCCTCTTACCTTGTGAGCTGGACCTTTGAGGATGATGGGATCAACTGTCAATCATTTCTTCTTATTAGCTTGTTGTATTGCAGGAACAACAACTCTCTGGACATGAGTTTCCTTAGCATTATTCATTTTCAACCTCAGATCATATCTATCTTTATCACTAGTTTGCAGAACAACTCCACCATCCCACCCTTGGCTGATCTGGTTATTGAATAATGACTTTTCATAGGCAACTAAGGTAAAAAAGGATGCACTGCCTTTGTCTTCCAGACAATTCATCTCATCATCTTCTTCAAACTATTCTTCTTCCATGAATACATATTGAAAAGGGGTCTTGTTGTGGCCACCAACAACCCCCCTCTTTGTTTGGTATTAGCAATAACACCAAGCAAATGGGGACACTTAATAAAAAATCCAAAAAAACATTTTATGAAATTTTTTGTATTCAACTCCTTAAAACTGTATCGCATCGTGAGAAGAGAATAAAACATTTTCTTATGAGCATAATAAACTACGAAGAAGCGACGCGAAATTCATCGCATCGCATACATTATGAAGCGCTCTTAAATGAAAAATCTTAAGAAATCTCCGACGGTCGATATGCGACGTCGCATATCGCAACATCGCGTAAGCAGCACATAATTATTGAATGACTAAGCACGATCTGCGATGCCGCGATGCTGTGATCTGCGATGAATTCGATTTGCGATAAATGCGATCATGAATTTCTGTGATGACACATCTTGACGACGCGATCTGCGATGCTGCGATGCGAGTCGCAGAAATCACCCATCGCAAATTTTCCTCGGCGCAGTATTCAAGGAAAGTTGTCCGTAAACCAAAATTGGGCGCGCGCCTTAAAAGAAATTAATGAATGTACTCCAAAGTATTCAAGAAGGACAGTTTTGTGTTTTTCGAAGAGTCAGTTTGCTATGGGTGTCACGATTTTATACATTCATAAGAGCTTAAAGCTTTCATGTCAATCTTTATTATCATTACTCTTTTCCTTTGCGTAAACTGTAAGATAGGAAATAACATGAAGCAATGTGCAGGAAACATCTAAGGAAAGGGGGAAAGCGTCAATGCTCGGAGAACAGAGAAGAGATTCCTTCATAAATGGATGTCGCATGCAACAGGACCACAGATTCCAGAGTATCACTCAATAGATGCTGATGTCATTAGGCCATCCAATGCTCAGAGTCAAAAGCGCACAAAAGCAGCATGTTTACAAAAGATCCTGAAGCTTATGCCCGGTAAAGGAAAAAAGGTGCTAAAGAAGGAAAACGCACCAGAAAAGCCCGGAACAAAGAACAGAGGTAGTTTTCGATGCGTGATTAGCGCCTAGGGCTAATCACGCATCGCTAAGAAAATTGTTCAGAGAGAAAAGTCCCTAACTTGTTCAGTCATTCGCAAGGCTGGAAACCGAAATAGCAAAAGCAGAATCAGTTTGAGAGAAATTTGGGTTATTACCAAGTATACACGCAGTGAATACACCCAGCCAGAGGAAGATTGTCAAAAATATCTTCTAGTTTACCAGAAAGTGGTGTCAGTGCATGTTATTTCTATTTTCGTAGCTCAAATGAAAGCAAAAGGCGACCAGCCGACTCTTCCCAGGCGAATGTTGCATGCTTGTAGCATTAAGGAGCAAATACAGAAATGGTTAGGAATTAGATTCAATTTTTAGAAATAGTTTTTCTTTAGCAGAAGGGAGGTCATTTAAAACTGTATCCTAAATTTATGTAATTAAGTTAATTAGTTAGCGGTATTTAAACCCTTTTCAGGCATTTGGAGAAGGGTCCAGAAATTTGTCAAAAAACTTGTCCTCAGAACATGCACTTTTGCACCCTCGGAGGGGGTTTTGATGAATGGATTGATCAATGTTTATTAATGTTTGCATTTGATATCTGCTACTGATGTTGCACTTATGTACTCTTAGTAGATGTTAGAGGAAGGAGAGATAAATCATTGTTGCTTGAAGCTTATGAGTGGAACCAGTCATAAATGGTACTTTTATCTCTTGACCGTTTTTGTTTATATTCTGAAAGTGATATACAGTTTTTAGTTATTTATATGTTACTGCATGAATGTGTGAGTTACCATTTGGCACTTTTGTACGGTGGAGTCATTTATTCATGTTTGATATATGAATAACTTATTATGCGATATGCTGTTCACAACTCTTTTGCCTAACTTTTTATGCAAAGTGGTTTATCTTAATTGATTTCTATTCTTATGATAGTTGAATGATCTTTATTACCAGTTATTGTTTGAAATCTCTTTAGATCGCATAATAGAAGAAATACACCCCGGGTTAGCGTAGATTAGATGTGTTGTTTCTCATTAGATTACAATAGCATAGACTTATTTTAAAAGTTTGAATTAAATTAGCTTTAAGTACTCTTACATCAACATCATCCAACTCTGCACACACACACACCCTTAAATTCGGAAACTAGTCCCATTATCCCCAGCTGGACCCGCTATACCAAACGGATAAGGAGCTGCCAACCAAGGTCCGGGCCGAGTGGGTATCCCCCTTGTTGTCGACCCGATTTTCGGGACTTCAACATATTTGGTGCTAGAAGGAGGGCGTGAACTATGAATGGCACCTAAATCAAAATCTAAATACCATTTTGAGAGTAAATTTCCCTCATCAACTCCCCCGACTTCCCCAGTACATTTAAATCCAGAGTCAGAAGTCGATCGAGTATTAACTGCTGCTACATACCTTAATATTTCAGACCAATCTACCATTGAACCCCCTTAAGTTCAAACTCTGATTCGCAAACTCCAGGGATTTTCTATTTCTACACAGAGGTTTGATAAATCTCAAAGCAACGTGACTTCGCAGTAGAATCCTGCTCATCCCCTGACAAGATTAAAGAGTGAAAAATTTGGCATCCAGCCAGCTGAATTCCCTCTCCCCACCAGGAAAAGAGCAAGGAAAACACCACACGAGTCTGACAGTGAGGCTCTTTCATCTACATCGTCCATTTCAACTCCCTCACCGCGAAGTCAGCCACCCACATCTTCATTCCAAACCACCCATCCATCACCAAACTTGATAAGGAATTGATTGTGGAAGATATCCCAACTTGTGATAGACCCGGAAGGTAATGAAAAATACCATGATCCGGTTGTTCCTTACAGTGTGTAGGGGAAAAGCCGAATGACAACATCTTCATTAGTAACTCCGTTGAGATTGATAGAAAGCATGAATTTGTTTATGTGTTCTTCTGCTAGCATGCCTATTTCTGGATTGAACTTAGGCAGCCATTTCTCAGGATGGGCAGGTATTGGGCTGAAGGGTGCAGGCATGAAGACTTCCCCAGGGTTGTTCCATGGAGATTGGGCCGTCGTTGAGCTGCTAGTAGAGAAAAGTGCAGGAGATGATCTTTGTGATCGGGAAGATGAGGGTACTATGATCGTCTATGATTGAAGAGGGATTATGGTAGATGAATGAATGATGGTTGGGAACGGAGGTGTGGGTGGTTGGCTTCCCAGTGGAGTAGTTGAAATGGGTGATGTAGAGGAAAGAGTCTCACTGTCAGACTCTTGTGGTGATTTCCTCACTCTTTTCCTGGTGGGAAGAGGCAACTCAGTTGGCTAGATGCCAAATTTTTCACTTTTCAATTTGTTATGGGATGAGCAAGATTGTACTGTGAAGTCACACTGCTTTGAGATTTATCAGACCTCTGAGGAGAAATGGAAAATCCCTGAAGTTTGTGAATCAGAGATTCAACTTCAGGAGGTTTTATGGTAAATTGGTCTGAAATATCAAGGTGTGTAGCAGCGATTGATGCTCGAGTGACTTCTGACTCTAGATTTAAATATACTGGAGAAGTCGGGGGAGATGATAAGGGTGATTTACTCTCAGAATGGTATTCAGAATTTGATTTAAGTGCCATTCATAGTTCAGGCCCTCCTTCTAGCACCAAATATGTTGAGGCCCCAAAAATTAGGTTGACAACAAGGGGGATACCCACCCGGTCTGGACCTTGGTTGGCAGCTCCTTATCTGTTTGGTATAGTGGGTCCGACTGGGGATAATGGGACCAGTTTCCCAATCTAAGGGTGTGTGTGTGCAGAGTTTGATTATGCTGATCTAAGAGTTCTGACCTAAGCTACTTTAATCTAATTCTATGCTATTGTAATCTAATGAAGACAACACATCTAATCTATGCTGACCCGGGGTGTATTTCTTCAATTATACGATCTTAAGTCATTTCAAACAATAACTGGTAATAAAGATCATTCAGCTATCATAAGAATGGAAATCAATTAAGATGAACCAATTTGCATAAAAAGTTAGGCAAAACAGTTGTGAACAACATATCACATAATAAGTTATTCATATATCAAACATAAATAAATGACTCCACCATACAAAAGTGCCAAATGGTAACTCACACATTCATACAATAACATATAAACAACTAAAAACTGTATATGACTTTAAGAATATAAGCAAAAATGGTCAAGAGATAAAAGTACCATTTATGACTAGTTCTACTCATAAGCTTCAAGTAATAATGATTTATCTCTCCTTGTTCTGATATCTACTAAGAGTACAGAAGTGCAACATCAGTAGCAGACATCAAATGCAAAAAATTAATAAACCTTGATCCATTCATTCATCAAAACCTCCTCTAAGGGTGCAGAAGTGCATGTTATGAGGACAAGCTTTTGACAAATTTCCGGACCCTTCTCCAAATGCATGAGAAGGGTTTAAATACTGCTAACTAAATAACTTAATTACATGAATTTCGGATACGGTTCAAAATGACCACCCTTTATCTAAGTAAACTTATTTCTAAAAATTGAATCTAATTTCTAACTCTTTCTACATTCGCTCCTTAGTGTTGTGAGTATGCAACATTTGCCTGGGAAGAGTCGGCTGGTCGTCTTCTGCTTTTGTTTAAGCTACGAAAATAGAATTGACAAGCGTTGGGACCTCTTTTTAGTAAACTGGAAGATATTTTTGAGAATTATCTCCTGGCTGAGCGAATTTACTGCGTGTATGCTTGGTAACAAACCAGATTCCTCTTAGCTACCTCTGCTTTTGTTATTTAGGCTTTCCGAACTCGTGGATGACTAAGCAAGTTAGGGACTTTGCTTTCTGAACAATTTTCTTAGTGATGCGCGATTAGCGCTAGGCGCTAATCACGCATCAAAAACTGCCTCCGTTCTTTGATCCGGGCCTTTCTCGTGCATTTTCCGTCTTTAGCGCTTTTTCCTTTACCGGGCATGAGCTTCAGAATTTTGTAAACATGATGATTTTGTGAGTTTCTTGACCTTGAGTGTCGAATCACCTATTGATATCAGTATCTGTTTAGTAACACTCTGAAATCTGCGTTTCTGTTGTATGTGGCATCCGTGTATGAGAACATTTGTTCTTTGTTCTCCGAGCATTGGCGCTTTCCCCTTTTTC
Source organism: Pinus tabuliformis (assembly GCA_031772625.1). NCBI lineage: Eukaryota > Viridiplantae > Streptophyta > Pinopsida > Pinales > Pinaceae > Pinus > Pinus tabuliformis. Next base: position 200,682,580 of record CM062810.1, on the reverse strand, counting down.
CTTAGATGTTTCCTGCAGTTCACGCAAAGGAAAAAGTAATGATAATAAATTTTGACATGAAAGCTTAAAGTTCTACGAATGTGTAAAATTATGACACCCACAGTGATCTAACTCTTTGAAAAACACAAAACTGTCCTCCATGAATACCTTGGCATACATCCATTAATTTGCTTTAAGCCGTGCGCTCAATTTTTGGTTTAGGGACAGCTTTTCTTGGGTGCTGAGCCGAAGAAATTTGCGGTGGGTGATTTCTAAGACTCGCAGATCGCATATCGCATTGATCACAAATCGCATTGATCGTAGATCGTAGTTATCACAGTTATCGCAGTGTCGCGGCATCGCAGATCGCAGATCGCAAATTGCTGCAATTTGTCAAGTTATTCATGTGTTGCTTATGCGACGCTGCGATATGCGATATCGCATATCGGCCATCGGAGATTTTCTTAAGATTAGTCATTTATGGGCACTTCTCAATGTATGCGATGTGATGAATTTCGCGCCACTTCTTCGCAGTTGATTTAATGTGCTCATCAAGGAATGCTTGACTCTTCTCTGTGCGATGTATCTTTGAGGAGTATAATACAAAATTTTATTATAAAATCTTTTTTGGATTTTTTATTACTAAGGGTCCCCACTTCTTTAGTGTTATTGCTAATACTGAAAAGAAGTAGGGGGGCTGTTGGTGGCCACAATAGCTACCCAACTTCATGTGAAGGGTATGAAAAATATTGGTGAAATTCAGCACATCTTGGTCTCTTCCCTGCCATAACATGGTCCACTTTATGTATTTATCCTCATACCTCCTAACATGGTAGTATTACTCCTTGATGGCATTGTAGAATAGATTCCAAGTGGGTGCGGCAGAAAATAGTAAGGGCCTACTTTCGTCCTTCTTATCATAGTAGGCTTCCCACTAGTCCTTGGCATGGGGGGTGGCTTTGAGAAGTTCAAAGGTAATCTTTTCCCCACTGGAAAAATCATGAATAAAAAAATACCCTTCTAGCAGATTTAACCATCTATCTACGATGTCTGCGTTTATCTAACCCTCAAATATGGGAATGTCACTAAGGAGTCTACAAATAGAAACTATATATAAAGGTGTATGATGGTAAATGTTTAATTGTTGTTTGTTACATGGATTACAACATATTTGGTAGGAACGAGGAATCCATGATTCAAAGGTTTGCTTTTCTCATGCAGAAAGAATTTGAAATGTCTTTACTTGGTGAACTAAAATAATTTCTTGGTTTACAAGTACAACAAGCAAAGAATGGCATCTCTCTCTCACAAATAAAGTACCTCAAGTAGATTATGAAGAAATATGGAATGGAAAATTGCAAACTGCTATGCACACCAATGGTGAGAGGATGTAGCATGAGTTTGCATGATGACTCTCCCATAGTCAAACAACAAGAATATAAATCCATGATCATAAATCTACTTTATCTTACAAGAATGAGATTAAATATCATGCACGTAGTTGGGATTGTTGGATGATTCAAAGCTAATCCGAAAAAACTCATCTTCACACAGTCAAAAGAATATTCAAATATCTACAAGGAACTCAAGACTTTGGTTTATGGCATCCCAAAGATGAAAATCTTACTCTTCATGCTTATACAGATGTAGACTAGGCAGGAAATGTTGATTATAGAAAAAACACTAGTGGAGGAGAATTATATATGGGGTCCTCTTGCTATTATGGTTTAGTGAAAAAAAACCTCAATTGATTTATCTATTGCAGAAGAAAAATGTGTTGTTGTTACATCTTGTTGCACACAACGTCTCTCAATGATGTAAACTTTGTAGGATATTCAAATCAGTTGTTCTCCATCCATTTCAATTCTATGTGATAATACAAGTTCCATTAGTATTTCAAAAAATCTTGTTATGCACTCCAAGACCAAGAATATTCCAATTAAATATCCTAAGAGAAGAGGTGCTTGAACAAAAGGTCAAACTGGAATATGTTCCCTCAAAAGAAAAAGTTGTTGACATATTTACAAAACCACTTCCACGTGATGCATTTGAATATCTCAAATAGAAATTAGGAATGGTCTCTGCTTCATCACTCTATTGATCCTTCAAGTTTAGGGGGAGTAATACATATGTTGTCTCCATGATGACTCCCATGGTTATTTTTTATATTCTTGTTTCTTACATTACTCACACTGCATCTTGTGTAGTAACAGTGAACATATACATACAGTATAGGCTCGGGGGCGGGGGAGGGGGGGCGGTTGAGGTTGAAGTTGTAAAATATCAATATTATACTTTATGTATAGGGATCCTATTATCACTCTAGGAAACTCTCCTAGGCTCTAGCTTGGAGATGCTTGGTAACATATAAAACTTCAATATCATTCTCTAAACTATTGGAATGGATTGGGGTTTGGATCAAGTCAGATTATCATTTCAACTCTGTTTTCACTCAAGACATGCATGAACACCCTCAGCTTGACAAGGCTTTAGACCACTAACACTCAATAGTTTATAGATTCAATGAAAAGGTGAAGAATCCTGACTGTACTAGTAGATACATACATAAAGACATATGAATCGATAGCTACAGAAAGTAAATGAAGCTTGCAATTCTAATTTATCAATGTAGAGATAAGATAACAATTATCTGGCATTAGACATAGAAGAAAACATGAATAACCTATTCAAGTGCAAGCTTAGAACACAGGAGAAGATGGCAATTGAACATGTAACAGTAAAAGAAGCTGGTATTACTAGAATGAAGATGAGACGTTGGGAGGAACAAAGTATCTATAGTCTCCAAAAGTTAAACCCTTAATACTTCAAACTTTCAGCCATTTCTAGGCTTTTTACAATGCTCTCGAACCCTCTGAGGCTCGAGATGTCTTAATCTATCCCCTATGTCTTCTAACTACTTGATGCCATAACTAGACAAACATGATCTTAGAGGTCTCTTTTCCTAACAACCACAGTAACCAAATTCTGGTAAGTTCACAGTGTTGTCAGGTGGCTCGCTTGTGCCAACGATGTTCCACGACCATTTTTGTGGTTTGGCTGCATTATGCTCTTCTTTTTTCCCATTTCGGCCATGTATTCCGTTATTAGAATTCAACTGTCTGACTATCAAAAACACTAAAAGAGCAAAAAAAGTCCATCCCAAGGTGACTGATGGGAAGTGGGGTACGGGGGCACATGGGCCGTTAGATGGGATGGATCGACGGTCAGGATGTTGGTTGAGTGGCGGAGGATGAACTGAGGTAATCATGAATAAGGGCCATTCAATCGGGAGGAATGGATAGAGGAGATCAATCGTGGGAGGCTTGAAGTCGTGGTGGGAGTGGAATAAGTCTGAGCCATCAAATCTTTGACGGGTAGCTCGAACGGATATTGGGAAAAGGAGGTGCTCAAAAGATAACTCACGAGAGTGGGTTTACACAAGCGGAAATGGTTTCTATTAGGAGGTAAGCGATAAAGGTTGGAGCACACCCAATTCCATTCATCAGGCACCACGTAGCAGCGGAGGAGAGAGAGGAAACCACTTTTATCGGGCAGGTATCCCTCTCGCTTATTGCCCAATCGATATGCACGATAACCATTAGATCTCTTGGGAATGATATAACAGTGATGACTAATCTAGCATATGATTCGGTCAGGTGAAGTCTGGACTGTCAGAACAGTGGGAAGATTGACGTCGAGGGGTCATGGAGGTATGGGATGACCTCGAGACATGTGTAAAAGGTGCATATGGATGAAAAGGTAAAGTTTTCAGGGGTCTTTGTGCATTAGTGCATGGGGGCTGATATGGACTAATTCACATAGGGCCAAGGTGAGAGTGAGTTGTGTTGTGGTGTGAGGGTTGGGTTAGGACATGAGTGAACGTGGATGGGAGTGGATGAGTGAGAAACGTGAGGTGATGGACCATATGGGAACCTCTCCATGATAGCATAATAGACCATTTACCTCCATTAGTCCTCAAAATAGCGGCACTACAGCTCAGGGATAACATTGGCTCCTTTTGAGGATGAAATCCTCCCTGTGAGGTTTCAGGAACTACAGACCACTACCTTTCCAATAACAACCAGAACAAACTTATCTCCTAGTGTTCCATTGGTCATGGAGTCTATTTTAATTAAAAACAAGAACTGAAAAAACCTATTACAATACTAAGGCCTTAAACCCTCATATGAAGTAAAGTTTCAAAAACTGCCCATTGACTAGACCATAAAAAACACCTTCCCCCTCCAAATTGTGCAGAATGAAAGTATTGTTCCTCTGAACATGAGCAATGACAAACGGTCATGTCCATAAGGCATAAAATTTACCATGGTTGCCCTTCTTTTCCTTCAGGGCATTCCATTTGAGAACCGAGTCACTAACCTGAAAACTATACATTTTTTCATTTTTATCAAGGGCTTCTTTAATCTTCTTCTAATGAATTCTTAACTTCTCAACCAATTGTTCTCTGATTTGTTGTAATTCAACCAAGTTACTCATTCTCCTCGCCATGTCATTCTCTTCATCATGTTCTTCTTGCAAGAACTTGGCCACAGGGAGAATCAGCTGGATAGGAAAAATAACATTAGTGCCATAAACCCGCTTAAATGGAGAATTTCGTATGGACTTCTTGTTGGTAACCCTGTCAGTCCATAGTGCAAACTTCAACTTGGAATCCCAGCTCTTTTTGTTGTCCTCCAACAATTTTTTATTATCCTTACAAGACTCTTGTTAGATGATTTTTCCAGGCCATTGCCTTGAGGATAATATGAGGTAGAATGCACCAATTGAATGCCCATGGATTCACACATGTCCACCAATTCTTTTGCCCTGAAAGTTGTTGCATTATCAGTGACTAGTTTGGTTGGGCAACCAAATCTAGTGAAAATATTCTCACTCAAGAACTTTATGACAACCTGATGATTAGCATTTTTAGTGGGTATAGCCTCAATCCATTTGATGAAATAATCACTAGCTACCAAGATCCATTTGTGTTGGCCACTGGAATGTGGATTAATCTCACTTATGAAGTCTAAGCCCCACTACTGGAAGGGACCATTAGCGTGCACTCGTTTCAAGGGCAGAGATTTTAGTTGTTTTCTTCTTGCAAACTTTTGACATTTGTCACAAGACATTACAAAAGAAAACACATCAGAGAATAGACCGGACCAATAATACCCAGCTTTTAGGATCTTGTGGCCTGTGGTTTTCCAATAATGATGCCCTCCATAGATGCTAGAATGGAACTGGTGCATGTCTTCCACAGATTTTCCTTTGTCTAGACATCTCAAGAGGATCCCTAATGGGTATTTCCAATAAAGAAGGTTTTTATTAATGCAAAATTTGGCTGATCTGAGCTAAATGGACCGAGCTTGACTTGAACTAAGCCCTAGAGGGACTTCTAGCTTCTACAAAAAATGAACTACACTAGAATACCATTCATAGGTGGCTAGATTTTTAACCAAATATTGATTCTACTCGTGGTCTTTTTTTGCTTCCTCTGTCTGTTCACCACCTAAATTTGAACCCATGCAATTTATATCTAGCAAACTGCAATTTTCCTCAACCATAAGCTTAGCCAAGCCTTCGCCTTTGACAAGCTTGGTGGGCTTCACCTCTATGTTGAACTCTATGAATTTTGCAATCCATTTAGCTCTCTTTCCATCAATATCTAATTGAGTTAGGACATCTTTTATTGAGGCTGAAGGTAGATACATAACCACTTTGGAATGCAGGATATAAATTATGAATTCCTTTAAAGATTTTGTGAGAGCATAAGCTTGTTTTTCAATAAGGCCATACCTTAGTTCAGCATCCCTCAGAGTTTTGCTGAAAAGGCCACAGGGTGCTCTACACCTTCATCATTTTTCTGCAATAAAACTACTTCAAGTGTATCATAAGAGGCAAAAGAGAAGATATAAAACTCCCTAGTATAATTTGGACTGATTAGAGTGGGAGCTTTAGTGATAGCGTATTTGATGGCTTCAAACGAGCTTCTTGCAGTATCTATCCATTTTATTTCTGATCCTTTCTTCAACATGGAAGTGATGTGCTTCACTAGCTCTGTAAAGTTTTGAATGAACCTCATTACAAAGTTAATCTTACCCAAGGAAGATTGAATGTCCCTTTTTGACCTTGGAATCGGCAATGTCTGAATTGCTTGAACCCTTGCTGGATCGATCTTCACACCTTTAGTAGAAACAATATATCCTAGAAGTTTGCCTTCTTCTAGAGAAAAATGAGACTTCTTTGGGTTCACAGAAATTCCAAACCGTCTATACTTTAGAAACACCTTCTTCAAATGTTGCAAATGGTCCTTGTGACTGCTGGAAAACAATCTTATGTCATCACGGTAAATAAGGACAAACTTGTCCTTCTCCCCCACAATGGCTATGTCCATGGCCCTATAAAAAGTAGCCTCAACATTCATCAATCCAAAAGGCATCTTGGAGTACATGAAAGTGCCCAAAGGAGTAGTGAAGGCAGTCTTTTCATGATCTTCTGGATGTACATCAATCTGACTGTAACCTAAAAATCCATCTAAGAAAAACATGACTCTAGCCCCTGGAAATTTTTGCAGTAAGTGTTCCATCTTAGGCATGGGGTAGTTGTCTTTTTTAAAGCATTTGTTCAGATTCCTGAAGTCAACACAAAGCCTGATTTCTCCATTATTCTTTCTCACTACCACAAGGTTAGCGATCCACTTTGAATACCTTAGGGGAACTATGATCTTGGCATCCAACAGCTTCTTGATTTCATTTTCAATCAAAGGCAGTAAGAGAGGGCTGACAGTTCTTAACTTCTGCTTAAAAGGGATGGTGTTCTTCTCTAGTGGAATCTTATGCCGAATGATGTTTGTGCCATATGTCTTAAGATCACTGTATTCCCAAGAAAATATATTAGCAAATTGTTTCATCAGGGTGCAATACTCGAAACTTTGGGTAGAAGACATGTGAGTGGACAGATTTATGTACTTTGGATGGGTTGGACTCCCTAAATTATGTTTATGAACTATAGTCTCGTTTTCATTTTTGGCAAGCTGATAAGGTACATCATTATGATCAAACAACTTCTCTAGGGGCACCAACCCTTTGGGTATATGGTTACTAGGTAGCTGAATAATGATATCCTGACCAATCTCGTCCTTTAGCTTGGACTGGTTGCATTCTTCAATGGTTTCGTTTTCTTGGTTAATGTGCATTTCAGAAAATTCATCAATGACATGTAAAAACCTATTAATTTCATCATCATCTTCGGAAACTTTCCAGTATTTGACATTGTTAGGTAGAGATGGTCTATATTTCACCTGAACTTCATAAGTCAATTTAGGAGGCAAAGGAGGAATAAACGTGATAGCAAACATAGCAAGGGAATTAGTAAGTTTGTTCTTCATTCTAGGGATGTAAGAAATACTGAAAATATTAAAAGAGCCCTTAAGCTCCCATACCTCATCTCTGTATGTTTTTAGCCTTGGATGATTTGCTTGGAATGTTTTGTTAATATGTTGAATGATAACGTTTGCATCTCCAAACACTTTCAGTCCTTTGATGCCCATTTCTTTAGTAGCGTTTAAGCCCAATATCAAGGCTTCATACTCTGTTATGTTATTTGTGACCTGAAAAGTTAACATGAAAGCTAAATGAATGCATTATTGTGTGGGGGACACAAAGACTACACCTACCCCTGCAGCCTCCTTAGAGCAAGCTCCATAAAAAAACATGTCCCAAATTTGTGGGCCTTATTCCTCTGTGATCTGGAAAACCAGTTTCCTAAGCTGCATGGAGGCCAACTCAGATTCTTCAATTTGAAGAATACAGGCTCCAAAATCAGTGTCCATAGCATAGATGGGATGATTAGTGGGATTCCTTTCATCACTCGTGATATAAGCCAACTAAGATTCTCTATATAATCTCCTACTCTCACCTCCAAAAATTGGGATAGTAGCATAGGACAGATCATTTTGCAATGTTCCACCTAATCTCTTGATCCAACCTCTAGAAATCAACATGGAAAACTTGGGGGCTACATCTGCTACCACAATATCCATCATCATGCTCTTCATGGACACTTGAGATAAGGTGATGGCTAGGTCTTTGATTAATCCCAAACATTTCAATTTTCTAGAGTCAAAAGAAAATAGGTCATGATAAGGCTTGGTAACGTCAAGACCCAACTCATCCATGACAACCTTGGGCATTAGATTATTGTTGCCTCTTGTGTCCAAAAGGTAGTTATGAAGTATTTTTTCATGAATGGTCAAAGAGACATAGAATGATGGGGATCTATCATCATAATTTTCAATCATTGGGCTGAGAATAATATCTGGTTTGTCATATTGTAGATTTACATAGTCAGTGGAGGCATGGATGAATTTAGGCTCAATGGCCTCAAAGATAGATCTCTTGAAGGAATCATTCTTCACTAGTTCAATTAGAGTTATGAGTATTCTTAGCTTTTGAATTTCTAATTAAAAAATGAAAGGAGAAGGAGACTTGTAAAGGCCTTTTACCTTGTGAGCTGGAGCTTTGAGGATGATGGGATCAACTGTCAATCGTTTCTGCTTATTAGCTTGTTGTATTGCAGGAACAACAACTCTTTGGACAGGAGTTTCCTTAGCATTATTCATTTTCAACCTCAGATCATATCTATCTTTATCACTAGTTTGCAGAACAACTCCACCATCCCACCCTTGGCTGATCTGGTCATTGAATAATGACTTTTCATAGGCAACTAAGGTAAAAAAGGATGCATTGCCTTTGTCTTCCAGACAATTCATCTCATCATCTTCTTCAAACTATTCTTCTTCCATGAATACATCTTGAAAAGGGGTCTTGTTGTGGCCACCAACAACCCCCCTCTTTGTTTGGTATTAGCAATAACACCAAGCAAATGGGGACACTTAATAAAAAATCCAAAAAAACATTTTATGAAAATTTTTGTATTCAACTCCTTAAAACTGTATCGCATCGCGAGAAGAGAATAAAACATTTTCTTATGAGCATAATAAACTACGAAGAAGTGACGCGAAATTCATCGCATCGCATACATTATGAAGCGCTCTTAAATGAAAAATCTTAAGAAATCTCCGACAGTCGATATGCGACATCGCATATCGCAACATCGCGTAAGCAGCACACAATTATTGAATGACTAAGCGCGATCTGCGATGCATTCGATTTGCGATAAATGCGATCATGAATTTTTGTGATGACACATCTTGACGACGCGATCCGCGATGCTGCGATACGAGTCGCAGAAATCACCCATCGCAAATTTTCCTCGGCGCAGTATTCAAGGAAAGCTATCCGTAAACCAAAATTGGGCGCGCGCCTTAAAAGAAATTAATGAATGTACTCCAAAGTATTCAAGAAGGATAGTTTTGTGTTTTTCGAAGAGTCAGTTCGCTATGGGTGTCATGATTTTATACATTCATAAGAGCTTAAAGCTTTCATGTCAATCTTTATTATCATTACTCTTTTCCTTTGCGTAAACTGTAAGACAGGAAATAACATGAAGCAATGTGCAAGAAACATCTAAGGAAAAGGGGAAAGCGTCAATTCTCAGAGAACAGAGAAGAGATGCCTTCATAAACGGATGTCGCATGCAACAGGACCACAGATTCCAGAGTATCACTCAATAGATGCTGATGTCAATAGGCCATCCAATGCTCAGAGTCAAAAGCGCACAAAAGCAACATGTTTACAAAAGATCCTGAAGCTTATACCCGGTAAAGGAAAAAAGGTGCTAAAGAAGGAAAACGCACCAGAAAAGCCCGGAACAAAGAATGGAGGCAGTTGTCGATGCGTGATTAGCGCCTAGGGCTAATCACTTATCGCTAAGAAAATTGTTCAAACAGAAAAGTCCCTAACTTGTTTAGTCATTCGCAAGGCTGGAAACCGAAATAACAAAAGCAGAATCAGTTTGAGAGAAATTTGGGTTATTACCAAGTATACACGCAATGAATACACCCAGCCAGAGGAAGATTCTCGAAAATATCTTCTAGTTTACCAGAAAGTGGTGTCAGCGCATGCTATTTCTATTTTCGTAGCTCAAACGAAAGCAAAAGGCGACCAGCCGACTCTTCCCAGGCGAATGTTGCATGCTTGTAGCACTAAGGAGCAAATACAGAAATGGTTAGGAATTAGGTTCAATTTTTAGAAATAGTTTTTCTTTAGCAGAAGGGAGGTCATTTAAAACTATATCCTAAATTTATGTAATTAAGTTAATTAGTTAGTGGTATTTAAACCCTTCTCACGCATTTGGAGAAGGGTCCAGAAATTTGTCAAAAAACTTGTCCTCAGAACATGCACTTTTGCACCCTCGGAGGGGGTTTTGATGAATGGATGGATCAATGTTTATTAATGTTTGCATTTGATATCTGCTACTGATGTTGCACTTCTGTACTCTTAGTAGATGTTAGAGCAAGGAGAGATAAATCATTGTTGCTTGAAGCTTATGAGTGGAACCAGTCATAAATGGTACTTTTATCTCTTGACCATTTTTGTTTATATTCTGAAAGTGATATACAGTTTTTAGTTATTTATATGTTACTACATCAATGTGTGAGTTACCATTTGGCACTTTTGTATGGTGGAGTCATTTATTCATGTTTGATATATGAATAACTTATTATGCGATATGTTGTTCACAACTGTTTTGCCTAACTTTTTATGCAAAGTGGTTTATCTTAATTGATTTCTATTCTTATGATAGTTGAATGATCTTTATTACCAGTTATTGTTTGAAATCTCTTTAGATCGCATAATAGAAGAAATACACCCCGGGTTAGCGTAGATTAGATGTGTTGTTTCTCATTAGATTACAATAGCATAGAGTTAGTTTAAAAGTTTGAATTAAATCAGCTTTAAGTACTCTTAAATCAACATCATCAAACTCTGCACACACACACACCCTTAAATTCGGAAACTAGTCCCATTATCCCTAGCCGGACCCGCTATACCAAATGGATAAGGAGCTGCCAACCAAGGTCCGGACCGGGTGGGTATCCCCCTTGTTGTCGACCCGATTTTCGGGACTTCAACATATTTGGTGCTAGAAGGAGGGCCTGAACTATGAATGGCACCTAAATCAAAATCTAAATACCATTTTGAGAGTAGCTCACCCTCATCAACTCCCCCGACTTCCCCAATACGTTTAAATCCAGAGTCAGAAGTCGCTCGAGTATTAACCGCTGCTACATACCTTAATATTTCAGACCAATCTACCATTGAACCCCCTTAAGTTCAAACTCTGATTCGCAAACTCCAGGGATTTTCTATTTCTACACAGAGGTTTGATAAATCTCAAAGCAACGTGACTTCGCAGTATAATCCTGCTCATCCCCTGACAATATTAAAGAGTGAAAAATTTGGCATCCAGCCAGCTGAATTCCCTCTCCCCACCAGGAAAAGAGCAAGGAAAACACCACAAGAGTCTGACAGTGATGCTCTTTCATCTACATCATCCATTTCAACTCCCTCACCATGAAGTCAGCCACCCACATCTTCATTCCAAACCACCCATCCATCTTCCACAACCCCTCTTCTTCAATCATCTAAGATCATAATATCTTCATCTTCCCAGCCTCAAGGATCATCCTTTGCACTTTCATTTACTAGCAGCTCAACAATGGCCCAGTCTCCATGGAACAATCCTGGGGCAGTTTTAATGCCTCCACCCCTGATCCAAATACCGCCCCATCCTGAGAAATGGCTACCCAAATTCAATATAGAAGCAGGCATGCTAGCTGAAGAGCACATTAAAAATTTCATGCTTTCTGTCAATCTCAATGGAGTTACCAACGAGGATGCTGTTGTTCAGATTTTTCCCTATACAATGCAAGGAACAACCAGGTCATGGTACTTTTCATTACCCTCCGGGTCTATCACAAGTTGGGACATTTTTCAAAGTCAATTCCTTATCAATTTTGGTGATGACAGATCAACGGAAACGTTAATCAATGACCTATCCAATCTTAAAGCGGAGGCTAGAGAACCCATCAAAGATTTCAATTTACGGTTCAATAAGATCCTCAACAAAATTCCCACTGCTTCCCAACCCAGCGAAGAAGTACGATGTGAATGGTATATTATGGCCTTACCATCAAACTTAGCAATCTTCGTGGATAGGGCAAATAGAAAAACCTTAGTTGAAGACCTGACAGAGGCGATAGCAGTAGAGAAACGCGTAGTAGCCCTGGAAAAGAGATCTGCGATAGAAGAACGCAAATCTAAAAAAGTCACCTTCAAGGAAGACTCCAAGAAGAAACAAACGAAAGACCCTTTCAATTTGGAAGGATTGCAAAAAGTATTAAAGACCATGTCCAATGAGATGATTGACATAAAAAAACAAGTAGCAGAAACTTCTTCAAAAAATCCCTATAGAGCTTTTAAAAGAGGCCCTTCAATGGATGTGAAACCACCCAACACTTTCTCAAATGTCGAATCCAAAGAAGAGGAAGAAGAAGATAGGACCACTGAAGGGCAGACCGATGACGAAGAAGTTGTGGAACTACAAGGAATGTGGGATTTCATCCTCCCACAAGAAGAAGATCAAGAAGCATTTCTGGTTAGCACACGAAGCAAAAATCAACTTGATCCTCCCCAAACTACCCCTAAGCAGAAGGGCGCAAGCCATGCAGCAAAATATAAAGTCGCAACAAAGAAAATGACCGCTAAAACGACTCAATCTAGCCCAGTCCAACTAGATCAAACAAATCCATCAAGAACACTGATAGTGTCAGATGAAATGGAATACAATATTATTGATGACATGAAAAAGACTAGGGCTAACATCACTCTTTATGAATTGAGCGAATTGAAACATCAACAGAAGATAATGATGAAAGAATTACATGCTGTGCCTACTACATCTTCGCCTACATCTGTAGCTTCCCACAACATGGGAAGACCTCCAACCAACACGATCAATAAGATTGATCCAAATGACATCGCCTTGATTGGAGGAAGATCAAGGTCTCACACTCCCCCTTTTCTTCTCACTTATGAAATTTTCAATAAAAATGTGCACAATTGTTTGGTAGATTCCAGTGCTTCAACGAATATTTTACCCAGATCAATATGTGCCAAGTTGAATGCTCAACCATAAAAATCCGCATTGCGCATAGTTCATCTTGATCGATCTCAAGTCGAAGTGATTGGTGAACTTAATCAAGTAACCATAAGATTGTCGTCCAACCCAAAGGTATGTCAGGTTATTGACATTCTAGTAGCTGATATCCCAAAATTCTATGGCTTGTTTCTTAGCAAGGATTGGTCCGAAAAACTCCATAGATACTTCTCAACCAACTGGTCGCACATGTGGTTACCGTACAATGGTAAACCGAATCAAGTAAAGGTTGAACGAGAGTTACACCAGAAGTAGATAGTAACGGAATTGGAGCGAGAAAATGAAGCAATAGCATATAACAGCAGTATCATAGGCAATTACTCGGTAGATTCTTTCCTCGGTAATTTCAATGCTCATACATCACCTTACTTAGAAAATTAAGTTTTGTCCCAAGTCGAAATTTTTTCCCAAACTGATAATTCAAAGTGTGTTAATTTTGTAGATAAACCTGTAAATACATCTTTATTTTGGAAATTATATTTTGATGGCTCTAAATCTAACAAAGGAGCAGGAGCAGGATGCGTTTTGATTAGTCCAGAAGGAAATAAGACCATGCTTACGTGCAGACTTGAATTCGATTGCACAAACAATACAGCGGAATATGAGGCCTTGGTGCAAGGCCTATACAAAGCAATCGGGTTGAACGTCAAATATCTTCAAGTCTTCGGAGACTCTGAGATTGTCGTCAAACAGGTACGTAACACCATACATTGCCTATCAGGTCATTTGAAACACCATCAATCTTTAGTACAAGATATGACTGAGCATTTCATAGCATTCAATATTTCGTCAATCCCAAGACTCCAAAACGTGAGCGCAGACCTTTTAGCTAACGTAGCCTCTAGACTTATTCCCTCCAAAGATTTTAGTCCAGATAGATTCTCAATAGAATTAATCTTTAGACCGTCCATCCCTGACAACATTACAAATTGGAGAGTATTCAATGACGATCCCCATATTGTAAATTTCCTCACTTCTGAAGGATCCTACTCCAATCAAATAATTGACGAAGACGATCACGATCGACAAATACAACAAGATAGCACTGATAATGCTATACCTAAATCGGTGGTTAAGTTGGAAGACTTATACGATTTGAAAAGTCAGTTTAAAAGGTCTACCAATTCTAAGCTCTACAGTTCAACTCTGAACTACGAATTAGTAAACCTAGGAACCGATGATAAACCAAAAAACGTTAATCTAGGCCACGGCCTAGCCCCTGAAGAAAAACTAGCTATATTCGTCTTTTGAGACAATAAAAAAATGTTTTTGCCTGGAATTACGATGAGCTGAAGACATACGACACTTCTATCATTCAACATACTATCCCTATGATTGACAACGAAAAACCTGTCCAACAGAAACTCAGAAAAATCCACCCGAATTTAGAAAATCAGATAAAAACTGAGCTAAATAAGTTATTAAAAGCCAGAATAATTTTCCCCGTCAGACATTCCAAATGGGTCTCCAATATGGTACCCGTTAGAAAGAAAAACGAAGATATTAGAATCTGCATCGATTTTCGGAATCTCAATAAAGCCTGTCAAAAAGACAATTTTCCCCTCCCACCTATGGAGCAGATATTACAGGCAGTAGCAGGCCCAGAACTAATGTCTTTTTTGGATGGATTTTCAGGATACAATCAAGTGTTGGTACATCCCGATGATCAGTTAAAAACCACATTCCGAACTAAATGGGGCACATATGCATATTGGAAGATGCCATTTGGTTTTATCAATGCCGACGCTACATTTCAGAGAGTCATGGACATCGCATTCAAGGGTTTAGTCAATAAATATGTAGTAATTTATTTGGATGATATAACAGTGTACTCCAAGAAGCGAAGCGACCATCTCAAAGACTTGAAACAAATCTTTCAACGTTGTTTAAGGTATGGGATTTCACTTAACCCAAAGAAATCTTTTTTCGCATTAAGTGAAGGAAAACTTCTAGGATTCATAGTGTCAAAATCTGGTATTCACATTGAGCCTGACAGAATCAAAGAAATTTCTGAAATATCCCTACCTCATAATAAAAAAGCCATGCAATCTTTCCTTGGTCAAATCAATTTTGTGAAGAGATTTGTCCCAGATTTTTCACGAATTGTTTCTCCTTTGCAAACCATGATTAAAAAGAATTCAAATTTTAAATGGGGTCAAGATGAGCATGAAGCATTCAACCTGATCAAACAAGCTATCATTAACGCTCCATCTTTAGCAACCCCGAGTTTTTTCAGAATCTTTTATCTTATACACATTTGCCTTAGAGAAATCATATGCTGCGATTCTAACTCAAGAAAATCAAGAGAAAGTGGAAGCTCCAATCGCATTTTTTAGCTCGAATTTACAAGGTGCTGAACTCAACTATTCAGATGTGGAGAAACAGGCATATGTTGTTTTCAAAACAGTCAAATATTTCAGACCTTTCTTACTTAAAACCCATACTAAGGTCATAGTACCATTTCAAGTGGTAAGAAATCTTCTAGTACAGAAGGATGTGGGTGAAAAAAGAGCAAATTGGATTACTGCTTTACAAGAATATGACCTTGAGATCAAACCAGCAAGCATTGTAAGAGGTCAAGGCTTCTGCAAAATGTTGGCTGGAGCATCGCAAATTCCTGAAAATTCATCTGAAGAGGTACGAATGTATGAGGTAAGCCTAAACGATGCAGAATAATTATATGATGACACCATTTATTATCTTAAGAACAGGTATGCTCCATCACACCTGGATCACACTAAGAAAAGAGCTCTGAGATTGAAAGCTAAAGAATATCAGCTCATAAATGATGTTCTGTTTAAAAAGAATTACGATTTTGTTCTTCTTAGGTGTCTTGAGAAAACTAAAGCCGAAAAGGTTTTGCAGGAACTCCACGATGGACTAGCAGGCGGACACTACGCTGGAGATGCTACTGCACATAAAATCTTACGTGCAGGATATTATTGGCCCACACTGTTTAAAGACTCACACAGTTACGTGAGGAAATGCCAAGTCTGCCAAACTACTGTAGGGAGACAAAAGAAACCATGCATGCCACTACAACCGGTAAACATCGAGCAACCATTCAGTCAGTGGGGCTTGGACATAATAGGTGAGATCGTTCCTCACTCTTCTAAGCAGCATAGATACATCCTCACGGCAACAGATTATTTTACTAAATGGGTAGAAGCAGTTCCTCTCAAGACAGCTAATTCTGAAAACATCATTGAATTCATAGATCAATTTATAATCACTAGGTTTGGATTGCCAACGGCTTTAATGTTTGATAATGCCTCATACTTTTCTGGGAATGCAATGACTGAGTTTGCACTTAAAAGAGGGTTCAAACTGAAATATTCAGCCAACTACTATCTGCAAGGTAATGGATTGGCTGAGTCTACAAATAAAACCCTAATCAGGATTATTAAAAGAACAATTGACCAGAACCAAAAGAATTGGCACAAAACTTTGGTAAATGATTTATGGGCAGATAGAATAACGAAGAAAGCTTCAATCGGCACTTCTCCCTTTAATTTAGTTTATGGGAAGGAAGTGTTTCACCCAACTCACTTAGTGATCCCCTCCTTGTCTTTAGTACAATACATCGATGAGGTCTACTTCCTCCTTACAATTAAGACAAATGGAAATAATTAAATTAGAAGAGCGACGAGAACAAGCTAAGAAAACCCATGCTCATCACCAAGCGCTAATAAAATCCTCTTTTGATTCAAGCATAATGAACAATTTTTTTTTTTCAGATGGGAGATCTAGTTTTTAAATGGGATAAGGCTCATGAAGAAAAGGGCAAACATACAAAATTTCAGAAGATCTGGCTTGGTCCTTTTCAGATTGTAGAAGTCATAGGCCCATCAATGTTTGTGTTGCGGGATTTAGCAGGTATAAGGGATTATTTGCTTGTTAATGGACAGATCCTTAAAATATATTTTCCATAGAAGATTATTCTTCTATTTTGTAGGATAGTTTTAGTTTTTACTTTTCTTTCTTATAAATAAAACCAGTTGTAGATGGTTACTACAGGGGTTCACGAAAAAGACACCAATTCTCTGTCAGATTTTGATTTTTTTTTCATTTGTACAAATAGTAAAATTTTTCGAAAAACCTGATCTTTATTATTGACAGATAGAGTTAAAAAACTTTAGCCTAGATATGATACTAGTTTCAACTTCAAAAAAATTATGAAACCAACCTTTGGCAAAAAATTGTTTTATATCAGCACAATGAAAAGTATCAATAATAAAATAAAGATTCTATGTAAAACTGTTGTTTTCAAACTCTATTATTGTCGTCCAGATCTTTCTTAAGGAAAAATAATGATTTCCTCCCTGGTAAAGAAAATCGCAGGATTCAGAGGAACAATCTGAGAAAACACTATATCTCAATGAATAAGAGGTCTCATCACGAGCCAGCTTATCATGATCATAGATATTATAACTTGCTGACTTTGCCAATACTGTCCACCAAAACAGGGCAACGACTCAAGATTGTTGCAATAAAAAGACAAGGGGTCTCATCACGAGCTAGCTTGTTCAGCAAAAGTGTAAATCAAGTGAATGACTGTGTCATAATTTGGCCACCAAACCAAGACATTGTTCTTTAGAGAATAAAAAACGAAAAAAGTGTCAAAATGGGTTTTTCTCTGAAAAGTTGTAAATAGCCTTAAGCAGGATAAAGGATCATTGCTGGGTAACAGGTAACCCTGTTGAGGCTATGGACGCCTGCTGGCAGCAGAGGATCTACCTATGACAAATGAGCATATTTTAAAAGCCAGCACACAGAGAAGACCTTATTTTATCTTTAAAAGACCAAGTAATGGTTGATGTAAATATAAGGACAAAGCCTGAGGAAGCAAACAATTGGAATAGAAAAAGGTTGAAACAAAATATCATTGATAGGATAAGGCATAATGTACTCTATCTGTCCATAACAAAATTTAGACTTATGAAAAATTTTCTGCTTTGGAAGTTAAAATTCAATAGAAAAGCAGAGATAATTGGTTCTTCCCACTGAATCACCATTGTTGTGGCCACCAACAACCCCCCTCTTTTTTTGGTATTAGCAATAACACCAAGCAAATGGGGACCCTTAATAAAAAATCCAAAAAAACCTTTTACGAAAATTTTTGTATTCAACTCCTTAAAACTGTATCGCATCGCGAGAAGAGAATAAAACATTTTCTCTTATGAGCATAATAAACTGCAAAGAAGAGATGCGAAATTCATCGCATCGCATACATTATGAAGTGCTCTTAAATGAAAAATCTTAAGAAATCTCCGACGGCCGATATGCGACGTCGCATATCGCAACATCGCGTAAGTAGCACACAATGATTGAATGACTAAGCGCGATCTGCGATGCCGCGATACTGTGATCTGCGATGAATACGATTTGCGATAAATGTGATCATGAATTTCTGCGATGACACATCTTGATGACGCGATCTGCGATGCTACAATGCGAGTTGCAGAAATCACCCATCGCAAATTTTCCTCAGTGCCGTATTCAAGGAAAGTTGTCCGTAAACCAAAATTGGGTGCGTGCCTTAAAATAAATTAATGAATGTACGCCAAAGTATTCAAGAAGGACAGCTTTGTGTTTTTCGAAGAGTCAGTTTGCTATGGGTGTCATGATTTTATAGATTCATAAGAGCTTAAAGCTTTCATGTCAATATTTATTATCACTACTCCTTTCCTTTGCGTAAACTGTAAGACAGGAAATAACATGAAGCAATGTGCAGGAAACATCTAAGGAAAAGGGGAAAGTGTCAATGCTCGGAGAACAGAGAAGAGACGCCTTCATAAACGGATGTCGCATGCAACAGGACCACAGATTCCAGAGTATCACTCAACAGATGCTGATGTCAATAAGCCATCCAATGCTCAGAGTCAAAAGCGCACAAAAGGAACATGTTTACAAAAGATCCTGAAGCTTATGCCTGGTAAAGGAAAAAAGGCGCTAAAGAAGGAAAACACACCAGAAAAGCCTGGAACAAAGAACGGAGGCCGTTTTCGATGCACGATTAGTGCCTAGCGCTAATCACGCATCGCTAAGAAAATTTTTCAGAGAGGAAAGTCCCTAACTTGTTCAGTCATTCGCAAGGCCGGAAACCGAAATAGCAAAAGTAGAATCAGTTTGAGAGAAATTTGGGTTATTACCAAGTATACACGCAGTGAATACACCCAGCGAGAGGAAGATTCTTGAAAATATCTTCTAGTTTACCAGAAAGTGGTGCCAGCGTGTGTTATTTCTATTTTCGTAGCTCAAACGAAAGCAGAAGGTGACCAGCCGACTCTTCCCAGGCGAATGTTGCATGCTTGCAGCACTAAGGAGCAAATACAGAAATGGTTAGGAATTAGATTCAATTTTTAGAAATAGTTTTGCTTTAGCAGAAGGGCGGTCATTTAAAACCGTATCCTAAATTTATGTAATTAAGTTAATTAGTTAGCGGTATTTAAACCCTTCTCAGGAATTTGGAGAAGGGTCCAGAAATTTGTCAAAAAACTTGTCCTCAGAACATGCACTTTTGCACCCTCGGAGGGGGTTTTGATGAATGGATTGATCAATGTTTATTAATGTTTGCATTTGATATCTGCTACTGATGTTGCACTTATGTACTCTTAGTAGATGTTAGAGCAAGGAGAGATAAATCATTGTTGCTTGAAGCTTATGAGTGGAACCAGTCATAAATGGTACTTTTATCTCTTGACCGTTTTTGTTTATATTCTGAAAGTGATAAACATTTTTTAGTTATTTATATGTTACTGCATGAATGCGTGAGTTACCATTTGGAACTTTTGTACGGTGGAGTCATTTATTTATGTTTGATATATGAATAACTTATTATGCGATATGCTGTTCACAACTGTTTTGCCTAACTTTTTATGCAAAGTGGTTTATCTTAATTGATTTCTATTCTTATGATAGCTGAATGATCTTTATTACCAGTTATTGTTTGAAATCTCTTTAGATCGCATAATAGAAGAAATACACCCCAGGTTAGCATAGATTAGATGTTTTGTTTCTCATTAGATTACAATAGCATAGAGTTAGTTTAAAAGTTTGAATTAAATTATCTTTAAGTACTCTTAGGTCAGCATCATCCAACTCTGCACACACACACACACACCCTTAAATTCAGAAACTGGTCCCATTATCCCCAGTCGGACCCGCTATACGAAACGAATAAGGAGCTGCCAACCAAGGTCCGGACCGGGTGGGTATCCCCCTTGTTGTCGACCCGATTTTCGGGACTTCAACAGGTCTTCACCCTTTGGTCTTCATTGGCATCTTTACTTCTTTGCAAAATCTACAACTGCTCATTAACTCTTCTATATGGATTTGAATTTCTAGGAGAAGAGGTATTAGGAACTCTTCCGTTCCTAGGGTACTGCTCAACCTTTAATTTGGATATTTCAGTGGTTAATGACTCTATCATCTTGGTCATTTTATCTATCTTAGGATATGAAGATGACGAAGGTTCACCCCTCTATCTCCTTCTATCAACATTCCCCTTGAGCTTCTCTAAAACCATGATGTTTGATTCTACTTCCAAGGTTGCATCCTACATATTAGCCAAGGTAGCACGTTGTCTCTCCCTCAACAGTAGACAGAAGTCAGAATCAAAGACATTGGCATAGGTAAGTTTAGTAGAGGTAGTGGTGGGTTTTACTTCAGCTGGTATCTTGCTATACATGTGGTTAAATCTCTTATTAAAATGAAACAAAAACTCACCATTTTCCTTCTTTAAGTTCCCAAACTCGGTGTGGTAGTAGAGTAGATCCTTCTTATCCTCCTAATGCTTTAGGAATGCATCATCTAAACCCTCAATATCTACTATAGACCTTAGGGTCAGTTCTCAGAACCATTTTCTAGCCTCTCCATCTAGTCTTTGGAAAAAGACTCTCATCCATACATCAACTTCACTAATGTCTAGGTTATCAGCATAGTGTTGTGGCCACAACCACCACCCTATTAAAAACTTGCCCTGGTGGTAATTTGGAATGGGTCCCCTTGAAGTCTGATATTTCATCTCTTCGAATGATATATTTCATCCCAATTATTTTAACTCTATGAAGAGCCAAATCTTCACCTCAAAAATGGTTAGAGCCCCTTAACAAATCCCTCACATACAACCTCATTTAAGCCCTTCATTCCTATGCTGATCGGGATTTTCTTAACTCACAAAACATCCCTCGCATCATTATTCTGTCATGGTTTTTTATAGCAGAAATGCTCAAATCATGCATATATCCTCCCTTTTTTCTTATCGCATATAACCTTTACATATAATGCGTACCATAAGGCATTGGACCCGACAACACTATTAAACATACTTCATAAATATTTTTGAGTCTGAAGCCCTATCACATATCGCAATTAGCAAAGTCCCAGGATTGTGCATATTGTGACATGTGATATTCTAGACCCGACAATATTTATAGGCCATGATACATAAAATTTGAGGTCCGGTCTGAGTGATCGGGGTGGGATTTTCTTTGTTTTTCCATGTTTTAAAAAATTCTTGATATAACAAAGGGAGCGGGTTTTTAGTGTAAAAGGTAGGCATGTGGAGTCTTGATAGTGTAATCGTACATCAGGGAAGTGGAAGACATGGGTACTACGACCTGCAGAGGGGTTGATACCCGATTGTGATTAAAATAAGCCCTCAAAAATAATTCCAAGCCTATGGATTGAGCGGGAAATTGTGTGCTGCCTATGTTTTATGCGTAAATCTTTTCCACACTTGTTCCCATAGTTTTCTAAAAGTTAATTAAGGCATCGTTTATGTTTTGTTTGAACATTTCTGTTATATTGTTCACAATAATGAAGCTAATGATAACTATCTCTCCAGGTGAGAAATAATGGACGCAGGAATTCAAAGAGTCATGTATGCAAAAGCATTGTATTTAAAGGTCTAGCCTCAAGTGTTCCGGGTCGGAACCCCACGCGTTGCATGTACATTCCGAAAGCAAAAGTGTCCCGGTTTTCATTATGGGAAGGTGATACATAGTCACCCTTTTTTACCAACATCTATTCACTTTCTTAGGAGATGAATCACTCTAGAAGATATGCTTTCTATGTGTTAGCAGTCATGCTGACAATCCTATCCCTGTATACTCAATTTGCATATCGAAAATAGTGAGGAATATGAAGAGGCAAGGTAGACCCAGAGTTAAGGGCTTTTTCATAAGTATTACCTCTGAAGAGGATAAGGGGATTTTTGTTTGGATAAGAACAACTTTTGATTTATTGTGAATAAGGAGGATTGTTTTGTCAAAGAAGGAGCCTATAGTTTCTGATTATTTTTCCTTGCTTTTATGTGTTTTGAAGCAGAGTGTTGCCACTGGCATAAATATAAATATGATTTATGTTTGTGCATATTGATGGTATACTGTTCATGATTAGTCTTGTTTATTTGAATATGATTCAATTTCTTCGTTAACTTGTGAGCGATCATTGATTCAAAACCATATTAAACACCAATTGCAGGTTTATTTATGCAGAAAGGAATGTGAATTCCTATATGAGTAATTTGATTGCAATCAAATCTAATACAGCCTTTTTCGTCTATGAACTCAGTAACTGATTATTTGGACTTGGAATTTATTTTATGGTGTTTAATCTATTTTATATGCTCATGTCGGATATACTAGAATAGCTAAGTTTAGCATAGGAAAGTAGAAGTAGTGTAGATAGGATTTAATACATAGAGGTTAGTTGTTTTGTTTTGTTGATTTAATTGAAGTCTTCCTCTTGGAAGCAATCTATCAATGCATTTAATAGTTTATGGGGTCCTTTGAAACCCATTGGAACTAGCCATTCCAAATGAAAGTAGCCCTAATTGGGGCTTGCAATCGGGCTAGTTCCCCTTGTTGCTAGAGCAAACATTCACCATGTCAACAAATTGGCACTAGAAGGAGGGCGTGAACCACCATCGATAGCTTTTCAAAATTTCATTTATAAGTGCCACACATGGATCCAAAAGGATTAATGTATGGATTGTAGAGGCCAAAAAGACCACTCCACCCATTTGAAAGAGCCTCATTTCGAAGAAACATAGACCCCTCTAAGTCCTATTTCCAGGTCACCTAAGGAAGAGAGTTTGTGGGAGTACCCTGTCACTCAAGAACAACCAGTCAGAAGAATTTCTCGGGCTTATGCTTGTTCCCTGTCACAGCTCCCTATCTTTCAATCTTTACCTCCGACAGCAAAAACAAAGCCAAGGGTCTATCACATAAATGAAGAGACATCTGCAACCCCTTCTCTTGAAGATATTGAGCTTGATCCTTTGCAAAGGGGAAGAAATTCTTGAGGATTCCCCTTCTAAAGGAAATCCTTGCCCTGATTTGGAAAATCCTAACAAGGAAACCCTCAACTAGAACCTCCCTATCCATAATATGGCTAACGTTCCTCCTCCTGGTGGAATCAACCTCTACTTCCTCCTCCGGGTGGGAATCAACCTCCACGTCCTCCAGGAGCACTCCCTCCTTGGCTTGCATAGGATGTCATAGCGGTACCTGGATAATAGCATCCCTTACCCAAAAATGGAGAAAAGGTACTACCTAAATTCGACCCTAAGCAGGGAGACACCACTGAAAACCATATCAATTCGTTCTTCATGGTCGTATGCATGCTGGTGGTAGCTGTTGAAGATATAATTTGTCACCTATGCCCTTTTACCCTAACTAGTGCACCTTCCACATGGTACTTTAGCTTGAGAACTAGATCGATCACCTCGTGGGCTGCCTTTCAATAGGCCTTTTTAGACAAGTATGGTGATAACAAAACCCTTGCTACCTTAGTCCTAGAACTATCCCATTTGAAAATGGAAACCAAAGAAAAGGTTAAGGATTTTAATATCCAGTTCAACACCTTATTCAACAGAATCCTAGCCACCGCCAGACCTACAGAAGAGGTGCTTATGGAATTCTATGTCACTGCTCTCCCTGTCCATACTGCGATGTGGGTCAAAAGGAGTAACACACAAACCCTACAAGGTGTTATCGATGAAGCAATAAAAGTCGAGAATGAAATGCTCATTCTCACAGCATGCCACCCTACAACCGGAGAAAAGAAAGCCTCTAAAGCATTGAAGAAGAATAATGGGAGTGATAAAAAAGGGGCTGAAACCAAAGAAAAGGACACCACGGATGTGGAGGTTTACATTGGATCATTAAGAAACTTACAAACACAGTCATTGGGGAGCACTAGTATTGCAACAATAATGTTGCAACTCCTAGGCTGCCTACTTTACTCTTATCAACCCAGTAGTTAGCAACAAACTTGGAAGCGTCGGTGTTGTATGCACAAGTACTAGTTCTCATTGCAAGTTGTCACTTGGTCACTGGGTGCGAGATCACTAGGAGCTCAAGACAAATTCTATGGATTCTAGAAGAAGATCTATATGTGATGGAAGGAAGAAATATTACTCTAGAGATGTTTTTCTAACTGAAAAAAGGAGAAAGACTGAAATGTAAAGCAAGTCTAGTAAACCCTAATTACCCAACTAATTCTACTTTTATAGAAAGCACTATGAAAACCATGAAAGGAATGCCATTACCTACTCAAGGAAGCAAAGAACATATTTTTGGATTTTTATGTATTTTTATATGAAATTGACATGCATGTAATTTATTGTGTGTGAATTTGGCAGCGAATAGGTGGCATTGGAGGGCGGTTTTGGTACTTGAGAGGATGTAGGATGGTGTGGATAGGTCCTAAGGGGTCTTAGGTGGCCTTCTAGAGGCTTTTCCCACACTCGGCCTTCAAAAGAAAGCCTACAATAAAATCTACAGGAGGACACAGGAAATCTACAAGAGGAAAAACAACGTCTTATAGGAGGCCTACACGAAGAGTCCGAGAGCAGTTTTCACTATTTTGAGAGTGTGAGAGTGGGCGAAAAAGGTGTATGAAGGTTGTAATGAGGTGCTAGGTCACCTATGGTCTACCATGAACCACCAGGAGAGAGAAATATGATTGGATTTTCTCAAGGAGAGAGGAAGAAGTTCTAGGCAAAATGTAGGAAACTAAGGCAAAATTGAAGTGAGGTTTAGGAGACCAATAGGGCATGGATTAGATGGAGGGTGTATTTGCTGATAAGATGGCCTACTACTGGAAGAGATCTACTACGTAGAAACTGATAGTCAACCAAGGAAATCAAGCAACAAGTGAAATGAATGTATTTAGGAAAAACAAAGTTTTGCATAAAAAGGGTTTAAACTATGATCTATGAAAGGAAATGCTGAGAAATATTGTAGGAAAGGAAAGGATGAAAGAATACTATTGAAAATGAGGAAGTGAGCATGATTAAGAAGATCTAAAGCAATGAAAAGCTGGACTATTAACCTACTAAAAAGCTGCAAACACTAGAAGTCCTATGAAGGAGGAAAATCTATGTTTTTGGGGCAACAAGAGAGTCTTTCCCTCAAATCATGGTCCCAGAGGGAGGAAGAGAGGGCAAGGCACTGTTGCTAGACTTTTGAATGTTTTTTGATCACTATTTAACCTGCTACAGAAATCACAAATGGAAGAAAACTACTAAATCATCAAAAGCAACCTATTCTTAACCATAAAAGAAATACATCTAACAACAAACTAATCTACAAACTGAAACAAAGCATACAGATACAAGTAAAGAGGAGCTTGGCGACATGGATTGGGCCCTAACCCAAGAGCTTCATTCCTTTGAGGTAACTTAGTGCTAGCTCAAAAACGATTCCATATTTATTATTAAATAATTGATCCATACAGGTGAGGATAATTTTAGATAGAGGAGGAATGACCTGGTATAGAGTTTTATAAACCCAACATTTCAGACAACCAAGTGAGTCCATCATTATGGTCTATGTTAATAGATATTCTAAAGTTATTAATGATGTATCCATGAGCTATATTTCAGAGTATATATACAGGTTATGAAAGAATAGCAAGATTACATGAAAATGTCACAAAAAAATAAGCTCGAAGTTGGAGCATAGTTTACATAAGAAAAAATCCAACATAAATATGACCCTAGTGAGGCCCTAGGCCTCTCTACTTATACAAATTAAGCTACCAATATCTTCCATAAAATAAGGGAGGCTTGGCTCCCAAAACTCAAGATAATCATCAATCATCCTCCACTTGTTCGGTTGCCTTCTAGTGCATGATTCGACTGCTTGTACTCTGAGATGAATGAAGGGGAATTCAAAGTGAGGAGTAATAAATGAGGGGGATTGCCTCCTATAAGTCCTCTCCTTTTGTCCAATTTGAGTTATTGCTGCCATTTTTCCACTAGATCCTTGACTTTGACCTCAAAACTCATCAATAATCTACATTAAATACATGTTAGACCACATGGCACAATAACTAACTCAACTCACTCTATAAGCATAAATATAATCAGAAAATCATGTAATAAGCTAATAGAATGGTTGGTTTTACTAGGTTAGGAGGTAAAATGAGCCCATATAATTACCCATTTATGAGGCTCATTATCACCCCCTACTGAAAGTGTTGCTCATCCTTTGAGAAACATAGTCAATCTCCCCATCTTTTATGGCCTTTGTGGCCTCCCTAGCATCCCAGGCTTCTGATGTCATCTACTCTTCATTGCCATAGAATCAAGCCTTCTTTTCTATCTCCTTCCACTGCTCTTCCTCTTATTCTTCCCTTCTACCTTCCATCATGCCTAAGAGTAGTGGGGGACTCAGTTTGAGGCCAATCCAGTTGGCCTTCTGCCTCTGCATGGAGTTATCGTACATTGGCACTATTTTCAATGCCTCCTTCAGCCTCATGGGGGAATGATATTCTCTGATATGCAAACTATGTGGTAAAGTGTTCCATCTCCTCATGCATGCATGCACATAGTCATCCCCAATTAGCGTTTTCATATCCTCAAAGTGTGCAATGGCTTGTGCCTAATTGGTGAGATATCTAGGGGCAATATGAGGTCATTAGTAAGTAGGTTGTGTGTGATAATGAGTTCCATAGGATTTGATGTCTTAGCTTTTATCATTAGTGGCTCATTCTGCTCCTTAATCATCAATATTTTTATTTCTGCTGCCCTTTATTCTTCATGGTTCATCCATGAGGCCATGGCCATTAATTGCAGGTCACCTAGCTTGGCACTGGGGTCCCACACATTCATGTATGTGAGGGCCATGTTATGTAGGTAGATTTCTACCATTTTTTCCTTATCCTCTGATGTGCTTTGGTCACTCAGATCCATAAATTGCCTGTAATCTTGGAAAGGCATTGTGCCTCTTTGTGCCAAAGTATTTATTTGGAATTGTAACCATTGGTCCTTGAGATAGAGGCCATATGATTTTGTTGGTGTTCTACATTGCAATGACTCCATGGATAAGCTATCCATGCATGCCAGTTGAGTCTCTTTCTCTTGTAGCTGCTTCCTTAACAATTCATTTTTAGCTTGAAAGTGGCTTCTTGTAATTTCTTCCTTATCTCTGATAGCACTCAACTCTCTTCCCATTTCCCTGAGTTTGTTTTCCATATGGTTAACATCCTCAACTGCTCTGGATTTGGCTATTCTCATCCACCTATGTGTTCTTACTCTTTCTTTCTCCAATTAAAAGAATAGTGGTATTGCAAATTTTTGTGGGATTATCCTTCCTCCTTCAAGTAGATTATAATAGGAGGCAAGACTAGGCTGGGATTAGATTCTTGTATCTTTCGTGCTTGCTCCTTCACCTATGGATTTTAGTATATCCTTTTCTCAAGCTATTGGTTCTCTTGTAGTTTTGACAGTGTCTCATGTAGAAATGTCTGAGCCTCCTGTAGGACTGCTTTTGGGTCATGTAGTACTACCTTTTCCTTCCATGTGGAAGATATAGGAGTGCCCTTTTCATATGTTATAGGTGTCTTAGAAGGGGATTCCTTCCCCTTGGCAGAGGGTGAATCTTCAATTTTAATTGGCACTTTTGAATAGGGCCGAGGTTTTCCTATTTTTATTCTTGTGCTCTTCCTAGCCCTGAAATACATGGAGGCTTGTCTTTTCCTCTTTTTCTTTGGCTTGATTGGTGTATTGAGCAAAGTAAGGGCAGTTGCTGCCTCCCTTTCCAGAGTCTCAGGGGACACTTATCCTTGTTCTGCCTTTTCTGCCTCTTTTTCTCCTCCTTCTATCTCTTTTTCTATCTCTTTTTCTATCTCTTCTTGCTCTGTTTCTTTAGCTCTGTCCTCCTCTATTTTAGTTTCTTCCTCCTTCCTTTCTTGTTTTTCTAAGTCACCAGTGGCTTCACCTTCTCCCCCTTACTGCTCTTCCTCCTCACTGCTAGTATGACTGACATCATAGGTTAAGGCCTTTATGTCATCCTCAACTATCATGTTTTGGAAGACTTCCCATGATATAGGGAGCATAAATGTATGGAGGGCTTCTTCCACTAGGATTTTGATTAACCCATGGTAAGCTAGCTGCTCTAAATTTCCTGCTTGAACCTTAGTGCTAGAGTCAATGATGGACTACAAGAGGAAGTATGGGATACTGAGCTTCTGAGGTGCTGGAGTGTCCATGCCATACCTTAATTCATGGAGGATTCTAAAGTGATAACCATAGACAATGTTGTACCTCCCCTCACAGGAAATGTATTTGATTATTTGATAGCTAACCTCATCCCAAGGATATGTTATGCTAGCCCTTCTAATGCCATTTTTATCCTCTATAGGGGTTTCATTGCTTTGGAAAAAGTTTTTCTTGGCAGCATGGCCAATTGGTTTCTCATCCTTACTCCAAGGCAGCCCAAGAGGAAGGGTGGTAACCCTACTGATAAATTCAGGGGTTAACTCCATGGAAAGACCTCTAAAGGTGACAATGGCATGAGTTCTTGTGTGGGGTACTGGAAAGAGAGAAAACTCTTGGGTAATTTCCTCATCAAACCCTTGGAATTTCTCAAAGAAATTCATCCAATTGACCCTTGTAAAGATGTCCACCACTTGTGGATGTGCATGGAGCCTAGTGGAGTTGGTGGGATCCTTTCTTGTAAACCCTCCTATCATTTTTTATACTCTTTTGGGAAACCAAATGTGGAGATGGAGAGAACAAATTTTGAGAAAAACAGAGAAACAAAGGAGACAATTTTTTTTTTTTTGGTTAAATAAGTAAATTTTTTTTATGTATTTTCAACACTCCTAAAGACTTATTTCATCCTCAAATTGAACCCACTTCATTCATATTTTGATATTAAATAGTGGGCATGCATGAACCGTACCTCTTCAGACCGAAAATCATGCAAAAACTCAAGTTTTCTCCGTTCAAAACAACTCACTACCCCTCCTATAGAAGCCTGTTGTCCCTCCTATAAAATTCCTATAGGTGCTCCTATAGAACCTGTAGGTGCTCCTGTAGAAAAGACCGAGAGAAAGAATATGGGAGAGATCGATGGAGGATAATTATTACAAGGCTGTGGGGGAACAAACAGACTGTTGTAGCTGAGTTAAAGGGAGAGAATGAAGGAAAAGGTGGTGAGAATGCTCAGGGAGGAGTACTTATTACTCTTTATGGACATTTCCGGTGATGAGGGGTGAGTTGGCAAGGTATACATTGGCCATATATGGATCATTGGTTCCCACCTAATTGGTCATCATGGCTTCTCCTCGTAATCATCTCCCATCATTGCATCGGAGTTCACACTTCCTCCACTAGCTATCCTTGGCATCTTGTGCTAGAGTTGATTGTGCGCACATGTGGGTGACATCTGAGATGAGTGGAGTCAACTAGATGAAGGTGGCCCAGTTAACTGGCCACCTTTCCCTCATTCAACCTCAACCATCTCATTTTTTCTCATGACTTATAATTATGCAAATGCAAACAGAGGAGTGATTTAGTTACTTACCTGTGATATGAATGTATTTGCTGTGAAGTGTTGTGGCTCTCTCTCTGCTGCATGCCTTTATTTCATTTGATGCATGGTGTCTTCTTGCTGATGTGTGGTTGTGTCTTGTGTAGGATCTTCTCTAGTTGGGTCTAAGTTTCAGGTTTCTTCTCAACCTTCATGTGTGCATTCTCCTGCTATTGGTGCTGGGTTTTGATGGGATCCGTTTCTATAGGAATTCCTACAAGAGCTCCTGTAGTTGCTTCTCCCCTTTAAACTTCATCTTCTTCCTATACCTATATCTCCGAGGATGATGCCAGAGGTGTAGATAAAGATGGATAGGTATTGGGTAGGCTTTAGGTGAGGTTTATG
The DNA here is from genome assembly GCA_031772625.1 of Pinus tabuliformis. Classification (NCBI taxonomy): domain Eukaryota; kingdom Viridiplantae; phylum Streptophyta; class Pinopsida; order Pinales; family Pinaceae; genus Pinus; species Pinus tabuliformis. Next base: position 200,652,302 of record CM062810.1, on the reverse strand, counting down.
GTGCTTTTTCCTCTTTCTTCTTTTTTGTTTTTCTTTAAAAAACTAAAAAACTATTTTTCTGTGTTTTTCTTGGAGTGGAAGAAAAATGATGCTTGGGGTGTGATGCAGGCTTGGAAATGATGGAAAGGAGGTTTGAAGAATGTAGGAGGGTTTATGGGTTCTTCATGAAGCTTCCCTATTGTTATAGACATTTTTGGGCACCGCAACCCCAAGCATAAAATGTCCATAAACCAAGGGCTCCTAAGTCCCTAAAAGTGTTGTTCCAACCCCTAAAGGAACAAGGTCAACTGATTATAGCTTCTCCCAGAAGTTCTCCACGAAAAACTACTCAGAACTGGTCAAAACAGGATCATTTCACCTGCTCCATAGGCAAATTGCGTTGCATCTCACCTAAGTACACTCAGTGGGTGTGTTGCATTTCAAAAAACCCTTCTATGGGGTGCGATGGGCGAGAAGAGACAAATGACAGTGTCAATACGCGAGGTGGAGAAGCATGGAATCTTCCAGAAACTTCTCCTGTGACACTTGCCTTTTTGAATTCGACCAAGGATGAGTAAGAGATCATCAATCTCCAAGTGGAAGCAAGAACTATCAAAGGGAAGACACTAATCAAATCACAAGCTGACTCATCTCTCTTACAGATATCTATATATGGATCCCTCATCCCAGAGATCCAGAGGCTGAAATTTTTCATCTTGTAAGGAATTGTTGTTGGTTTCTTGAGGCAACATCATAGTGTTGGGTGATCTAAGTTTCGCATGACGTGAAGAAGGGCTTACTTACTGAGAGGATGATGCTGGGTCAAAACAACTGGTTGTAACTCTCTTGGATCTTTCTTGATTATCAATAAAGCTATTCAAATTTTCCTTCATACTCTTGTGTAATATATGTTTTGTGCATTTGTATGGTCAATTTACATCTGATCCTAGATTGTTTATGATAATAGATCCATGTTCTCGTATAGTGTTATGCTGCTTTGATTATACAGGTACTCTGTAAAGCTGGGTATACAAGGAAGCAAGTAGCAAAGGACTATCAGAAGAGAGAGGAATCGAGCAAGGAACCAAGCGCAAGACAGAGGTTGGTCTCCTCTATTCTTCTCTCATCTATCTTTCATAAAGGAAAATGAAAGTAGTTTTACTTTTTTTGTTTCTAAGGTAGCTACCACACCTTAGTGGGATTAGTAGTTCTGCATACACACTTTTCCCTGTAACAAAATGGCGACTCCGCTAGGGAGTGACTAGGTTGTTTGTTTATCTACATTTGTTTACTTTATAAACTTACAGACAGAGCCTGAAGTTGAGCCAAGTAGCTTTCAAACTACATTTTCTATGCAAATCCAAAGTAGATAAACATTGGTTCAGTCAATCTTCAGGTTTTGTTTATGAATTAAACAACTGATTTAAAAACTCTCTAATTGCCCTTGTGGTGACTCTAGTAACCTCCTTAGATCTACCCCTATTGTTGATTTACTGATTACCACTTGCTCAACCAAAATCCCTGAACTGAACTGCAAACTGTGACCTGAAACCCAAGCACATTCTCGTCCCTGACCCAGCTCATTCTCTGTTCTGTGAATCTGAAATTCAGCGCACTTCCCGAGTGTAGTAGGTGTGCTACATTTCAAATTCACTGTGTTACAGGTGTGCTGATAACACTAGGCATTGTTCGCGAATTTTGGTTTCTGTTCACTCTTTTCAGATCTATTCAAGAATTTTGCTGCCTGTAGTCAGTACGCCTTTGTTTGAAACCCCTTTCCTTGCTGATATTCTGCCTCCATTGTGCAAATAACTGTAAATGTTTTTGTGTATTTATTGAGTCATTTTCAGTTCTCCTTTGCAAAAAAGTAACGTAATTGTACTGTCGTTTCTTGATGTGAAAGTGCCGCATGTGTCGTTTTCAGTCATAGAAGAGAGTCTGATTGCTCTTGATAGTCGATTACCCTATTACTATTGTATTTGATCTGAATTAGTAGTTTTTCTAGTGTCGAAAACAAGTCTTCATTTCCAAATCGCAAAGTGTTGTCATTGTCTTCATTTTGATTTTGAAAAGGAACTTGTTAGTAATTGTCGCTTTGAAAAGTAATTCAGATTTGCGCATTAGCTTTCCTTTTGTCATTCACATATTAAGAAGGTTGAAAACAAATACATGCATGTGCATTTGCATTTAGACTGTTTGATTGGTTTGATTTAGGACAATGCATATAGTGTGTGCTCTTTGCTCTTTGTTGAAAGAATTCTGTCTTTCTTTCCTTAGTAGCTAGGATTTTCATTGCACAAAGAAGATAAAATACTGTTTATCATCTTAGACTGCCTTTTAGGAATTGTACATCTACATCACGCGGTGAACCTGAAAGGAAAATTTCTTAAGCAAGATCAACTATAAAATAAATTTAATGAATCTAACAATGCTTTGGAACCTAACGCACAACATCTAGAAGTCTAGGCTAGAGACGTATTCCAGCGTCGTAAAGCCTGGTAACTGTTGTTCTCACTGTTGATTGGGTGATTCCTCCACTTTGAGACGATAAGTGCCAGTACCGACTTGTGCTCCCATGTACCGTCGAGCATATTTTGGGAGACCACAATAGGCTTAATCCTTTATCCATAGGAAGCTGTGTCTGCCGCCCTATCGATAACAATGCACTGAACACAACATTCAGGAAGATTGACTACTGTATCGTGAAAAGTATTCTGCTTTTTTGCGATTGGTTTGGTAATCCCTCTGCCTAGATTTCTAGAGCAGTCCCTTTCGTTCCTTTTCAGACTCCTTAACGAAAAAGGTCCATCTGAGCACTTGTCACTTCATGCTCATTAAAAATCGAAGGCGACTAGAGTCATCTTTTGTTTTTTCTCAGCTCTTTAAAATTGAAAATACAAGTTGTGTCAAAGTGTCTAAAATTTATTTTGAACGTAATAATCGTCACCTTTCCTACGTTGGTCTTAGGTTAAGAGAATAGAGTCTACCAACCAAGGAGTTCCCCTTGGAGGAAATCCTAGTCCCTTCTCTTCTTGGGGAGATGTTGGTGCACCCCACATGGCCACATTGTCACTTCCAGGATTGACGATTGGCTTGCCCGTATGGCTTTTCTCAACCTCCGTAGTTCAAAACACCATGATTCCTGAACAATTGATTCAGCAACTAGATAATTCCAGAGTTACCCCCCAACCCTCTACTTCGTCCAATTATTCCTCTCCTCCTTCCTCTTCGCTTGATGGGGCTGGTAAAGCCAAAAATCAAGTATCTGAGAAGAAGAAAGAAAATAAGAAGAAAGAGAAGAAGAAGAAGGAGCCAAAGGCGAAAGGGGACAACCAAGCGTCGTCTAGAGAAAATCCACACACTGCACCGACCGGGCCTAAATCGCCATGTTTCATTTGAAAAGGAGACCACTATCATAGAGATTGTCCTTGCATCCCTCGGATCTTAAGGGACTGGTCTCCTCGTTTGCAAAACCCGGTTTCGTCAACCTCTGATGATCATGTTGAAAACACACCGTCGACTAGTGAAAGTGAAGCCCCTGGACAAAAGTGAAAGTGAAATTTCCTTGTAAACTGTGTGAAGGCGATCATGCCATCCACTATTGTCCCTTCTTAGACGACGCTAAAAGAGTTTTGGATGATCGTCTGGTTTCATCGTTAGGACTTCCTCCTAGATATAAGAAACTCTTGCCGAGTCCGTCACTAGTTGAAAATCCGGCTGACCTGCCCAAATGGTCGGCCGAAACATCTATCATTGAAGATAAACCATTTGAACCCATACGAGATGAAAGTCAAAAGGTCGAGGCGGCAGTTGACCCGGTCTTGCCTTCAGAGATCTTATCTTCAGATGATACAGTCACTGAAGAGAACAAGGATGACACCATCCAAATTATTTTCATAAACATAGACTCCGATGAACATGGGGGCAATTTACACATTCCTTTACCATAGGAAGGAAGTTCGTCAGAGTCATACTCGGCCGTTTATTCAGTCCCACCTCCAAGAAACCTAGTTGTTTCCTTCGACTGGAATCAGCTAGGCAGACCCCATTTACCGGCTACTCTACCATTCCGAATCATTGCTCAAGTATATAGAATGGTTATCGACGGTACCATCATAGATGAAGGGGCTTCTGTGAGTATCCTTTCCTCGACTGCTTGGAAAGCGCTTGGTTCGCCATCGCTTTTGCCTGAGATGAGAAATCTAACAGGATTTGACAAAGGAACCAGTCGACCGTTAGGGATCCTTCCCAATGTGCCCATAACATTGAGAGGGAAAACTATTCACATGAATGTAATGGTAGTCCAAGCACCCCTGGATTATAATCTACTCCTTGGACGAGACTATATTTATTGCATGGGAGCCATTGTCTCATCACTCTTTAGAGTAATGTGTTTTCCGCATGAAGGAAGAGTGGTCAAGCTCGTAGACCAGCTTTCATTCCCCGGTTCACGCATAGAAAATAGTCATATACCATCCCTGAATGGTCTTTTCCCACAAGGAATGTCTCGTCAACTCCCAGTCCGTCCACCTGATGAGCGCGAGTGATTCGGGGGACATGACTGAAACCCACGGGGCATGCACCCTAGTCTACTTCGGCAGGAAAACTTCAGATATAGGATAGGTTTCCACGAGAGATATATGACTAGTCTGACAACCCCATCCATGATTGGGAAAAGGGGTTGGACTAGAATAATATTCCCTTGTCAAAGTCATGTGGGTGGAGGTGTCTGTGCCACCTGCCTTTTTCTATTTCGGTAGGCATCGCCGAAGAAGTGTTTTATTTGCATTGTAGATAAAACAATCTTTGGTAACCTGAAAGAGGTAAACCTTTCCCGATAAAACAAATGTTTTGTCGGTAGAATAAGAGGTGACCTTGAAACTCTATTTTGTACCTGGGGGCATGCAAACCTTTTGGTGTGCAAGCGAAGAGCGACCATTTATTTTCTTAAATTTGTAGGTCCTCGAACCCTTTAAACTCTTAAGATTGGTCATTTCCTAACTTGCATAAAGAAAGGATGTGGGGCAAAACTTTAAAAATTGTCGTTTTCATATATCATACATTCTTATTATACGACTGGATTAATCGAGCAGTTTTAACGTGGACTTCATGCTCGTTAAAAAATAAACATAAGCAATGAGCAAATGTTTCCCCCAACATTTAAGCTTAATAAAAAATGAACCAATTCCCATTAATAATCATCGTGAATGTAGTACTTCAGCCTTTAAAGCCTTGGTCGTGTTCCCATCATCACCTCCACTCTGTATTGGCCGATCATTCACCTCCATTTGATTGTTCACCCCTTTTGAGGAACAACTGCAAAGAGTGATCCTATTAGCCATCCTTGTAACACTGCCGTGATTGGAAAATTCCAGACCTTACCTGGAATCAGCTGCTACCCAATTTTATCACTCGTTCCTCAAAGACAAGTCTCCTTTAATCTCTTTTCAACTGACTCGTAAAATATGAAAAGATTCACGAGCCATTAGCCTCTCCATCTCATTAAAGGAACCGGAAGTGCTATCCCTCCTTTAGATTTTATTCTTTTTTTACCCGAGGGATTATTACACAAAAAGATCGAGCGCTTGTCTTTTTTAGCTCGTTAAAAGTATCGAAAATTCATCCCTTCTGTATTGTTTTATTATTTTTCGGACTTAAGGGATTAGATGACAAAAAAGGATTTTTGGAGTTTCCTTTACGTCCTTTTTCAGACCCTCTAAAATTGAAAAGGACCGAGTTATCTTTGTCGTTAAACTCGTTAAAGCCTAATAGCGACAAACTTTTCCATAGCAGACAAGAACGAGTTTCACTATTGCTAGGCTCGTTAAAACATAGCGATGGGTTTGCCCGAAGGGCAAATTATAGAACAAGAATATGTTATCCTCCTCTAGCTTGACAAAAATAAAGAGGTACTGGTCAGCAATGACTGGGGAAAAATTGGGAAGAAAACTTGAAGAAACTTTGTTGGTAGCAAGTCGCTCTTGAACATGACACTTTCACTCCACATCCAAGTCGGGTTGGGTTGTTTCATCCACCGGCCACATCACCATGGTCACATCACACCATCCAGATTTGGGGTTAATGCTACCAATCCATCATGTCAGTGTCACCGATATGTTCAAGAGAAGTCACTCAGAGAATTCACTTGTGTCTCACCCACTGCAATACATGTACACTCCATTCTTTCATGACCGCCACCCTGAACCTTATATCACCGGACCGTTTTCACCTCCATTAAAATCATTTTCTCCGTTCCATGTCATTGATGTGGGATTCATTAAGGCCCTCCTTTGACAGATCGCTTCTTGTCGACATCAGCTCATTATCCAAGAAGCTGATCTAGGGACACCCCTTTCAGTACTTTGAAGCTTGCATGCCTCAATGGCAAGTTTCTCGCTTCTGGCGACAGGTTTACATCAATGGCCCTCGACTGAAAGATTTTGCCTGGTGTTCGACGCCAAGTCCTTTATTCACACCATGTGAATTGTACTGCAGTACCTTGAGGATGATTATCATTATCGGTGATTCCTCTCGTGCCTGTTAACAGCTTACATCATTGGCTGGTAATCAAGCGATGTCTTTCCATGTTCGACTCCAGAACATCTCTCATATGGATCGACTTGTACTTTGAGTGATGATCGAATGAGATTAAAGACCCCGGATCTAGTTTCATCCATCCGGGCTGCGATATATATTTAGGAAAATAAAGACATCAAATGTACATCATTGCTGCACAGATAATCATCCAATCAAAGGGATGATGGCTCTACCAGAATCATCAGTTTACACTCAAACGATTGTCTGTCCTATGTACATGAAAATGAATTTATAAAGTTGAGCATGGGAATGCCCGCCTCAGCTAGATCATGAAAATATTATGAAGATAATGTATTGTATTGTATTTTATTACAAGTCTCCTTCTAGCTTGAAAGAACTTCGGATCCTCATGATAAAGCATTTCACCCGACATCAAAAGGATTAATGACCTCATGCTTTAGGGGGAAACTGTTATAGACATTTTTGGGCACTGCAACCCCAAGCATAAAATGTCCATAAACCAAGGGCTCCTCAGTCCCTAAAAGTTTTGTTCCAACCCCTAAAGGAACAAGGTCAACTGATTACAGCTTCTCCCAGAAGTTATACATGAAAAACTACTCAAAACTGGTCAAAACATGGTCATTTCACCTGCTCCATAGGAAAAGTACGTTGCATCTAACCTAAGTACACTCAGTTGGTGCGTTTCATTTCAAAAAGCCCTTCTATGGGGTGCGATAGGTGAGAAAAGACAAATGGCAGTGTCAATCCGCGAGGTGGAGAAGCATGGAATCTTCCAGAAACTTCTCCTGTGACACTTGCCTTTCTGAATTCGACCAAGGATGAGTAAGAGATAATCAATCTCCAAGTGGAAGCAAGAACTATTATAGGGAAGACACTAATCAAATCACAATCTGACTCATCTCCCTTACAGATATCTATATATGGATCCCTCATCCCATAGATCCAGAGGCTGGAATTTTTCATCTTGTAAGGAATTGTTGTTGGTTTCTTGAGGCAACATCATAGTGTTGGGTGATATAAGCTTTGCATGAGGTGAAGAAGGACTTACTTGCTGAGAGGATGATGCTGGGTCAGAACAACTGGTTGTAACTCTCTTGGCTCTTTCTTCATTATCAATAAAGCTATTCAAGTTTTCCTCCATACTCTTGTGTAATCTATGTTTTGTGCATTTGTATGGTCAATTTACATCTGATCCTAGATTGTTTATGATAACAGATCCATGTTCTCGTATAGTGTTATATTGCTTTGATTATATAGGTACTCTGTAAAGTTGGGTATACAAGGAAGCAAGTAGCAGAGGACTATCAGAAGAGAGAGGAATCGAGCAAGGAACCAAGCGCAAGACAGAGGTTGGTCTCCTCTATTATTCTCTCATCTATCTTTCATAAAGGAAAACGAAAGTAGTTTTACTTTGTTTGTTTCTAAGGTAGCTACCACACCTTAGTGGGATTAGCAGTTTTGCATAGACACTTTTCCCTCTAACACTTGTCCCTCAAATTGGCTTTTGTATCCATTTCTGGCTCTCTATAATTCCTACGGGAGCCTCCTGTAGAAAACACAGAGCTTCCTATAGAAAACACAGTTTTTGGAAAAGAAGTATAGTGGGGTGAAAGAAATGCCAGAAATGATGGAGAAAAGTGTGGAGAAGGTGAGATGGGTGTTGTTATGAATGGCAGAGTCCCCTTCGCACCTTCTTCTACTTTGTGTAGTCCTCCTACAAACCTACAGTGAAACAAAAATTAATTTCTTTCTCCTTTTCTCCCTTTTCTCTTTTTTTTTAGAAAACAACTAGGGTGCCTCAGAGAGGTTTTCACCCTAATTTCCTACCCTAGTCACCTCCAAGGGAGTTTTTCACCTAGGGATCTTAGTCTTTTTCTCTTTTTTTTTTGGCATAACTGGGCCACCTAAGAAGAGGTTTTCAACCCAATGATGGGACTCAAGCACCTCATGGATGTTTTCACATGAGTCCTTATTTTTAAAAAAAAAAATTCTTTTCTTCAGTGAGCGGGTGAAGTGGAAGCTAAGGCATGCTTCGCTACTATCACTATTTTATTCAGACCTTCAATAAAATCTTACTTGGAGAGGATTTTCTTGTAGAATTTCAACCGATGTCCATTTACAAGCATGGGGATGGCTTCATCATCAATGGTTCTGATTAGAACAGAACCATTGTCATTACATTTCTCCACAGTGTAGGGTCCCAACCATCTTGTCCCCCGCTTGCCTTTGAAGTCTTTGTGTCTTGAATCATAAAGTACTGCCCAATCTCGCTCTTGCAATTATTTCTCCTTGATATTTTTGTCATGCCATATTTTTCTCTAGAGCTGAGCTACCTATGTTTGGAGAAGGGCCTGCAATCTGTATTCATCTAATCCATTGAGCTGAAGTAATCTCTCCTTCTGTGCATGGCTGAGGTCTAGGTCCAGATAAGCTGCAATCCTTATTGTATTGAACTCAAATTATATGGACAACAAAGCCTTCTTCCCATAGACCAATTCATAGGGTGTGAACCCTGTGGTGGTCTTCCATGTTGTGTTGTAGGCCCAAGTGGCCTCAACTAATCTGTCCACCCAATATTTTTTGCTGCTGCTCAGAACTTTGGTCAGGATCCCTTCCAATGCCTTGTTAGTGGCGTCAACTTGCCAATTGGGTTGTGGATGGTAAGGGGTGGAAGTCCTGTGCTTGATCTTATGATGTGTGAGTAGGTCTTCAATCAAGTTGGAAGTGAATTGACTGCCTTGACCTGTGACGAACTCTCTTAGATACCTGAACTTGTAGAATATGTTTTCTCTCAAAAACTCAGCTACTTTTTCCTCTTTCGCTGCTTTGATTTCTTTTGTCTTTGCCCACTTTGTCAAGTAATCAGTGCACACAATGATGTATTGTTTCTGCTTTGAAAGAGAGCTGAGAGGACCCACAAATTCCATGCCCCACTTCTCAAATGGCTTAAAGGTCACTTGAGGTTGCATGGGAATCTCATCCTTTAGAGTAGGTTTCACCATCCTTTGACATCGATCACACTAGCTTATATAACTCCTCACATCATGATGAAGAGTGGGCCAGTAATAGCCTCCTTGCAGTATCTTGAAGGCAGTTCCTATTGTTGCAAAATGACCTCCACAATGCTTTTCATGACAGGTTAGGAGGATTTCAAAGACTTCCTCCTCCCTGACACATCTTCTCAAGATCTGATCTAGGCCAAGTTTGAAGAGATTGCCCCCAATCCAGGTGAAAGGGGCACTTTTCCTTACTATCTTGCTCTTCTCCTTTGAGGACAGGTGTGATGGGAACTGTGCTGAAACCAAGTAGTTTGCTATATCAGCAAACCATGGAGAGAGTATTGATATAGAAAATAGGTGCTCATCTAGCATTGGTCATCCACCATTCCTTCTTAACCTGCAACCAAATTTACTCTAGACAAAAAGTAAAAAACAACATTTTCTTTATCAGGCTTATCAATAATGGTCAAATCAAACTGTTGTAGTAAAAACAACCATCTAATAATGCGAGCATTTATATATGGTTATTTCATTAAATATCTAATTACAACATGATCAGTGTGCACAAAGGTTTGATAGCCTGTGATATAATTTCTGAATTTGTTTAAGGAATGCACGATAGATAGGAGTTCCTTCTTGGTCACTATATAGTTTAACTCTGCCTTTGACAAGTTCTTACTTATAAGTATTTGGTATAAGGTAACCTTTCATCAATTTGTCCTAAGGCTGCTCCTATTTCTTTGTTCGAGGCATCTGTGTGAATGTGGAAATGTAGGGCTCAATTTGGGCCTATGGGAATTGGGGCAGTCACTAGCTTGCTCTTCAAGGCATCTAAGGCTTCTTGACAATTTTTCGACCATATGAACTCAACATATTTGCCTAAGAAGCCAAACAAAGAAGAGGCTAGCCTCCTGAAATCTTTAATGAATCTTTTGTAATATCTGACTAAGCTTAGGAAACTTCTGACATCTCTCACCTTTTGAGGAGGTGGGACCCTTTGGATGATGGTGATTTTGTTGGGGTCCACTTGCAGTACTTGTTGAGATATTGCATGACCTAGCATGATCCCTTCAGTCATAAAAAACTCACATTTTTCTAGATAGAGGGATAGGTTCATCTCAATACACTTATCTAGAACTTTTCCCAGGTTAGATAAAGCTTCGTGAAAGTTAGAACCATACGGAGTAAAATCATCAATGTATATTTCTACTGCATCATGAACCCTTTCAGAAAATATTCTCAATACTGCTCTTTGGAAAGTGGCTGGAGCGTTGAAAAACCCAAAAGGAAGGACCCAATATGCAAAGGTACCCCAAGGACAAGTGAAAGTGGTCTTGTCTTGGTCTTCTGAGTTGATTTGAATCTGATTGTACCCGTTGAACGCATCTAGGAAAGAGAAAAAAAAATTCCCTGCCAGATCGTCTAACACTTGATCTATGAAAGGTAAAGGAAAATGGTCCTTTTTATTGGCTTTGTTAAATTCCTGATAGTCGACTTAGATTCTCCACTTACCATTTTTCTTTAGCACCAGAACCAGAGGAGAGACCCATTCACTGTTAGAGATGGGATCGATGAATCCTGCATCAAGCAATTTCTATAGTTCTTCCTTAACAATATCTTTAAGTGTTGGATTCATCCTCCTTTAAGGTTGCTTGAATGGCTTGCAATCTTCCTTGATGTATATATGATGAGTACATACTGAAGGGTGCTCTCCCTTCATTTCCTTATAACTCCAGGCAAAGGCATCTAGATGTTTTCTCAACAAGCTGCATAGCTCCTTCTCTTAGGAAGTAGATAGGGATGGATTGCTTTTCAATGTCCTTTCTAGGCCAAGATCTATATTTTTGACACGGGGAGAAGTAGGATCAGCCTCACAGAGATCAGTTGAGGGGTTGTTTTGGGTTTGTCTTACTATGTCTTCTAATGGTGATACATTGGGAGGTGGATTCTGAATCAAATTTTTGATCATATCATCCTCATCTTGTAGTTTCCCCCCCATGGTGGTTTCTAATTTACAAAGTGGTGCAGAATAAACTTCATCCTCATATTCCTCCTCCAACCAGAGAGTTAAATCATGTTCTATCGAGGGTTGGGTAGGAGGATATAGGATTAACTACTTGGACATGTGCTTATTCTTTATGGTCAAGTTCCCAACTTGACATCTGATGTAGGCATCAACTCTAGCCAACCAGGTTCTTCCCAGAATGAGAGGATACCCAGTGAGATTTGCCTTTGTCTCGAGAACTAAAAGATTAGAAGGGTACTCCCAAGAATCAATGGAGACCATCACATCTTCCACAATCCCCTCAAGAGTCACTGTGGAGCAGTCTGCTAGCTGTAGTAATATTGTGGTCTTCCTCAAGGAGCCCATGAGGTTGAGTTTTAGCATTGTTTCCTTTGTCATCACATTAATGGCATCTCCCAGATCAATCAAGATATGCGAGATCATTCTGCCATTGATGTGGATGTCAACTACTGGGCTTCTAGGGTCCAAATATTTTGGACAAATTACCTGCCCCAACATTAGGTCAAACAGTTGTCCTATGACATTGATGGTTGGGGCATCTCTCTTGCGCCTTCCTTGATGCCTAAAGCACTTCTCTTTGATTAACCTATTGTAGATAAGCACATCTTTTATGGCTTAGAGAAGTGGTATTTTTACACATAAATGTTTCAATTATCCGAGGAGTTCAGTCTCTTCTGGGGTAGGCTGGATTGTCAAGGATAGTCTCTTAGGAAAGGGTGGATTTGCTTTATGTTCACTTTCCTCTTTATCTTCCTCAACCTCCTTGGTTGGAGGCTAGCTATCTGGGAGAACTTTCCGAGATTGCAAGTTGATTTCTTGAATCTCCACAGCAGAAGTTGGACAGGATGGTTGCCCACTATACACTTCTTGAGCCTATTTGTTGTTTGGGTTTGGATTTGGCTGGGTAGGCATTTGGGGTTTCCCTAGTGGAGTAGAAGGTAACGATTGTGGTTGGGTAGGTGGTGGATGCATGAGAGTGGCTAGAGAGTTGTATTGGCACCTCCACCCCTGATGAGATGCATTTTGTTGAGGTTGTGGCTGAGCATAGGATTGAAATGAATGGGTGGCTTTTTGGGCATGATATTGAGATGTGAAGGACCAAGGAGGTTGTGTGGACCAAGAACGATGAGTAGGGGAACCCCAAGAAGGTATGGAGGGCACTTTTTATAGGGTTGTAGTATGCGTGAGATGTCCCTTGCATCCCCTACTGGTATGGTCTAGGTCCATGCGGCCTTCTTTGGTTTATGTAATAGAGCTTTTCAGTGAATCTCTCAACGCCTTGATATACAACCTTAATTTCAGGCAAGGAAGGGAACTTATCTGTAGAATGATTTTCTTCACAGACTGAACAAACCTCTATAGATTTCAATGGGCATTCATTCTTAGGATACCTCCTGGTGCATCTAGGGAAAAAATGGCCAAAGCTGTCTCTGCTTCATATTGTTTTCTTTTGATATGTAAGGTGTCCATTTGCATGGCAAGGGTCTGCAGCCCAAATGCTCATCAGCTATGGAATCCACTCTTTCCAAAATGAATCAAAAACCCCAACATGTCAGTGCAATTATGATAGGAAGAAAGTCAAAATCCATGACCCCAACTTTCCTTATCACATCTGAAATCCTCAACATGAACCTACACAATTGCTTGGTAGATTTCAATGCCTTGTCCAGTGTGATGCCTTATGCTATTTTTAAAAGATTTCATGCTATACCTGAGAAAATTGGGACTTGAATTATGCAATTAGATAGGAAAAATGTGAAAGTGATTGGGGAACTAAAAGATGTGTTGATTTGGATGGGTGTTAAACCACAATACGCACAAGTTATTGATATAGTAGTAGTCGATATACCCGAGGCCTATGGAATGCTACTTAGTAGGGATTGGTCAGCAAAATTCAATGAATATTTCTCAACTGATTGGTCCCACCTCTCGCTGCCTCAGAAGGGAAAAGGTGATATGCTAAGAGTTGATCATGAAAGATACATGAAGTATGTGGTAATAGAACTAAATGCTCCCAATGAACCTGTAATGTTTACCAACTCCATCCTTGGGAACTATAGTTTCAATATTTATGCTACAGAAACCTATTTTGGAGACTTTCACATAGAAACAGTTGAAGAAAATTTGACATACACATAGTTGGAAATTCTCTCCCATAATCCAAATAATGAACTATCTTGTATTATAGTAGATGATAGGAGTAATCAGATAGTAGTTCAATTGATGTAACATTAGATTCCATATTCTGGACACTCTATTTTGATGGCTCTAACTGCCTTGAAGGTGCACGTGCTGCAAGTATTGTCATTGACCCGCAAGGGAACTAACATTTGATGGCCAGCTAGTTGGAGTTTGCATGCACCAACAACACAATAGAATATGAAGGCCTCCTACAAGGCCTGAAGAAAGCTGTTGATATGAATGTGAAAAATCTTAAAGTTTTTGGTGACTCATAGATAATCGTAGATTAGGTAAGGAAAAGAATACATTGTAATTCACCACATCTTGTAAGGTACCAGCATGAGGTATGGGACTTAATTGACAGTATTGATTCTTTTAATATCACATACATACCTCGAGGGCAAAACCAAGATGCTAATATGATGGTTAATATGACTGCTAAACTTTTTCCTGATTTTAGATTGAAGAAAAATAAATGTTCTGTTGAATTGATTTTTAGGCCATTTGTGCCTGATAACATATCGAACTAGCAAGTGTTTGAAGATGATAAGCAAATCCTTGAGTTCTTGCAATGCGGGAAGACATTCAAGAATGTAGTCACCGATGGAAAGGAGCACGACAAGCTTATGAAGGAGAGGGAAGATGAGGAAGAGGATCAACCCAATGTATATAACAAATCCATTAGTATATAACATATTCACACAATTAAATTAGCGATATGTTCTCTCGACACCGAAGAATTTCAAGAACCACTAATTTAATTATATTCCATTGTTCAATAATTGGTTTTGTGCTTTTAATTTACAAACAATTGTTTTAGAGTTTCTCGTCTTAATAGGTTTAAAATAAAAACTCCAAGTGAATTTAAAACAAAAATTATTCCACCAAGAATTTTAATAACCACAATTATGTTTCCTATGGAGAGCTGATTCTAACCTTGTCGAACTTGAGGAGAGAAAACAAGTTAATCACATCTGAGCATCTGCCGAAACTCAAATTAACCAGATTTGAGCACATCACCAAATGTGAATTGATGACTACAGCCCAAATTTGAAGTGACCATGTCAGCATGGGATGAAGATAATGATGTGGTACACAATGCAATTCCTTCATATAGAAACGACGATGGCTAGTCAGTGCCCAAATTCATTACAACACATATCAACACCACTCAGTCACTCGCACACCATAAGCAACAACCCTCCAAGAAACAACCAAATAAATGAAGAATTATCCATTATTGCTTAGTCTTCCCACACACATCCTCATGATCTATTTAGATTAAGAGTATTTATATGACATACGTGCAATGGTAGCAAAGCCATGCATTATAGATTTGTAGTCAAAACATATCCTAGGTTGATGTGGCATATCACAACATGGATGTGCTCCACAAAAACAATTGTGCCCTCCTGAATCTCTCTTCTTCCCTTGCGAGTGACGTTTGGAGAATCCTACTGGATAATTCCATAAGAAACAATGCATTTCTTCAAAATGTGAAGCTATGGTTCACACGAGGCAATGCGTTCACCTTCAACCAATTTCTATGTTGAAACGGAACGTGCATCTTTAATCCACTCTTGGTACTGGTATTCCACGATCAAGGAACCTCACCATTCCACAATTTCAGTGATCTACAAAGAGGTTCAAGGAGATTTACTGTCATTGAAATTTATTGTGCTACTCATGCAGCTTCAACACACCTCCTTTTGAACAAAGCACGACTTTTGTTTGTCTACAACTTGTTTCTCAGTCAATAAAAATGGAACATAAACGCCTTCTACAAAGCCTTTGCCAAAAAATAATAGATTCAACCCAATTATGTGTCTCTTTTACGCACTTCATGTACATTTCTATTGTCCATTCAATCTACAAATTGTGATATGCTAAAATAATTGACTTGAAACTACTATACTCATGAGAGGAAACGAAAATTGATCGATGAAATAATGAAGTAGAAAAGGAAGAATTTCAATCACACATAATTTTTTTGGGAAAGCCTCAGCTAAAAACCCCTCCTATTTGTATGTTTCATTAACTCGGATATCTAAGAATAAAATACAATTCTTGTTCAACCCGAACAATCTCTACACAAGTACAATTTGACTCACTTTTTCACAAACAAGCTCAAGCCAATACTTAGCCAAATTTATTGCCTACCAAACCCCTACTTCCTTGTGTTGTTCCCTATGCAATTAGCCCATATTTAATTGGCAAATTTGTCACTCATAACTATGCAATCCATCCATAGGTCTTCCTCTCATTGTATGCACCATGGGTTTAATTTAGATGACTTTACAACTCATAATGAGTTGTCACTAAACCCTAATCTCAACTAGGTCTTTCTAAAAACCAAAGTGCATGAGTTATTTATGATTGAATTATCAGTTATCTAATTGATCATTGCATGTGAATTAAATCCAATTTAATTCACTTGACCTCTCACTAGTTCCTCCATCATTTAGAACTAGTTTAATTGAATTTAACTCAGTTAAACTCAATTAAATAATTACACCTTAATAAGAATTCAATGTGGGCCCCTAAAATTTAGGGATCAATCTACATGAATCTAAATATACTTCCAACATGAATTTACTCAGTGAGCTACGTCAACTTGACTTAGTTAAGTGTTACAAGTTGACGTGAGAATATAATTACAATTTAATTCCTAATTTAATTCAAGGACAAATTAATTAGGATTTTTCCTCATGTTACCTTTAACATTACTTGTTGCTATTTTCAACACTTGTTCTCAACAATAAAGGAATTCAATTCTATCCTCATTCAGTGCCTTTGGAAATTTCTACATGTAACTCTTGTCAATGTTGTTGTTGCTACTGCAACATCTACAACCAAAAAGCATCCAAACAAAATAACCTATATCAAGTGTGTCTACAAATTTCTACTAGGAAAACTGTGTTGTTGTTGACTCTGCTACTGAGCCTCTTGCTCTGCTATCAACACTCATCTGAACTCCTTAGTATTTGATTAATACTAATCATCTTGCTACTCAATATTGTGGGCCCCCATTAAAAGGTAAGTATCCATGAGACAAAAAACACCTTAATGGATCCTACCCAATTTCTCACATCTTGGGACTATTTCTTCACATCGTCGCACCCCTCACCTAGATGTATGGTTGCATGTGCTCCCTCTACTCACTTGGCTTTAAATTCCCCCTACTGGACGTCTCTTCTTAAGTGAATGTCTCCACTCGGTCTCCTGTCTCCTTCTCTAATTGTGGTTGCTCCACAACTTGCTCAGGCTGCTTCTGAGGCTACATGTTGAGAGGTAACTCATGCTCCATCTCAACCACCCGTTCTCTAACCTTTTCCTTCTCCACAACTCTTTGCATGCATAGAGGTTCTTGACCCACACACCAATCTATTTCACATGTCCCATGGTGATGTGTCTAAGGAAAACCTTTCCTTTGCTAAAAATCACATTATAGCCATGGTCTTCCAATACCGTGATGGAAACAAGATTCTTCTTTATTCCTGGAACATACATCACATATGTCAGTCTCAGAGGGAAGCCAAAATCCCCCTAAAAAGTAACAATACCAATTTTGATCACACTATACCCCCCATCATCTCCAAACTATATGTTCTCCTTGAGGTCTTTCAAATGCAAGTCAGTGAGGAGGTTTCTATTCCCCATCAAATGGAATGAGGCATTGGTTTTGAGATATCACATGATTCCCATTATAGTGCTTGCCATCTATCCAATGAGAATGAAATCAAGTTGAAATCGTGAAGCTAAAGCTTCAGGTGCTACTGCTAATATAGGCTCCTTCTTGCTTTCTTTCTTCTGTGCAAATTTCATGGCATAGTGCGAGAACTCATGATAGTAAAAACACTTGATGTTCAACAAGTCCTTCTTCTTGCCACTCTGCTCCCCTCGGGACTTATTTCCCTTGGCTTTATTTTCTTTGCCAACTAATGCAAAGTCCTCTTCCACCTCTTTGGATGAGGTCCCATCTCTAGTGTTCCACCTAATATTTTACTATACCAAGTGGGATGACAACCTCCCCCACTCTCATACCTTCTCCCTACCATTAACTAAGTCCTAGTAAATGTGCCAACTCGAGAAGTCTTAGAAGTGCTAGGCTCACAAGATTGTCTTTTGCAATAGTAACCCCAACACTTCCAAGCTCATCTTCACATTGGGTGCACTTAGTCAAGTACTTCAGAATTGAGTCGCCCTTCACCATCTTGATATTTGTGAGCTTGTCCTTCACTACGAGCTTCTTGTGGTCACTTTTGAAACAGTTCCCTCAATTCCTTCCACATTGAAAATGGAGTTTCCTTACCATGGAAATTCGAGACAATATGATCTAAAACTCCTTATAGGATAATCCTTCTCTACTTTTCCACAAACTTTCTCTATTGTGCGATATCTTTAGCATCATATGTTTGAGGCTTCACAATATCATGATCTACGAATTCCTTCACCGCGTTTTCTTCTAACACTACCTCCATCTTGTCCTTCCAAGCTATGTAATTCAAGTTTTCCTCAAGGACATACTCAAGTGTAAAACCGTGGAATGACATTGTGTTGGCTCTAAAGTATGAAAGTGCAAATTTGATTTCTCCTACACAACAAACTCAGATTCTCCTCTTCTATAGTGATTTAAGCTCCGATACCATGTAGATTTTTATTGTAGGTTCAAGCTGCAGATTTTGATATGCTAAAACAATTCACTTGAATCTACTCTAAAAAATAATCCATGAAATCACCAAGAAGAAAAGGAAGAATTTCAATCAAACATAACACGATAATTTTATGGGGAAAGTGTGAGCTAAAAACGTGTGCTATTTGTATATTTCATTAACTAGAAGATGAGAAGAAAATACAATACTTGTTCAACTAGAACAATCTCTCCATAAGTAGAATATCACTCATTGCATCACAAACTAGCTCAAGCCAATCCTTAGCCAAATGTTTTGTCTTCCAAGCACCTAATTTCCTTACATTGTTCCCTTGGGAATTAGCCCATATTTAATTTGGAAATTCCCACTCCTAATCCATCTATAGGCCTTCGTATCATTACATGTGTCATGAGGTTAATTTAGATGATTTTACAACTCATATTACACTATCCCTCAAATCTAATCTCAACTATCATGCATGAGTTTTTTGAGTGAATTATGAGTTATATCATTGATGAGTGCATGTGAATTCAATCTAATTTAATTATCTCAACCTCTCACTAGTTCTTCCGTGAGTTAGAACTAGTCTAACTTAATTGAATTTAACTGACTTAAAGTGAATTAAACAATTACAACTCAATAAGAACCCAACTTATGCACCTAAAATTTAGGGATCACTCTACATGACTCTATATAGAGTTCCAGGTGGAATTTAATGAGCCAAATAAGTCAACGTAACTTAGTTAACTCTTACAAGTTGCTATGAGAATAGAATTGCAATTTAATTAAATTAGGATTTTTATTGATTCTATATTTAACATTTCTTGTTACTATTTTCAGCACTTCATTAAATTGGTTCCCATCAAACTATAGAACTCTTAATAACTAATCCTTTCTGTGTTGGTTGCACATGAATTCTTTGTCAATACAGCTCCAACACACAACTAATGTTGTGAGATCTAGCTACAGATTGATAATTAGATAGGGCATCCACACAATCATCATTCGAAAGGTTGTTGGTCCTCTTTGCAATCCATATGATGAAAGAAACTTGAGGTTTCTAATCCGAAATTTTTAATCTCATACTAAGACACACCAAGAAAAAAAAAAAAAAAGAATTATACACATGGTATTTTATTAAAGAGTATTAGCTCTCATTCCCCTCACATTATGCAAGAATATGGCATGATACCAACAAGAAAAATAGAGAAGCATGCATTGTACACACATTACTCACAAAATTATTAGTATTCTTCACAACAAAGGCAAATTACAAGCCACATAAATAGTGGTGATGAGATCTAAGAGTTTAAGGAGAACACTCTTGAGAAAATCTCTTAAGAGACTCTAACCACTAACACACAAAATCTGTAATGTAAGCATTATTCCATGTCATAGGAGAAAAAATTGAGAAGGGTAAGAGAGCATAGGTCAATACAAGAGAAAATTGGGACAAAAGAAGTCAATGAAGTGTTTTGAGTGAAATGAAGTTTTGGTGTAGTCCAATAAAGAAGATATATGTATATATCCATACACTTTGTGTGTTGGAATTGATGATGGAGAAAAATACTCGTGTACAAGTTATAAGAAACCCAATGGATTGAAGGAGGATTGTGGTCATTGCACTGAGCTCAAAGCTAAAGACACATTTGCAAAAATTGAAAAACCTTTATAGTATAATTCTGAATTAATGAGGTCTCACAATACACATATCAAAGAGAAAATGCAATACAGAAGGTAACAAACTAGAAATACTAATGGAAAAATGACAATAATATATTACAAAATATACAAGATATTTAAAAATAAAACTAAAATTGTATAGTTAGGAATGTTCTAAATACTTTTGAGTGAAAGCACAAGTGTTTCCAATGAAAAATATTTCTCCAAAAACAATAAAATGTCCTCTCAACCTAAAAAATTCTTTAAAATATGTATTTAATATAAAAACAATACAAACTTAGGATCTCAATGAAAAGCAAGAGAAATTATCATAAACACCAAAATAAAACCTTTAATAAACAAGTTATTCTCATATACCAAACAAACAAATCAAATAAATTTCTCACAAACAAATCAAATATCAATACACCAATGTAAACATATCAAATATCAATACACCAATCTAGTATATTATAAAACCCCTCACAGAGAGAAACTCAGAAAAACAAATGCTCAAGTATCTTTAAATAAAAGCCATCTCCCAATGAAATATGAAGAAATAAATCAATAGTTAGTCATATTAAGAAGACTAGGAACCATTAAATCATTGTGTTAGTGACTAATAAAAGATACAATTTATAGAAAATTTCATTCCATTAAATTAACATTAACTAATATCTAAATATCATAACACAGTCCATATAAGTTTTTAAGAAGCCAAAGTAAAACAATTATATACAATATTTTCCAATTAAAAAACTACAAATAACAATATAAGTAAACCCAATTAAAATTATCATGAAGCTAAATAGAAAACATAAATATGTAAATATGTTGAACTTTGTTTACAGGAATTCAATTTGAAAAATCAACCATAAACCCTACAGGAAAAAATAAAATGAGAACAAATAAATATGTAAAAACTGACCGCCCTTTAAATTTTTTCACGAGAATACTTGCACATTCAAAACAAAACTAGCATTTCAATTTCAAATTTAATAATTCAAAATCACAATCTTACTTATTCCTCAAAGAAAACTTCAAAACTTCTACCCCAAGTAACAGGAAATCTACTCGCCAAGCTACTGGGTTTCGACATGAAAATTTTTATATATCCATTTTTCAAGCCTAAAGAATCATTTCAAAACTAATTTCAATGATATTATGTCAACCGTCGTTTCTTACAGGATATTAAATAATAAACTATTGGACGACTAAATAAATATGTAGCAGGGCTATTTGATCTATTTAAACCTGTGAACCATGAGAATTCATTTCAATACAACTCCGCCGCCCTTTCTGAGCGCGAGGTAGGACTGAACATCTTCATCTGAAAGGCTTCTTACGCGCTTGAAAGTTTCGACATCGGCATACCGAAGTTTGGTTTTCGGATCCCTGTACGAAGTGGGGAACCCCGTAATGTCACAGTAGGTTTTCGGAGGATACCTTGACGGTGGAGATTGGATACTCAAGTATCTGGGCTCATCTGATTTGTAGTTTTCTGATCTGCCTCAAACGATTCCACTCTTTCTTTTCTGAGTTTTCCTTCACCTATGCGGCCTGTACTTTCTTGAATGGCAAAGCAGACGGCAATATGAGATCGGCCTCCAACACCTCTTGCTCCATTCTTCCATCACCCGAAGCTGTCGTTCTACTACCATCATGTTGCCACAGCTTCTTGGATGAATGGGGCGTTTCGTTGGTGGCCATTGCTTAACTCGTAAATACTGTCAATGATCTCGCAAGTGTTGTTTTGATGACAGAGAATTTTTATTGAATATAATATATCTGTTTTCAGCTTCTTCATGGGCCGTTTATGAACCCTAGTATCGAGGGCATTTGTGGATTCTGGCAACGCTTTGTTTCCATCAAATTTGAGTCTACGGTTTTACTTCTATTATTTTATTTTTATTTTTATAAAACCATTACAAGTTAAGAATATCCATAAGAAATTGGAGATGAATCTCTATGATTAAGAATTTGTTGTTATTTTATTCATGCATTATTTATGTATTTATTTAGAACATAGTATTAACTAAAAAAATTTCACTAAATTTTTTTATATTTTGGTAGAGCAAAGATATTGTACTTAATGCACTTTTACTAATTATGCAAAATACTATGAGATTCTGTTTTGATCTCCTTATTAACCCATGACCATATTAGTTGTAAGAGTGCTACAACTAATAACTATAAGGGTACTAGATGGAAAGGACAATTAAAAGAAATTTTAGGCTAAAAGTGTCCACTAAATTTTAATATACATAATATGTAAACCAATCAAAATCCTTTAAATTTAAAAAGAGGTACATGTAAATATTGTAAATATTGTGGAAGAAGAAAAAAAACTACTTTTTTTATTTTTTAATTTTAATTGTAAACACTCTTTAGATGTGGAATTAAATAATACATTCAATGAGTACCTATTACCCATACTTATGAGAACACCCACATTGCTAAAAATTGAAGAAACATTAAAAGAGTATGTTGAACATGTTTTTTAAATGTATCTTCAATTATCAAAGTGAGTATTCTTGGCACTACACATAATGGGTACTAGTTGCATGTGTAAGTTAATTTCACATTTACTAAGTGTCTACAATTGAAATTTGAGTAAACTTATAAGGAGATCACCCAAAAATACAATTAAAAAAAATTTCTTCCCCTCAAAAATTCATAATTTCTTTTTTGTGACCTTGAGAGGACTACATCTTCATCATGTCCAATATATCACCCCAATATGGTCACGGAATTGAAGGGGTGACTTCAGTCTTAACAAAGCACCCTAGCACCGGGCGCAGTGGACCAAAATTCATGATTATTATTTCAACTATTATTTCATTACTTCTCATTAGGAGGCCACTTTTAGGGTAAAATTTCCTCTAATGAGAGCACAAGATAAGCAGTCACTCATTCCACTAGTCACAAGAAAATGAGACAAGCTAAATTGTTTGGGCTACTTTGTCTTCCAACACGCTGTTATCGGGAAAACTAGTGTCCATTCAGAGCTGCTAGTCCCACTAAGACAGGTAGCTATCTTAGAAACAAATAGATTAAAGTTACTTGTGTTTCCCTTTATGAGAGATAGATGAGAGAGAAGTAGAGAGTACCAACCTCAGTCTTTCGCTAGTCTCCTTGCTTGTTTCCTCCCTCCTTTGATAGAGCTTTCACCACTCCTTCCTCCCTTGCCCGCTTCAAAGAACACATGTAGAGTCGAGGCAACAAAATACCATCAAAGCATACAGATCTATAACCATAAATAATGTAGGATCAAATGTACATTAACCATATAAATGCATATACAAATACAAGATTCGGAGATATACAAGCATATGGAGGAAAACTCAAATAGCTTTATTGATAGACATAGTAGAAGAGAGGATTACAACCAAGCTCTCTGATCTAGCATCATCCTCCTAGCATGAAAGCCCTCTTCACCTCATACAAAGCAATATCACCCAACAATGTCTTCAAAGAGAAATCGACAACACTTCCTTGCAAATTACAAAATTCCAGCCTTTGGATCTCTAGGATGAGGGATCCATATATAGATGTTTACAAGAGAGTGAGTGAGCTTCCGGGATTTTGATTAGTGTCATTTCACTGATAGTTCTTGGTTCCACTTGGAGAATTCATATCTCTTACTCATTTGTGGGCGAATTCAGAGAGGCAAGTGTCATATGAGCAATTTCTAGAAGATTCTTTGAGTTTCCACCTAGAAAATTTCTTCTGCCATTTGTCTGCTCTCACTCATCGCACCCTACATAAGGGCTTTCCAGTATGCATCGCACCCTATGCATGGATCAGTCTGTATGGTCTAGTTTTGACGAGTACTGAGTAGTTGTTCATGGAGAACATCAAGGAGATGATGTAATCAGCTGACCTTTCTCCTTTAGTGTATGAAACAACACTTTTAGGGGTTTAGAGGCCCTTGGTTTATGGACATATGTGATTGGGGTTGTAGTGCCCAAATATGTCTATAACAATTGCCCCCTAGAGCATGAGGTCATAAATCTTTTCATGTCGATTGAAATGCTTTATAATGAGGATTCGAGGTTTTTCGAACTAGAAAGTGACTTGTAATAAGATACAATACAATACATTATCTTCGCAATATTTTCATGATCTAACTAAGGTGGGCATTCCCATGCTCAACTTTATAAATTCATATTCATGTACATAAGAGATAGAATCGTCTGTGTGGCAGAGTGATGATTCTGGTAGAGCCATCATCCTTTAGTTTGGATGATTATCTGTGCAGCTATGATGTACATTTGATGTCTTTATTTTCATGAATATATCGCAGCCTGGATGGATGAAACTAGATCTGGGGTCTTCAAACTCGTTCAATCTTCGCCCGAAGTACAAGTCGATCCATGTGAAAAGATGTTATGATTCTGAACATGAAAAGACATCACCTAATTACCAGCCAATGTTGTAAGTTGTTAACAGGTGCAAGAGAAATAACCGATAATGATGATGACCCTCAAGGCACTATAATACAATTCACGTGGTGTTAATACATTGGTTGATGTTGAACACCATGTAAAATCTTTTAGTCGAAGGCCGTTGATGTAAACCTATCGCTGGAAGTGAGAAACTTGCCATTGAGGCGTGCAAGCTTCAAAGTACTGAAAGGGTTATTCCTAAGTCGACTTCTCGGATAATGAGGTGATGTTGACAAGAAGTGACCCATCGTAGGAGGGCCTTAATGAATCGCACATCTACGACACAGAACAGAGAAAATGATTTTGTGGAGGTGAAAACAATCTGATGATACAAGGTTCAAGGTGGCGGTCATGGAAAATGGAGAGTGAAGGTATTGCAGCGGATGAGGCGTTAGCTAAGTTGGTGAATTCTCCGAGCGACTTCTCTTGAGCATATCAACGACACTGAAATGGATTGGTACCATTAACCCCAAGGTGGATGGTACGACAGACCAATGGTGATATGGCCGGTGAACGGAATAACCCAACCTCACTCAATCGTGGTGGCGGAGTGAAAGTGTCATGTTCAAGAGCAACCTGCTACCAATGAAACTATTCAATTTTTCTTCCCGTTTTCCCGAGTCATTGCTGACGAGTACCTCTTTATTTTTGTTAAGCTTGAGGAGGATAACATATGCTTGTTCTATAATTTTCCCTTCGGGCAAACCTGTCGCTATGTTTTAACGAGCCTAGCGACAACGAAACTCGCTCTTGTCTGCATGGACAAGTTTGTTGCTATTGTTTTAACGACTTTAACGATAAAGATAACTCGGTCCTTTTCAATTTTAGAGAGTCTAAAAGGGTATGGAAAGAAAACTCGAGTAGTCCTTTTTCGTAATGTAATCCCTTCAGTCTCAAAAAGTATAAAATAATAGGAAAGGGATGAATTTTCGATAGTTTTAATGAGCCAAACAAGACAAGCACTCGATATTTTTGTGTAAGTCCAAAAAGATTAAAATCTACATGAGGGATGGCACTTTTAATCGCTTTAATGAGCTTGAGAGGCCAATTGCTAAGCAATATTTTCATATTTTACAAGTCAGATGATAAGAGCTTAAGGGAGACTCGTTTTTTTTTTAGGAACAAGTGATGTGTTTGGATAGCAACTGGTTCTAGGTAAGGTTTGGAACTTTTTAATCACGGTAGTGTAAAGAAGGTGGCTAATAGAATCACTCATCACAGCTGTTCCTCAAAAGGGTAAATAATCAAATGGATGCGTATGATCGGCTAAAAAAGAGTGGAGGTGACGGTGAGAACATGACCAGGGTTCAAAAGCTGATAATTATGCAATCGCAATGGTTATTTACTTAAGGTGGGTTAATTTTTTAATGAGCTTAAACTCTAGGGGAACTTTTGCACACTGCTAGGTTTATTTTTTAACGAACCTGAACTTTGCGTAAAACTTCTCGTGGCTAGGTTTATTTTTTAACGAGCTTGAACTTTGTGTGAAACTACCCATGCCAGTCATATAATAAGGATGTCACATTAGTAGGTTCATTTTTTAGGGAGATTTCTCCATGCGCAACTTTGGTCTTGGAGCCTTTCGTTATGCAAGCTAGGAATGACCAACCTACAAGTTTAAAGGGTTAAGAATCTACAAATTAAGAAAATAAATTGTCTTTTTTCACTTGCACG
This sequence comes from Pinus tabuliformis, assembly GCA_031772625.1. Taxonomy (NCBI): domain Eukaryota; kingdom Viridiplantae; phylum Streptophyta; class Pinopsida; order Pinales; family Pinaceae; genus Pinus; species Pinus tabuliformis. Next base: position 200,626,123 of record CM062810.1, on the reverse strand, counting down.
CAAAACGGTTTGCATGCCCCTAGGTATAACGTAGAGTTTCCACGTCACCATATGGAAGTTCTTGCATTAGCAAGATTGTTTCATCCGTGTCACACACAAAACACTTCCTTAGCGATGTCCATTGAAATGGACAGAGGTGACTATTGTCAGTGCCAAACACATAACCTTTGATGGGGAAATCTTTTTCTAGTCCAAATACATTTTCCTAGATGGACAGGGGTATCACACTAGTCATATTCCTATGTGGAAACCTACCTTATAACTAGGGTTTTCCTATCGAAGTAGACGAGGGTGCATGCCTCCTGGTGTTATAGACATTTTTGTGCCTAACAGCATGAAGCATGAAATATCAATAATCTAAGGGATCCAAAGTCCCTAAACATGTTGTTATAGACATTTTTGTGCCTCGCGTCATGGAGCATGAAATGTCGATAATTACAGGGATCCTCAGTCCCTAAACATGTTGTTCTTACCCCTAAAAGAACAAGGTCATGAAACAACAGCACTTCCAATCAGTTCTCCACCTGAAAACACTTCAAAACAGGCTTATTTTGGATCATATCAGCTGCTTAACTGAGCTTCGGCGCTGTAATGCAACTGTCCCACTCTGTACCTGCGCTGGAAGTCAAAAGTAATGAAGGCTACCTGCGCTGGGCGAGATTGGCCAAGTGGCACAGTCATCCTGCAAGGTGTCAACTGCCCAGGAAGCTTACAAACTGACACTTGGTTCATCAGATTCGCCTTGTGATGAGTAAGAGGTACTTGATCACCATGTGTAACCAAGGATCTCCAAGTGGACTCAAGAACTGAAGATTAACTGAAGAGGGAGAGGACACAAGGCAGCTTCATGTCAGTCTCAAGCTGACTCATCCTCTCTTCTTCTATCCTATATATAGAGCTCTTCTATGAGGTCTAAGGAGGCTGGAATTTTGTATAAGCAAGGAGGTGATGTTGGTATACTGCCAGGATTATTGGGTGATTGTTTTACTAGAGGTGAAGAGGAGAGTTCTTGCTGCCGAGGAAGTGCTGCTGGATTGGAGCCATCATCATTGGTTGTAACTTCCTCTGGAACCCTGTTACGTTTTATCAATAAAGTTTGCATGTTCTCCTATATACTTGTTTTACATAGATGTTTTGTGTTTACATGTATATTTGATGCACCCTAATCCATGCTTCAGTTATGAGTACATGTATCTTGTAGTTTGCTCTCTTGTTTTGTGCAGGTTCTGTGTGTAGCTGGATCGGCTAGGAGAGCAAAGAGCTGGGAATGGGATACAAAGAGAGAAGGATTAGGATCGACTAAGCGAAAGACACCAGGTTGGTTGACCTTCTTTCCATTCTCTCTATACTTCTATAAAGTGGAACATGAAAACTTTATCTTCTGTTGTTGCTAAAGACTGTCACCTTTAGAGTAGGGTTAGTGTCATCTGCATCGGATACTTTTCCCCACAACAAACTGGCGACTCCGCTGGGGAACCCAGTATCTTGTTGGTGTTTGTAGTATTTTGCTATTCATTTCTTGAAGAAAAGAGTACCAAATCGAAAAGCTTTTGACTATATCAAAAGCGAAGTAGAGGGACTACTACTCTTGCTCTTTGCTGAGCAGATTCAAGATTTGAAGAGCTTATCTACAAAAGACTCTTTACTCTTTGTGATAGATCTTCATCCTCTTGATCATCCCTTAGCCTGTACTTGACCTATAGCTTTTTATTTTCGCAAAAACAGTGCATTTTTGAGCTTTTTATGACCCGGAATTCTTTATAGACGAAACTCTCGTGAGTCAGTGCAGGCTGTACACAGGCAGCCTGCATTACAGCGCAGGTACTCCCTTCGGGAACTGCGCTGAGAGTAGAATTGGCAGACTAGAACCTGCGCTGGTCCAGTTAGCCCTTGTCTAGCTCAGTCTTCCTATTGTGTCTTGGCCCTGTTTGCACTTGTTTTTGGCTGATTGCTTGCTGGTTATTGTACTTGCTGTAAGCCACTTCTCCTTGACATTATTCCGCCTCAGTTGTGTGATGAAACTGTGAATGTTCTTTCAGTATTTCTTGTTTCAGTTACAGTTTCCCATTGTGAAAAGCGAACCAGTATAGCTGTGGCCTCTTAGATCCTGAACTGTAAAAGTGTCTTTGTGATCTTATGAGCTAGTGTCATTACTGTTCATGGCTATTTGAGTTTGTTTGCTTTTCATTTTTATGGTTTGAATCTACACTTTTCCTTTGTTTAAACAAGTCTATCATAAGGTGTCTTTTTGATTGTGGACAAGCTTGTTTATTTCTACTTGAAAGTTGATTCAAAAATCATACAACAGTTTCCTTTTGTTAGCATCAACATTAAGGATAACGAAAAGAAATACATGCATTGTGCATTTTGCATTTGACTGTGTGCTTGACGATTTAGGAAAATGTGCATTTTAGTGTGTGTTCTTTGATCTGTGGAAAATGTTGTGTCTTTCTTTTCCCTCAAGTAGATTAAGGTTTTCAAAGTTGAAAGATTGAAAAGATTTGCTTCTCATTCTTAGATTGCATATAGGAAGTTGTATATATACATCTCGTGGCGAACCTGAAAGGTAAACTGTTAAGAAAGATCAACATTAAAATAAACTCAATTTACATAACAACGCTTTGGAATTTAACGCAAACATCTAGAGGTCTAGGTAGAGACGTGTTCCGGTGTCGTTAAACATAGTGACTGTCGATCTCTACGAAGGTGGGTGATTCCTCCTGAGAGTCGGTAGCACTAACACGGACTTGACCTCCCGCGTACCGTCGCGTATATTGGGAGACCCCTATAGGCTTTTATCCTTTATCCTTAGGAAACCGTGTCGGCCGCCCTACTGATCGCGATGCAGTGAACACAGCATTCACGAAGATCGACCACCCGTACCGTAAATCGTATTCTGTGGTTTCGCGAAAGGTTTGGCACACCCTCTGCCTAGATCTCCAGAGCAGTTTCTTTTGGCCTTTTTCAAACTCTATAACTGAAAAAGTCCAACCGAGCATTTGTCACTTCGGGCTCGTTAATACATCGAAGGCGACTAGAGTCATCTTTAGCTTTTTCTCGACTTTTAAAACATGAAAAAGCAAGTTTGTGTCTAAAAGCGTCGTTAATAAAATTTATTTTAAGCGGAACATAATCACCTGTTATTCCCACGTTGATCTTTCAGTTGAAAAGTATGGAGCCCACCAACCAAGGAAGTAACCTTGGCGGAAGTCCAAATCCCTTCTCCTCTTGGGGAGATGTTGGTGCGCCTCATATGGCTACATTGTCGCTTCCAGGATTGACAATCGGCCTTCCTGTATGGCTCTTTTCAACTAATGTAGTCCAAATCGCCACTAATCCTGAGCAGTCGAATCAACAGTCAGAACAATCTAGAACTACCCACCAGCCTTCCACTTCTTATGATACTTCCTCTGATCCTTCATCTTCACAAGGTAGAGCTGGCAAAAGTCAGCCTCCCAAAGGGAAGAAGGAAAAGAAGAAGAAAGAAAAGAAGCAGAAGGAGCCTTTGGCGAAGGCGACTGGGGGCAAGCAGAAGAAAGCTGACAGAAACCCACACACTGCACCGACCGGGCCTAAATCGCCATGTGTCATTTGCAAAGGGATCCACTTCCATCGTGATTGTCCTTGTATTCCCCGGATATTAAGGGACTGGTCCCCAAGGTTGCACAATCCGGTAGCATCAACCTCTGGTTGTCAAGTTGATTGCATTCCGTCGACTAGCGAGAGTGAAGGACGAAGAAGGGGACCAAGATCACCCTGTCTATTGTGTGAAGGTCATCATGCCATCCACAAATGTCCATTCTTAGATGAGGCCAAGAGAGTTTTGGAAGATCGCCCGGTGTCACCGGTGCGACTTCCTCCTGGATATCAAAAACTCGCACCTAATCCCTCGATAGTTGAAAATCCAGTTGAACCACTCAAGTGGTCAACTGAAGTGTCGGTCATTGAGAATGAACCTACTAAATCCAGACCAGACGAAAGTCTAAAGCTCGATACGGCAGTTGGCTCGGTTCTTCCTTCAGAGGTTCTATCGTCCAATGACTCCGTCATTGAAGACCCGTCTTCAAATGACACTGTCGTTGAAGAGTCATCTTCATGCGACACCCTCACTGATGAGAACAAGAATGACACCATCCAGGTTCTCTTCATCAGCACCGACTCCGATGAGCATCACGGCAATGCGCCCATTCCTTTGTCGCAGGAAGGAACATCATCAGAGTCATATCCGGCCATATATTCGGTCCCACCACCAAGCAACCTGGTTGTATCCTTTGATTGGAATCAACTAGGCAGACCCCGGTTACCAGCCAGTATACCATTCAGAATCATTGTCCAGATCTATAGAATGATTATGGCTGGTACTATCATTGATGAAGGGGCGTCTGTGAGTATCCTTTCCTCTGTTGCTTGGAAAGCACTGGGTTCCCCAGCGCTTTTACCTGAGTTGAGAAATCTCTCAGGTTTTGATAAAGGAACCAGTCGACCATTAGGGATCCTCCCCGATGTACCTGTTACATTGAAAGGGAAGACCGTCAGGATGAACGTGTTGGTAGTTCAAGGACCCTTGGATTATAACCTACTCCTTGGACGCGACTATATTTATTGCATGGGAGCGATAGTCTGCTCACTCTTTAGAGTAATGTGTTTTCCACACGAAGGAAGGGTGGTCAAGCTCGTAGACCAACTTTCATTTCCGGGATCTCGCATCGCAAATAGTCAAATACCAATCCTAAATGGTCTGTTCACTCAAGATTCGCCTCCACCCCCGGTCCTCCTTCCCGATGAGCGCGAGTGATTCGGAAAGAAAGACTAGGACCCAGGGGGCATGCACCCTGGTCTGCTTCGGGCAGAAGAAACTCCGGGTATAAGACAGAATTTCCGCAGAAGAACATGACTAGTCCGTACCCCGTCCGTAGGAAGTGGGGTTGTTCTGGAATAATGATCTTTTGTTAAAGTTATGTGTTTGGGAATCATTCACCTTTGTCTAAAAAAGTGGGCGATGCCCAAGTAGGAATTCCCTTATCGCAACAAGTAGTCACCATCTTTAAATTCAAGCCTCGCCCATCGAAACATATGTTTTGAAGGATAAGCAGGGGCAGTCTACTAAGAAGGAGACCGTATTGTTGTGACAGAGGGTAACCATCTTTGGACAACCCAATGATAGACACCGCCGAAGAAAGAGATTGATTTGCGGCAGCGAATAGAACCACTCTTCGGATAATAAGAAAGAGGCAAGCCTCCCTCAATAATACCAATGTTTTGTCTTTGAGTAGTGTTCTTCTATTGTCACAAATAGCTGTTTGTTAAAAGTGGGCCGACGAGAAGCCTGAGTACTGCGTAAGACCCCTTAAAATAACGAGAAGACAAGTATCGTTAGCATTAGATTAGCAAGATGACAAGTAAGTGTGAACACCAAAAGAAAAACAGAAGTAGGGGAGAGGAGGGGCAGCCTCGAAATTCTATCCTATACCTGGGGGCATGCAAACTTTCTGGAGTGCAAGCTAGGGGCGGTTATTTATCTAGTTTTAAGATTAGCCGTTTCCAAACTTGCATGAAAGAAAGCCTGTGGGGCAAAAGTAAAATTTGCCAAAAGAGAGCATAGCTGTGGTAAGGCATAAGCTCTATAAAAATTGGTCCTTACGAGAGGCGTTCTTCATATGACTGGTATATCGAGCAGTTTTAGCATATAGTTCATGCTCGTTAAAAAATAAACGCAAATCCGAGCAGTTTTAGGACTGAATTTAAGCTCGTTAAAAAATAGAAAAGTGTGAGCAAAAGTTTCCCCCAGAGTTCAAGCTCATGGAAAAAATGAACCGGTAAATAACCTTTTGAGATCGTAAATTCATCAGCCATAAGAACCTTGATCGTGTTTTCATCCATCGCCTCCACTGTTCATTTGGCCGATCATTCACTTCCATTTGTGTGTTTACCTCTTTTGAGAAATAGCTGCGAAGAGTGATTTCACCTAGCCATCCTTGTGACACTGCCGTGATTGGAAATTCCAACCTATACCTGGAATCTGTAGCTATCCCTGTTTATCACTCGTTCCTCAAAAGACGAGTCTTCTTTCAACTCTTTTCAATGACTCGTAAAATATGAAAAGTTTGCCGAGTTTTGGCCTTCCAGCTCGTTAAAAGACCGGAACGCTATCCCTCCTCTAAATTTTAATCTTTTTGGACCTCAGGGATTATTGCACAAAAGGATCGAGCGCTTGTCTTGTTCGGCTCGTAAAAGTACCGAATAGCCATCCCTTCTGTATTGTTTTATACTTTTTTGGACTTAAGGGATTTGCTGACGAAAAAGGAATTGTGGAGTTAACTTTCTGTACCTTTTTAGACTCTCTAAAAATGAAAAGGACCGAGTTTTCTTTGTCGTTAGACTCGTTAAAATGATTAAATAGCGACAAACTTGTCTTTAGACGAGAACGAGTTTCCCTATTGCTAGGCTCGTTAAATCATAGCGATGGGCTTGCCCGAAGGGCAGGTTATAGAACAAGCATATGTTATCCTCCTCAAGCTTGACAAAAATAAAGAGGTACTGGTCAGAAATGACTGGGGAAAAATTGGGAGAACATCAAAGTTTAAAGGTAGCAAGTCACTCTTGAACATGACACTTTTCCTCCGTACCATATCGGGTTGGGTTGTTTCTTTCACCGGTCTCATCACCATGGTCCTCGCCACACCATCCACATTTGGGGTAATGCTACCGATCCATCGCATCAGTGTCGTTATATGTTCAAGAGGGGTCATTCTGGAAGTGTCAACTGTGTCCCATCCACTACCATACATTATCCTTCATCCATTCATGATCGCCACCCTGAATCATATTTCACAGTTTGTTTTCACCTCCACTAAAGTCATTAGCTTCGTTCCGTGTCATTGATGTGGGATTAAATAAGGCCCTCCTTTGACGGATCACTTCTTGTCGACTTCAGCTCATTATCCAAGAAGTTGATCTAGGAACACCCCCATCAGTACTTTGAAGCTTGCATGCCTCAATGGCAAGTTTCTCACTTCCGGCGACAGGTATACATCAATGACCTTCGACCAGAAGATTTTGCGTGGCGTTCGACGCCAAGTCCTTCTTTCACGCCACATGAATTGTACTGCAGTACCTTGAGGGTCATCGTCATTATTGGTGATTCCTCTCGCGCTTGTTAATGGTTTTCATTATTGACCGGTAATCAAGCGATGTCTTTCCATGTTCGACTTCAACGCAATTCTCACATGGATCGACTTGTACTTAGAGTGAAGATCGAACGAGTTTGAAGACCCCAGATCTAGTTTCATCCATCCAGGCTGCGATATATATTCAGGAAATATAAAAGCATTTGTCGTGTACATCATTGCAGCAGATGATCATCCTATTCAAAGGGTGATAGTTTCAGCAGAAAATTATCAGTCTATCTTCAGACGATCGTCTGTCATATGTACCAAAATGTATTTATAGAAAGCTGAGCATGGGAATGCCCGCCTCAGCTAGATCATGAGAATAATGATGAATGAAAAATAATGTATTGTATTGTATTGTATTACAGGGCACTCTCCTCAGCACTGGAACGAACTTCGGATCCTCTAGCTAAAGCATTTCACCCGATAAACGGCCTCATACTTTAGGGGGCAACTGTTATAGACATTTTTGTGCCTCGCATCATGGAGCATGAAATGTCGATAATTACAGGGATCCTCAGTCCCTAAACATGTTGTTCTTACCCCTAAAAGAACAAGGTCATCAAACAACAGCACTTCCAATCAGTTCTCCACCTGAAAACACTTCAAAACAGGCTTATTTTGGATCATGTCAGCTGCTTAACTGAGCTTCTGCACTGTAATGCAACTGTCCCACTCTGTACCTGCGCTGGAAGTCAAAAGTAATGAAGGCTACCTGCGCTGGGCGAGATTGGCCAAGTGGCACAGTCATCCTGCAAGGTGTCAACTGCCCAGGAAGCTTCCAAACTGACACTTGGTTCATCAGATTCGCCTTGTGATGAGTAAGAGGTACTTGATCACCATGTGTAACCAAGGATCTCCAAGTGGACTCAAGAACTGAAGATTAACTGAAGAGGGAGAGGACACAAGGCAGCTTCATGTCAGTCTCAAGCTGACTCATCCTCTCTTCTTCTATCCTATATATAGAGCTCTTCTATGAGGTCTAAGGAGGCTGGAATTTTGTATAAGCAAGGAGGTGTTGTTGGTATACTGCCAGGATTATTGGGTGATTGTTTTACTAGAGGTGAAGAGGAGAGTTCTTGCTGCCGAGGAAGTGCTGCTGGATTGGAGCCATCATCATTGGTTGTAACTTCCTCTGGAACCCTGTTACTTTCTATCAATAAAGTTTGCATGTTCTCCTATATACTTGTTTTACATAGATGTTTTGTGTTTACATGTATATTTGATGCACCCTAATCCATGCTTCAGTTATGAGTACATGTATCTTGTAGTTTGCTCTCTTGTTTTGTGCAGGTTCTATGTGTAGCTGGATCGGCTAGGAGAGTAAAGAGCTGGGAACGGGATACAAAGAGAGAAGGATTAGGATCGACTAAGCGAAAGACACCAGGTTGGTTGACCTTCTTTCCATTCTCTCTGTACTTCTATAAAGTGGAACATGAAAACTTTATCTTCTGTTGTTGCTAAAGACTGTCACCTTTAGAGTAGGGTTAGCGTCATCCGCATCGGATACTTTTCCTATATACTTGTTTTACATAGATGTTTTGTGTTTACATGTATATTTGATGCACCCTAATCCATGCTTCAGTTATGAGTACATGTATCTTGTAGTTTGCTCTCTTGTTTTGTGCAGGTTCTGTGTGTAGCTGGATCGGCTAGGAGAGCAAAGAGCTGGGAACGGGATACAAAGAGAGAAGGATTAGGATCAACTAAGCGAAAGACACCAGGTTGGTTGACCTTCTTTCCATTCTCTCTGTACTTCTATAAAGTGGAACATGCAAACTTTATTGATAGAAAGTAACAGGGTTCCAGAGGAAGTTACAACCAATGATGATGGCTCCAATCCAGCAGCACTTCCTCGGCAGCAAGAACTCTCCTCTTCACCTCTAGTAAAACAATCACCCAATAATCCTGGCAGTATACCAACAGCACCTCCTTGCTTATACAAAATTCCAGCCTCCTTAGACCTCATAGAAGAGCTCTATATATAGGATAGAAGAAGAGAGGATGAGTCAGCTTGAGACTGACATGAAGCTGCCTTGTGTCCTCTCCCTCTTCAGTTAATCTTCAGTTCTTGAGTCCACTTGGAGATCCTTGGTTACACATGGTGATCAAGTACCTCTTACTCATCACAAGGCGAATCTGATGAACCAAGTGTCAGTTTGGAAGCTTCCTGGGCAGTTGACACCTTGCAGGATGACTGTGCCACTTGGCCAATCTCGCCCAGCGCAGGTAGCCTTCATTACTTTTGACTTCCAGCGCAGGTACAGAGTGGGACAATTGCATTACAGCACAGAAGCTCAGTTAAGCAGCTGACATGATCCAAAATAAGCCTGTTTTGAAGTGTTTTCAGGTGGAGAACTGATTGGAAGTGCTGTTGTTTGATGACCTTGTTCTTTTAGGGGTAAGAACAACATGTTTAGGGACTGAGGATCCCTGTAATTATCGACATTTCATGCTCCATGACGCGAGGCACAAAAATGTCTATAACACATGTTGTTCCTACCCCTAGAGGAACAAGGTTAGCAAACCACAGCACTGAAAATCAGTTCTCCACGTGAAAACACTCAAAAACAAGCGATTTATGGATCATGTCAGCTGCTCCACTGAGCATCTGCGTTGAATGTCAACTGCTCCACTCTGTACCTGCACTGAATGTTAAAAGCAATGAAGGCTACCTGCGCTAGGCGAGATTGGCCAAGTGGCACAGTCATTCTGCAAGGTGTCAAATGCCCAGGAAGCTTCCAAAATGACACTTGGATCAGGGAATTCACCTTGTGATGAGTAAGAGGATCTAGATCTCCAAGTGGAAGCAAGAAACTCCAAGTGGACTCAAGAACTGAAGAATAACTGAAGTGGGAGAGGACACTAGTCAGCTTCATGCCAGTCTCAAGCTGAATCATCCTTTCTCCAAAACTCCTATATATAGAGCTCTCTCATGAGGTCTATGGAGGCTGGAATCTTGTGTATGTAAGGAAGTGCTGTTGGTTTGAGTATAGAACTATTCGGTGATTTTCTTGAAGGAGGTGAAGAGGAGATTTCTTTCTGCTGGGAGGTGTTGCTGGATTGGGCCTCTTATGGTTGTAACACTCTCAGAACTTTACTTCTTCCATTAATAAAGCATTTGAGGTTCTTCTATATGCATGTGTCTCAATGGTGTATTGATGCTTGTATATTTGATTTATTCTAATCCTTGAATCAATTATGGATGTATGCTTCTTGTAGTTTCCTTTTCTTGTGCTTTTACAAGATCTTTGTGTAGCTGGGCCAGTGAAAGAGCAAGGAGCTGGGAGCAAGCAGCAAAGAGGGAAGATTGGATCAACCATTAGCGGAAGATAACGGTTAGTGGATCCCTTTCTCCTCTCTCTCTCATCTCATAAAGAAGTAATCTTGAATAGCTTTGTATTCAGTTGTTGCTGAGGTACTATCACCCTTAGAGTGGGATAGGGTCATTCCATATTGGATACTTTTCCCAACAACAAATTGGTGACTCCACTGGGGATCGTATCTTGTTGGTTATTTGTGTTTTTGCTATTCACTTCATAAACAAAGGGAGTACCGAATCGAACTGTATTTGGATGTTTCAAATACAAAGTAGAGGGCAGCTACTCTAGCTCAGTTTCTGGGCAAGTTTATGATTTGAAGAGCTGATTCACAAGGACTCTAATAAGCTCTTAGTGATAGCTTTTTATCCTCCTTTTCATCCCTTAGTGTGTACTTGATTGATAACTTCTGATTTGAGCAAAAACTGTGAATTTTTTAGCAATCTGTGACCCGGAAACCAAGAGAAACGAAAGTTTCGTTCTTCAGTGCAGGTTGTGTGAAGGCTGTCTGCATTTCAGCACAGTTCCCGAAGGGGCTACCTGCGCTGAAGGTCAAATTGCCTGTGTACCACCTGCGCTGGACTAGTTTTGCCTAGTGCTACTGGGGTTTCCTGCTGTTTCTTGCCCTGTTTTCACTCTTGTTTTGTTGCCTATTACCAGTCAATGTGCCTATCTGAAACCAACTTTCCTTGTCACTATTCCGCCTCGGTTGTATAAAGAAACTGTGTTTGTTCTTTGTGTATTTCTTGTACATTTACAGTTTCCCATAACGAAATTGAACTAGTCTTGCTGTGGCCTCTTAGATCTAGACCTGTGATTAAGTGTCGTTTTTGATCTTAAGAGTTAGTTTATTTGCTGTTCATAGCTGATTGAGCTTTCACTTCTGTCATCTGGTTTGAATTTATATATTTCTAGTGTCGAAACAAGTAAATCTTAAGGTGTCTTTTGATTTTGGACAAGCTTGTTTGCTTTCACTTGAAATTGAATTCAAAGTTATACAAGAGCTTTCTTTTTGTGTCACACAAACATTAAGAAAGAGAAAAGAAATACTTGCATTGTGCATGTGCATTATGACAGTTTGCATGTTGATTTAGGGAAAATGCATTACTGTGTGCTCTATGATCTGTGTGAAAAGGTGTTATCTTTCTTTTCCCTCAGTAGTTAAGATTTTCAAAGTTGAAAGATTGAAAAGCTTGCTTATCATCTTAGAATGCATTTAGGAGTGTTACTATACATCTCGTGGTGATCCATAAAGGCAAACTGCTAAACAAGATCAACCGTAAAATAAATTGAATTTACATAACAACGCATTGAAACATAACGCAAACATAGAGAGGTCTAAGCTAGAGACGTGTTCCGGCGTCGTTAAACGTGATATCTTAGCGTTGAGTGGTTGGGTGATTCCTCCACGGTGAAGCGATAAGTATCAATACGGACTTGTGCTCCCACGTACCGTCGCGTATATATTGGGATACCCCTATAGGATCAAAGCCTTTATCCATAGGAAACCGTGTTGGCCGCCCTACTGATCGCAATGCAGTGAACACAGCATTCACGAAGATCGACCACTCGTACCGTAAAACGTATTCTGTGGTTTTGCGAAAAGTTTGGCACACCCTCTGCCTAGAACTCCAGAGCAGTTTCTTTTGGCCTTTTTCAAACTCTATAACTGAAAAAGTCCATTCGAGCATTTGTCACTTCGGGCTCATTAAAACATCGAAGGAGACTAGAGTCATCTTTAGCTTTTTCTCGACTCTTAAAAAGTGAAAAAGCAAGTTGTGTCTAAAGCGTCGTTATAAAATTTATTTTAAACGGAACATAATCACCTCCTATTCCTGCGTTGATCTTTAGGTTGAGAACATGGAACGCCCCTACCAAGGAATTCCACAAGATGGAAATCCTAGTCCTTTCTCCTCTTGGGGAGAAATTGGTGTGCCCCACATGGCCACATTGTCGCTTCCAGGACTGGCAATTGGCCTGCCTATTTGGCTATTCTCAACCAATGTAGTTCAGAACACCACGGTTCCTGAACAGTCGAGTCAACAGTTAGATGAGTCTAGAGCTGCCCACCAACCTTCTACTTCCTATAACTCTTCCTCCAATCCTTCATCTTCAAAAAGTAGAGCTGGCAAAAGCCAAGCTCCCATGGAGAAGAAGGAAAAGAAGAAGAAAGAGAAGAAGAAGAAGGAGCCTAAGGCGACTGGGGGCAAGCAAAAGACATCTAACAAAAATCCACACACAGCACAGACCGAGCCTAAATCGCCATGCGTCATATGTAGAGGAGACCACTTCCATAGAGATTGTCCCTGTATTTCCTGGATACTAAGGGACAGGTCCCCTCGGTTGCACAATTCGGGAGCATCAACCTCTGATAGCCATGTTGAATGCTTACCGTCAACTAGCGAAAGTGAAGGTTCAAGACGAAAGGGGGGAGTAAGATCCCCCTGTAGACTGTGTGAAGGCGATCACGCCATCCACCATTGTCCCTTCTTAGACGAAGCCAAGAGAGTTTTGGAAGATCGCCCGGTTTCACCGTTGAGACTTCCTCCTGGATACAAAAAACTCGTGCCAAGTCCTTCATTGGTTGAAAACACAGCTGGCCCGCTCAAGTGGTCAGCTGAAGCGTCAGTCATTGAAAATGAACCTACTGAATCCAGACCAGACGAAAGTCTAAAGGTCGATACGGCAGTTGACCCGGTTCTTCCTTCAGAGGTTTCATCCTCAAATGACACCGTCACTGAAGATTCATCTTCAAATGACACCCTCACTGAAGAGAATAAGGATGACACCATCCAGATTCTTTTCATCAACACAGATTCTGATGAGCATAAGGGCAATGCGCCCATTCCTTTATCGCAGGAAGGAACATCGTCAAGATCGTATCCGGCCGTGTATTCGGTCCCACCACCAAGCAACCTGGTTGTGTCCTTCGATTGGAACCAACTGGGCAGACCCCGGTTACCAGCCAGTATACCATTCAGAATCATAGTCCAAATCTACAGAATGGTAATGGCTGGAACTATCATTGATGAAGGGGCATCTGTGAGTATCCTTTCCTCTATTGCTTGGAAAGCACTGGGTTCCCCGATGCTTTTGCCTGAGATAAGAAATCTCTCAGGTTTTGACAAAGGAACCAGTCAACCATTAGGGATCCTCCCTAATGTGCCTATTACATTGAAAGCGAAGACCGTTCAATTGAACGTGATGGTCGTTCAAGGACCCTTGGATTATAACCTACTCCTTGGACGAGACTATATATATTGCATGGGAGCTATAGTCTCCTCACTCTTTAGAGTAATGTGTTTTCCACACAAAGGAAGGGTGGTCAAGCTCGTAGACCAACTTTCATTTCCGGGATCACGCATCGCAAATAGTCAAATACCAACCCTCAATGGTCTATTTACTCAAGAAATGTCTCCACCCCCAGTCCTCCTTCGCAATGAATGTGAGTGATTCAGAAAGATGGGACTGGAACCCAGGGGTCATGCATCCTGGTCTGCTTTTGGCAGAGGAAACCTTGGGTATAGGGTAGAATTTCTGCGAAAGAATATGACTAGTCCGTACCCCGTCCGTATTTGGAAGAGGGGCTATTCTGGGATAGGATTCTTTTGTTAAGGTTACTTGTTTGACAAAAATCATTCACCATTGTCTACTTCGGTAGGTAGTGCCGAGGAAATTTTTTCGTTTGATGGTGTTAAAAAAACAATCTTTGGGTAACCAGAAAGAGGCAAGCCACACCCTTTAAAACAAATGTTTTATCGGATAAGTAGGGGTAGCCTTGAAATTGTACTTTATACCTGGGGGCATGCAACCTTTTGGAATACAAGCAAGAGACGACTATTTATTTTTTTAAATTTTTAGGTCCTCCCTTTAAACCTGTAGGTCTAGCCCTTTAAACTCGTAGGATTAGCCGTTTCCGAACTTGCATAAAGAAAGGATGAGAGGGAGCAAAGCTTAGTGAAGATGAAGCTCTATAAAAAATAGAGATCTCACAGAAGACATTTCTTATCTTATGATTGGTATAATCGAGCAGTTTTAGCATAAAGTTCATGCTCGTTAAAAAATAAACGCAAGATCCGAGCAGTTTTAACGCGGTCTTCATGCTCGTTGAAAAATAAATAAAAGCAGTGAGCAATGTTTCCTCCAGAGTTTAAGCTCATTTTTATCTAAAAAAAGAACCTATTCCGGTAAATAACCATTGTGATTGTAAATTTATTAGCCATAAAAAGCCTTGGTCATGTTTGCACTTGCCACCTCCATTCCATTTGGCCGATCGTTCACCCCCATATGATTGTTTACCCATTTTGAGGAAGAGCTGCGAAGAGTGATTTCACTTAGCCATCCCTGTGACACTGCCGTGATTGGAAAATTCCAACTTGTACCTGGAATCTGCTGCTATCCCTGTTTATCACGCGTTCCTCAAAAGACGAGTCTTCTTTGAGCTCTTTGCAATTGACTCGTAAAATATGAAAAGTTTGCCGAGTTTTGGCCTTCCAGCTCGTTAAAAGGACTGGAAGAGCTATCCCTCCTCTAGATTTTAATCTTTTTGGACATGAGGGATTATTGCACAAAAAGGTCAAGCGCTTGTTTTATTCGGCTCGTTAAAGTTATCGAAAACTCATCCCTTCTGTATTGTTTTATACTTTTTCGAACTTAAGGGATTAGATGACGAAAAAGGAATTTTGGAGTTAACTTTTTGTACCTTTTCACACTCTCTAAAAATGAAAAGGACCGAGTTGTCTTTGTCGCCAGACTCGTTAAAATGATTAAATAGCGACAAACTTGTCTTTAGACGAGAACGAGTTTCCCTATCGCTAGGCTCGTTAAAACATAGCGATGGGCTTCCCCGAAGGGCAGGTTATAGAACAAGCATATGTTATCCTCCTCAAGCTTGACAAAAATAAAGAGGTACTGGTCAGAAATGACTGGGGAAAAATTGGGAGAACCTCAAAGCTTTAATGGTAGCAAGTCGCTCTTGAACATGACACTTTGTCCTCCGTATCACATCAGGTTGGGTTGTTTCATTCACCGGTCTCATCACCATGGTCTTCACCAAACCATCCACATTTGGGGTAATGCTATCGATCCATCACATCAGTGTCGTTATATGTTCAAGAGATGTTGTTCAGAAAGAGTCAACCGTGTCCCATCCACTGCCATACATTATCCTTCATCCACCCATGATCGCCACCCTGAATCATATCTCACAGATTGTTTTCGCCTCCACTAAAATCATTAACTCCGTTCCGTGTCACTGATGTGGGATTCATTAAGGCCCTCCTTTGACGGATCGCTTCTTGTCGACTTCAGCTCATTATCCAAGAAGTTGATCTAGGAACACCCCCCCTAGTACTTTGAAGCTTGCATGCCTCAATGGCAAGTTTCTCACTTCCGGCGACAGGTATACATCAATGACCTTCGACCAGAAGATTTTACGTGGTGTTCGACGCCAATTCCTATATTCACACCACGTGAATTGTACTGTAGTACCTTGAGGGTCATTATCATTATCGGTGATTCCTCTCACGCTTGTTAACGGTTTACATTATTGACCGGTAATCAAGCGATGTATTTCCATGTTCGACTTCAGCGCAATTCTCACATGGATCGACTTGTACTTAGAGTGAAGATCGAACGAGTTTGAAGAACCTGGATCTACTTTCATCCATCCGGGCTGCGATATATATTCAGGAAATATAAAGACATTTGATATGTACATTATTGCAGTAGATGATCATCCTACTCAAAGGATGATAATTTCAGCAGAGAATTATCAGTCTACCATCAGACGATCGTCTGTTATATGTACCAAAATGAATTTATAAAGCTGAGCATGGGAATGCCCGCCTCAGCTAGATCATGAAAGCAAAATGAAAAATAATGTATTGTATTTTATTTTATTACAGGACACCTCTCAGCGATTGAATGAACTTTGGATCCTCCTCATAAAGCATTTCACCCGATAAACGACCTGATACTTTAGGGGGCAAGTGTTATAGACATTTTTGTGTCTAACAACATGAAGCATGAAATGTCAATAATCTAAGGGATCCAAAGTCCCTAAACATGTTGTTCCTACCCCTAGAGGAACAAGGTCAGCAAACCACAGCACTAAAAATCAGTTCTCCACCTGAAAACACTCAAAAACAAGCTATTTCTGGATCATGTCAGCTGCTCCACTGAGCAACTGCACTGAATGTCAACTGCTCCACTCTGTACCTGCACTGAATGTCAAAAGCAATGAAGGCTACCTGCACTGGGCGAGATTGGCCAAGTGGCACAGTCATTCTGCAAGGTGTCAAATGCCCAAGCTTCCAAAATGACACTTGGATCAGGGAATTTTCCTTGTGATGAGTAAGAGGATCTAGATCTCCAAGTGGAAGCAAGAAACTCCAAGTGGACTCAAGAACTAAAGAATAACTGAAGTGGGAGAGGACACTAGTCAGCTTCATGCCAGTCTCAAGCTCACTCATCCTTTCTCCAAAACTCCTATATATAGAGCTCTCTCATGAGGTCTATGGAGGCTGGAATCTTGTGTATGTAAGGAAGTGCTATTGGTTTGAGTATAGAACTATTGGGTGATTTGCTTGAAGGAGGTGAAGAGGAGATTTCTTTCTGCTGGGAGGTGTTGCTGGATTGGGCCTCTTATGGTTGTAACACTCTCAGAACTTTACTTCTTCCATTAATAAAGCATTTGAGGTTCTTCTATATGCATGTGTCTCAATGGTGTATTGATGCTTGTATATTTGATTTATTCTAATCCTTGAATCAATTATGGATGTATGCTTCTTGTAGTTTCCTTTTCTTGTGCTTTTACAAGATCTTTGTGTAGCTGGGCCAGTGAAAGAGCAAGGAGCTGGGAGCAAGCAGCAAAGAGGGAAGATTGGATCAACCATTAGCGGAAGATAACGGTTAGTGGATCCCTTTCTCCTCTCTCTCTCATCTCATAAAGAAGTAATCTTGAATAGCTTTGTATTCAGTTGTTGCTGAGGTACTGTCACCCTTAGAGTGGGATAGGGTCATTCCGTATTGGATACTTTTCCCAACAACACCTGGGTTTTAGTCATAGTCACCGAAACCACTCGTGATCATCAAGTGGACAGACTGGGGATTGATGAGACATTCCTTCTTAAAAACGACCAGTTAGGGATGGAATTTGACTAATAGCTGTGCTTGAACTAGGGAATGAAAGCTGGTCGACTAGGTGGACCACTCTGCCTTCATGTGGAAAACACATTACTCAGAAGAGTGAGGAAATTATAGCTCCCATGCTATAAATGTAGTCATGCCAAAGGAGTAGATTGTAATATAGAATATTACCATCACATTTAGATGAACGGTTTTCCTTCTCAAATTTATAGGAAAATTTGGAAGGATCCCTAACAGTGGACTTGTTCCTTTGTTGAAGCCTATCATATTTCAAATCTTAGGTAGAAGCGATGGCGAAACAAGCAATTTCTAAGTAGTTGAGGAAATTATACTCATAGAAGCCCCTTCATGTATGATAGTACCAACCATGATCATTTTGTAAGCTTCTACTATGATTCGGAATGGTACATTAGATGGTAGGTGGGGTCTGCCTAGTAGATTCCAATCGAAGGAAACAACTAGAATACTTGGAGGTGGACAGAATAAACGGTTGGATAAACCTCTCATGAACTTACTTCCTACAATAAAGGAATGGGTAGATTTCCCCCATGTTCATCGAAGTCTATGTTTACAAAAAGAATTTGAACGGTGTCGTTCTCATTCTCTTTGGTGACAGTATCATGTAAAGGTGGACCTTTTCAGGACAAGATTGGTTCGACTGCCGTTTTGACCTGTTAACTTTCGTCCGTGTGGATTCAAATGGTTTCTCTTCAATGATAGGTGCTTGGACCGACAACAACGATGTGTTAGTCGGATTTTCAACTAGCGATGGACTCAGTAAGAGTTTCTTGTATCCAAGAGGAAGTCATTGTGGTGATGCAGGATGGTTATCCAAGAATATTTTAGCTTTGTCTAGGAAAGGACAACGGTAGAGAACATGATCGCCTCACATAGTCTACAAGGAAATTTATATCTTCCTTTCTTTCTATTGGCTTCATTTTCACTAGTTGAAGGTGTGCTCTCAACATGATCGTCAATAGTTGAAGAAAACCAGATTGTGCAAGCGGGGAGACCAGTCCCTCAGGATCCGTCGGATGCGGGTACAATCTCGATGACAGTGGTATCCTTTGCAAGTGACACATGGAGATTTAGGTTTGGAAGGCACACTGTGTGGATTTTCGCTAGATGATGCATGGTTGCCCCCTTTCGTCGTTGGATTCTTCTTCTTCTTCTCCCTCCCTTTCTTATTCTTGTCAGTTACTTGCTTTTTAGTGTTACTAGCTTCACCAAGCGAAGAGGAAGAAGGAGAGGCAGAAAAAAACAAAGTAGAAGGTAGCGGAGCAACTTCAGTATCATTTGATTGCTGAGGAATTGCGGTGTTTTGAATGACAAAGGTCGAGAAAATCCATACTGGCAGTCCAATTGTGAGTCTTCGAAGGGACAATGTAGCCATGTGCGGAGCACCAACATCCCCCCAAGAGGAGAAGGGACTAGGATTTCCCCAAGGGGAAATCCTTGATTGGTAGATTCCATTTCCTCAACCTAAGACCAACGAGGGAACATTGATGTTATTCCGATTAAAATAAATTTTATGACACTTTGACACAACTTGCTTTTTCAATTTTTAAGAGTCGAGAAAAAGCCAAAGATGACTCTAGTCGCCATCGATTTTTAATAAGCATGAAGTTAAAAGTGCTCAGATGGACCTTTTCTTTTAAGGAGTCTAAAAAGAAATGAAAATGACTACTCTGGAAATCTAAACAGAGGGATTACCAAACCAATCACAAAACTGCAGAATAATTTTTACGGTATGGCAGTCAATCTTCCCAAATGCTATGTTCAGTGCATTGCGATTGATATGGCAGCTGACACGGTTTCCAAAGGATAAAGGATGTAGCCTATTGTGGTCTCCCAATATATACTCGACGGTACGTGGGAGCACAAGTCTGTACTACCACTTGCCATCTCAAAGAGGAGGAATCACCCAACCTATGATGAAAGCGATAGTTACGAGGCTTTACGACGCCATAATACGTCTCTAGCCTAGACTTTTAAATGTTGTGCGTTAGGTTCCAAAGCATTTTATGTTCATTGAGGTTTATTTTACAGTTGATCTTTCTTAAGAAGTTTGACTTTAAGGTTCACCGCGTGATGTAGATATACAATTCCTAAATGTGAAATCTAAGATGATAAAGAGTTGTTTACTCTCTTTTTGCAATGAAAATCCTAGCTACTAAGGAAAGAGAAATTAAATTCTTTCAACATAGAGCAGAGAGCACACACTAGATGCACTTTTCCTAAATCAACTTTAGCATGCAGTATTAATGCAAATGCACATGCATGTATTGTTTTTCAATTTCCTTAATGTGAGAATGACAAAAATAAAACTAAGTATAGACCTGAACTATCTTCTTTCAAAGCGACAGTACTCACAATTTTCTTTTCAAAAAATGAAAGTAAGGTCAAGTGGACACTTTGCGATTTTGAATTTAAAACTACTTTTGACACTTTAAATACTAATGATTCAAATCAAATACAATGGCAAAAGGTGTAATTGACTATCTAAAAGAGTAATGCTTTGTGAAACTCTTTTTCTTGACTGAAAATGACACTTGTGACACTTTAAAATCAAAGGATGACAGTTCGATTAAGCTACTATTTACAAAGGAGAACTGTAAATGATGAAAAGATACATAAAAAAACATTCACAATTCCTTCTGATGGAGGCTGAATAATGCAAACGAAGATGGTTTCAACAGTGATATACTGATCATAGACAACAAAACTACTAAATAAAGCTGAAGACAATGAAGAAAAAACCAAACTCTAGAGGCAGAAACACTCTCATTCAATCAATTCATCTGTAACACAGGGAAAGAGGGATGCATCAAACCTGCAACACATGGGAGGTGCGATGCATCCTAGTTGCCAAGAAGAGAAAATGCGTTTGTCCAAGGACGAGACTGTGCTTGGTTTTCACTCACAGTTTGTAGCTAAGTTCAGGGATTTAGGCTAAGCTAATGATTGTCAGTAAACACAAAGTATAGGGGCTGATCTAATGAGGTTATTTGAGCTACCACTAGGGAACTTAGGATGTTTTCAAGATAGATGTTTAGTTCATAAACCAACCTGAAGATTGATTGAAGCAGAGTTGATCTACTTTGCAGTTCATAGCAAAAGCAGTTTGAAGGTTAGCTGGCTTGATT
Source organism: Pinus tabuliformis (assembly GCA_031772625.1). Taxonomy (NCBI): domain Eukaryota; kingdom Viridiplantae; phylum Streptophyta; class Pinopsida; order Pinales; family Pinaceae; genus Pinus; species Pinus tabuliformis. The sequence continues at coordinate 200,605,339 of CM062810.1, read as the reverse complement.
TCAAGCTCCGTATGTGGTTTATAAAGAAAACAAGAGTAACAAAAGAAAAAAATTGTTCACTCCCCAGTAGAGTCACCATTTTGTTATCGGGAAAGCTAGTGTCCATTCAGAGTTCCTAGTCCCACTAAGATGGGTAGATATCTTAGAAAAAAACAGATTAAAATTACTTGCGTTTTCCTTTATGAGAGATAGATGAGAGAGAAGCAGAGAATACCAACCTCAGCCTTTCGCTAGTTTCCTTGCTTGTTTCTCTCTCCTTTGATAGAGCTTTCGCCACTCCTTCCTCCCTTGTCCCGCTTCAAACAACACCTATAGAGTCAAGGTAGAAAAATACCATCAAACCATAGAGATATATAATCATAAATAATGTAGGATTAGATGTAAATTAACCATATAAATGCATATACAAATACAAGATTCATAGATATACAAGCATATGGAGGAAAACTCAAATAGCTTTATTGATAGAAGTAGTAGAAGAGAGGATTACAACCAAGTTTTCTGATCTAGCATCATCCTCCCAGCATGAAAGCCCTCTTCACCTCATACAAATCAAGATCATCCAATAGTGTCTTCAAAGAGAAACCAACAACACTTCCTTGCGAATTACAAAATTCCAGTCTCTCGATCTCTAGGATGAGGCATCCATATATAGATGTTTACAAGAGAGTGAGTCATCTTCTTGGATTTTTATTAGTGTCATTTCACTGATAGTTCTTTGTTCCACTTGGAGATTTCAGATCTCTTACTCATCCTTGGGTCAATTCAGAGAGGCAAGTGTCATATGAGCAGTTTCTAGAAGATTCTTTGAGTTTCCACCTAGTAAACTGCTTCTGCCATTTGTCTTCTCTCACTCATCACACCTTACAAAAGGGATTTCTAGTATGCATCACACCCACCGTGCATAATAGGTGATATGCATCGCACCCTTTGCATGGAGTAGTCTGTATGGTCCTGTTTTAACCAGTTCTGAGTAGTTTTTCATGGAGAACTTCTGGGAGATGTTGTAATCAGCTGACCTTGTTCCTTTAGGGTATGAAACAACACTTTTAGGGGTTTAGAAGCCCTTGGTTTATGGACATATGTGATTGGGATTTCAGTGCCCAAATATGTCTATAACACAGGCCAACTCTCATGTTTTTATTGTAATATGAGTACAACGTAGATCGAAAAACATAAAAAAGATCTAGTGAGGAAAAATATCATTTTTTGTTTCTTAGAAACATCTCCCATCACATGACCAACTTCTTCCTACCAAGTGGCTCTTTATTATTATCAAATTCTATCTTTTAAAAAGTGCATAACTCTCATATGTGAAGTTTTTTTCCAATCTTGATTTTTTCTAAGATAAGATACTCCTTTCAGAGATTTCTATATACATAGTGAATTTCATCTTTTGAATCCACATTATTTTCATATTTTAATAAGGTAACTTCAAGTGATTTTTGTATTCCCAGTACCAACTACTTTTCATGGAAATCCCACATGGGGGATCTACGGATTGCACATGATTACATCGTTAGAAAAACAAAATCTAATGATGATGATAAGAAAAAGAAATGGGAAAATAAGGATGAAAAAGAAGTGGATTAATAAAAATATCCATTTTTTCTTACTCATGATTTCATATCCAAGAAATTGGTGACCTAGATGAAGTCTCGAAAAAGTTAAAAATATATTTGGTGCACCTATGCAATTAGATCTCATCATGTTGAAAGTCATATCATGACTTTGAATCATAATGTCTTTTCTTCAATTGAATATTATTTATCTATATTGAAAAAACATAGCTATTTGCTTAAATATTATAAAGTCAATCTAATGGATTATTGATGCATCTATCTTATTATTTCTAATCTTGGTTTTCTATATCCGCACTTTCTATCTATATTGTAGGTCACTGGATAGATTGTAGAGGTTACATATCAACATCCTACTCTTGAACCTTTTTGTGACTATGATTCGAGAGAGACAAAATCTCTTGCATATGGGAGTGATCAACACTAAAACAACTTCTAGCAATGACTTAGTGGTGCAATAAAATGACAAAACCAAGAATGCACATGAGTAACATCCTTACATAAATAATCAAAACAAGGGTCCCAAACCTTCTCTGCTAAGGTCTACTCCCAAAGGTGACAAACGATCAAAGTCAAAATGTAAGAAGACTAACCAACATTGCAATTATTGTGTGAAAAATGGTCCTCTAAAGTCTAAATACTTTAAATGATGAGCACCTTGTAAAAAACAATGAATAAGATCTTTAAATATTTGTTATCATGGACATGCACTTTCAAGTTATAGTCTCTCTTTTAATGCAACTATTACTAATTCTAATGAATTTCTTATTGATTTGGAGCATCATATCATATGGTTAAAGATAATTCCTTGTTGTTGATAAGGACATTTGGAGAATTGTGTGTTATGATCACTATTATGCCCGAAGTTTCGGGTGAACCCTTCACCCATTTTTAGGGACTAGAAAAAACTAATGATGGGTGAAGGTTTCACCTGAAATGTTGGATATGATAATGATCATAACAAACAGTTCTCTAGAATCCTCATCAACAACAATTTATTGACTTTGGAAATATCTATACTAAAAAAGATAAATCGTTTTTTTCCTTAAAGATTTTAAGACCAAAAATATATTTGTTAGTTATGATACAAATCTTAGTGTTGTGGGATAAAACAATTCATGTAGATAATGGTCATTTCAATGATCTATAATGTGTTCTAAGTTCTTCTTGTAACCTTCAATTAGTATATCATATCGCTCAATCATGTGAAAGTAAAATTGTAAATATTTCACCTCAAAAATTTACAATCATGGATTTGAAATATCCTAAGCAAGTCCTTCCCACATGAATAATTGATGATATTACTAGATTTCACAAGTTTGACAACTTTCGCTCATCACCTTTTCCCTCAATTTTTGTTACTCGTGATCATGACTTGAGAAAACTTTTGCATGATTAATTTTTTCATATAAAATATTGGTCATTGCAATAACTATGTAGTCAAAATATGGTGACAAGTATTCCTCTTATTTCTTGTAGAGACGATGTTTATGCTAGTTTTGTTCTTGACATAAATCATCAAGTCAATTTTGACAAACATGCCACTTGGCATAAACAGGGCTCGTCGGAATTTATTCATAGTGATTTATGTGGTCCAATTTATTCTCCTTTATATTCGTATAATTACTTCTTATTTTTTATTGATGACTTCTCGAAACACACTTGGGTTTACTTCTTAAAATTTAAAAGTTATTTTTCAACTTTTCTTAGTCTACAAGGCCCTTGTAAGAAATCAATATGAACAAATACAAATATTAATGATCTGGATTAGATCATTATATTATTTTTCATCCATCTCAATTCATTTGGAGTGGAAAAAGTGGAGGAATGAGCTCATGGGATCATTTTTAACGGCAGGACCAGTTTGGCGAAACAAGGTTTGAAACCTTCTCGAAGTGTTTTGAGGCATGAAACGATTTTTTTTTGTGGTACAAATTTACCACTTTAGCACTGCACCTTTCGATGTTATTCTACACATAGAGATATTTCCAACTGCGGAAGAAGCACATCCATCAGAGTTTGTATGTAAAAGTTATACCACTCAAAGTTTGATCTTCCTATTTTCACGCTTATAGTTTGGGAGGATGTCATTTCAACCCCCACTATTCATGGAAAAGGGGGCTAGCCATGTTTTTTATGTAAAATACTCTAGAAAGGTGTATATTATGACTCTAGTTAATAGTTGATGTAGTCAAACTTAACTACTAATAGGCTATAAGGTTTTGTTATAACTGGGCCACTAGGAGGAAGAGGCATTTAATTATTTCGAGAGCATTTTGTTCCATAGCTAAGAAAATATATATATGAGAGATATAAGGTAGAGAATACAAAGAGGACATGTGCACTGTAGCATCCTATGGGTCACAAGAATTACTTTTGTGTACCTGCAACCATATTTCCAAATACGGAAAGAGAGCGAAGCGACCTCACCTTCCTGCTCAATTTTATCCTAGAAGGGCTTCCGAGAGAATATATTGTGTCTTGTGTGTATGTGTGAGCTTATTTTGTAATTATATACTTTTCTACATAATTTTCATTCACATGCATGCACTAACTACATTTATATTTACGGATCTAAATTTTTAATAAAACTGTAATAGTGTAAAATTTTAGAGTTTTAATATATTATTATCACATCTGTTGTGAGAAAATGTCCAATGTATTATCCATGGTAGTTTATGGATCAATTATGAACAAATAATGGAAGCGAATATGTCAAAAATAAGTTCACAGCTTACTACAATATGCATGGAATGGAAATGCAACATATTGTTCCATATACAACGAAACAAAATGGTTTCATTGCAAGAAATAATCATACATTAAAGGAAATGCCTAATCATATGATTCAATCTAAGGGATTAAGCATTCAATATTGGATGGAAGAAATAAATTGTGGAAATTACATAGTAAATGGCTCTCCCACAAAGAATTTATAAAATATAACATCAACAAATGCATGGACTAAAATTAAGAGAGAGGTAAGTCACTTATGTGTATTTGGTAATGTAGCATGGACTCAAATTCCCATTGAGAAGAGGAAATATTTATTATGTAAAAGTATAAATTGTATTTGTATTTTATATTATGAAGATGTCAAAGTTTATAGACTTCTTCCACCTAATTCCAATGAAGTATTAATAATCATTATAAAATATGTTAAATGCGATGAAAATCTCATTTCCTATGATCCATTTCTGGAATTTGTGTCACCTTCTGTTCCTATTCAATTTCTTTCTTCATGTTAAGAGAGAAAGGATAAAAATCTTGTAAAATTACTAGATAAAAAATCAACTATACTAAGGGAAACATTAAAACAAATACAAACAAAATCACAAAACATAAATATAATGTTTTTTGCTAGAAAATCCTAATCTAGAGAAAAACAACCTAACATAATTCCATAGGTCTCCATGGCTAAGCCAACTATGTGAGACTTCATCGTTTACCTCCCCGACCCATTGCAATGAATTTTTATGAATCCTTTTAAATATATAATTCTATGCATTCCAAGGGCACAAAAAAATGGGAAAGCAAATTCATCTACCATAAAGGAAAATTAGGCTTAAATATGCTCTATCTAGGTTTCTTAGTAGTATTTATGCACCTATAATTATTCACCGTGGCTAGTTGCATTCCCCCATAAAAACTCACAATAGTTTGTTTCTCATCTCCAATTTGAATTGCAATGAATGAACTCTTGCTCCTAGCATGACTCAAAATGTTTGGTTTCTCACCTTTAACATCACTCGCAAGGGTTGTGTTAGCTACCTATACGAATAGGTTTCATTTTTCATGATTGGCATGGGAAGTGCCAATATGATCTACTTTGGTGGTGCAAAGATCTCATATTCTGATGGAAGACACACATTTACATTTGGTAGATGCTGCCCTACTTCTCAATGGGTGATCCAACAGCCTAAGCTGGGTCAGGCCATGTTTCAATTTTTGTTATAGATTAGAGAAACAAGTCTGTCCAAACAGTTCAATCTTGGCAGACAAAGTAGTTAGGTAGAGAAAGAAGGTTCCCAACTGTTTAATCTGGGGCCTTGGGAGCAATAAGGTTAACCTTAGATAGAAAATCAAAAGAAAATCCAAAGGAAAAGAAAAGGCACCTAAGGGTTTGCAAGTCCAAGTGCACCCTCCTTGAAGTAACAAAAAATGCTAGGAAATAGGCAGGGTAGGCAGTGGAAGGTTGCAGAAAGCTAAATCCAAGGACATCACTTGGAGTAAATCAAAGTGGCCATCAGCAGGAAAGGCAAGAGCATTGGCCTAAGTGGCAAAGTGCTAAATCATCACTAACTTCCCTCATCCCCTTCAAAGTTTCTTACTAACCTCCCATGAGCACTGCAGGATCTGCCTGATCAGTCCTCCTTATACTCTTCATTTGTACAAATTTTATGTCATAAATGACTTCTTTCTTTGAAAAGAAGCCACATTTCTTGTGTAAAAATTCTTTTCATTTTGATCTACTTCCTAACTAAGTTTGATTCCCAAAAAGCTTAGTAAACACCATTTCCCATTCTCATTCCCCCCCAGTACTAACTACTGACTGTATCTACACTAAATCCTTTATGTTTCCCTTCCCCCTACTATTATAACACCATGGTGTATAAACCCCTAAACATATATAAATATTCCCCCCTTTTAGCACTATAGCTAAATAAGTTTGTCTAAGGGAGACATTAGTCCACCAGGGACTATGGTCAACCCGGCCTTGGGATCACTCTAACCTCTGGTCAGAGTAATAACCTGTACTAAGCCCTCACTTCCCCTCTTTTCGAAAATTTCACAAAAAACCCCTTTCCCTCTGCTTAAACCCACTTTTAATCCTTTTTTCCCCCCACAGATTAACTCATACCCCGAAAAAACCCACAAAAACACCAAACCCTATAGTCCCGTGCCACAAATATTAAATTGAATATTTTAATAGTCGGGCGGGACCCAACCCAAAACTGTGGGATTGAACAACAGCGCCCGCCAACCGTCGATCGTCCGCCACCCCCGATCCAACGGTGGGCAGTCGTTTTTAGATCTCGACCCATCGCCCTTTAACGTCGGGGGGATGGTGGTATTGGCGGCCGTACCGAGGACACGTGGCAAGCGACGGGGTTGTTCGCAGCCCCCCTCGCCGATACCGCCTTTGCCCAAAGGTGGTGCGGGGAGACCGCTTACCACCTCCCCGTTACCACCTCCCTTACTACATCACCTACACGTCAACTACACGTCACCGTGATGTTGCGCTACCTCCGCCCACCCCCGCACCTCGTGGCCCTCCACGTAGCCCTGCCACTGTTCCCCGCCCACCACCATGTCCGTCCACGCTGGACTCCAGCTCAGCGTCCACGTCACCCTCCATACCCCGGGCCCGCCATGACGTCGTGCTGACGTCATCGGCGGAAAAGTGCCAATGACCCTTTTGGTCCAAATTTGTCGTTAAAAGCGCCCAAACTAGCCGTTTATTGTCATTTTCACGTGAAAAGGATGTAGCCATTGTTAACCTGTTCAACGTGAAACTGCCTCCGAACCATCAAATTTGAAGTTGCGGCTGCCACAACTTGTCAATTCAGCTGCAGTGAGCTCCCCCTGTTCGACCCGAAGGCGTTCCGTGCTATTTTTCCAGGTATTCACCACAAGTTCCTTTTTTCTCCCCTATGCATGCCATTTCTCTGCGAATTCTCCAATAAGCATCGGTCAAATCCTAAATTGCACACTGTCTACTACTTAATTTGCAATTAAATCAACCCACATTGCCCCATCTCCATAAGTTTGATATTCAAACGATAATTCACGGCTTGAAAATTACAAATTTAGCCCCGAGTTGCCCATCATTGTTCCCTTTTGCTGGGTGGAGGCCCAAGGCTGCATGTCACCAAATTGAAGCCCGCACACCCTCTGCAATCATCCTCATCAATTCACAATCCCTGTGAATTTACCAAAAAACAGCAGAGACAAGTCTGCCAAGCCTGCTTATTCCACTTTGAAGAAAATTTCAAGCATTATCTACAGTAAGCCTGTCACTTAAGCTTTGAGGAACCTTGCAAACCATTGCACTTACCTTGTTCCATTCACAAACTGCATAATGGCTGCTCCTGCACCCACAACTCTCACTGTTGCGCCCATCAATCCACCAAATAAAGACCTGGAGTCCTTGCCTCTTGCTGACAGGGACTACCTCATCCAAGACTTTGTAGGTAACAGGGACCATTTGCAGACCTTCAGGCAATTGAGAGATGACTACCTGAATGGCAAGGATACATATGGGATATGGGAATCAAATCTGCCACACTACTGTCTCCCCTCTGTCAACATTTTTCCAGAGGTTATCCGCCTATGTGCTGAAAATTATGACGTACAGCACAGAGTTTTTAAGTCTCCATCTGGGAGCATCCTCTTTCACATTAATCTTGAATCCATCAATAATATGCTCAACTTTGATCAAACTGAGCTGCTGTTCCCTTTTTCCATGAATTATCTACTAGACACTAGTGCCAAGATGACCAGTGAGGATATTCAGAAAATCACCAAGATATTTATGAGACCTGAATGCCAACCCACAGGGCCACCTCCCTACTTGGATGTCTATTTTACTGAGGTAGGCAGACTTTTGTTGGACATGATTGCTTATGTGTTGGGATACAGAACCAGTGAGCATGTGGATGAAACAATGTTGGTATTATTAGCTGCTTACAGTCCAGGCCAACCCCCTGCCCGCAAATATAACTTTGCCAAGTTCATAGCTAACAATATTCATGATCAGTTGTGCAAAGTAGATAGACAGGGTGTCTTCAAGTATTCATCTTATATCTACCACCTTTTCATGTACTATCAGTCCGAGGTTTTTCCATGCTACATCAAAAAGCTGGACTCTAAAGGGGAAAGAAGATATGTTATCTTCTCGACATCTATCTTTCACGAAGTACAAAATTCACCCTATTCCTATTGTGAATTCATTGATCAATTTGTATACCCTGTCTCTTGCTTATTGATGAGGTCCCCTCCTCCCAGAATATCATTTGAAATACAGAAGGTCCTGCAGCTCTCCAAGAATTACAAAATATGTGATTGGTACCCATATGAGGATCATACAGTCATCTGAGTCTATGGCTGTGTGCTGTGTCCATAGAGGCTCCGAAAATATGTGCCCATGAGGATATTTGCCTTGGAGTATTATAGGTAGTTAATTCACTTTGACCTCACTCACTTTTACAGCTCCAAAATGAAAGCCCATCTCAAGTTCAAGCACCACTTGGGCCCCTTCATCATGAATAAAAAAGAAGGATGGGAAGATGCTGACCTAATCCTCAAAGACAAATACAAGCTATCACACACCTTCCGGTGGGTCCCTTATGACCCTGAAGGCTTCATTACTGCTAGAAGAGTCAAGTAAAGGCTACTAGGTTATAAGCATTGCAAATATCCACACATTGAAAAATATGCCAACCAGAAAGAATGGCAGCAGGATACTTTAATTGAAAAAATTAACTGAAGAAGAGATAATGCAAAAGAATGTCAAGGAATTGGAAGAGACTCTTGACCTAGATTCTGTGCAGCAGGTACCCTTCAAACGACCGCACTCAGCAGGAGAAGGGACCTCGGCCACAACAAATTCACCAACCACACGGGCACCTTCTACAACAGCACCAGGTACAGACAAAGGGAAAGGAATAATGGCTGTTGAATAAGAAACAGTGAAAGAATAGCCTGCCCCTTCAAGTGAGCAGCAACCAGAGCAGCAACAAGAACAGACTCCCCCTCCACAAACTGAGCTACCAACAGCTCCAATTTTGCAGACCCCAACGCAGGAGGAGAGGGGTACGAAAAGAGACAGAGAAGAGTCCACTCCTGCTAGTGGATCCTCCCAGCAACCGGGGACCAAAAGGCAAAGGGTTGACTCCCCAGAGGTAGAAGACATCACTGAAGAAGTCCTTGACAGTTCAAGGAAAGACAGGGAGGGCAGCCAACATACAGGTACAAGCTCCTTTCAGCAGGAGCAGGGATTACAACTTGGTTTGGAGGTGTCCTCCTCCTCTCAGCAGAGCAAGAAGCCCAAAAGCACTAAGGCTTCTTTCAAGCAAATAAAAGCACAAAATGACTTGCTGAGAGTAGAGGTGTATAAATAGTTTCTAAATGCAACACCAGCCCAGCAAGAAAGGCTAATGTCTGTATATGACATTAAAGATGAAAAAATTATCCTCATCCATTTTAAGCCTACAGTACCGCAGCCTAACTCAGCTGCAGATTTTGTAAAAACAAGGGTGGAGTTCATGGCAAAGGACATCCACCCCATGGACCAAATTGAACTCCACAAGCAAACTAGAGAGATAGTCTATGCAACCTTGGTGGACAGGGCAATCATGGCCCATGAACTAAAAGAGTCCCTGAAAAATACCAACATTCAGTTGGATTTTTAAAGAATGTCCTCCCTAGCCAAAGACAACAGAATAAAATCACTTGAGGACATCATTATCGACCTAGGACATGATCCTAAGGTTCCAAAGGGTGTAAGGGCCCTTTTGAAAAAAAAGGAGGATGACCTCAATGCATTGAAGAAGAGGTTGAGACTGCTGCCCACAGAGTACCCTCAAACAACAAAATTATAGCAGGCAAAACAGGCCAATGAGCAGCTTGACCTTATAATGCAGCCCAACCAGAAAGTCATTGATTTAGAGAAGGAGCTTGAAGGAGCATTACAAGATAAGCAGGGGTAATCCACATCCCAAGCTCCTCCAACTACAACCACTGCAACAACTACAGAGGCAGTAGTGGCTCCCACAACAGAAGCAGCAGCAACAACAATACCTCCAGATTCCAGCACAAGCGTGGAAGAATTGACTAAGGCCATTAAAGAAATGGAGCTCCAGGAAAATGAAATAAAACAGGCCAAGGAAAACTTGGCAGAAATACATGCCAAATATGATAAATCAAAATTGACTGTGGCAGAACAAGGCAGAGAAATAAAGGCCCTAAAAGAAAAGATAAAGGCCTTGGAGAAAGAGCTGAATCTCGAAAGCACCATGGCTGAAATAAAAAGAATTCTATGGGCCAAAATTGACCAATCCATCACTAAATAATGGAAGTCAATTAAAACTATACATGAGCAAATGGATTTAATTGGCCAAGCACAGACAGAGATTCAGAGGGCCAAGACAGCACTGGGAAACAGGCTTGACCAGGCCAATAGAATGATAGACTTTTTGAACAGACAAGAAAAGGAGGAACTGGAAGCCATTGGCATAGTCAACAGAACAGAGGTTGTCCTCACAGCTAAAAAGGTACTCACTCTCAGGAATTATGTACAAACTGTGGAGAGGAAGTGTTATGAAATACAGGCTGAGGTGGATGAGTACCAACTCAAAATGGCAGCACTGCAAGCAAGAGGACTGCCCAACCTACTAAACGGTGCAGGAAGACTGATCTCCAGAGAGCAATATACCAACAAAATGGCAGCTTATATTCAAAATCAAATCACTGCATCTGGCAGTACTTCTGAGGAAACCGGGCCTCCAACAGGACAGAGCCTATACAATAAACTTGAAGGCCTCTTTTTTATTGAAAGTGAGGTAAAGCACCACTTTGAAATTCCTCCAAATTTTTACAGATATACGGAGCTTGATGAAACTTTAGTAAAAATTCGAAGACATCAGTTGCCCAAGGAGTATTGGTGGCAGGCAATGCTTCAAATTTTGCCACGATAGCCTCAGTTGCTCGGTCATTGCCAGCTCCAACTCACTAGAAGACAAACAGCAAAATAAATTCAGCATTTAAGGCAACTGAAAGGTGACTCAGCATATGGACAACAACAGCTAGCCCAAAGGATAAGAAAATACGCAAATTTTGGACAGCTTACCCTCAACCGACTCCAACAGCCACCAAGTCAACTGTTTCTGACTATTTCGGATAGCTAAAGCACTGAAGAGTTACTACAGCATTAACTTTCTCAGCTACAAGGCTCCAGGAGTTGGCATAACATTAATGAGCCATTAACTCATTTCCTTGATATTTTTCTCATGTAAATTTTGTATATATCCCCCCCTTAGCAACGCATTAAGGGTTGGTGATTTTCACTCTGAGGCAAATGTATTGTATACTTTCAGATAATCTAATGCAAAGGGCTGGACCAGCTCAGTGATTTGCTGAAAATTTGATGTCTTGCTGATGATATGCGTGCTGTTACAGAATTCTTGTGCTGTCTGATGGAATAATAAGTTTTTCTCAGTCTCCGTTTTGTCTTCTTATGTTATTAAATCATGCTCATGTTTCACTGATCTAGCAATAGAGAAAAGGGATAGTGCAGGATATGTTTGGTTACACCTTGTGCTCAATCTTTTATTGCTGTAAATGTTTTCTTCAGAATTAACTATGGACATGAATTCTTAATTTCTCATGTTTTTCATTAATTCTATAAATATGAATGTTATCTAGAAATTCTTCACTGCTTCTAAATAATATCCTCACTTTTTTGCATATCAGTTTATTGGAAGATTCTTAATTGCCTTTCATAAACTGGATACATCACACTTAATCACAATTTCAAAGCGTTGTTTCTCAGACACTTATCTAGCTCCGCAGCATCACTATTGTATCGACACAACACACCAAACAACTAAAGGACCACTGACTCCATGCCCAATGGCCTAGAACATTCTAGTGAGCACATATATATCTTGACTGAAATCATCATCCAACAAAGTCCAAAAACAAACCTTGAGCATCATAGATAGCCTAAAATACTACACAAACAAAGCTAAAACATAAAGAGAGAGCCCTCTCTGGTCATAGGTAGGCTAGAACCTGTGACCCAAAGATTGGTTAGTGGTTACCTCGGCCGTATTCCCTTGGGAGTCAAAGGGAACAACCTGAGTGTTAACATAAATGGCGACTCCACTGGGGAAATCCTCAGGATTTTCTAATTTCTGTATATTTCTTATAGCTGCAGATGAACACTGAATGTCAGCTAGTGAAGCCTTCAAAACTATTTTTGTTTTACATTAACATGTTATGATAAAAGCTGTTTCAGTCAATCTTCATGCTAGCTTTAAGATATACACAGCCATTCCAAAATCTTGTCTGGCCCTTGTAGACACAAAAATATTCCAAAAACATACTCAAAAAACAAGTTCAGAAGCTGGCTCCCAAGAAGAATCCGCGATATACAAGGTCAAATCCTGACCCCAATCCACCAACTATTTTTCAAAATCCTAATATAATCCCTAAAATCATTAGGAAGCAGCAAGAACATGAAACTCTTGCTGATTTGAGTCCTGAGACAGCTTACCCAAACCCTGTTCCAACTCCAATCAAGGTTCTATTTCGATCTACCCCTGATTCCCCCAGTTCACCATCTACATCTCAAAGCCCTCCTTTCACGGCTCCATCCACTGCACATAGTCCCTTGACCAACACTCTAGTTTCTACCGTTCCCATTACCCCTGTTGTACCAGTCGTTCATGTTATCCCAGTTATCCCCGTCAATCCTATAAATCCTGCAAATATGGCTAATAGATATGCACCCCTGCAGTTGCCTGCTAATGCTGCAGCTCTACCTCAGGACTACCAATCCAAGATCTCATATTTTGACTCCACTGGCCCTTTCACAGCAATTCAGCATGCCAAAAGGATGCAAGACCATTTTGAGAACTATGAAATAGATGATGACAGTGTGAGAATGAGAATCTTTGTTCAGAGCCTGACAGGGGATGTAAGAACTTGGTTTAGATCACTGGCTGTAAATACCATCACAACTCCTGATGAGCTTTATCAAGCCTTCACTAACAGATGGGAGAAAAAGAAAGATCCCTTGCACATACTTGGTGAATATGATACAATCAAACGAGGTCCTCAATAGACCGTTTTGGAGTATTGTGCAAGATTCAACAATGTATACAACGCAATACCACATAATTTAAGACCTCCTCCCGATTTAGCCTTGTACAAATTTCCTGATGGTTTTGACCCTGATATGGCATATCAGTTGAAGGAAAGAGCCCCTAAAACCCTTGAAGATGCCCAAAAGGTTGCTGTCACAATACAGGCTAACCTGATTGCCAAAAGAAACAGGTGAAGATTGGAACAGAGAACCACCTTCAAAGAAGAACCCTCAGTCTTTGATCAAAAACTCGATGCAATACTCACTGGTATGAAGAGATTGGGTGATAGAGTAGAATCAGTTTAGAGAAATTCATCATGGGAAGCACCACAAAATAACCCTATCAGGAATCCAAATTTTAGGAGAAATCAAAACCCAAACATAGGCAAGGCCGGTTTTGATCCAGACATAAGACCTCCGTTCCAGGAAAACTATACTGAGGCATCCACTTCGAATGAGAAAACAGATGACACCCACATTAACCTGATGGGCCTGAATGATGAGCAGCAAGTTTTTCTGATTCAAGAAGATCATAAGGATGATGACATTCAGCAATTCCAAACTAGGTCAGGTGAGTCATTTGACTTTAAACAAGGCTATGACACATCTGTTTATGAAGTTCATAAGAAATACAAGCTAAGAAGCAGAACTATAAATGTAACACAACCTGAAAAAACAAAGGATAGCCAGCAGCCCAAAAGAGCCATAGTCACAGAGCCAAATGACACAACTGATTCAGTTACAAATGAAGTAACCGTTCAAGAAGTCACTGAACCATTGCCCTCAAAACAACAGCCTACGGCTACATCACCCTTGCAGCCTAATCCAAGTGACACTCCTCAAGAGATGAGTAAGAAGGACAAGCCTCAAGATCAAGATAAGAATCAAGAAGAAAACTTAGTGAACAAGAAAAAGGTTGTCACCCACAACACCAAGATCCAATTTGAAAGACCCTTTGACTTAGAAGCAGAAATTGGAAAATTGAAAGTAGCTATGCCTCTTTCAGAACTAGCCAAGCATGACATTTATAAACAACAAATCAAGAAGTCCCTTCAACTTACTCATAATAAAGATAATGTCAATGTGTTGGATGACACCCCAGAATTGCTTTTCGGTCCAAAGGTTGATGGAAAGACAGCAGTTACAAGGATCTTGCCTTTCTATGTCAGCCTGCATGTTCATGATAAGATACTACACAATGCAATGTTTGACTCAGGTGCCTCTCACAACCTGATGCCTAAATCAGTCATGGAAATATTGAATCTAGATATTACAAGACCATATAAGGACCTATTCTCATTTGACTCCAGCCAAGTTAAGTGTTTAGGCTAAATAAAAGACTTATGTGTGTCCCTTGTTCAGTACCCAAATAAAACAATTCTAATGGATGTTGTAGTTGCTGATATCCCACCCAAATATGGGATGCTGTTATCAAGATCATGGGGGGCTAAACTCCAAGGTTCCCTACAATTAGACATGTAATATGCCACCATCTCAGTCTTTGGTCAACCCAAGAGGTTATATAGAGAGTCACTTATGAAATACATGGTCAGCAGTGAAGAAAAACCTCAAAACTTTCCCATATATGTTGTCCATTCTGACATAGACTCCTATATTCTCTTCAATGATAAAACAGGTCCCACAAATGATGAAGAAAACTAGACACTCAAACAAGATAAGCATATAAATGAAGAAACTGTTGTTCAAGAAATAATGATTGAGAAATCAATTAACAAAACTGTTCAAGAAGGAAAACCAAATGTAAGCCAAAATCCCAAGTTGTTGATGCTAACTCCCATAACAGTTGACAATTCTTCCCTTAACCAAGAAGTCCTCTGGTTTCTTGAATTCGATGGGTCAGTCAACAAATTAGGGGCAGGAGTAGGGGTTTGGATACATAATAAACAAAACAGTCATGCAGAAGGCCGAGCCTATAGGTTAAACTTCAGGTGCACCAACAATATGTCAAAATATGAAGCTCTCTTACTAGGCCTCAAGCTAGTAAAATCCTTACAAGCCATAAAAGTTTCAATCCTAGGAGACTCCGACCTAGTTATCCAACAAGTAAAGGGTAATTTTGTCACCAATGACAAAAGACTGAGATCTTATAGATCTGCTGCTGCTGAACTACTAAATTCCTTCATTGAATTTGAAATTACCAAAATTCCTAGAACCCATAACCTGCATGCTCATAGTTTGGCTACATTTACAAGCACTTGTAAACTTCCTTTTGAACCCCAGCATTGCTTTACAGCCGAGGTTAAACATAGACCTTCTGTCCCAAACAATTTCAAGGACTGGAAAGTGTTTGAGGATGATACCCATATAAATCAATTTTTGACTTTGCAGCAAGAATTTTCAGGGCTAAACATTGATATGGAGGCTGCGAGTGATTCACAAGCACCAGGTGAACAGCACCAAACAAGTATTTCACCCAAAACAGCAAACCAAATGTTACATCCAACCATTTTTAACAAAGAAAACCAACAAGAAATTAAACAAATCAGTTGTGAGGAGATAGTTGACAATGAAGCTGAAATTATACAACTGAAAGACAATTTCCTCCCAACAGGCCTCACTCCCTTGGAAGACATTTTCAACTCAAATGATATTCTCAGGGAGCCAAAATTGCATCCCCTCAATACTACCATAGAAGAGTGTAACATTGGAACTACAGAACAACCCAAGATAATTAAATTGTCTGCATCTTTACCACTTGATCAGAAGCCTAAATACATTGACCTCTTTAAAGAATTCCAAGATGTCTTTGCATGGAGTTATGAGGATTTAAAATCCTATGACACCTTTGTTATTCAACACACTATCCCTCTCAAGCCAAATCAAAAACCCTTTAAGCAAAAATTTAGGAGAATCAATCCTATGCTTCTCCCAACAATGGAGCAAGAGGTACAAAAAATGTTTAAGGCTGGCATCATTTCACCAATCGGATTTTCTGATTGGGTTTCAAATTTGGTTCCTACCAGAAAGAAAACTGGTGAAATAAGGCTTTGTGTTGATCTAAGGAACTTGAATCAAGTGTCCTTGAAAGATAATTACCCCTTACCCAAGATGGATCACATCTTGCAAAGAGTAGTGGGGGCCTCAGGAATTTCTTTACTTGATGGATTCTCAGGTTTCAACCCGATCCTAGTTCACCCTGATGATCAGGACAAAACAACATTTACAACCCCATGGGGAACCTTCAAATATGTCAAAATGCCTTTTGGGTTGAAAAATGCAGGAGCTACCTTTCAAAGAGCAATGGATATAGTGTTTGCCAAAGAAATTCATGATTTCCTTGTCATCTATTTAGATGACCTCACACCTTTCTCAAAATCTTATCACGAACATTTGAAACATCCAAGGCAAATATTCATAACTTGTAGGAAATATGGAATTTCCTTAAATCCCAATAAATCCTTGTTTTGTTTGGAAGAAGGCAAGTTATTGGGTCATATTATTCCAAAGGATGGCATTAGGATTGACCCAGATAGAATACAGGCCATCTTGCAAATGCCCCACCCAAGAAACATCAAAGAATTACAAGCATTCCTGGGGAAGATCCACTTCCTAAGGATATTTATCCCAAATTTGGCAGAATTGAGCAGATTGCTAAATAACATGCTAAAAAAGGATTCAAAAGTAAAATGGACGGTAGAAGCAAATAAAGATTTTGAAGGAATAAAATTGGCCCTTACCCAAACTCCAGTATTAACAAATCCACAATTTGACAAAGAGTTTATCATTTTCTCTTTTGCCTCCCAGCATACTATTTCTGCTGTCCTATTACAGAAATATGACCAAGGAAATGAAAAACCGATTGCTTTCTTTAGTAGATATCTTAGAGATGCACCCCTGAAATATCAGATCATGGAAAAGAAAGCATATGCCTTAGTCAAAGCCATCAAAGACTTTAGGATTTACATCCTATACTCCCATGTTATAGCTTATGTTCCAAGTCCCATTGTGAAAGACATACTTAAGAGAACTTAGAGGGCAGAAGAGGAAAATGGATTGCCAACATTTTAGAATTTGACATTGAATTAAAACCTACAAAGCTGATAAAAGGGCAAGGTTTGGCCAAATTAATGTCTGAAACAAACTTCCAAGCCTTGGACATCAACCAACTGGACAGTGAACTGGAGCTGGCGACTCCAAAGATCAACGTAGCCTTTGAACAATCCCCTTGGTATTCTGATATATGTTATGTGTTACAAAACCTGTGTGCTCCCCCAGGATTGTCCAGAACTAAATGTAGGTTCCTAAAAATGAAAGCTTCAAAATTTTGTGTCATGGGTGGCAATTTGCTTTGGAAAAACCATGAGGGTATATTGTTAAACTGCTTAATTGAGAGTGAGACTAACAAAATCATGGAAGAATTTCATGCAGGTGATTGTGGTGGACACTTGTATTGGAAGTCCACTGTGGATAAAATACTGAGGGCTGGTCACTATTGGCCCACCTTGTTCTCTGATGTTAAAAAGGTTTCTACCTCATGCCACAAATGTCAAATATTTGAGGGAAATAAAAGGTTACTGCCACTCCCTTTGAGGCCTATTGCAACAGAGAGACCGTTTCAGCAATGGGGCTTGGATTTCATTGGGGAAATTCATCCCTCATCTTCAGGCCAACATAGATGGATCCTCACAGCCACAGACTACTTCACCAAATGGATTGAAGCCATCCCATGTAGACAGGCAAATGATTCAACAATCATTTAGTTTTTGGAGAATAACATATTGTCTAGATTTGGCTGCTCCAACAAGATAATAACAGACAATGTTGCTGCTTTTAGATCCAAGAAGATGGTGAACGTCTGCCACAAATTTCATATTACTTTGGGCCATTCCACTGCATACTACCCTCAAGGGAATGGCCTAGCTGAATCATCAAATAAAAGCCTTGTGAACATCATAAAGAAGGTGTTGGAAGAAAATAAGAAGAATTGGCATAAGAAGCTTGTGAATGCCTTATGGGCAGATAGACTAACAACCAAGAGGTCCATTGGGGTTAGCCCATATGAGTTAGTTTATGGATTAGAGGCCAAATTTCCTTCATCACTAGGGGTCCCTGTCATGAAGTTACTCCAAGAAAGTCAAGCTAAGCCAAATGACATGCAAAGAAGGATCAATCAGATAATATGTCTGCAGCAAACCAGAGATCAAGTGTATAGCAGAGTTCAAATCCTACAAGAAAAGCTAAAGAAAGCCTTCGAGAGAAGAACTAGGGCTGAAGATTTCTTCATAGGGGACAAAGTGCTTAAGTGGGATTCAAGAAGAGAAGACAAGGGTAAGCATGGAAAATTTGACTCCCTTTGGAGAGGGCCTTTTGTCATACAAGCACTACAGGGAAATAACACTTATTTTTTGGAGAATTTGGATGGCACTAACTTAGGTGAAGGTCCTGTAAACGGCAGGATGTTGAAGCACTATTTCGACTACTTTCCATGTATATAACAGGGTTTCCCCTTCTGTTCATAATCAGCTGTATATATTTTCTTTCAGCATATAAATAAGTTCAGTTTGAGAAGTTACTATAAATAAGCAGAAAGGGGCTTTACATACCCGAAATTCCACAGAGGTAATAGCCTCTAGTTTTGAAGTACAAAGTGAGAATTTTCAAATTTTGGGAAGAACAGAGCAAGGGCGAAGGCATTCTAACCTGTTGTTCTTGGTCTTTCAAGAAGAAAAACCATCCCCAAGTGGAGCCACTGTTAGCTACCTATACCAATAGGTTTCATTTTTCATGATTGGCATGGGAAGTGCCAATATGATCTACTTTGGTGATGCAAAGATCTCATATTCTGATGGAAGACACACATTTACGTTTGGTAGATGCTGCCCTACTTCTCAATGGGTGATCCAACAGCCTAAGCTGGTTCAGGCCATGTTTCAATTTTTGTTATAGATTAGAGAAACAAGTTTGTCCAAACAGTTCAATCTTGGCAGACAAAATAGTTAGGTAGAGAAAGAAGGTTCCCAACTATTTAATCTGGGGCCTTGGGAGCAATAAGGTTAACCTTAGATAGAAAATCAAAAGAAAAGCCAAAGGAAAAGAAAAGGCACCTAAGGGTTTGCAAGTCCAAGTGCACCCTCCTTGAAGTAACAAAAAATGCTAGGAAATAGGCAGGGTAGGCACTGGAAGGTTGCAGAAAGCTAAATCCAAGGAAATCACTTTGAGTAAATCAAAGTGGCCATCAGCAAGAAAGGCAAGAGCATTGGCCTAAGTGGAAAAGTGCTAAATCATCACTAACTTCCCTCATCCCCTTCAAAGTTTCTTACTAACCTCCCATGAGCACTGCAGGATGTGCCTGATCAGTCCTCCTTATACTCTTCATTTGTACAAATTTTATCTCATAAATGACTTCTTTCTTTGAAAAGAAGCCACATTTCTTGTGTAAAAATTCTTTTCATTTTGGTCTACTTCCTAACTAAGTTTGATTCCCAAAAATCTTAGTAAACACCATTTCCCATTCTCATTCTCCCCCAGTACTAACTACTGACTGTATCTACACTAAATCCTTTATGTTTCCCTTCCTCCTACAATTATAACACCATGGTGTATAAACCCCTAAACATATATAAATATTCCCCCCTTTTAGCACTATAGCTAAATAAGTTTGTCTAAGGGAGACATTAGTCCACCAGGGACTATGGTCAACCCGGCCTTGGGATCACTCTAACCTCTGGTCAGAGTAATAACCTGTACTAAGCCCTCACTTCCCCTCTTTTCGAAAATTTCACAAAAAACCCCTTTCCCTCTGCTTAAACCCACTTTTAATCCTTTTTTCCCCCCACAGATTAACTCATACCCCGAAAAAACCCACAAAAACCCCAAAACCTATAGTCCCGCGCCACAAATATTAAATTGAATATTTTAATAGTCGGGCGGGACCCAACCCAAAACTGTGCGATTGATCAACAGCGCCCGCCAACCGTCGATCGTCCGCCGCCCCCGATCCAACGGTGGGCGGTCGTTTTTAGATCTCGACCCGTCGCCCTTTAACGTCCGGGGGATGGCGGTATTGGCGGCCGTACCCAGGACGCGTGGCAAGCGGCGGGGTTGTTCGCAGCCCCCCTCGCCGATACCGCCTTTGCCCAAAGGTGGTGCGGGGAGACCGCTTACCACCTCCCCGTTACCACCTCCCTTGCTACGTCACCTACACGTCAACTACACGTCACCATGACGTTGCGCTACCTCCGCCCACCCCCGCACCTCGTGGCCCTCCACGTAGCCCTGCCACTGTTCTTCGCCCGCCACCATGTCCGTCCACGCTGGCCTCCAGCTCAGCGTCCACGTCACTCTCCGTACCCCGGGCCCGCCATGACGTCATGCTGACCTCATCGGCGGCAAAACGCCAATGACCCTTTTGGTCCAAATTTGTCGTTAAAAGCGCCCAAACTAGCCGTTTATTGTCATTTTCACGTGAAAAGGATGCAGCCATTGTTAACCTGTTCACCGCGAAACTACCTCTGAACCATCAAATTCGAAGTTGTGGCTGCCACAACTTGTCAATTCAGCTGCAGTGAGCTCCCCCTGTTCGACCCGAAGGCGTTCCGTGCTATTTTTCCAGGTATTCACCACAAGTTCCTTGTTTTGCCCCTATGCATTCCATTTATCTGCGAATTCTCCAATAAGCATCAGTCAAATCCTAAATTGCACACTGTCTACTACTTAATTTGCAATTAAATCAACCCACATTGTCCAAGCTCCATAAGTTTGATATTCAAACGATAATTCACGGCTTGAAAATTACAAATTTAGCCCCGAGTTGCCCGACATTGTTCCCTTTTGTCGGGTGGAGGCCCAAGGCTGCATGTCACCAAATTGAAGCCCGCACACCGTCTGCAATCATCCTCATCAATTCACAATCCCTGTGAATTTACCAAAAAACAGCAAAGACAAGTCTGCCAAGCCTACTTATTCCACTTTGAAGAAAATTTCAAGCATTATCTACAGTAAGCCTATCACTTAAGATTTGAGGAACCTTGCAAACCATTGCACTTACCTTGTTCCATTCACAAACTGCATAATGGCTGCTCCTGCACCCACATCTCTCACTGTTGCGCCCATCAATCCACCAAATAAAGACCTGGAGTCCTTGCCTCTTGTTGATAGGGACTACCTCATCCAAGACTTTGTAGGTAACATGTACCATTTGCAGACCTTCAGGCAATTGAGAGATGACTACCTCAATGGCAAGGATACATATGGGATATGGGAATCAAATCTGCCACACTACTGTCTCCCCTCTGTAACCATTTTTCCAGAGGTTATCCACCTATGTGCTGAAAATTATGATGTACAACACAGTGTTGTTAAGTCTACATCTGGGAGAATCCTCTTTCACATTAATCCTGAATCCATCAATAAGATGCTCAACTTTGGTCAAACTGATCTGTTGTTCCCTTTTTCCATGAATTATCTGGTGGACACTGGTGCCAAGATGACCAGTGAGGATATTCAGAAAATCACCAAGATATTTATGAGACCTGAATGCCAGCCCACAGGGCCACCTCCCTACTTGGATGTCTATTTTACTGAGGTAGGCAAACTTTTGTTGGACATGATTGCTTATGTGTTGGGATACAAAACCAGTGAGCATGTGGATGAAACAATGCTGGTATTATTAGCTCCTTACAGCCCAAGCCAACCCCCTGCCCGCAAATATAACTTTGCCAAGTTCATAGCTAACAAGATTCATGATCAGTTGTGCAAAGTAGACAGACAGGGCGTCTTCAAGTATTAATCTTATATCTACCACCTTTTCATGTACTATCAGTCCGGGGTTTTTCCATGCTACATCAAAAAGCTGGACTCTAAAGGGGAAAGAAGATTTGTTATCTTCTAGACATCTGTCTTTCACGAAGTACAAAATTCACCCTATTCCTATTGTGAATTTATTGATCAATTTGTATACCGTGTCTCTTGCTCATTGATGAGGTCCCCTCCTCCCAGAATATCATTTGAAATACAGAAGGTCCTGCAGCTCTCCAAGAATTACAAAATAGGTGATTGGTACCTATACGAGGATCATACAGTCATCAGAGTCTATGGCTGTGAGCTCTGTCCATACAGGCTCCCAAAATATGTGCCCATGAGGATATTTGCCTTGGAGTATTATAGGTAGTTAATTCACTCTGACCTCACTCACTTTCACAGCTCCAAAAAGAAAGCCCATCTCAAGTTCAAGCACCACTTGGGCCCCTTCATCATGAATAAAAAAGAAGGATGGGAAGATGCTGACCTAATCCTCAAAGACAAATACAATCTATCACACAGCTTCCGGTGGGTCCCTTACGACCCTAAAGGCTTCATTACTGCTGGAAGAGTCAAGTAGAGGCTACTAGGTTATAAGCATTGCAAATATCCACACATTGAAAAATATGCCAACCAGCAAGAATGGCAATAGGATACTTTAATTGAAAAATTAACTGAAGAAGAGATAATGCAAAAGAATGTCAAGGAATTGGAAAAGACTCTTGACCTAGATTCTGTGCAGCAGGTACCCTTCAAACGACTTCACTCAGCAGGAGAACGGACCTCGGCCACAACAACTGCACCAGCCACACGGGCACCTTCTACAACAGCACCAGGTACAGACAAAGGGAAAGGAATAATGGGTGCTGAAGAAGAAACAGTGAAAGAAAAGCCTGCCCCTTCAAGTGAGCAGCAACAAGAGTAGACTCCCCCTCCACAAACTGAGCCACCAACAGCTCCAATTTTGCAGACCCCAGCACAGGAGGAGAGGGGTACGAAAAGAGACAGAGAAGAGTCCACTCCTGCTAGTGGATCCTCCCAGCAACTGGGGACCAAAAGGCAAAGGGTTGACTCCCCAGAGGTAGAAGACATCACTGAAGAAGTCCTTGATAGTTCAAGGAAAGACAGGGAGGGTAGCCAACATACAGGTACAAGCTCCTTTTAGCAGGAGCAGGGATTACAACTTGGTTTGGAGGTGTCCTCCTCCTCTCATGAGAGCAAGATGCCCAAAAGCACTAAGGCTTCTTTCAAGCAAATAAAAGCACAGAATGACTTGCTGAGAGTAGAGGTGTATAAACAGTTTCTAAATGCAACACCAGCCCAGCAAGAAAGGCTAATGTCTGTATATGACATTAAAGAGGAAAAAATTATCCTCAGTCATTTTAAGCCTACAGTACCGCAGCCTAAGTCAGCTGCAGATTTTGTAAAAACAAGGGTGGAGGTCATGGCAAAGGACATCCACCCCATGGACCAAATTGAACTCCACAAGCAAACTGGAGAGATGGTCTATGCAACCTTGGTGGACAGGGCAACCATGGCCCATGAACTAAAAGAGTCACTGAAAAATACCAACATTCAGTTGGATTTTGAAAGAATGTCCTCCCTAGCCAAAGACAACAGAATAAAATCACTTGAGGACATCATTATCGACCTAGGACATGATCCTAAGGATCCAAAGGGTGTAAGGGCCCTTTTGAAGAAAAAGGAGGATGACCTCAATGCATTGAAGAAGAGGTTGAGACTGCTGCCCACAGAGCACCCTCAAACAGCAGAATTACAGCAGGAAAAACAGGCCGATGAGCAGCTTGACCTTATAATGCAGCTCAACCAGAAAGTCATCGATTTAGAGAAGGAGCTCGAAGGAGAATTACAAGATAAGCAGGGGGAATCCACATCCCAAGCTCCTCCAACTACTTCAACCACTGCAACAACTACAAAGGCAGTAGTGGCTCCCACAACAGAAGCAGCAGCAACAACAATAGCTCCAGATTCCAGCACAAGCGTGGAAGAATTGACTAAGGCCATTGAAGAAATGGAGCTCCAGGCAAATGAAATAAAACAGGCCAAGGAAAAATTGGCAGAACTAGATGCCAAATATGATAAATAAAAAATGACTGTGGAAGAGCAAGGCAGAGAAATAAAGGCCCTAAAAGAAAAGATAAAGGCCTTGGAGAAAGAGCTGAATCTGGAAAGCACCATGGCTGAAATAAAAAGAATTCTATGGGCCAAAATTGACCAATCCATCACTAAACAATGGAAGTCAATTAAAACTATACATGAGCAAATGGATTTAATTGGCCAAGCACAGACAGAGATTCAGAGGGCCAAGACAGCGCTGGGAAACAGGCCTGACCAGGCCAATAGAATGATAGACTTTTTGAACAGACAAGAAAAGGAGGAACTGGCAGCCATTGGCATAGTCAACAGAACAAAGGTTGTCCTCACAGCTAAAAAGGTACTCACTCTCAGGAATTATGTACAAACTGTGGAGAGGAAGTGCTATGAAATACAGGCTGAGGTGGATGAGTACCAACTCAAAATGGCAGCACTGCAAGCAAAAGGACTGCCCAGCCTACTAAACGGTGCAGGAAGACTGATCTCCAGAGAGAAATATACCAACAGAATGGCAGCTTATATTGAAAATCAAATCACTGCATCTGGCAGTACTTCTGAGGAAACCGGGCCTCCAACAGGACAGAGCCTATACAATAAACTTGAAGGCCTGTTTTTTATTGAAAATGAGGTAAAGAACCTTTTTGAAATTCCTCCAAATTTTTACAGATATACAGAGGCCGATGAAACTTTAGTAAAAATTCGAAGACATCAGTTGCCCAAGGAGGATTGGTGGCAGGCAATGCTTCAAATTTTGCCACGATAGCCTCAGTTGCTCGGTCATTGCCAGCTCCAACTCACTAGAAGACAAACAACAAAATAAAGTCAGCATTTAAGGTAGCTGAAAGGTGACTCAGCATATGGACAACGACAGCTAGCCCAAAGGAAAAGAAAATACGCAAATTTTGGACAGCGTACCCTCAGCCGACTCCAACAGCCACCAAGTCAACAATTTCTGACTATTTCGGACAGCTAAAGCACTGAAGATTTACTACAGCATTAACTTTCTCAGCTACAAGGGTCCAGGAGTTGGCATAACATTAATGAGCCATTAACTCATTTCCTTGATATTTTTCTCATGTAAATTTTGTATTTATCCCCCCCTTAGCAACGCATTAGGGGTTGGTGATTTTCACTCTGAGGCAAATGTATTGTATACTTTCAGATTATCTAATGCAAAGGGCTGGACCAGCTTAGTGATTTGCTGAAAATTTGATGTCTTGCTGATGACATGCGTGCTGTTACAGAATTCTTGTGATGTCTGATGGAATAATAAGTTTTTCTCAGTCTCTGTTTTGTCTTCTTATGTTATTAAATCATGCTCATGTTTCACTGATCTAGCAATAGAGAAAAGGGATAGTGCAGGATATGTTTGGTTACACCTTGTGCTCAATCTTTTATTGTTGTAAATGTTTTCTTCAGAATTAACCATGGACAAGAATTATTAATTGCTCATGTTTTTCATTAATTCTATAAATATGAATGTGATCTAGAAATTCTTCACTGCTTCTAAATAATATCCTCACTTTTCTGCATATCAGTTTATTGGAAGATTCTTAATTGCCTTTCATAAACTGGATACATCACACTTAATCACAATTTCAAAGCGTTGTTTCTCAGACACTTATCTAGCTCTGCAACATCACTACTGTATCAACACATCACACCAAACAACTAAAGGACCGCTGACTCCATGCCCAATGGCCTAGAACATTCTAGTGAGCACATATATATCTTGACTGAAATCATCATCCAAAAAAGTCCAAAAACAAACCTTGAGCATCATAGCTAGCCTAAAATACTACAAAAACAAAGCTAAAACATAAAGAGAGAGCCCTCTCTGGTCATAGGTAGGCTAGAACCTGTGACCCCAATATTGGTTAGTGGTTACCTCGGTCGTATTCCCTTGGGAGTCAAAGGGAACAACCTGAGTGTTAACAAGTTGGTGGCAAGCCTTCAACATGACTTATAGTGATTGGTGACTTGTTTACAATATGAATCATTGTGGTTGGTAACCCATCTCTAGTACAAATAGCATTTATTGGACTCGTATCCCCAACATGACTTGAAGTGGCTCACTACTTACCTCCAATGCTACTTTTAGTGGTTGGTGGAGTGAAAACTAAATGAAAAATAAAATAAGTGGAGTTAAGCTAACATGAATAACATATATAAGTTGGTTATTTGTCTTAATTATGCTATCTTATGTAAATATAAATATAATTGTTACAAACATAAAGAGAATATATTCAATGAAGAGAAATTTATAGGATATAAAGCGGTCAATTAGTTTTCAAGCTAGTGAGCTTAAATCTTGTTGACCGTTTCTTTATTTATAAAGGAATGTCAATAGATTAGAGATTTATTGTCAAAATTTTGGAGCCACCAACCAGGTCCATTTTCAAGACATGAGAAATATGAAGAGAAAAGGTAAAATTTATAGTAGACATGACGTCAAGAATATAATGCCAAAAAACTCTAAGGCCAATTAGAGACATCAAATTTTTATGTATATATACATATATAATGGGTAAGGTATATAATTACTCATACTAAATATATTAATGTTGGTTAAAATTAGTGTTAAAGTTTAATGAACTAATGCAATGATAATATATGTGTCTAAGTAGTATAATCCTCTAATTATAATTAATAGATGCAAGAGTGCATCATTAAATAAAGGCTTTAGAACATGAATTTAAATCCTAATGATTTCTCTTCCATTGAATATTGTTTACCTATACTTCAATGATCACTTATACATTTTCATAGATATTGCAAAGTCAATATAAAAGATTAGTTATGGATGTGTTATTATTTTCAAATTTGGTTCTCGATTCATAATTTTTTATTTAAGTTGTATGCCACTAGAGATTATAGATACTACATATTAACATCCCAATATTCAGCATTTATGTGAGTCTGAATAGAGATCAAGACAAGCTCTTACATATTAAAGTGATTAATATTGCAAGAACATCTAACAATGAATTAGTGTCCCTACAAAATGATAAACCTAAAAATACAAAGAAGTAACATCCTCACATCAATAATGAAAAGAAAGGTAGAAATCATGTGAGGAAGTTTCTACTCCTAATGTAACAAAGGATAAAAATAGAAATGAAAGAATATTTACAAACATTGTAATAATTGTGTGGAATATGGTCAACTAGAACATAAATGTTTTAAAATGTGGGGTACAAGTTCTAAGAAACAATGGAGATGATCAACATCAATCTTGATTCTTCTTATAACATTTGTTCTCATAAAAATTCACTTTCAAACTCTAATTTATTTTTCAATGTAACCATTACTTCTACTTCTAATGAGCGCCTTACTGATTAGGAGCATCTTATCATATGTGTAAGGATAAATAAATTTTTGGTCTCTTAATAATTTAAACACCAAAAAAATATTTGTTGGTGATAGTAGACATTTAGCATTGTGGGGGATAAAACAAACCAATTATATAATGGACATTTCAATGATGTATAATGTGTTCCATGTTTTTCTTGCAACCTTCTATCAATATATCATGTCACTCATCCATCTAAAGGGAAAAAAATAAAGCTTTCACATGAACAAGATCTAATAAAGGGTTTGAAATATCCTAATCATCTCCTTCCCACTTGAACAGTTGATGATATTACTAGGTTGTACATGTTTGAAAATGTTATGATCCTTCTTACCTAACAATGATCACAAACAAATAATTATAATCCACTTCAAAGTGGAAACCTATTTATATAATAAATACAATGAACAAGACAATATTCGATGATCTTATGACTAAATCTATTTAATGTGTATGTGTGTGTGTGTATATATAAGAAAAATGATACAATTATAATAAAATAGGACCATAAGGAGTTCTAGCCTACATAACAATATAATAGTATAAATGTAATCATCCAATATCTAGGGCATATAAGGGAGTTTTGGGTTAGTATGGAGCTTATATATGGCTCAACATGACCCTCACATTCGAAGAAGTGTTTCCATAAAAATTTAACTATTTTTAGGTATTTTTTAATTAACCACTCATCTTCCCATGTTGCTTCTTCCACTCGTAAGTTCTTCCATTTGATAATGTACTCAATAACTATTTTATCTCTTAGTTACTTAGTCCTTATTTCCAAAATTATTTATGGTTCTAGCATTACTTTCCATTATTTAATAATATCTAGAGTTTGGCCTAGAATCTGATAATTAATCACCTTCTCTAAGCAAGAAACATGGAAGCCTTGATGTGCATGTGAATATGGAAGCGACTCCAATTTTTAGGCCATACATCCAATCCTCTACAACACCTAATAATGGCCATAATATATTGGAGATAATTTACTTCCCTTTTTTTCCTTGAGATATCTCTCTTTATATGGTTGTACTCTTACTAATACAAAATCCCCCACTTCAAATTCCCTTTCACTACAATGTTAATCTACTTGTTGCTTCATCCTCATTCGTGGCATAACCAAGTTGTCCTTTAATATTTTGAGAACCCCTTGCCTTTGCGGGATCTGGTCCTATACTACTTAAGTCTTTATAGTCCCTGTCAAGGGTAATGTAATGGATGGAACATGATATCCATAAAGTGCCATAAGAAGTGACATTTTCTATGAAGTATAGAAGGATGTGTTGTACCACAATTTTGCTAAGGGAAACCATTTGTTAACACCCAGGTTGTTCCCTATGACTCCCAAGGGAATACGGCTGGGGTAACCACTCACCAATCTTTGGATTACAACTTCTAGCCAAACTGTGATCAGAGAGGGCTCTCTCTTTATGATTTGTCTCTGTTATGATAGTATTTTAGGCTAGCTATTATCCTCAGGTTTTTGTTTATGTTTTGGTTGAAGGATGTCTTTCAATACCTAAGATGTAATGTTTAGACAGTTATACTTCATTGGGCAATGGAGTCTAGAGCTGTGAAATGTTTGAAATGCTTCAGCGGGAATGTTCAGACCGCAGGGCCTATTGGGTATCCCAACAAACAAAATTTAAAGCTTAAATGGTGATGTATGATGATGCATGTTTAGCCAATGGAAAGCAATTAAGAATTCTCCATTAAGTTAATGCTGTGAAAGTGAAATATCTTGTTCAGGAGCAAACTTGAATTCCTGAAACAAAGGTCACTGTGAAAGATATATTCTTAAAGTGTAGCAATTAATAATTACACTTATCAAGATTATAATCTAAGGAAAACATTCATTGACAACATAGATTGAGCCCAGGGTATTCCATGAATAAATCCTGAAGGCTATTCTTTTTCTTTGCTGCTAAAAACTTAAAACTTGGAAACATTTATGGGTTGTAAAAGATTGAAACACAAAACGAAGAGAGTTACAGAAAACTTATTGTATATGAGATGCACAGGGATCCTGAAAACTTCAACAAAACACCATGAATGCATTCAAACACCTCAGAACTCCAGAAATTCCATCACTTTTGTTATTAAACTCTGCAAAGATTACAGCATAGGAAGTTTCTTCAAAACAAATCAACAACAACCCCTGCAAGCTTATGCGAGGGGCAAATATATACAAACGGTAATACAAAATAACTATGGTGTTGAGTCATCTGAGAAATAAATATTTCACCAACTTTGTACATAAAAGCAGATAAAAAGTTATTGCTGTCTTTAATACATCATAAATGTTCATTTATATCAGTCAGAAGATATTTTGGCCTTTGGAGGCCACTGAGTCGGTTGGAATGATCTGCTTTAAATGCTGGAAAATGCGCTGATGTGGCTTCTCTACTGTAACTTTTTGGCCTTGTCACTTGTAGCTGTCCATTTTGACTTGCTGGCCGAAAGTCCTGCTGAGTTGGCTCAGCTTTTATCTTTTCATGCATGCTGATTTTACTAGCTTTTCCTGTGCATGCCACCTTGTATTTTTGATAAAAAAACTTGAAGAATGGCTTCCTGGTCTATAAGATCATCTGTATTGCTTTTGTCCACCATTCCTGTATTGGTAGTTGATGCCTGAGAATTGCATCCATAGTCACATTTGCCTCTGTGTATTTATAGAAGTTAGGAGGCACTTCAAACAGGTGATTAATTTCATTCATTATGAAGAATAAATTCTCTACTCTATTGTAGAGACTTTGTCCTGTAGCTGGCCCTGTTTCTTCTGAGGTGCTGGGCCTTTCAGTGATCTGACTTGTGGCAAATGTATTGACCCTCTTGGCATACTGCTCATGGGTAAGCAGTTTTCCTGCGCTGTTCAGTAAGCCAGGGAGACCTCTGTTCTGTAATACCACAAATTTGTCCATAAATCTGTTCACCTCGGTCTGCATGTCTTGGGTCCTTCTCTCTAATGTCTGCACTAAGCTTCTTAGTGTAAGGACCCTTTTTATCAACATAATAGTCTCAGTCCTATTAGGAATTCCCATAGTTGCTAACTGAGAACTTGTTCTATTATTGAGCACATTGATCATCCTGGTGGCAACTTCAGGCATATTGCCTAGAGCTGCCCTTGATCTCTGAATCTCCTTCTGTGCTTTTGCAATGAGCTCCAATTGCTCATGGATTGTGTCAATATACTGCCATTGGTCAGTAATAGACTGGCTAATATTAGCCCATAGCACTGTCTTGATCTCGGCCACCACTTTATCCAGTTGGAGCTCCTTTTCTAGCTCCTTTATCCTGTCTTTGAGGGCCTTTATTTCCCTGCCCTTTTCTGCCACACTCTGCTTGGAATTGTCATATATTTCATTGACTTTGGCTAGTTTCTCCCTGGCCTCATTCAATTCTGTCATTTGTGCTTCCAAGGCCTGGATCTCATTTCTCAGCTTTTGCATGTTTAGGCTTGGGGAGGTCTGACCTTCTTCTTTTTGCTTCAAGGTTGCCTGTAATGCTGCCTGTGTAGCCTCTGATTCTCCCAGCTTTTCTTGAGTCTGGATTAGATGCTTATATAGAGACACCAGAAAAGCTGTGGCATCTTGATCATGCCTCTGCTAGACAATTTCATCTATTTGAGGGTGAATTGTGGCTGGAATTTTGATCTTTCTCCTCAAAGCTGCCATGTCTGCGTCCCTCAACTTCAATATCTCTTGTATACCCTTGATATCCTTGGGATCATGCCCAATTTCTATGATTATATCTTCTAAGGAACTAATTCTGTTGTCCTTAGCTTGAGAGGATGCCCTTTCCAACTCAAGTTGGGTAGCTGTATTATGAAGGCTATTCTCTAGCCTATAATTATCCAATGTTTTGTCTGCCAAGGAGGCATACACCATCTCACCCATTTGTTTGTGTAATTCAATTTTGTCCATAGGGTGGATGTCCTTGGAAAGGACCTCAAGATTGGTCCTTATATAATCTGCAGGAGACTGGGGCTGAGCTACAGCTGGCAGAAAATGACTCATGATCATTTTGCCTTCACTAACATCATACGCAGACATCAGCCTTTGCTGGTTAGTGGGAGCCCTTTTCAACAAATGATTGTATAGTTGTATCTTTATTGGCTCATTCCTCCTCTTTATGTCAATGAACTGTTGTTTGATGCTCAGTTCACCTTCTCTCTGCTGGCTTGAGGAGCTGACTTCTCCTCCCACTGTTCTGTTCTGTTCCTCTTGGAAGGAACTTGCAGATGCTTCCCTGCTAGGTGGGCCCATGCCCAGAGACTGCCCTATTGGCATTTCCTCCTCAGAGAAAGGATTCAGTCTCTGTCTTTTCTCACCATGACTTAATGATGTGGTTAAGGGAGTCTCTCTGTCTCTTTTTCTGCTTACATCCTCCTTTTGTGGAGTTTGGAGGATTGATGTTTCAGCTGATGTTTCCTGCCTTGGAGGCACAGTTTTTTGTGGCTGTTGCTCAGTGGATTTTGGGGCTTCCACTGTCTGCTCTTGTTGTACAGGCTGCTCCTGTCTTTGTTCTTCTTGTTGTTGTTGCTGCTATTTTTGATGTACTTCCTGCTGCTGCACTTCTTCTTGTTGTTGCACCTCTTTTTCTGTTTGGTCTTCAGTCAAGGGAGGTGGTTGCTCTTGTTCCACTTGCTTTTCTTTTCCTTTGCTGGATGTCTGTTGAGTGTCCATGGCAGCTTGCTGATGTGTTGTTGAAGATGAAGCAACTGCTCCAAGTTGCCTTTGATATGATAAGGAAACCTGTCCACAAGTTTCCAAGTCAGCCTCTTTTTGCATATTCCTAGCCTCTCTCTCTAGCATCTGCTCTCTAGAGATTGGCTCTTCTAGAGTGCCCTCTTTCCAGCTTAAAGAATTTGCATTCTTTTCAACATGAGGCAGCCTAACATGTGAATAGTTACCCAATTTGTATCTTATCCTTCTGAGGGAGATAAAATGATTACGGTCATAAGGTGTCCATTTGAAACTGGTTTGCAATTTGAAGCCCTCTAAGATCATATCTGCCTCCTTCCATCCCTCCTCTCTTTTACTGTATAGAAAAGGGTCTAGCTGGTTCCTTACCTTCAGCTGCACCTTCTTATTCCTACTTTGGAAATGGAAGCAGTCTGCATTTCCAAACTGCCTGAAGTATTCTAGGGCAAAAAGTCTCATAGGGACATACCTTGGCAGCCTGTAAGGGTCCAATTCACAGCCATATATTCTGATTACTGTGTGGTGTTGGTAAAAATACCAATCACCAATGTTGTATGATTTGGAGAGATGGAGAATTCTCTGCATGTCATCGGTTAACCTTGGAGGAGGGACACCATACAGCAATTTCATAGCTGGGTGAATGAACAGGTCTATAAATTCACAGTATGTGTATGGTGATTGAGAAATATTATGGAAAACTGAAGTCCAAAACACAACTGACCTTGGATTTCCCTGGGAATTAAGTTTCTTGAGGGGAATGGAGAAACTATCTGGTTGATAAAACAAGAACAGGTGGTAGATGTATCAGGTGTATCTGAACACCCTTTCCCTTTGTAGATTCATAAGTTGTTCATGGATCTTTTCTGCAATATAGGTGGCATAGTCATAGTGTACAGTTGGAGGCTTTCCAGGAGAAAATATGGACAGCATTGCCATTATAGTGTCATCAACATCCTCAATTCCCCTGTAGCCCAGAACGTAGCTGATCAGATCCTCAAGTATTCTGCCCAAGTCATTCAGGTAGTGATATCCAATAGGAGGAGTCCTCATAGTTTCAGAGCTTGGCTGTACGAATAACTGATTAATTTTGGTGATCTGGTCACTTGACAAATTACTGCCCTTCTTTACTAAGTCCAGCGTGGAGAGAGGGGTCAATGGCCTTACAGTATGGAAATGGAGCATCTCATTTATAGTTTCTGGGGTGATATGGAACAAGATTGAGCCTGTAGGACTGAGAACAGCTCTTTGGCATGGATCATAGCATTCCTGGCACTTGTGGATCAAGTCTGGAAGGGCATTGACTTGAGGGAGGTTGTAAATGGGCAAATTTGAGTCCCAAATCCCTAAAATATCAGCTCCACCAAGGTGTTGGGCTTTCAATTCATTTAGCATGTGAATATTGAACTTGGAACCCATTGGGAACGAGTCTATCATCTGATAATCTACATCTCCCAGGGCTTTCCATTCTAACTCCCTTTGAGGGGCATTCAGAGGCTGGATATTCATGGCTATTGGTGTTTCCATGGCTAGTAAGGCTTCTGAATTGTATGTAAACTGTTTTGAGTGAGTAGAACAACGCAGAGGAGTTTCTTTACAATATAAATATGAATTGTATGGAACAGAGGGTGAATTGAGCAAACAACAATTGAAATACCGTTTATAGGATCGATTAAAACAATAGCAGGACTGACTCGAGTATTTCTATGGTGAATTTATGTAATGGAGGTTTCTAGTTCACGACTGCGCGAACTACCTGTGAATTCAGGTGAATTTTGTCAAATGCAGGCTTGGCAGAAGGTTTATAGCCTCACTAGTCGGAAATGAGTGCAGGTCACTGGATGCTTGATGGTGATTTTGGTGTTTTATACTCTCCTAAACAGTT
This sequence comes from Pinus tabuliformis, assembly GCA_031772625.1. Lineage (NCBI taxonomy): Eukaryota > Viridiplantae > Streptophyta > Pinopsida > Pinales > Pinaceae > Pinus > Pinus tabuliformis. The sequence continues at coordinate 200,571,078 of CM062810.1, read as the reverse complement.
TTCTTACAGAAACATGGATAAAACCAGGTGCAGGGAACAATTTTGAGAAATACCTTGCGAATTGTCGATAACAGTTGCGAATGCAAGTACGATGGAGGCGCCCACGGTTTTAGAGTCAAATTGTGCAGGTTGGCGCTAAATTGGTCGTAAAATGCATGCAGGAAAATCAATAGTTGTTTTGGCAAAAGTGAGAAAAAACACGCTTTTTTGGCTAAAATATGGATTTTTGGCATATTGGCGCGTTTTTAAGATGACGTCAGCATGACATCATTAGGTGGGGTGAAGGTCGGATGACGTCAGCATGACGTCACCGGGTGATGTGGCAAGTTGTGATTGGTCCACGGGGATAATGAGGTGGCAGACATATCAGCGCGGGGGTGGAAAAGGTTGCTGACGCGACGGCAGGGTGGCACTGATGTGGGTCTGACGTGGTGATGACGCAGGCATAACAGAACAGGTGGTAAATGATAAGCGGTAATGGTTTTTCTCGGACCGCCTTGGATACGGTCAGGGTTTTGTCAGAGGGCGACCCGAGAAATTTTGAGGGCGACGCGTGGCAAAGGCCTGACGTCACCCTCTGACAGTTTCTTGGGCGCTAATCTTCGGACGTCGAGCCCAACCCGATATGCATAATGGCCGTCCGATCAAAAGCGCCCGATCGAACGGTTGACGGGTTGCCGAAAAGTGCAGACGATACGGCAGCTGGGAGGTAATAAAATAGTATTTTCTTTTGAACAGCGTGCCCAGCGGGACTTTGGGTTTCAGCGGGTTTATGTGGTTTTTAAATGTAAAATAGCAATAGAAATATTACCACGCCAATACTTTGGATAAAATGGCAAAGTGGGTTTTTGGGCGCTTTTGGCAAGTGAAGCGGGTTATGGGTAAAAAGGGGTTTTCATATGTTTTTCTTAGCAAATGGAGGCGTAATGGGTCAAAATGGATTTAGAAGGGGGAAGGGGGTTAGTTTTATGTTTCTCAAACTGACCAGATGTCCATTTGATCCCTGACAGAGGACTTATTGGCTATAATGCAAAGGGGAGGGATATTTATACAATGCTTGGGGGTTTATACACCATGGTGTTATAGTAGTAGGGGAAGGGCTAACATAAGGGAATTATATAATAGAAGGTAGGAATAACTGTGGATGAACGAGTGGATGAGGGGTAATATTACTAAGTTTATTTGAAAATAACTTAGCCTAGGCAGTAGATCAAAATGAAAAGAATTTAGACAAGAAATGTGGCTTCTAATAGGACTAAGAACCACCATAAAACCACCAATTCTTCCATGAATCTCAACTGATGAGGGGATATTAGTAATGAATGGGAAAGGGGAAAAGTGGGAAGTTAGACATGCTTCTTTGTTTTTCTGCAACCTGATAGAGAAGAAGGACTTTTCAATCCATTGATTCTGCTTTGTGAAATAGGTTAGCACACCTTCAATTATAAGGAATGACACTTCTGCAACCCCATCTACCTACCCATCTATTTGCCTAGCATTTTTTGTTTATTCTTGGAGGGTGCACTTAGACTTGCAGACCCTTATTTGCCTTTTCTTTTCTCTGGCTTTTTCCTTTTGATTTTCTATCTACTGCTACCCTTATTGCTTCCAAGGTCCCAGATTAAGCAGTTGGGAGCCTTACTTCTCTACCTAAGCTAATTGTCTGCCAAGATTAAACAGTTTGGACATACTTCTTTCTCTATTCTACAACTGAAAATTTAAAACATGGCATGATCCAGATTAGGTAGTTGGACCATCCATCAAAATTGAGTTTATATCAAGCTATATGCACAGCTTGTCTTCTCTTTGAAATATGGGATCTTTGCATCATCAAAGCAGAGCATATTTGGACCTTTCTTAGCCAATCATGAAATATGAAACCTATTGGTATAGGTATCTAACAGTGGCTCCACATGGGGATGGTTTTTCATTAGAAAGACCAAGAATAGCAACTCAGAATGCCTTGGCCTTTGACTGCTTTCACCAATACTTGCAGTATGCTGCCTTAAAATGCCAAAATTGTGCTCTTCCCCTCTTGGTAGATCTCTGATCCTATTTGCCTTTTGCTGATAGTTAATAAACTTGGGAAACTGCATTTTTACATCCTACAGAGAGTAATATATACACTTGAATATGTACAATGGAAACTCAGGCTGCACTTATAGGTGGTAGTCAGAATAGTGCTTCAGCATCCTGCCATTCACAGGACCTTCATCCAAATCAGTTTCATTAAGACTTTTAAGGAAATAAGTATTGTTTCCTTGTACTGCTTGGACAGCAAATGGTCCTCTCCAAAGGGAATCAAATTTTCCATGTTTTCCTTTATCTTCCCTTCTTGAATCCCATTTGAGGACTTTGTCACCAATGTTGAAATCTTCTGCCTTAGTCCTTCTGTCAAAGGCCTTCTTTAATTTTTCTTGTAAAACTTGAACTCTCCTGTAGACTTGATCTCTAGTTTGCTGCAAGCATATTATTTGATTGATCCTTCTTTGCATATCATTTGGTTCAGCTTGGCTTTCTTGAAGAAGTTTCATAACAGGAACTCCTAGTGATGAACGAAATTTGGCTTCTAATCCATAAACCAACTCATATGGGCTGACCCCAATTGATCTCTTGGTTGTTAGCCTGTCTGCCCATAAGGCATTGACAAGCTTTTTATGCCAATTCTTTTTATTTTCTTCTAACACCTTCTTTATAATGTTTACCAGGCTTTTGTCTGATGATTCAGCAAGGCCATTTCCTTGGGGATAGTATGCAGTAGAATGGCCCAAAGTGATGTGAAATTTGTGGCAGAAGTTCACCATTTTCTTAGATCTGAAAGCAGCAGCATTGTCTGTTATTATCTTGTCAGGGCAGCCAAATCTAGCCAATATGTTATTCTCCAAAAACTGAATGATTATTGAATCATTTGCTTGTCTGCATGGATCAGCTTCAATCCACTTAGTGAAATAGTCTGTAGCTGTTAGAATCCATCTGTGCTGGCCTGAGGATGAGGGATGAATTTCCCCAATGAAATCTAAGCCCCATTGTTGAAAAGGTCTCTCTGTTGCAATAGGCCTTAAGGGAAGTGGTAGCAACTTTCTCTTTCCCTCAAACACTTGACATTTATGACATGATGTAGTAAACTTTTTAACATCAGAGAACAGGGTAGGCCAATAGTAACCAGCCCTTAGTATTTTATCCACAGTGGACTTCCAATACAAGTGTCGACCACAGTCACCTGCATGAAATTCTTTCATGATATTGTTAGTCTCATCCTCAATTAAGCAGTTTAGCAATATCCCTTCATGGTTTTTCCAAAGCAAATTACCCTCCATAACACAAAATCTTGAGGCTTTCATTTTTAAGAACCTACATTTAGTTCTGGACAATCCTGGGGGAGCACACAGGTTTTGTAACACATAACATATATCAAAGTACCAAGGGGATTGTTCAAAGGCTACATTGATCTTTGGAGTCGCCAGCTCTGGTTCACTGTCCAGCTGGTTGATGTCTAAGGCTTGGAAGTTGGCTTCTGTCATTAGTTTGGCCAAACCTTGTCCTTTTATTAGTTTTGTAGGTTTTATCTCAATATCAAATTCCAAAATGTTGGCAATCCACTTTCCTCTTCTGCCCTCTAAATTTTCTTGGGTGAGAATGTCTTTAACAATGGGACTTGGTACATAAGCTATAACATGTGAATAGAGGATGTAAATCCTAAAGTCTTTAATAGCCTTGAGCAAAGCATAAGCTTGTTTCTCCATGATTTGGTATTTTAGAGGAGAATCTCTAAGAGCTCTACTAAAGAAAGAAATGGGCTTTTCATTTCCCTGGTCATCTTTCTGTAATGAAACAGCAGCAATGGTATGTTGGGAAGCAAAAGAAAATATGATAAATTCCCTGTCAAATTGAGGATTTGTTAGAACTGGGGTTTGGGTAAGGGCCAATTTTATTCCTTCAAAGGCTTGATTTGCTTCAACAGTCCATTTCACTTTTGAATCCTTCTTTAGCATTTTATTCAGTAATCTGCTCAATTCAGCCAGATTTGGGATAAATCTCCTCAGGAAGTTGATTTTACCCAAAATGGCTTGTAATTCCTTTATATTTCTTGGGTGGGGCATTTTTAGGATAGCTTGTATCCTATCTAGGTCAATTTTAATGCCATCCTTTGAAATGATATGTCCCAACAGCTTACCTTCTTCCAAACCAAATAAGGATTTCTTGGGGTTCAAGGAGATTCCATATTTCCTACACGTTAGGAAGATCTGTCTCAAATGTTTCAAATGTTCTTGATATGATTTTGAGAAAGGTGTGAGGTCATCTAAGTAAATGACAATAAATTCATGAATCTCCTTGGCAAAAGCAATATCCATTGCTCTTTGAAATGTTGCCCCTGCATTTTTCAATCCAAAAGGCATTTTTACATATTTGAAAGTTCCCCATGGGGTTGTAAATGCAGTTTTATCTTGATCATCAGGGTGTACTAAGATTTGATTAAAACCTGAGAATCCATCAAGTAATGAGATTCTTGAGGCACCTACCACTCGTTGAAGAATGTGATCCATCTTGGGTAGGGGATAATTGTCCTTGAGGGATACTTGATTCAAGTTCCTAAGATCCACACAAAGCCTTATTTCACCAGTTTTCTTTCTTGTGGGCACCAAATTTGAAATCCAATCAGAAAACCTGATTGGTGCTATGATACCAGCTTTAAACATTTTTTGTAGTTCCTTTTCAATTGAGGGTTGAAGCATGGGGTTGATCCTTCTCAATTTCTGTTTGAATGGCTTCTGATTAGGCTTGAGAGGGATAGTATGCTGGATAACAGAGGTGTCAAAGGATTTTAAATCCTCATAACCCCATGCAAAGACATCCTAAAACTCTTTGAAAAGGTCAATGTATTTGGGTTTTTGGTCAGGAGGCAGAGATGCAGATAACTTTATTATCTTGGGCTCATCAATAGTGCCAATGTTGCATTCTTCAATGGTTGTATTTAGGGGCTGCATTTTTGGTTTTCTAGGGATGTCATTTGAGTCAAAGATGTCTTCTAATGGAGTTAGTCCTATTGGGAGAAAATTGTCTTTCAGCTCTATGATTTCAGCCTCTACCACAGATATTTCCTCATGATTGGTTTGCTGAATTTGTATTATGTTCTCTTTGTTAAAAATAGTTGGATTTAGCATTTGTTTTGCTGTTTTGGGGGACATTGGGTTGTTAGTTTGTTCAAACTGTATTTGTGATTGACTTGCTCTTTCAAGTATTTGTGATTGACTTGCTCTTTCAGTGTCAATATTTAGTCCTGCAAATTCTTGTTGCAAGGTCAAGAAGTTGTTTATTTGTGCATCATCTTCAAATACCTGCCAGTCTTTGACATTGTTTGGAACAAAAGGCCTGTGTTTTACCTCAGCTGTAAAACAGTGGTTGGGCTCAAAAGGTAGCTTACAGGTACTTGCAAATGTGGCTAAACTTTGGGCATGCAAGTTATGGGTTCTGGGAATCTTAGTAATTTGAAATTCAGTGAAGAAGCTTAGTGTTTCAGCCACAGCAGACCTATAAGACCTCAGTCTCTTGTCATTGGTGACAAAATTTCCCTTCACTTGTTGGATGACTAAATCTGAATCCCCCATAATTGAAACTTTTTTGGCTTGTAAGAACTTTACTAGCTTGAGGCCTAGTAAAAGGGCTTCATATTCTGCCATATTATTAGTACACCTGAAATTCAGTCTATAGGCTCGGCCTTCTGCATGACTGTCTTGTTTATTATGTATCCAAACTCCAGCTCCTGCCCCTAATTTGTTGACTGACCCATCAAATTCAAGGAACCATAGGATCTCTGGTTCCAGGGAGGACTTAATGACCTCCTTGTGTGCTAGAATTGTAAGTTGAAGCTGTGGTTTACCACCTGGTTGGTTTTCTAGGGAAGTTTGCTCACTTGATGGCACCTGTTCGCTTTCTTGAACAACAGCTGTGTTTAATGTTTGCTTAGTCATTATTTCTTGGGTAGCAGTTTGCTCATTGGTGTCTTCCTCTTGTATGAGTGTCTTGGGTTCAACCTCATTATCTGAGAGAGTTGTATTATTATTGAAGAGAATGTATGAGTCACAACATATATGGGAAATTTTTGGGGCTTTTCTTCACTGCTGACCATGTATTTCATTAATGTTTCTCTATATAATCTCTTTGGTTGCCCAAAAATAGTGATGGTGGCATAAGACATATCTAACTGTAGGGAACCTTCAAGTTTGGCCCCCCATGACCTTGATAACAGCATCCCATACTTGGGTGAGATGTCAGCAACTACAACATCCATTAGAATTGTTTTGTTTGGGTACTGAACAAGAGACACACATAGATCTTTTATTAGGCCTAAGCACTTGACTTGGCTTGAATCAAAGGAGAATAGGTCCTTGTATGGTCTTGTAATATCCAGGTTTAGTCTTTACATGACTAATTTGGGCATTAGGTTGTGAGAGGTACCCGAGTCAAACATTGCATTATGTAATATCTTATCATGCACATGCAGGCTGACATAGAAAGGTAAAATGCCTACACCTGTTGTCTTTCCATCTACCTCTGGGCCAAAAAGTAGCTCTGGGGTATCATCCAACACATTAACATCATCTTTGTTGCTAGTAAGTTGGAGAGATTTCCTGATTTGTTGTTTGTAGATGCTATGATTGGCCAATTCTGAGAGAGGAATTGCTATCTTCAATTTACTAATCTCATTTTCTAGGTCAAAGGGTTTTTTGGATTGGCTCTTTTGGTTGTGGATAACATTTCTTTCCTTGTTCACTAACTCTTCTTCTTGATTCTTATCCTGATTTCGAGGCTTGCCCTTCTTGCTCATCTCTTGAGGGGTGACACTTGGGTTAGGGTGCAAGGATGATGTGTCCATGGGCTGCTGTTTTGAAGAAGTTGGTTCAGTGACTTCTTCAATGGTTACTTCTTTTGAAAGCGAATCTGTTGGGTCATCTGGCTCTGTAACTATGGCTCTTTTGGGCTGCTGATTATCTTTTATCTGTTCAGGCTGTGTCACATTTACAGTTCTGCTCCTTAGCTTGTATTGCTTATGGACTTCATAAACAGCTGTGTCATAGCCTTGCTTGAAGTCAAATGACTCACCTGATTTTATAGGGAACAACTTGATTACCTCATCCTCATGGTCTTCTTGTGTCAAAAAGATTTGACTTTCACCATCTAGACCCATTAAATTAATCTGAGAATCTTCATTGGGTTCACTGGATGTGGAAGTTTCAACATAGTTTTCTTGGAAAGGGGGTCTTATGTCTTGGTCAGTACTGGGATTGCCAACGTTTGGGTTTTGAGTTCTCCTAAAATTTGGATTCCTAGGAGGGTTGTTTTGTGGTGCTTCCCATGATGATTTTCTCTCAACCGATTCCACTCTATTCCCCAATCTCTTCATACCAGTGAGTATTGCATCCACTTTTTGATCAAAGGCTGAGGGTTCCTCTTTGAAAGTGGTTCTCTTTTCCAACCTTGCTCTGTTTCTTTTGGCAATCAGGTTAGCTTCCACTTTGACAGCAACCTTTTGGGCCTCTACAAGGGTTTGAGGGTCTCTTTCCTTTAACTGATAGGCCATGTCAAGGTCAAAACCATCAGGGAATTTGTACAAAGCTAAATGAGGAGGGGGTCTTAAATTTTGTGGGATTGCGTTATATACATTGTTGAATCTTGCAAAATACTCCAAAACAGTCTCTTGGGGACCTCTTTTGATAGTGTCATATTCCCCCAGTATGTGCAGATGATCTTTCTTTTTCTCCCATCTGTTAGTAAAGGCTTGATACAGCTCATCAGGAGTTGTGATGGAATTTGCATTCAGGGATCTAAACCAAGTTCTTACGTCCCCAGTTAGGCTTTGAACAAACATCCTCATTCTCACACTGTCATCATCTATTTCATAGGTCTGAAAATGGTCTTGCATCCTTTTGGCATGCTGAATAGTTGTCAAAGGGCCAGTGGAGTCAAAATATGAGACTTTGGTTTGGTAGTCTTGGGGTAGAGCTGCAGAATTAGCTGGTATTTGCAAGGGTGCATATCTGTTAGCCATATTCACAAGGTTTGGGGGATTAACAGGAGCAACTGGGATAAAAGGAACGACGTGTGCCACAGGGGTAACACGTGTAGCAACACCTAGAGTGTAGTTCAAGGGGATATGTGCAGTGGGTGAAGATGTGCAAGGAGGGCTTTGAGATGTGGATGGTGAACTGGGGGAGACAGGGGTAGAACTAAATAGAATTTTGATTGGGGTTGGAACTGGCTCAGGGTGGGCTGTCTCAGGAGTCAAATCACTAGGATTTTCCTACCTTTGCTGCTTCCTAACTATTCTAGGGATTATATTAGGATTCTCAGACACAGCTGGTGGATTCGGGTCAGGGTTTGACCTAGTGTACCTGTTTTCCATTTTAGGAGCCAGCTTCTGAACTTCTTTTTGAGTATTTTCTAAGATATTTTAGGATTGTTTAAGGGACTGATTAAGCCTTTTTAGAACCACTGTCTAGGGACAGACAACGGTTTGAAAAGTATGCTTAGTTCCCAGCGGAGTCGCCAATTATGTTAACACCCAGGTTGTTCCCTATGACTCCCAAGGGAATACGACCGGGGTAACCACTAACCAATCTTTGGATTACAGCTTCTAGCCAAACTGTGATCAGAGAGGGCTCTCTCTTTATGATTTGTCTCTGTTATGATAGTATTTTAGGCTAGCTATTATGCTCAGGTTTTTTTTTATGTTTTGGTTGAAGGATGTCTTTCAATACCTAAGATGTAATGTTTAGACAATTATACTTCATTGGGCAATGGAGTCTAGAGCTGTGAAATGTTTGAAATGCTTCAGCGGGAATGTTCAGACCGCAGGGCCTATTGGGTATCCCAACAAAAAAAATTTAAAGCTTACATGGTGATGTATGATGATGCATGTTTAGCCAATGGAAAGCAATTAAGAATTCTCCATTAAGTTAATGCTGTGAAAGTGAAATATCTTGTTCAGGAGCAAACTTGAATTCCTGAAACAAAGGTCACTGTGAAAGATATATTCTTAAAGTGTAGCAATTAAGAATTACACTTATCAAGATTATAATCTGAGGAAAACATTCATTAACAACATAGATTGAGCCCAGGGTATTCCATGAATAAATCCTGAAGGCTATTCTTTTTCTTTGCTGCTAAAAACTTAAAACTTGGAAACATTTATGGGTTGTAAAAGATTGAAACACAAAACGAAGAGAGTTACAGAAAACTTATTGTATATGAGATGCACAGGGATCCTGCAAACTTCAACAAAACACCATGAACACATTCAAACAACTCAGAACTCTTGAAATTCCATCACTTTTGTTATTAAACTCTGCAAAGATTACAGCATAGGAAGTTTCTTCAAAAGAAATCAACAACAACCCCTGCAAGCTTATGCGAGGGGCAAATATATACAAATGGTAATACAAAATATCTATGGCGTTGAGTCATCTGAGAAATAAATATTTCACCAACTTTTTACATAACAGCAGATAAAAAGTTATTGTTGTCTTTAATACATCATAAATGTCCATTTATATCAGTCAGAAGATATTTTGGCCTTTGGAGGCCATTGAGTCGGTTGGAATGATCTGCTTTAAATGCTGGAAAATGCGCTGATGTGGTTGCTCTGCTGTAACTTTTCGGCCTTGTCACATGTAGCTATCCATTTTGACTTGCTGGCCGGAAGTGCTGCTGAGTTGGCTCAGCTTTTATCTTTTCATGCATGCTGATTTTACTAGCTTTTCCTGTGCATGCCATCTTGTATTTTTGATAAAAAACTTGAAGAATGGCTTCCTGGTCTATAAGATCATCTGTATTGCTTTTTTCCACCATTCCTGTGTGGGTAGTTGATGACTAAGAATTGCATCCATAGTCTCATCCGCCTCTGTGTATTTATAAAAGTTAGGAGGCACTTCAAACAGGTGATTAATTTCATTCATTATGAAGAATAAATTCTCTACTTTATTGTAGAGACTTTGTCCTGTAGCTGGCCCTGTTTCTTCTGAGGTGCTGGGCCTTTCAGTGATCTGACTTGTGGCAAATGTACTAACCCTCTTTGCATACTGCTCATGGGTAAGTAGTTTTCCTACGCTGTTCAGTAAGCCAGGGAGACCTCTGTTCTGTAATACCACAAATTTGTCCATAAATCTGTTCACCTCGGTCTGCATGTCTTGGGTCCTTCTCTCTAATGTCTGCACTAAGCTTCTTAGTGTAAGGCCCCTTTTTATCAACATAATAGTCTCAGTCCTGTTAGGAATTCCCTTAGTTGCTAACTGAGAACTTGTTCTATTATTGAGCACATTGATCATCGTGGTGGCAACTTCAGGCATATTGCCTAGAGTTGCCCTTGATCTCTGAATATCCTTCTGTGCTTTTGCAATGAGCTCCAACTGCTCATGGATTGTGTCAATATACTGCCATTGGTCAGTAATAGACTGGCCAATATTAGCCCGTAGCATTGTCTTGATCTCGGCCACCACTTTATCCAGTTGGAGCTCCTTTTCTAGCTCCTTTATCCTGTCTTTGAGGGCCTTTATTTCCCTGCCCTTTTCTGCCACAGTGTGCTTGGACTTGTCATATCTTTCATTGACTTTGGCTAGTTTCTCCCTGGCCTCATTCAATTCTGTCATTTGTGCTTCCAAGGCCTGGATCTCATTTCTCAGCTTTTCCATGTCCAGGCTTGGGGCCTGCTCTGTTGTTGGTGGTGGTGGTGCTGAGGTGGATGGTGTTGTCTGTCCTGTTTGTTGAGGAGGAGGAACAGTAGTTGGAGCAGCTTCCTCGAGGTTAATTATTTCAGGAGGAGGCTGGGAGGTCTAACCTTCTTCTTTTTGCTTCAAGGTTGCCTATAATGCTGCCTGTGCAGCCTCTGATTCTCCCAGCTTTTCTTGAGTCTGGATTAGCTGCTTATATAGAGACACCAGCAAAGCTGTGGGCCGTGGCATCTTGATCATGCCTCTGCTGGACAATTTCATCTGTTTGAGGGTGAATTGTGGCTGGAATTTTGATCTTTCTCCTCAAAGCTGCCATGTCTGCGTCCCTCAACTTCAATATCTCTTGTATACCCTTGATATCCTTGGGATCATGCCCAATTTCTATGATTATATCTTCTAAGGACCTAATTCTGTTGTCCTTAGCCTGAGAGGATGCCCTTTCCAACTCAAGTTGGGCAGCTGTATTATGAAGGCTATTCTCTAGCCTATAATTATCCAATGTTTTGTCTGCCAAGGAGGCATACACAATCTCACCTGTTTGTTTGTGTAATTCAATTTGGTCCATAGGGTGGATGTCCTTGGCAAGGACCTCAAGATTTGTCCTTATATAATCTGCAGGAGACTAGGGCTGAGCTACAGCTGGCAGAAAATGACTCATGATCATTTTGCCTTCACTAACATCATACGCAGACATCAATCTTTGCTGGTTAGTGGGAGCCATTTTCAACAAATGATTGTATAGTTGTATCTTTATTGGCTCATTCCTCCTCTTTATGTCAATGAACTGTTGTTTGATGCTCATTTCACCTTCTCTCTGCTAGCTTGAGGAGCTGACTTCTCCTCCCACTGGTCTGTTCTGTTCCTCTTGGAAGGAACTTGCGGATGCTTCCCTGCTAGGTGGGCCCATGCCCAGAGACTGCCCTATTGGCATTTCCTCCTCAGAGAAAGGATTTAGTCTCTGTCTTTTCTCACCATGACTTAATGATGTGGTTAAGGGAGTCTCTCTGTCTCTTTTTCTTCTTACATCCTCCTTTTGTGGAGTTTGGAGGATTGATGTTTCAGCTGATGTTTCCTGCCTTGGAGGCACAGTTTGTTGTGGCTGTTGCTCAGTGGATTTTGGGGCTTCCACTGTCTACTCTTGCTGTACAGGCTGTTGCTGTCTTTGTTCTTGTTGTTGTTGCTGCTGCTGCTGTTGATGTACTTCCTGCTGCTACACTTCTTCTTGCTGTTCCACCTCTTTTTCTGTTTGGTCTTCAGTCATGGGAGGTGGTTGCTCTTGTTCCACTTGCTTTTCTTTGCCTTTGCTGGATGTCTGTTCAGTGTCCATGGCAGCTTGCTGATGTGTTGTTCAAGAAGAAGGAGCTGCTCCAAGTTGCCTTTGATATGATAAGGAAACCTGTCCACAAGTTTCCAAGTTAGCCTCTTTTTGCATATTCCTAGCCTCTCTCTCTAGCATCTGCTCTCTAGAGATTGGCTCTTCTAGAGTGCCCTCTTTCTAGCTTAAATAATTTGCATACTTTTCAACATGAGGCAACCTAACATGTGAATAGTTACCCAATTTGTATCTTATCCTTCTGAGGGAGATAAAATGATTACGGTCATAAGGTGTCCATTTGAAACTGGTTTGCAATTTGAAGCCCTCTAAGATCATATCTGCCTCCTTCCATCCCTCCTCTCTTTTATTGTATAGAAAAGGGCCTACCTGATTCCTTACCTTCAGCAACACCTTTTTATTCCTACTTTGGAAATGGAAGCAGTCTGCATTTCCAAACTGCCTGAAGTATTCTAGGGAAAAAAGTCTCATAGGGACATACCTTGGCAGCCTGTAAGGGTCCAATTCATAGCCATATATTCTGATTACTGTGTGGTGTTGGTAAAAATACCAATCACCAATGTTGTAGGATTTGGAGAGATGGAGAATTCTCTGCATGTCATCGGTTAACCTTGGAGGAGGGACACCATACAACAATTTCATAGCTGGGTGAATGAACATGTCTATAAATTCACAGTATGTGTATGGTGATTGAGAAATATTATGGAAAACTGAAGTCCAAAACACAACTGACCTTGGATTTCCCTGGGCATTAAGTTTCTTGAGGGGAATGGAGAAACTGTCTGGTTGATAAAACAAGAACATGTATTAGATGTATGAGGTGTATCTGAACACCCTTTCCCTTTGTAGATTCATAAGCTGTTCATGGATCTTTTCTGCAATATAGGTGGCATAGTCATAGTGTACAGCTGGAGGCTTTCCAGGAGAAAATATGGACAGCATTGCCATTATAGTGTCATCAACATCCTCAATTCCCCTATAGCCCAGAACATAGCTAATCAGATCCACCAACATTCTGCCCAAGTCATTCAGGTAGTGATATCCAATAGGAGGAGTCCTCATAGTTTCAGATCTTGGCTGTACGAATAACTGATTAATTTTGGTGATCTGGTCACTTGACAAATTACTGCCCTTCTTTACTAAGTCCAGCATGGAGAGAGGGGTCAATGGCCTTGCAGTATGGAAATGTAGCATCTCATTTATAGTTTCTGGGGTGATATGGAACAAGATTGAGCCTGTAGGACTGAGAACAACTCTTTGGCATGGATCATAGCATTCCTGGCACTTGTGGATAAAGTCTGGAAGGGCATTGACTTGAGGGAGGTTGTAAATGGGCAAATTTGAGTCCCAAATCCCTAAAATATCAGCTCCACCAAGGTGTTGGGCTTTCAATTCATTTAGCATGTGAATATTGAACTTGGAACCCATTGGGAACCAGTCTATCATCTGATAATCTACATCTCCCAGGGCTTTCCATTCTAACTCCCTTTGAGGGGCATTCAGAGGTTGGATATTCAGGGCTATTGGTGTTTCCATGGCTAGTAAGGCTTTTGAATTGTATGTAAATTGTTTTGAGTGAGCAGAACAACACAGAGGAGTTTCTTTACAATGTAAATATGAATTGTATGGAACAGAGGGTGAATTGAGCAAACAACAATTGAAATACCGTTTATAGGATTGATTAAAATAGTAGCAGGACTGACTAGAGTATTTCTATGGTGAATTTATGTAATGGAGGTTTCTAGTTCACGACTGCGCGAACTACCTGTGAATTCAAGTGAATTTTGTCAAATGCAGGCTTGGCAGAAGGTTTATAGCCTCACTAGTCGGAAATGAATGCAGGTCACTGGATGCTTGATGGTGATTTTGGTGTTTTATACTCTCTTAAATAGTTTGCTTACAGAAACATGGATAAAACCAGGTGCAGGGAACAATTTTGAGAAATACCTTGCGAATTGTCGATAACAGTTGCGAATGTAGGTACGACGGAGGCGCCCACGGTTTCAGAGTCAAATTGTGCAGGTTGGTGCTAAATTGGTCGTAAAATGCATGCAGGAAAATCAATAGTTGTTTTGGCAAAAGTGAGAAAAAACACGCATTTTTGGCTAAAATATGTATTTTTGGCATATTGGCGCGTTTTTAAGATGATGTCAGCATGACGTCATTAGGTGGGGTCAAGGTCGGATGATGTCACCGGGTGATGTGGCAAGCTATGATTGGTCCACGGGGATAATGAGGTGGCAGACATATCAGCGCGGGGGCGGACAAGGTTGCTGACGTGACGGCGGGGTGGCACTGACGTGGGTCAGACGTGGTGATGACGTAGGCATAACAGAACCGGTGGTAAATGATAAGCGGTAATGGTTTTTCTCGGACTGCCTTGGATACGGTCAGGGTTTTGTTAGAGGGCGACCCGAGAAATTGTGAGGGCAACGCCTGGCGAAGGCCTGACGTCACCCTCTGACAGTTTCTCAGGCGCTAATCTTCGGACGTCGAGTCCAACCCGATATGAATAATGGCCGTCCGATCAAAAGCGCCCGATCAAACGGTTGACAGGTCGCTGAACAGTGCGGACGATACGACAGCTGGGAGGTAATAAAATAGTATTTTCTTTTGAACAGCGTGCCCAGCGGGACTTTGGGTTTCAGCAGGTTTATGTGGTTTTTCAATGTAAAATAGCAATAGAAATATTACCGCGCCAATACTTTGGATAAAATGGCAAAGTGGGTTTTTGGGCGCTTTTGGCAAGTGAAGCGGGTTATGGGTAAAAAGGGTTTTTCATATGTTTTTCTTAGCAAATGGAGGCGTAATGGGTTAAAATGGATTCAGAAGGGGGAATGGGGGTTAGGTTTAGGTTTCTCAAATTGACCAGATGTCCATTTGATCCCTGACAGAGGACTTATTGGCTATAATGCCAAGGGGAGGGATATTTATACAATGCTTGGGGGTTTATACACCATGGTGTTATAGTAGTAGGGGAAGGGGTAACATAAGGGAATTATATAATAGATGTTAGGAATAACTGTGGATGAACGAGTGGATGAGGGGTAATATTACTAAGTTTATTTGAAAATAACTTAGCCTAGGGAGTAGATCAAAATGAAAAGAATTTAGACAATAAATGTGGCTTCTAATAGGACTAAGAACCACCATAAAACCACCAATTCTTCCATGAATCTCAACTGATGAGGGGATATTAGTAATGAATGGGAAAGGGGAAAAGTGGGAAGTTAGACAAAGGACTTCTCAATCCATTGATTCTGCTTTGTGAAATAGGTTAGCACACCTTCAATTATAAGGAATGACACTTCTGCAACCCCATCTGCCTACCCATCTATTTTCCTAGCATTTTTTGTTTCTTCTTGGAGGGTGCACTTAGACTTGCAGACCCTTATTTGCCTTTTCTTTTCTCTGGCTTTTTCCTTTTTATTTTCTATCTACTGCTACCCTTATTGCTTCCAAGGTCCCAGATTAAGCAGTTGGGAGCCTTACTTCTCTACCTAAGCTACTTGTCTGCCAAGATTAAACAGTTTGGACAGACTTCATTCTCTATTCTACAACTGAAAATTTAAAACATGGCATGATCCAGATTAGGAAGTTGGACCATCCCTCAAAATTGAGTCTATATCAAGCTATATGCACAGCTTGTCTTCTCTTTGAAATATGGGATCTTTGCATCATCAAAGCAGAGCATATTTGGACCTTTCTTAGCCAATCATGAAATATGAAACCTATTGGTATAGGTATCTAACACCATTCAAACCATTTTATCCATTTATCAGATGTAAAATAATGTAGATATCCTTCTATCCCTGATGGAGGTGTTTAACAATGTGATTGTAAGCCCCAAAGGACTGCGTGGGGATTGATGATGGGCACATGGATGTAGGTACGAAGGCATTCCCCTAGGCCTTATCCAAGTACCTTAAGATAGGGGTAACTGAAATTTGAGTGTGTGAAACATTCGCTCAAATGGTACGTTGCACGTGGTAGCAACAAGGGAGTGTTCATGGTCGGCGAGGAGGCTCATTATAGCCGGGACAAGGCCTGGCTCTATTTTGAAATCCTGCATGGTGAATGGCGTTATTATGGCTCGTCATGTGTGGGGTTGGAGCTACTAAGTCACCAAAATGAATGGTGTGGGAAAGGTGGTGGGTTTACCATCGACAGTCCTTCCGGCTCCCATGAGGGTTTATCCTAGTGAAGTATTGGTTAATCTTGCACATACATTTAGTGGATCAAAGTAGCTGATGGGATAATCCATTTATCCTCGAGAAATGGTGGTTCAACAGAGGGTGGGGAATTCTTCTTCCAAGAAATTGGGGTAGGGAGGTGCATGTTATTATGGATCGTCATGTGTGGGGTTGGAGCTACTAAGTCACAAGCGTGAATGGTGTGGGAAAGGCGGTGGGTTTACCATTGACAGTCCTTCCGGCTCCCACGAGGGTTTATCCTAGTGAAGTATTGGTTAATATTGCACACACATTTAGTGGATCAAAGGAGCTGATGGGATAATCCATTTATCCTCGAGCAATGGTGGTTCAACAGAGGGTGGACAATTCTTCTTCGAAGCAATTGGGGTAGGGAGGTGCATGTTCAGGCATGGCGAGACTCTGTTCTTGATGCCTGCACTAGTTCCTTAGCTGGGGTAATTTCATCCTGGTGGCATAGTCCATCGTGGTGGAATAATGGGTGGAAGGAAAAAATTTCGCCTCACACGTCGTTGGTTTTGTGTCACTGGTGATGAGGCCGAGTGCCCAATAGCTCGACTCGGATAGTAGGCAGATGGTCCTAGTGGTGGAAGGAGTGAAGCCCTCCATTTCTCTTTTGGTATGTGTTTTGTAGTGGACTGGAATGAGGCTGACACCTCACATTTCATGTAGGTTTCCCTGTCTGAAGTTTAATTCAATAGACCCTATGGGTGGTGGGAACCTATGCCTTATTCTTCTTCACTCTTTAGCTTCAGTAGGCTGTGGGGGAGGTAGATCTCGCATAAATTGGAAGGATGTTTTGAAGGTTTGGGGAGGTAGAGGCCCAAGAGTTTCAATTGGTGGCCAAGTTGGCCACACTATGAGAGGATAACATGGAGGAGGGTATGCTCATCGCAAAGGAGGATGAAGTAACGGGGTGGCGGGTCATGGAGGAAGGCACCAAAAAATTACATGCTACATGGATCATTGTTGGGACCTCATCCGGACACTTATGCATAAATTTGCTACCTAGAGCATGTAAGGTGAGATGAACATTTAGAGCTTGATGAGGCTCATCAATAGGTAAACTAGATGGTTCACAATGCCGCTCTCAAGCCTATTAAATTGACTTTTCTCAAATTTATTTCAATATTTTTTATCTTGTTTCTTAGTGAGAAGAGTAAAGGTGAGTTAGTATGTCATGTGGCATAATGCGTGTTAAACATAAGAATTGGAGCAGTTTTGGGTTGAATTAAGTGTAGGAATTCAGAGTAGGCAAGAAAGAGATATTTTAGGAGTTGGTCTCCCTCCTTAACTCCACAAATCATTCGAAGATTCCTCCACTCTATCTCATCAAATCAATGTCATTGACAGCTAAACAAGATGAGTTCATTGTCAGCCAAGCGAGTGACAGCCAAGGAAGTGCTATTCTCGTGTTAGGGAGCCAAGTATCCCTATTTTCTAGGGACTTTTTGGTAGCTCCAATTTTGTATAAATAAGAGTACCAAGGGACTCATTAGGATTCAATTTTTTTTTATAGCCAAGAGGCCTTCTGAGCTTAAAGATTTTGACTATTATTATTATGATGTACTTGACATTTTTATGATAATGAGAAATTATGTTCTGATCCAGAACTCAGTTGACTTAGAGGGTTGAAACTGTTTAGTTGGGGACCAACCCTACTAGTAGAAGTTCCTCTTTTGTAGTTGTATTCTTAGCTTAGAATGATAGTTATCTACTGAATTTTATTTATGTATTTTTTTTAGGTTAGAAAGTTACTTAAATTGTTGCTTAACCTTGTTTCCATTAGTTTAAAGAGGTAGATTAGTGTTGCAGTTTAGTCAAGGAAATTATACTAGAAAATCTTGTGACAATGGTCCATATCTCATCTCCCTCACGGGATCATGATTAGAGCACCCCACTCTCACAACCCCAAAAACAGAGTGTCTATTGTTTATTGCATAGATTAAGTTTCATTCTTCGGTAAATAATTTTTTATGATTTCTTGGAAGCATATGTAGTAATTATCTTGTTTTCTTAAGCTCATTGTAGCTTAAAAGGAAGTCCATGTCATACATCTAGTCCTTAACAGTAGATATATAAGCTTCCTCAAATTCAACTCATCTTTTCCATGTGGACAAGTAGTGATTTATAAATGAAAAGAGAAACATGTTTTATTGCAAGGATTGTTGATCTGTAGGAAGGGACTCCTCCAACTAGCTTCACCTAGGTCTTCTCCACCTTTTGTCGAGGCATACTAGGCCATAGTCTGAACCTCTTTTTTCAAGCCATAATGAACAAGCTACCTTAAGCAAATCTGACCTCCTTGGGGTGATGGGCTTGGCCTTGGGTGATGTTCACCTTCCCTTCACCTTTTACTACTATCATGCACACCTCAAACACCTCATATCATTATTCTTACCCCGCAAAACCTCTCAAATAACTTCATGTAGTAGTTCAAAACGTCATATAGTAGATGAGGACATCATGTAGCAATTTCGTTTAGCGAACCTGTAGAAACTTGTTTTGACCAAAAATGATAGGATAGACTAGTATAGGACTAGGTTAACCCCTAACCTTGGACTCTATGACCAGAAGTGCCACCTAGCCCAACCTTCCCATTCCTTTCCCTCTTCTAAGATCAGATATCATTAGCTTTTATATTTCTGAAGTTAGTAATTAATACTTTTTCTACAAATATGAATGAGATAGTTAATGCATGAATGTTTGAATTCTAAGATGATAAGGTAAGTTTCTATTTGCAAGTATTCCTGATAACTAGATGATTAATTGAAAGATTAACATATTTTCCTTTCTACAAGTGATTTGTGTCATTTCATAGCTATATGATTTATGGAATTTCATAGCATTTACCATTTGGCAGCTTTCATTTCCCGAATAGAGAAGCATTTAATTTCCCTACATTAGAACTAGATTTACATTCACTGTGAGTAGTGAGACTTCCTTTAGTTCAATAGAGGACTCTTCTGGAACCCTAATGATCAAGTGCCCCAGTTGAGAAGTGACATGAGTAGAATGACGCATCTATTTTTTATATAGCATTGTCACCTCCAATTTTGTATGAAACCCCAAGTTGATAAATTCAAGTTGGTAGCCCTAGGAGTTGCAACTTTCTTGCTACAATATTGAGGTTCATTAGAGCTTATTGCAACACTACACAAGATGCAATATTTTCGGTGCAATACCCTATAACATGTGGTGGTGGTCTAGCGTGGTGAGAATCTACTCTTCAAGAAAGTTAAAAATCTTGAGGCCTTGATGGCCCATTTCGAAGAGCATGTACAATGTGCCTTTCACCCTCCTCTGCATCCTGGAATAGCCTTGGAAAACTAAACCTCCATCACTTCTGATGATTAATATGATATTAGGTGTTCTATGTATCTTGCTTATCTTCTCGTTCTTCTAGCCCTTTCAACTATGGTCTTTGTTACTTTCTTTTGTTTTGTTTTACTGTTACTTACTACTAGCAGTAGTCAACAAACCTGGTCGAGGTGAGACTACCTACATTTTTGTTAATGATGTACAATTTTTTGAAGAATGAATAGAAGACAAATTTATGAAAGAAAAAATGTAGATATCATTATAAACATTTATTCACCATCTCATTTTTCCCATTAGATCAAAGATGGTAAAATAATTTGCGAGCCAATCAATACCTAAATAATAAAATAAGTCAATAAAAAGGATTCTAATGAAAATTTGATCTCTATCAGTTACAACAGTATTTGGTATTCCATGTAACTTTTGGACTATCTCCATGAATTCTTCTACCACAATGCATGCTTTAAGAGGATTAGAAAGAGATAAAAGGTGGCCATACTTTGTGAGTTGATCTAGGAATGCCATAATGGAACTCTTTCCTTTGGATTTGGGTGAACTTGTAATAAAATTTATGAAACATTCTTCCCAATTTTGGCTCGGTATGGCTAATGGATCGTGGATCCTAGGTTCTTGATAGTCTCTCCTTTATTTTGTTGGCATACCAAAATTTTTGTACATTTTTTTAAGACCTTCCAAAAAACATATTTCCTGATCCTATTGTATTTCATCAAGGACCCCAAATTTCCTCCTATAGGAGAAACGTGTAAATCTAATAGGGCCTTTAGTTGGAATTGAAAATTCTTACATAAGTATACATGATCTTGATACCATAGAAAAACAGTTTTCCATCTAAATTTTTCTACTCCATCAGAGTCCTCCTATAGTTGTTTAATGATATTGCATATCTTATCATCTTGTTTCCATTCTATAATTTGTTCTTCCACCGAGTCAAATTGTGGAATTGAAATAGTACATTGTAAACCATTTTTGTCTTTAAATTTCCTTGAGAGTAAATGTGCCACAATATTTTTTTCCCTTTTTTAAGATAATTTTGAAGTCATAACTTAACATATTTGTGATCCATTTTTGTTACTTTTATGAATATAGTCTTTGCTCCAAGAAGTAATTCACACTATCATGATCTATTTTTAATTTTTCAGTTTCTTCCTATTAGATATGGACATAACTTATTATCTAAATGTAGTATTACCAACATTTCTTGTTGGAAGCATGAACAATACTTAGGGGAGCGGAGCGTAAATCAATATTGTGCATATAAACAACATAATAGGAACAGAAATACAATAAACATATCAACCATCAAAATCCATATGTGTGTGTGTGTGTGTGTGTATACATTTTCACATGAAAATCAAGGGAATGATTTTTCATTAATAAATGCAATGAGCCAACCGGTGATGGGACTACCATGTTCCACCCAACCATAGATTGGCTGAGCCAATATTCTCTTCAACCAATCACCCCCGTTCCATATTCCAAGCATGAATGTGGGACCCATAGAACACATCAAAAAACAACAATCAATGTGGATGTCGCCAGAGTTCTCTGCCTACACCGTCAGGAATTTGAGTGCCTCCTAGGATCTCAAGCTTTACCATGCATCTGCAGTCTAATCCAGGGATCACTAGGCCCTACATTGAGACATACTCTCCAGGATTTACCGTGCATTCCATCCCGGAATCACTAGGCCCAACGGAGAGAGAATCCACCTCTTGGCTTTACTGTATATCCCGTTATTCACCAGAAAGGATTCCTATGCCCACCAAGGCACACAATCTAGATTTATCACAACCCATAGTCCAGTCAGGGTTATTAGGCTAATGGATTCATGCATTCTCAGTCCAGTTCAAGGACCACTACCACCATGTGGTTGTCAATTCAGAGATCCACCCTACTCAGCTTCGAATCCAATCTGGCCATCCCCCACAAAATGCATGAGAGAACCCATCCCATGAAAGCTATCAGGAAATGGCAAGGCTAGGTTTAATATACTGCCACACCTGGCAAAAACCATGCCATGGTAGAAAAATGAACACATTGAATCCCATGCATGCCAAATATAGCAAGGAAAATACACATGCAATCCCATGCATGCCAAATCTAGAAAGGAAAATACACATGCAAGTTGATACCTACAATGAAGCTTGTTGTAGCTACTTGATCCTACATTTCCATCTTGATCTTTGCTTCCTATTGGATACTTTTCCTTTCTTGCTCCAATGCGAAAGTGCTCCAAGAAAAATCTAAGTGTCCAAGAGTATGAGAGAGAGAATAATGAGAGACCTCCAAAACTGAACTAACCAAGTCTTGCCCACTAATCCTCAGAAGCCTTTTTATTAATGAGGCCTCTATTTTCTTCATTTTCCATTAGTTTCCTTCATTTTCCTCCTCACATGAAATCTATGACCTTTCACCCCCTTTTCTCCTAATTTCCATTATTTTCCTTCATTTTCCTCCTCACATGCAACCTATGACCTTTTACCTTCATTTTCTCCTAATTTCCATTATTTTCATAAATAAAGGTGCCAAAATACCTCTTTTCCTCTTTAATGCCTTAGCCATTGCCTTTGATAATTTCCTTAGCCATAAACAACAAAATGAACACCCCCTAAGATGTCTTTCCCACCATTCAAGTTGGAATATGTGTCCTGTCATCTATGGTATTTATATATTTTTACATGGAATTTTCACAAGAGTTGTTACAGAACCCTCCCCCTTGGGGGAACGTCTTCCTCGGTGTTCAATGACACCTATAACCAAAAGACCATTGAAAATAAAACATACTAGCCATGGAGCTTTATAACACAGCTCGTTGCAGTATTTACAATGAAAGATTTGCTCAAAATCAAAACATCATGACAACATACCACATAGTGGAGCTTTATAAAATAGCTCATTACAGTATTTACAATAAGCACATATACACATATTCACATATGTACATTTTCTCAACTGACAAATAAAATAATATGAATCTGCAACAAGGGAATATGAAGGCTCACACCTCCACCCTCAAAATAATACTAGGATCCACCTCCTCCCCAGGACGTCCAGGATCCACTACAAATTCAAATCTGCATCCAATGTCCAGCGCTATAATCCCGCGCCACTTGTCCTCTCAGCGAACAATTATTGCCTCATTGTTCCAGGGCACACTCCTAATATGCATCTGATTACATATAGAAATGCTAATCACCGAAACAAATCAATCTGTGACCTTCCCTTCTCTGCTACACAGTCCCTCGGGAATCGAGTCACCCCTTTCGTGTAGTCACTCACCTTCCAAGTTATACTAGCACCACCATCCCGGGTAGTCCATCCCTCGGCAAGGCTTCCTCGCATCAGAATATTTAAAGACAAAGCCATATACCTGCCTCAAACCTACCATACCAATCATAACATGCTCATGGAAATCAATTGACATTATTGGGTACCAGTGTCCCACAATGGCCCTGCTCATGTGCTTTATAAACGCACTGCCAGATGTTTCAATTCCTTTGTTGTTGTTGCTAAGCCTTGCAGTTGATTTCAACCACTCAACTGGGCATATTCATGCTTCCTATACCAAGGACATAACTTCCATTAAATTCAAACCATACCTCGTTGTTAGTTCATCAATAAGGTACACTTGGAATCTTGTTCGCTTCGTGTCACAAGAAGTCAAACTAGCATATTTGACCAAATCAACATATATAAATATAACACATTAGGTTTGCTTAAACACAACCATCATAATCATAAATCACATGTAACCATCATAAACCAGAATCATAGATCATATATCAGAATCATAATTCACATGCATACTAAAATCAAAATACAATACTGATACTTATCCTTCATCGATACTTACTTCTACCTTGGTTCTTTCTGTAACACATTGGATTGGCTGCCACACCCAAAAAACATCTAGTGCCTTCTCCTCAACCATGTGCATAGACACATAGTGTGCATCACACACATACAACCACACGACATACCACACCATGAAATACATGCATCTACACCTGACATACAGCACATACACCTACACCCAGTGTATACAATACAATGCATCCATCTATATTCAATGTGAAATATCACCCAATACATGTACCTACACAGAGTACCACACAACGAGTACGCACGTCACAATACTATGACTACATGATGCACGCACATAATATCCCATGCCCATAACACAACATGTATGACATGCACATGAAACCACATGTGCACTAGTACCATATGTACAACATGTACACAGTACCACTGGTACACCGCACCACCTGCATAACGTGTGCACAACATCACATACACATGGCACCACCTGCTCAATGTGTACACAACACCACATGTACACTACACCACTATACAACGCGTACACAATACCACATGTACACAGTACCCCACGCATGACATGTACATGACTCCACATGTACACAATGCCATATGCACGATATGTACATAGCACCACATGCACACCACACATATGTACATAGTACCAATTCACCACATGCACAAAACACCACTTGTACATAACACTGCGTATCCAACACATACATATCATCATTTGCACACAGCACTGCATATCCAGCATGTGCATAGCACCATATGCACAAAACAATGCATATTCACCGTGCACACAATACAATATGTACATAATACCACATATCCAACATGTACATAGCACCATATGCACACATGCCGCATATACGTAATGAAGATAGTACAATATGTATACAACACCCCATATGCAATATTCACACAACCCTATTTGTACCATCATGTACATAACATTGCATAAATAACATGTACACATGCTATGTATACACAACACCACATGTTCACACATCATAGATGCAACATGTACAACATATACAACATATGCATAACAGTAGTACTGCACATCCAAAACCATATTGTTCTTACCAAGAAACCTTGCTTCTCATATCTCATCCATGTTTATCCTAGCATGTCGCAGACCACACTGCTTTCACTTTGTTGATGTATCCTTCAACATTACCTGTTATAACATAGACATAGGCATAATAGAAGTGTACAATATCAAATCATATCCATATGATGCTGAGCTCGTATATTTGTCATGACTATTATTCCTAATTGATTCCTCTTAAGACCATGAATCTCTTCATGTTTTTCTCCTGCATAAGAAATCATTCCTCCACAAGAATGATCCCTAACAACCCTATTAGATAGTAACATAGATACATGGATACATAGATACATATACAACTGTTAGCATAAAAATCATGATCCTGTTAGACAACGACATACATTCATACATGTATACATATATATAAACTTCAACATAATCATGATCATAAAATAATTACCAGATAACATAAGGTCTAGGTTAATATAACTTCCTTATTTATGCACAGGAATTGAGAGCAACAGTTCCCAACATATCCAAAGCATATGACACCTCAAATCCATTTAGTTTACCCTTTTTGGTTACCTTTCTTGTGTCGCACTGTTACTTTCCATTTACCATAATGGACCTGTTGTGACCACCAACAACCCCCCTCCTTATTTAGTATTAGCAATGACACTAGGTAAGTGGGGACCCTTAGTAAAAAATTAAAAAAATTCAATTAAAACTCATGTATTATACTCCTTAAGAAAATATCACATCGTGCGAAGAAGATAGGACATTTCCTTGTGAGTAGAATGATAAACTGCGAAAGTGCGACGCGAAATCCATCGCATCGCATGCATTAAGAAATGCTCACAAACAAAAACTTTAAGAAACCGTCGATGGCCGATATGCGACATCGCATATCGTAACATCGCAAAAACAACACATAACTATTTAACGAATTGCAACAATCTGTGATACTGCGATCGACATGATCGGTCAACCCTGCGATAACACATCTTGATAAAAATGCGATAACACGATAATGCGATGATGCGATGCTACGATGCGAATCGCAGAGATCGTCCATCATAGATTTTCCCCGGCTCGACATTCAAGAAAAATTGAATACACGCGTTAATGAAAATTAATGAATGTACGCCAAGTATTAATGAAAGATAGTTTTGTGTTTTTCGAAGAGTTACTTCATGTCAGGTGGCATGTTTTTGTACATCTGTAGAGCTCAGAGCTTTCTTGTCAATTTTTATTATCATTGCTCTCTCCTTATGTGTGAACTGCAGGAATAAAAAAATAGAAACAATATGAAGCAAAGTGCAGGGAGCGATTAAGGAAAAAGGATAAAGCTCCAATGCTCGGAAGCAGAGAAGAAATGCCCTCATGAATGGAGACCACATGCAAAAGAGTCGCAAATTCCAGAGTGCTGCTGAGCTATCCATTACAGATCTATCAGTCAGAGCCACGGTTCAAAGAATAGTTGAACAATGTTGATATCAACAAGCAATTTAACGCTCAAGGGTAGAAGCTCACAAAAGCAGTATGTTTGCAAAATTTTAAAGCTTGTACCCGATGAAGGAAAGGCGCTAAAGGCAAAAAACGCACCAGAAAGGCCCGGGTCAAAGAACAGAGGCAGTTTTCAATGCATGATTAGCGCCTAGCGCTAATTGTGCATCGCTGAGAAGATTGCTCAAAAAGCAAAGTCCCTAACTGCTTAGTCACTCGTAAGCTTGAAAATACAAGAAAGCAAAGGCAGAGGTAATTTGAGGGTTAACCAAGTGGAATTTGGGTTATTATTGAGCATACACAGTAAATCCACATTGCCAGAGATGATTCTCAAGTATATATGCTATTTTTCTAGAAAAAATGGTGCCAGCACTTGCCATTTCTGTTTTCTTAGATCAACCAAAAGCGGAAAATAGTTAGTCGACTCTACCTAGGAAAATATTGAATGCTCACAACATTAAGGAGAAAATGCAGAAATAGTTAGATATTAGATTTAATTTTTTGAAATAATTTTTCTTAGAAAAAGGGCAGTCATTTAAACTATATCCTGAATATGTGTAATTAAGTTATTTAGTTAGTAGTATTTAAACCCTTCTCATGCATTTAGAGAAGGGTCCAAAAATTTATCAAAAACTTGTCCTCAAAACATGCACTTTTGCACCCTCCGAGGAGGTTTTGGTGAATGAATGGATCAAGATTTGTCGATGTTTGAATTTGATATCTGCTAGTGATGTTTCACTTCTATACTCTTAGTAGATGTTAGAGAAAGGAGAAATAAATCATTATTGCTTGAAGCTTATGAGTAGGACCAGTCATAAGTGGTACTTTTATCTCTTTACCATTTCTACTTATATGTTAAAGTGATATATAGTTTTTAGTTGTTTATATGTTATTGCATGAATGCTTGAGTTACCATTTGGAACTTTTGTACGGTGGTAGCTATTTATTTATGTTTAATTTATGAATAGCTTATTACGCGATATGTTGTTCATAACTGTTTTGCCTAACTTTTTATGCGAAATAGTTCATCTTAATTGATTTCCTTTCTTATAATCGCTGAATGATCTTTATTACCAGTTGTTATATGAAATCTCTTTAGATCACATAATAGAAGAGTTACATCCCGGGTTAGCATAGATTAGATGTTCTGTTTTTATTATATTACCATAGTATAGAATTAGATTAAAGTTTGAATTAGAATAGCTTAGATAGTTACAATTGGATCAGCAACATCCAATTCTACACACACACCCATAGATTGGGAAAGTGGTCCCATTATCCCCAGTCGGACCCGCTATACCAAATGGATAAGGAGCTACCAACCAAGGTCCGAGTCAAGCGGGTATCCCCCTTGTTGTCGATCCGATTTTCGGGGCCTCAACATATTTGGCGCTAGAAGGAGGGCCTGAACTATGAATGGCAAGTAAATCCAAATCTGAATACCATTTTGAGAGTAAATCGCCCTCATCATCTCCCCCGACTTCCCCATTAGATTTAAATCCAGAGTCAGAAGTCGCTCGAGTATCAGCCACTGCTACACACCCTGATATTTCAGACCAATCCACTATTGAACCTCCTGAAGTTGAATCCCTGATTCACAAACTTCAGCGATTTTCCATCTCCAGAGGTCTGATAAATCTCAAGGCAGCGTGACTTCGTAGTAAAACCCTGCTCATCCCCTGACCAGTCTAAAGAGTGAAAAGTTTGGCGTTAAGCCAACCAAATTACCTCTTCCCACCAGGAAAAGAGCAAGGAAATCACCGCAAGAGTCTGACAGTGAGACTCTTTCATCCACATCATCCATCTCAACTACTTCACTGTGAAGTCAACCATCCACACCTCCACTCCAGATCATTGTCCATCCATCCACTGGAACCCCCAAAACCCTTCTTCAATCATCTACGATCATAGTATCCTCATCCTCCTGGCCACAAATATCATCTTCTGCACTTTCCTCTGTTATCAATTCAACGATGGCCCAATCTCCATGGAACAACGCTGGGGCAGTCTTAATGCCTGCACCCTTGAGTCAAATACTGGCCCATCCTGATAAATGGCTACCCAAATTCAATCCCGAGGAAGGTATGCTAGTAGAAGAGCACGTAAATAACTTCATGCTTTCCATTAATCTCAATGGGGTTACTAATGAAGATGTTGTTGTTCTGCTTCTTTCCTATACACTGCAAGGGACAGCCAGGTCATGGTACTTTTCATTACCCTCCGGATCCATCACAAGTTGGGATATCTTCGAAGACCAATTCCTTACCAAGTTTGGTGATGACAGATCAACGACAACGTTAATCAATGACCTATCCAATCTTAAAGTCGAAGCTAGAGAGCGTATTAAGGATTTCAATTTATGGTTCAACAAAATTTTCAACAAAATTCCTACTGCTTCTCAGCTGAGTGAAGAAGTACGATGCGAATGGTATATTACCACTCTGCCATCGAACATAGCCATCTTCGTGGAGAGGGAAAATAAAACAACCTTAGCTAAAAACATGAAAGAGGCGATAGCAGTAGAAAAACGAATAATAGCCCTGGAAAAGAGATCCGTGATAGAGGAACGTAAGTCCAAAAAAGTCACCTTCAACGAAGACTCCAAGAAGAAACAACCAAAAGATCCTTTTGATTTGGAAGGATTGCAGAAAGTTCTAAAGACCATGTCCAATGAGATGGTTGACATAAAAAAGAAAGTAGCGGAAAATTCTTCGGAAAAGCCCTACAGAGCTTATAAAAGAGGTACTTCAACGGATGTAAAGCCACCCAATTCCATTTCAAATGCTGAATTCGAGGAATAGGAAGAGGAAATCACCACTGAAGGGTAGACCGATGACAAAGAAGTTGTGGAATTACAAGGAATGTGGGATTTCATCCTCCCACAAGAGGATGATCAAGAAGTATTTCCAGTTAGCACACGAAGTAAAAATCAACTAGATCCTCCCCAAACTACCCCTAAGAAGAAGAGCGTAAGATTTGCAACAAAAGATAAAGTTGCAACAAAGAAAATGACATCCAAAGCGACTCAAACTAGCTCAGTCCAAGTAGATGAAATGACTCCATCAAAAACACTGATAGTGTCGGATGAAATGGAGTATAATATTATTGATGACATGGAAAAGACTAGGGCTAATATCACCCTTTACGAATTGAGCAAGTTGAAACATCAACAGAAGATAATGATGAAAGAATTACATGCCGTGCTAGTTGCACCTTTGCCTGCCATTGTACTTTCTCAAGATTCCCACAACATTGGAAGACCTCCAACGAACGGTATCAGTAAGATTGATCCAAATGACATCGCCTTGATTGGAGGAAGATCAAGATCTCACACTCCCCCATTTCTCCTCACTTATGAAATCTTCAATAAAAATGTGCACAATTGTTTGGTAGATTCTGGTGCTTCATCGAATATTTTACCCAAATCTATATGTGCCAAATTAAATGTTCAACCACAGAAATCCGCAGTGCGCATAGTTCAGCTCGATCGATCTCAAGTCGAAGTGATCGGCGAACTAAATCAAGTAACCATAAGATTGTCATCCAACCCGAAGGTATGTTAGGTTATTGACATTCGAGTTGCTGACATCCCAGAATTCTATGGCTTAATCCTTAGCGGTGATTGGTCAGAGAAACTCCATGGATACTTCGCAACTGATTGGTCGCACATGTGGTTTCCCTACAACGATAAACCAAATGAAATAAAAGTTGAACGAGAGCTACACCAGAAGTACATAGTAACGGAGTTAGAGGGAGAAAATGAACCGGTAGCGTCTAACAGCAGTATCATTGGCAATTACTTGGTAGATTCTTTCCTCGGCAATTTCAATGCTCACGCGTCACCTTATTTAGAAAATTCAGTTTTGTCCCAAGTTGAAAATTTTTCTGAGAGTGATAGTTCGAAATGTATTAATTTTTTAGATAAACCTATAAATACATCTTTGTTTTGGAATTTTTTTTTTGATGGCTCTAGATCTAATGAAGGAGCAGGAGCAGGATGCATTCTGATTAGTCCAGGAGGAGAAAATATCATGCTCACATGCATACTCAAATTTGATTGCACAAACAATACATCAGAATACGAGGCTTTGGTTCAAGGCCTGTATAAGGCAATCGAGTTAGATGTCAAGTATCTTCAAGTCTTTGGAGACTCTGAGATTGTGGTTAAGTAGGTACATAACACTATACATTGCTTATCAGGTCACTTAAAACATTATCAATCTTTAGTACAAGATTTGACTGAGCACTTCATAGCGTTTAATATTTCTTCAATCCCCAGAATCCAAAATGCTAGTGCAAACCTTTTGGCTAATGTAACTTCTAAGCTTATTCCCTCCGAAGATGTTAGTCCAGATAGATTCTCAATAGAATTAATCTTTAAACCATCCATTCCTGACAACATCACAAACTGGAGAGTATTCAATGATGATCCAAATATCGTAAATTTCCTCGCATTCAAAGGATCCTACTCCAATCAAATAATCGACGAAGACTAGCACGATCGAAAATTGCAACAAAATAGCACTAATAATGCTATACTGAAGTCGTTGGTCAAGTTAGAAGACTTATACAATTTGAAAGATTATTTTAATAGGTCTACCAATTCAAAAATCTACAGTTCAACCTTGAACTACGAATTAGTAAACCTAGGGACCAATGCTAAACGACAAAACATTAATCTAGGCCTCGGCCTAGCCCCTGACGAGAAACTAGCGTATATTCATCTTTTGATACAATATAAAAATGTTTTTGCCTGGAATTATGATGAGCTGAAAACATACGACACTTCTATCATCCAGCATATTATTCCTATGATTGATAACGAAAAAACTGTCCAACAAAAGCTGAGAAAGATCCACCCCAATTTAGAAAATCAGATAAAAACCAAGCTCAATAAGTTACTAAAAGCCAAGATAATCTTACCCGTCAGACATTCCAAATGGGTCTCCAATATGGTACCTGTTAGGAAGAAAAACGGAGACATTAGGATTTGCATCAACTTTCAGAATATTAACAAAGCCTGTCAAAAAGACAACTTTCCTCTTCCACCTATGGAGCAAATACTGCAGGCAGTGGCGGGCTTATAACTAATGTCTTTCTTGGATGGATTTTCAGGGTACAATGAAGTGTTGGTACATCCTGATGATCAGTTGAAAACCACATTCAAAACTAAATGGGGCACATATGCATATCGGAAGATGCCATTTGGTTTGATTAATGCTGGTGCTACATTTCAGAGAGCCATGGACATCACATTCAAAGGTTAGTCAATAAATCTGTAGTAATTTATTTGGATGATATAACAGTGTACTCCGAGAAGCGAGGTGACCATCTCAAAGACCTGAACCAAATCTTTCAACGATGTCTAAGGTATGGAATTTCATTTAACCCAAAGAATTTTTTTTTTGCATTAAGTGAAGGGAAACTTCTAGGATTCATAGTGTCAAAGTCTGGTATTCACATTGATCCTGAGAGAATCAAAGAAATTTCTGAAATATCCCTACCTCATAACAAAAAATTCATGCAATCTTTCCTTGGTCAAATCAATTTTGTAAAGAGATCCGTTCCAGATTTTTCGCGAATCGTGTCTCCTTTGCAAACCAGGATTAAAAATAATTCAAATTTTAAATGGGGTCAATATGAACATGAAGCATTCAACTTGATCAAGCAAGCCATTATTAATGCTCCATCTTCAGCAACCCCCAATTTTTCAGAATATTTTATTTTATACACATTTTCCTCAGATAAGTCATATGCCACGATACTAACTCAAGCGAATCATGAAAAAGTTGAAGCTCCAATTGCGTTTTTTAGCTCAAATTTACAAGGTGTTGAACTTAATTATTCTGATGTAGAGAAACAGGCTTATGCTATTTTCAAAGCGGTCAAGTACTTCAGACCTTTCTTACTTAAAACCCATACTAAGATCATAGTACCGTTTCCAGTGGTAAGGAATCTTCTAGTGTAGAAGGATGTGGGTGAGAAAAGGGCCAATTGGGTTACTGCCTTACAAGAATACGACCTTGAGATCAAACCAACAAACATTTTAAGAGGTCAAGGCTTCTGCAAAATGTTGGCCGGAGCATCGCAAATTTCTGAAACTCCATCTGAAGAGGTACAAATGGGTGAGGTAAGCCTAAAAGATGCAGAATCATTATATGCTGATATCATTTATTATCTTAAGAATTGATATGCTCCTTCACACCTTGATCATACTAAGAAAAGAGCTCTAAGATTGAAAGTTAAACAATATCAGCTCATAAATGATATTCTTTTCAGAAAAAATTATGATTCTGTTCTTCTTAGGTGTCTTGAAAAAACTGAAGTTGAAAATGTTTTGCAGGAACTCCATGATGGGCCAGCAGGTGGACACTATGTTGGAGATGCTACTGCATATAAAATCTTACACGCAGGATATTACTAGCCCACACTATTCAAAGAATTGCACAGTTACGTGAGAAAATGTCAAGTCTGCCAAACTACTGCTGGGAGACAAAAGAAGCCATCCCTGCCACTACAACCGGTAAACATCGAGCAACCTTTCAGTCAGTGGAGCTTGGACATAATAGGTGAGATCGTCCCTCACTCTTCTAAGCAGCATAGGTACATCCTCACGGCAACAGATTATTTCACAAAATGGGTAGAAGCAGTTCCGCTCAAGACAACTAATTCTGAAAATATTATTGAATTCATAGGTAAATTTATAATCACTAGGCCTGGATTGCCATCTGCTTTAATGTTTGACAATGCATCATACTTTTATGGAAATGCAATGATTGATTTTGCACTTAAAAGAGGATTCAAACTTAAATATTCAGCCAATTACTATCCGCAAGGTAATTGGTTAGCTGAGTCAACAAATAAAAACCTAATTAGGATTATTAAAAGAACAGTTGACTAGAATCAAAAGAATTGGCACAAAGCTTTGGTATATGCTTTATGGGCAGATAGGATAACGCAAAATGCTTCAATTGGCACTTCTCCCTTTAATTTAGTTTATGGGAAAGAAGTGGTTCTTCCAACTCACTTAGTCATTCCCTCTTTGTCTTTAGTACAATACATTGATGAAGTACCCACTTCCTCCTTACAGCTGAGACAAATGGAAATAATTAAATTAGAAAAAAAACGAGAACAAGCTAAGAAAATGCATGCTCATCATCAAGCACTTGTAAAATCCTCTTTTGATTCAAACATAATGACCAGAAAAGATTTTCAGATGGGAGATTTAGTTTTAAAGTGGGATAAGGCTCATAAAGAAAAGGGCAAACACACAAAATTTCAAAGGATGTGGCTTGGTCCTTTTCAGATTGTTGAAGTCATAGGTCCATCAACATTTGTGTTACAGGATTTAGCAGGTAGGAGGGATCCTTTGCCTGTTAATGGAAAAATTCTCAAGAAATATTTTCCATAGAATATTATTGTTTTATTTTTGTAGAATAGTTTTTCTTTTCATAATAAAATCAGTTGTGAGTGGTTACATTAGGTATTTACAAAAAAGACACCAATTCTCTTTCAGATTTTGAGCTTTTCGCTTGTATAAATAACAAATCTTTTGGAAACTTGGTCTTTATTATTGACAGATACAGTTTAAAACTTTAGCCTAGATATGATACGAGTTTCAACTTCAAAGAATTTGATAAAGGAAACCTTTAGTGAAGAAACTGCTTTATATCAACATAATGAAAGGTATCAATAACAAAATGAAGATTCTTTGTAGAATAGTTGTTTCCAAAAACTCTATTATTGTCATCCAGAGCTATCTTAAGGAAACAATGACTTCCTCCCTGCTAAGGAAAATCGTAGCTTTTAGAGGGATAATCCATGGATACACTATATCTTGAAGAATAAGACGTCTCATCACGAGCCAGCTTATCATGATTACAGATATCATAACTTGCAGACTTTGCCAATACTGTCTACCACAATAGGGAAATGGCTCAAGATTGTTGCAATCAAAAGACAAGGGGTCTCATCACGATCCAACTTGTTCAACAAAGTTATGAATCAAGTGAGTGACAGTGTCAAAATTTGGCTACCAAACCAAGACATTGTTCTTTAAGAATAAAGAGAAAATCAAAGCAATAAGTGTAAATATGGATTTTTCTTTGAAAGTTGTAGGTCACCTTAAGTAGGATACAGGATCATTGCTGGGTAACAGGTAACCCTGTCGAGGCTATAAATGCTTGCTGGCAGCAGAGGCTCTACCTACGACAAATGAGCATATTTAAAACTGGTTTACAGAGGAGACTTTATTTTATCTTTACAAGACCAAGTAATGACTGATGTAAGTACGAGGACTAGCCTAAGGAAGAAAATAATTAGAATGAAAAAATGTTGAAACAAAATATCATTGGCAGTTTAAAGCATAATGTACTCTACCTGTCCATAACAAAGTTTAAATTTTTGAAAAATTCTCTGTTTTGGAAGTTTGAAAAATTCAATAGGAAAACAGAGATAACTGGTTCTTCCAAGTGAATCGCCAATTGTTGTGACCACCAAAAACCCCCCTCCTTATTTATTATTAGCAATAACACTAGGTATGTGGGGACCCTTAGTAAAAAATTCAATTAAAAGTCATGTATTATACTCCTTAAGAAAATATCGCATCACGCGAAGAAGATAGGACATTTCCTTGTGAGTATAATGATAAACTGCGAAAGTGCGACGCGAAATCCATCGTCTCGCATGCATTAAGAAATGCTCACAAAAGAAAACTTTAATAAATCATCGATGGCCAATATGCGACATCACATATCGCAACATCGCAAAAACAGCACATAACTATTTAACGAATTGCAACAATCTGCGATCCCGTGATAATGCGATACTGCAATCGACGATCCTGCGATTGCGCGAAACAGCAATTTGCAATCCTACAATCGGCGTGATCGGTCAACCCTGCGATAACACATCTTGATAAAAATGTGATAACACGATAACGCGATGATGCGATGCTGCGATGCGAATCGCAGATTTTCCCCGGCTCAACATTCAAGAAAAATTGAATACGCACGTTAATGAAAATTAATGAATGTATGCCAAGTATTAATGAAAGACAGTTTTGTGTTTTTCGAAGAGTTACTTCACATCAGGTGGCATGTTTTTGTACATCCGTAGAGCTCAGAGCTTTCTTGTCAATTTTTATTATCATTGCTCTCTCCTTATGTGTGAACTGCAGGAATAAAAAAACAGAAACAATATGAAGCAATGTGCAGGGAGCAATTAAGGAAAAAGCATAAAGCTCCAATGCTCGGAAGCAGAGAAGAAATGCCCTCATGAATGGATACCGCATGCAAAAGAGCTGCAAATTCCAAAGTGCTACTGAGCTATCCATTACAGATCTATCAGTCAGAGCCACGGTTCAAAGAATAGTTGAACAATGCTGATATCAACAGGCGATTTAACGCTCAAGGATAGAAGCTCACAAAAGAAGTATGTTTGCAAAATTTTAAAGCTTGTACCCGGTGAAGGAAAGGCGCTAAAGGCGAAAAACGCACCAGAAAGGCCCGGATCAAAGAACGGAGGCAGTTTTCGATGCGCGATTAGCGCCTAGCAGTAATCGTGCATCACTGAGAAAATTGCTCAAAAAGCAAAGTCCCTAACTGCTTAGTCACTCGTAAGCCCAGAAATGCAAGAAAGCAAAGGCAGAGGCAATTTGAGGGTTAACCAAGTGGAATTTGGGTTATTATTGAGCATACACAGTAAATCCACATAGCCAAAGATGATTCTCAAGTATATCTGCTATTTTGCTGGAAAAAATGGTGCCAGCGCTTGCCATTTCTGTTTTCTTAGCTCAACCAAAAGCGGAAGACAGTCAGCCGACTCTACCCAAGCAAATATTGAATGCTCGCAACATTAAGGAGTAAATGCAGAAATAGTTAGATATTAGATTTAATTTTTAGAAATGATTTTGCCTAGAAAAAGGGCATTCATTTAAACCGTATCGTGAATATGTGTAATTAAGTTATTTATTTAGTAGTATTTAAACCCTTCTCATGCATTTAGAGAAGGGTCCGGAAATTTATCAAAAACTTGTCCTCAGAACATGCACTTTTGCACCCTCCGAGGAGGTTTTGGTGAATGAATGGATGAATATTTGTTGATGTTTGCATTTGATATCTGCTACCGATGTTGCACTTCTGTACTCTTAGTAGATGTTAGAGCAAGGAGAAATAAATCATTATTGCTTGAAGCTTATGAGTAGGGCCAGTCATAAATGGTACTTTTATCTCTTGACCATTTCTACTTATATGTTAAAGTGATATACAGTTTTTAGTTGTTTATATGTTATTGCATGAATGCTTGAGTTACCATTTGGCACTTTTGTACGGTGGTAGCTATTTATTTATGTTTAATGTATGAATAGCTTATCATGCGATATGTTGTTCATAATTGTTTTGCCTAACCTTTTATGCGAAATAGTTCATCTTAATTGATTTCCTTTCTTATAATCGCTGAATGATCTTTATTACCAGTTGTTATATGAAATCTCTTTAGATCACATAATAGAAGAGTTACATCCTGGGTTACCATAGATTAGATGTGTTGTTTTTATTAGATTACCATAGTATAGAATTAGATTAAAGTTTGAATTAGAATAGCTTAGATAGTTACAATTGGATCAACAACATCCAATTCTACACACACACACCCATATATTGGGAAACTGGTCCCATTATCCCCAATCGAACCCGCTATACCAAATGGATAAGGAGCTGCCAACCAAGGTCCGGACCGGGCGGGTATCCCCCTTGTTGTCGACTCGATTTTCGGGGCCTCAACAGTACCCAGCTAGTCCAACTGATTGTCATATTCTTACCCTCCACTGCACTTACTCATACACCAAGCTCCATCTAAGTCTTACATCACCTTTTCGATACCACACATCTCTCCCCGAGATCCGTCAAATTTCCTATTTCCTAACCAATTCCAAAGACTCAAAACAATAAAAGGAAATAACAGGAACAACAACAAGAAGAAAACCATGAAAACCAATAAGAAGACAACTCTACAAAAAAAGTGGTATGGCCATACTATAGACATAAATAGATTTGCAAATCAAGCACAATAAAAACACAAAATACTAAAAGCACAATACAAACAGCAATCACCATGACTCAATCCCTGTGGTTCCTAGTGCATCCAAGGGAAAGCTCAACTTGAGCCTTCTTCATGATTCATGGCAAGCTCTCTTGCCATGTGACTCCCTGCATCATGCTCACACATGTCAACCACATGTTCCAAGTATCAATACAATCATATCTAACAATTTGAAATCAACCATTACCAAGACTAACAATCATGTCATAATCCATAGTCAACTCATAGTCATGAATCATAATACTACAACTAGATTCAAGTACATATCAATTGTCTCAACACATACACGTTAGTACAATCATCTTATAACAAATAATTTGAACATATACTCATATTAATCAATTCACCAATTATTCAACCACTTGAAAACATACCATGTTAAATAAATCAATTAGATGACATAATAGGCACCAACACTCAAATATCAAATAGATGACATAATGAACTATGGAACACCAAGTATACTACATAAGAAAACTCATACCTAGTGTACCTCAGGGGAGGCTATCGTGTCTGCATAATCAATCTAGTTAGCCAAATATAACTTTACAACATGTCAACTCAAGCACTCATAGGATCATGATATCCACAAGAATATCTAACTAACATGTTCACATCATAAACTCATACACAATTATCATTCACACATATGAAAATTAAATATAAATTAGTATGACACCATCTCACAAATATGTCGGTTCATACCTGAATATTGCAACCATAACCATCTGCACAGGTCAAACCAGGTTAATTCAATACATATAACATCAATATATTTAATGAAATGAACATAACCTTC
This sequence comes from Pinus tabuliformis, assembly GCA_031772625.1. Classification (NCBI taxonomy): domain Eukaryota; kingdom Viridiplantae; phylum Streptophyta; class Pinopsida; order Pinales; family Pinaceae; genus Pinus; species Pinus tabuliformis. The sequence continues at coordinate 200,533,187 of CM062810.1, read as the reverse complement.
ACTCATATGACCAATCCAAGTTATAACATCAATATCTCAATGAAATAAACATAATCATCAAGTTAATAGCATATAACAACAATAAGCTATATATCATGCTCATCAACAACATAAAAGTGAATCATCAAGCTAACTGTCATATAAAAATCAACAAGTTAACCTATAACATACTCATCAGCAACATATAGCATAATCATCATGTTATCTAATATAAAACAGCAATATCAATGCATACAATTACGAGTTACTATTATTCTTTATTATCTAACACATGTGCTTATAACCACATTAATCATATAACATCTATCATGAATGTGACCATAACATCAAATACATGTTCATAAACCTAATGTATATAAAAATCCTTGACTTACATATCCACATGCCGAACATACAATACCTGTATGACAATATCCCCTTACCCCAAAGTCCAATGTTGTAACCTCATTATGATGATCTGCATCTCCTACTCTTTCTCAACCAAAATATTAGCATCATAACATCCAATAGCATCATGATGACCTAAATTGCATACAACGACTTCACAAGGCATGTTTGATCTGCTATACATGCATAATGATAGCCACAACCATACATGCATAACAACAACCATTACTCCATTGTACACATTGCCACGTGCAACTAGCAGTATGCATAAGCAATGCAAAAACAACTACCAATACACATAACTGCATGTAGTCAAACATAATCAACTAGTCCTTGTAATCATTCTACAAAACTTATCCATGTAATCAAAATATTAAAAAATGTAACCTAACCTACAAGGATGTAAGTAGGTATCATGAAATCAACATGTAAGCGACATATAATTCATACATAGTCAGTCACATGTCCTAAAAATGAAGACATCGTATCTATTAATTTGAAATCGACATTCACCAATATAACAACCTATAAGCATATCTCCTTACTATCCATGGTCAACACTAAGGTAGAAGGAGGAAGCTACTATAGTGGACTGATCCCCAATGTCCAATTATGGAAATGGGATCTCCAAATCTATACTAAATTTAACCATACTTTAAAAGAAATTGATTTTTCTTTCTCATATATTTGTATGAGACTAAGTCAAAAATATTGCACTTATTCCACTTGTAACATCATAACTAAAAACATGCCACTTTTCCATTTCCTTACATGCAACTTTTCAAATTTCTTGCATGCAACCTATCAAATTCCCTACATGCAACTCTTCAAATTATTTGCATGTAAATAGCCATAGATCATCTACATCCATATTATCATACTACAATACTATCCCATCCAAGAGAAAAATAACATTTTCTTCAAACAATTACCATACTTTTACATTTTCCACAAACAACTACTATACTATTACATTTGCATGTAAGCATTTATTCAAACACTTTACATGAAAAATAGTATAGAAAACTATTTACGTACAAGTAAGCATATATAAACTACAATGATACTATTACACATCAATACTATCCCCAACAACAAACAACATACTCATTGGGGCATTTTATCAAACAATTTGTATGCAATTAATCATTGGACCATTTAAGAATTTCATCAAACACTTTGCATGCAAACTAATATAGAGAATGACTCAATGCATATATCCTAAACTGTAGTAGTACAAGTTCTGAAAACTGAACCATATGATCAGTGGTATTTTACCTCACTATGGTTCAAGTTTCAACTTCCTAGATTTCATATATCAAAAGTTATAACAAAGTACCAACACAATCCTATTTGGTGCAAAATTCTAGGAGTATCCAGAAAGCTCGATTTACACTGGTCATATATTTTAACATATAGCGAATGAATATGTAAATTTTTTATCACAATATCAGTGGGATTTTCCCTCACTATGGAAAAATTTTCAGCTCCTGTGAGTGCCTAGAAGGGAAGTTATAACGAACATGACAGCGTGACCCATTTGAGGCCCAATTTTAGGAACATTCAAAAGGCTCAACTCCCTATACTCATATCTCCTAAAATATTGCGACCCAAAATCTGAAATTTCTAATACATAATTAGTGGTATGTCGCCTCAATATGGACAAATTTTTAGCTTCTGAAAGCCTACAAAGAAACGTTATTGCAAAAATTCCGACATGACTTGTTTAAAGGTGCATTGAGGAAGGTCATCTTCCTTAGATTATAATTCCTGAAGTATTGTGAACCACTATATGAAATTTTTACCACATTATCAGTGGGATTTACCTTTAGTATGGACAAATTTTATACTTCTAATATTCCACAAAATAAAATTTATAACAGATATGACAGAAAGGTCTAAAAATTAACCTTTGTTCCTCATTTTACCTGTGATAGAGCCCATCGAGTCCAACTATTTAAAACATGCTCTAATACCACTTGTAACACCCTCCAAGGTAAATGTGAATGTAAACAACATAATAGGAACAAAAATAAAATAAACATATCATCCATCAAAATCCATATATATATATATATATATATATATATATATATATATATATATATATATATATATATATATATATATATGGATACATTTTCAAATGAAAATCAATGGAATAAATTTTTCATTAATAAATGCAATGAACCAATCAATGATGGGACTACCAAGTTCCACCTGATCATAGATTGGCTGAGACAAGTATCCCTTAAGCCAATCACCCCCATGCCATATACCAAGCATGAATGTGGGACTCATAGAACACATCAAAAAACACCAATCAATGTGGATGCCACCAGAGTTCTCTACCTACATTGTGAAGAATTTGAGTGCCTCCTAACCTCTCACACTTTACCATGCATCTAGAGTCTGATCCAGGGATCACTAGGCCCTACACTGAGACATACTCTATAGGATTTATCGTGTATTCCATCCCGAATTCACTAGGCCCTATGGAGAGAGAATCTACCTCTTGGCTTTACCATATATCCCGCCATTCACGTGCAAGGATTCATAGGCCTAGTGAGGCACACAATCTGGATTTACCACAACCCACAGTCTAGTTCAGGGGTTACTAAGCTAATGGCTTCATGCATCCTCAGTTTGGTTTAGGGACCATTACCACCATGTTGTTATCAATTCGGAGATCCACCCCACTTAGCTTCGAATCCAATCCAGGCATCCCCCACAAAATGCATGAGAGAACCCATCTCATCAACTCTATTAGGAAATGGAAAGGCTAGGCTGAAAATATTGTCACACTTGGAAAAAATCATGCCATGTTAGAAAACGAAACACATGCAATCCCATGCATGCCAAATCTAGCAATGAAAATACACATGCAATCCCATGCATGCCAAATCTAGAAAGGAAAATACACATGCAAGTTGATACCTGCAATGAAGCTTGTTGTAGCTAGTTGATCTTGCCTTTCCTTGCTTGATCTTTGCTTCCTCTTGCCTACTTTCATTTCTTGCTCCAATTCCAAAGTGCTCCAAGAAAAATCTAAGTGTCCAAGAGTATGAGAGAGAGATAGAATAATGAGAGAGCTCCAAAACTGCACTGACCAAGTCTTAGCCACTGATCCTCAGAAGCCTTTTTATTAATGAGGCCTCTATTTTCTTCATTTTCCATTAGTTTCCTTCATTTTCCTCCTCACATGCAACCTATGAGCTTTCACCTCCTTTTTCTCCTAATTTCCATCATTTTCCTTCATTTTCCTCCTCACATGCAACTTGTGACCTTTTACCTTCCTTTTCTCCTAATTTCCATTATTTTCATAAATAAATGTGCCAAAATACCTCTTTGCCTCTTTAATGCCTTAGCCATAAACAACCAAATGAACACCCCCCTAGGATGTCTTTCCCACTATTCATCTTGGAATACTTGTTCCATCATCTGTGGTATTCATATATTTTACCATGGAATTTTCATAAAGGTTGTTACAGTCCTCCTATAGTTGTTTAATGATATAGCATATCTTGTCATCTTGTTTCCATTCTATCATTTATTTGTCCACCGAGTCAAATTGTGGAATGGAAATAGTACGTTGTAAACCATTTTTGTCTTCAAAATTCCTTGAGAGTGCATGTGCCACAATAGTTTTTTCCCTTTTTTAGATAATTTTAAAGTCATAACTCAGCATATTTGTGACCCGTTTTTCTTACTTTTATGAATATATTCTTTGCCCAAGAAGTAATTCACACTATCATGATCTATTTTTACCTTTTAAGTCTCTTCGTGTTAGATATGGATATAATTTATTAACTACGTGTAGTATTACCAACATTTCTTGTTGGAAGCATGAACAATACTTAGGGGAGTGGGGCATAAATCAATATTGTGCTCTATGGATCAATTTTACTACCTTTTTAATTTTCTCACACAATAACTAAATCATTCATTAACATATATAAACAACACATGCATAATCATAAAAATAAACAACAAGAAAAGGTAACCATGGGAAACATATTTTAGTGACATATCAACACTCCTATGATCATCATGGAAAATCCTCCAAGCTCATTGACATCAATGCTGACACAATTGACTCCTTAGGTAAATATCCTGGGTTGAGATTAATCCCACCACCGTCCGGCCAAAATTTATTTTTGACATATGGGTTTACTTAAGTTTTTTCCTTTATGTTTATGACAATTGTATAAAAATCCTTTTTAACTTCTCTTAACTTTGATTTCATATTTAGGCCTCTCCTTTGCCTCAATTTCCCATTCTCTCAACTTTCATTTCATTAGGATCTACCTTGAAACAATTGAGTGATATAATATGATCCAAATATTCCACATCTTGAATGACAAAAGTAAATTTAGAAGGAAATTATTATAAATGATCTAAGTAGAATTGTTTTATTCATATGGAATTTGTATAAACTAAACTATAATCTATTTTCCACATATTTTTTTGTAACCTTGGTGGGACCACATCTTCATCATGTCCAATATGTCACACCAATAGGGGCACAAAATTGAACTAGTGACTTCACATCAAGGATTTCCTTAATAGAGCACCTCATCACCATCTATCCAAAATTGGTGGACCTATTTTACACATTTTAATAAGTATTTATGGACTTTATTTCAAGATTCCGCAGTATGATGGCTTTATTTTTTATGATTATTAAACAAATTTTTGAGTTTCTAAAACTCGCAAATAGTTGTTATATTTAATTGCTAATTTTAGAACTCTAGTATGATAGAGATGTTGTAATGTTTAATATTTTGACTCAACCAAAAAAAAGGAATTTTCCTATAGTATTTGTAACCCATAGATTTTACCATAATATTCTTATCTAATGTAGCACTTTTAAAGTCTAATAATTAAACTAGTCTAGATTCATCTTTAACTCCAATCCGTCTCATTTCATTATAAAAGAGATTTATACCTCAAGAGTGGTTTAACTAGCCTATGTCCATATTAACTCCAGATCTATCAAGTGTCGAGAGGGATCAAATCTCTCGAGGTGCAAATCTCTTTTTTGAGTGCATAACTTGAGGAAAGGTTTGAACCTTGAGAGATTTGCTCCCTTTCGACACTCGATAGATCTAGAGTTAAGATGGATCTAGGCTAGTTTGAGTCATGTGTGACCAATGAAAATATGATTAATTTTATCAAGAAATATGTAAAATCATCTAATATTAATATAATCATTTTACATATGCTAAATATGTCTCAAATTAATTTTGTCATTTTAATTTTAAATTTTCTTAGTTACCTCACTTTGTTGAGTGATAAATATTGTGAATAAATTTAATTATGAAAAATGATAAAATAAAAATTTTGAATGTAAAGTGACAATGTAGTAGTGTTGAATGATAGAAAATGTGAATAATAAGAATATCCTAATTTATAAAAAGTCTTCATTGTAATTAATCTCAAACTATTTTCTTCTACTATTCTTATTTTCAGCCTTGTTATTTTTGTCGTCTTTTCATATCGATTATATGAAAGGAGAAGTTAAACTATAAATCATTTAAATCTTTAGCTCGAACCTTGTCTCTCTTTCTCTCCAATATTAATAGATTGAATTACTAGGACACAAAAATCAGTTTACACTGTAAGAAAAAAGGATTATAAACCAACATCTACATTGAAATCAATGCATCTAATGCAAGCAATAAAATAGGATTAGAAATCACCATCTACACTGAAATCAATGCATTTAGTGCAAGCAATAAAATAGGATTAGAAATCATATACATTGAAACCAATGCATCTAGTGCAAGCTATCAAATATTATTAGAAATCAACATCTACATTGAAATAAATGCAACTAGTGCAAGGAACCAAATAGGATTAAAAATCACAATCTACACTGAAATCAATGCATATAGTGAAAGCAATCAAATAGGATTAGAAATCATCCACATTGAAATCAATGCATCTAGTGCAAGTAATCCAATATCATTAGAAATCAACATCTACACTAAAATCAATGCATCTAGTGCATTTAATCAAAAAGGATTAGAAATCACCATCTAAATTGAAATAAATGCATCTACTACAATAAATGTTCTTCCCTTCTCCCCACTCCATCTATATTTATATCTCCCTCCAACTCTCCTTCTTTGTCTCTCTATCTCAAACCCCCAAATACACCCTTTCTCTCACTCCATATCTATCAATCTCTTTGTCCCTCCCTCTCTCTCTCCCTCTCTCTTTTCTTCCCTCACTTCGATTTCAATCTATATAACTATCTCCCTTTGTCTTTCTCTATCACCCCCAAAACATACACGCTCTTTCTCCACAATATATATATATATATATATATATCCCTCCCTCCTCCTATCCCTCTTTTTCTCTCTCTTCCCCTTCTCTCCCTCTCCCCTTATTCTATCTCTATGCCCTCTTGTTGTCCTCTCTCCCTCTCTTTCCATCTTCCTTATCACTTCCTATCTCTCTACACATTTATCTTTCTAATTCTTTCTTCTTACCTCCCTCTCCCCCTCCAACTCCATCTCTCTTTACCTTCCTCTCGCCTCTCTCTATCTCTCTCCAACTCTTTTACTATATCATTCCCTCTCTCCTCTCCCCTTCTCTCCCCCATTCTCTCCTTCTTTGTCTCTTTATCTCACCCCCCAAACATACACACTCTATCTCCATCTCACCCTTGTCACTCCCTCTCTCCCTCCACTTATCACTCTCTATGTATTTATTATTTTGTTCCTCTATTAGCCTCTCTCCCTCCCTCTTCTCTCTCAAGTCTGCTCTCTCATACTTCCTCTCTCTCCCTTTCTCTCTTCCCTCCCTCTCTTCTACCCCATCTCTCTTTTTCTCCAATCCTCTCTCTTCCCCCATCACTCTCCTCCTCTCTCTCAAGTCTTGTCTCTCCTTCCTCTCTCTCTCTCTCTCTCTCTTTCTCTCTCTCTCTCTCTGCCCTACAATCCTCTCTGTCTTTCCCTCTCTCTCTCTTTTCCCTCCAAGCTTCTCCCCCTCTCTCTCTCTTTTCCCTCTAAGCCTCTCTCTCTCTCTCTCTCTCTCTCTCCAACTATGTCATGGTATCCCTTCCTCTCTCATTCTCTCGCCTCATTCTCTCTATCTCTCTTTCTTTGTCTTTATATCTCACCCCTAAACATACACACTCTCTCTCCATCTCTCCCTTGCAACTCCCTCTCCCTCCACTTCTCACTCTTTATATCTTTTTTCTTCCTTCCCTCTCTCTCGCTTTCTCTCCTGCCTTCCTCTCTCTTCCCCCATCTCTATCTCTCCCCTCTTTCTCTCTCCTCCAATCCTCTAACTATCTCCTTTCCACTCTCCTTGTCTCTCTCCCCCTCTATATTTTTCTCCCTCTCCCTCTCTTACCTTTCTCTACCTCTCGCACTCATCTCCCTCCCTCTCTTCATTCTTACTCTTCTGTGTCCTTAAGTTTATCTCCATTTCTCCCTTGTCACTCCCACTATCTCTCCACCTCTATCACTCTATGCCTTTGTTCTTCCGTGCCATATATATCTCGAGTTAATATATATATCATTATATTACAATATATTATAATATAACAAATGTAATATTGTATTAAACCAAAGTTATTAAATTTAATAATATTAATATTATAATATATTAATATGAATATTAGATTTAATAATAATAATGATATTAATCTTTTAATATTAATATTATGGTTCATAATTTTTTTTGTATGGTTTTAATAATAATTTGGGCAATGGTATTTGGCCCATAGCCTTCACCTAAATAAAAACATTTTTTGGAGTGTTAATAAGTATAAAGAGGTTTATGGAGTAAATATAAAAGAAGATTTTATTTATTTACCATATCTCTCATTTATTAATAATTTTATTCATTTATCATATCTCTTTTATTTACCATGGTATTTGGCCCATAGGCTTGGTATATAATTAGATGTTGATTTCTAATCCTATTTGATATATTTTTATTTATTTATCAAAACTATTTATACCTCTTTTATAAATATGGTATTTTGTCCATGGTATTATTGATTATTTGTAATAAAACATATTTTTTTATTTTTTGTAAATATAAAGAGGTTTAGAAAGAAAGAAATTATTTTTAACGTCCATGAGGCCAATGATAGTCTATGGGACATATTGCTTCTTCATCTCCTCGATTTATTCTGCCCTTTTTTGTGAAGCTTCAAAATAAATTCTCCGAGCTTCTTGACAAACCCCTCGCTAAATAGAATATCCTAAGAGCTATCTGCTAGCATATACTTTTCTTGTTGTCTTTGAAGGCCTCACATCTAAAACAATTTTTTTTTACGTTTCCACTTTTCCATAAGAACAAAAAATGCATACTCTTTCCTCCCACACTTCCTTTGGCCTTTTCGAGCACCCTGTTTCACAATGGAGTTGATGAGAATTAGTCCTTAATTGAGCAATAAGAATTTTGGATCTCCAACAGATATTGGCCTCTATGTATGCTTTTGGTTGATGATTATGAGTGGGATTAAACACTACAATATAGTATTTTTCTTTCTTCCTAGCTCCTTATCCCAAGTACGTTTGTGGAACTTTTCCATAACAAAAATATTTTATCTGTTTACTGTTTATGGGACACGCATTCAAGTCAATACCCCATTTACTAAACCATTTGTTATTTTGTTGCATCCAAGTTTTTTTTCTCTTGCACAATCTATCATTAAGGACAACCTTAAGCCATCTACCCTCTTCCATTGCCTTAATTTTTTTTAAATATCTTATGACTCATACCATAGGAATTACTTCACTAGGAGCATTCCCTATTTCACTTAACAAGATATCGTAAGGAACTGCACTTTTAATCTTAAATTTGCTTATAATCAAACACTTGAATTTTCTCAATTTGTCTCCATTGCTGGCCCATAGTTCACAAGCATAAAGAATCACCGAAATCACTAGAAGCCCAAAAGGAGTTTGAGTGGTTTTCCAGTTCCATAACTCTCCCTCTCTACACCTATTTTGAAAAGCATAAAATGCTTTCCAACCCCTGAAAGTTATTTTCTTTCTACAACCATTCCAACTTAGATTTTTGTTGAATTCAATTCTAAGGTATTTGTAATCCATGACTTCTTCCAAAATGTTTCCTTCAAAGTAGAACTTATGCTGCTTATGTTTTATTTTCCTAGAGAAGACCACTACTTTCATTTTGTTGATATTGACTTGCATCCCCACACTTCTACAAAAATGCTCAAGGGATAGTAAGTGCTCTTGCAAACCAAGAGCCAATTTAGTAATGAGAATAAGGTCATCTACATACAAAATAAGCCTTTAACAAACTTTCCCAAATAGATACCATCACCCCCTTGCGAATTCAACCACTCCTAAAGCTTGTTGATAAATAAACCAAAAAGGCTAGGAGATAGTGGGAAACCTTACTTGACCCCAATATCGCTTCTAAAAATTTTAGAAATCGTTGTTGAAGTTCTAATTTTGACTTTCACCTATTCATATAGCCTATGCACAAATTCTCTCAAATGTTTAGGAACCCTAACTTCCCTCATTTGGTGCCAAATCTTGTTCCTAGGAATCGAGTCAAATGCTTTTTTGAAATCAACAAAGCAACAAAAGACTTCTTCCTTTTTCTCCCAAACTTTTTCAATGATGTGTCTTAAAGTTATACAATGATGAAGAGTGGAATGTTTAGCTCTAAAACCTGTTTGCCCTTTATCACACGTATCTCTTTCTTTTCCCCACTTGCTAATTTTATTTTCTAGTATGCTTCCAAATATCTTTGCAAACAAAGGGTTTATCATGGTCCTATAATTGGAGGGGTTATTGACATCACCGCTCTTGAAAAGAGGTACTGCTAGACTAGTTATCCAATTTGTGGCGAGCCCTTGTTGTATGATGTTGTAAAAGAAGTAATGTGAGGTGCAAAAATCTTTGAGTCCCAATTTAGATATTCTACTTGGATTTCAGCTAAGTAGTTTTCTTTTCCAACACCCAACTTCTTGATACCCATCTCTACCTCTTGCAACGTGAAGAGTTGGAGGGTCAACCTTGGGAACTTGCTCATAGAGTTACCTTGCATAGTCAAACCATTTAAAGATGTAATATTATTTCCAATTTGTATATTTTTCAATTGGAGGCCCTTCTAAAATAACTCTCTCCTTGAAACCATGAAATCGACCTTTTTCTTACTTAATAACTCCTTGTAATCTTTGAGCTTTATGTTATCCTTATTTGAATCTTTCCACATTCTCCTTACCTTTTCGCATTCCTCATCAAACCAAGCATTATCCATAAAGCAATTTGTTTCACACTTCTTAATTTTTGCTCTTTTGCACTTTGAAAGGGTAGATTGAATTAAATGTGTTAATTCATGACTATGAAGAATGTGAGTTGTAATTCTCCTTCTCAAAGAGCCTTTCTAACGTAGTTTTGAAGGTATTATAATTTTGTGGGGTCAAAAGAAATCTGTCTTTTGGGAGATTTTGTTGAACATGCTAAATTTTTTACTCTAATTGTTTCTGTCCAATCCAAGAGAAACATAAATAAATTGGCTTGTGATATGATTTCAAGTCCCACTACTAATCTCCAATTAAAACTTCCTCCATGGTCTCACACAAGAAAATCACATAATCTACCACACTTCTCCATTGTAAGTATTGCAAGTGAAATTAACGGAATAAGTATAAAAGGATATTTTATTTGTTTACCATACCTCTAGTTTATTTATATTTTTATTTATTTATCATACACACTAATAATTGTATTTTTTTATACACACTAATCATTAGATTTATTTTTAAATAGGGCTCAAATTATGTTAGAAATGTTAAATGTTCAGCATTATGTGTACACTTAAGTTTAACTTTTACATGTTTAAGCTTTTATGTGAGATCTACCCCCATAGTGTAGAGGGAAAATTATTGTGCCAAAATGCAATGTCCAATGCAATATGAAAATCATATTAAAACATTTTGGATAGGTCAAATTACATTAAAAATAGAAAATTTAAAAAAATAAAAAATGATATTAGTAATTCATCATTATAATTAATAATTAAACTAAAGTAAAACCATCTTAACTTTAGATCTACCAAGAGGGATCAATTATTTTTAAAGTGAAAAGAGATTTCATCCTAATTTTGATTAGTTACTTATATTCATGTGTATTGTGTTTATTTTGAAATAAGAAAAGTTTAATTTAGTTATTAATAAATAGTAATTAAACAGTAATGACATCATTTTATAAAATATTCTTATAATATTTCTCTTCATAAAGAGAAAAAAGGTAGAAATTTATCTCAAAATAGTTGTCATATTTTTACTTTCAATTTAATTAAAAAAATGTTTGTTTTATATATATATATATATATATATATATATATATATATATATATATATATATATATATATATCAACCAAGATTCTCATTATCTAATAGTGTTTTTATTATTGAAAATGATTGTCTTAAAATAAAATATATGTAAAATATTTTGATAGTGAAATGATTTGTGGTTTTTGGGCAAGTGGCATTCATAAACTTTGGTATTGGGCCATGCTACTATAACAAATACTACCTGCAAGTTAAGAATCTCCATTATTAACTAGCTTGTTATCTTATTCATAAATCAATATATTATTTTCAATACAAAATTAAGTATTTCAACAAAAATAATTATATCAATTTTTAAAAAGATCCAACTGAACATTAAACCTTTAAGCCACTCAGTTACACAATCAATTTGGAAAAAAAAACTAAAATATTCCAAACTCTTAAAACCCTATAAAACTAAAATATTCAAAACTCTTAAAACCTTATTTATTATTAGGATAATTATCTCTATTTCTAATAATATTTTTTTAATTTGTAATTACCTTCCATTACCATTGGAACCTCTTCTAACTCAATCTATTGAGTTATTATTGGAGATGTATTCATTTATAATTTTTGATAACCCATTTAAATATCGAACAGTAAAAAATATACATCCACTACCCCATTCTGACATTAAAACCCAAAACTCTTCCACTTCAAAATTGCGCCTATCACTGCTTTAAAAATAAGTAAACAAAATATTATTCAAAATTTATAAATATTGAACATGTAACTTCTTGATCAATATATATAACTAATTAATTATGATTATACGAAAACAATATGTTGGTGTACTGTAGAGAGAGAATAGAATAGCCAAACCCTAACTGCAATAAAATTCACAAGAAAGGATCCCGTTTTTAATGACCGCGGGTCGACTATAATCAAAACAACCACGGCAAAAAATCAACACAGCTTAAGTGCATGATACAGTAAAGAAATAACACAGAGAATCCGATTTCAGTCACGGCAGTTCCAACAAAATTGATTGTGGAGTGATACTTTAACAGGAAGATAACCCTAAAATAACATGTATGTAATACATAATCGCCGCATAGGATTACCACAATTAAAAAACACACCTGAAATTTATTTCAACTCAACGGCTATGGCTATGGAGAAACATACCATCGCCGGTTACCAAAGACCCACAGGAGTTTTTCACCATCAAAAACTCATCGCATGTTTACTCCAGAAAAAAAATCTGACATATAAAGAGGTCGAAACCCTAAATCAATATCAAGCATCAAAAATTTACTTTAAACTTCACTATTTCATTTCAATACAACTTCGGCCTTTCTGAGAGCCAGGTAGGACTGAACTTCTTCATCAGAAAGGCTTCTTACGCGCTTGAACATTTCGACATTCGCATACCGAAGTTTGGTACGCGGATCCGTGTACGAAGCGGGGAACCCTGAAATGTCACAGTATTTCTTGGCAGGATACATGGAGGGCGTAGACTGAATATTCACGTAGTTGGGCTCCCCCGCAGGATGAGATTCATAGTTTTCTGACCCAATCATCTGCTTTAAACGCTTCCAATGTTTCTTTTTTGAATGGTCCTTGGGATACTTCTCAGATATCTGTACTTTCTTGAATGGCAGAACAGATGGCAATAAGATATCGGCCTCCAGCACCTCTTGCTCCATTCTGCCATCACGCGAAGCCAAATCGGAGGGCACAGAGGCTCTCGTTCTACTACGATCACGATGCGACAGCTTCTTGGATGACTCGGGCGTTTCCTTGGTGGCCATTGCGTAACGTGGATCCGGTGGATGATCTCGCAGGAGTTTTAGGGTTTGGTCAAATGGGATTTGTCGATGAAACGATATAATGCGTTTTACCCTTAGTAATAAGCCCTTTATGGACCCTACTCATCACACCGTTTCGCCAATCGATGCCATTTGGGCTTCTCGTAATGCTTTGCTTCCATAAAATGCGACAGTCGGGGGCTTTATTTCTATCGTATATTTTCTTTTTTTATAATCTATGCGATAAATATTGCCATTTCTAAATTTAAATTTAATGGAATAAGATACTTTCAAATTTAAATTTAATGATCAATGTTAAACTGGTTTAAGATGGAAATTTCGCTAATATATATATATATATATATATATAAATTTTTGTATGAATGTAGTATAAATTTTTGGAAATATAAGTTATAGCTGCCAAGTTTTAGGATTTTGGGTGCGATGGTGTGGATAATTCTAGACTTCTCTAATATATATATATATATAAATTTTTGCATGAATGTAGTATAAATTTTTGGAAATATAAGTTATAGCTGTAAAGTTGTAGGATTTTGAGTGGGATGGTGTGGGTACATCTAGATTTCTCTTTTAGAATTTTGGGTGCCTCATGGCTTCTTGACGGTATGGGTGCCTCAAGGCTTCTTGATTGTGTGACACTCCCGCAATTAGATTTAAGGAAGAAAAATATTCACCACATTCTAACAAAAAAAAATTCACCTACTCCCAAAATTGTGCTTTATTTTTTAAAATTTTGAAAATTTTGATTATATTTAAGTATTAATTTTAAATATTTATTACTAAATATATATTATACATGTAGTTAGTTATATTTATAATCATCTTTATGCTAATTTTAGAAAATATTAAAATTTTATGTTAATTATAACAAATTTTTGTCTAATGGTAAAGATTTAACTTGTACAAATCATTCTAGGCTGACACTTATTCAAAATTAGTTATGTCATGTTTATACTTCAATTTAATTTTAAATAATTTGTTAAGGTCAAAATATTTATTAATATTATTAATTTTTTATTTTATTTTAGTTTATTTTTTTATTTTCTTCTCACTAAGTCAAAATGTTTATATGCCATTACACCATCACTACATAATAGGTGGGATAGCCACTCTCTAAGTAATTAATTGAGCCCACATGTAAATGTTTAAAAACATTTCCACCACTACATCATCTCCCCAAAGCTTTTTGCTTTTAGATTTAAGTGCAAAGCTTTTTTCTTTTAGATTTATGGTAACATAAACATGTAAAAGTAAACTTAATGTTTAACATTTAACATTTAATATTTATAATCTAATGAGCATTTTAATTGAGCCTACATGTAAATGTTTACAGACATTTACACCGCTACAACAGCTCCCCAAAGCATGTTTCTTTTAGATTTAATAATATCCATAGTAAAATAGGGGTGAATATCCATGATTAAGAATCTTATTATATTGTGTGTTTATAAAATTAAATTAAAATAAAATATTTATAATTTTGTTTATTTTGAAATGAGCTATGTTTTTGGGGTATATGGTATTCATAAGCACGGTATTGTATGATGGTATTGCAAGAAGAGAGTTAATAATATTCATGGTAAAATAGGGGTGAATATTAGTGTTTTAGAATCTTGTTATATTGTAAATATTATATTTTATGTGCTTATTAATTAAATAGTAGTCTTTAAGTGTGAATTTTTGAAAAGTTCTTTAGTTCACTTTTTCTAATCTACTTTGTCTACAATCCAAGAGGGATTCATTGAAATCCAAGTTTTACGGGTGAACTCTCCACAATGGAAGTTCCCCATGGGTTTTTTAAGGCATTGAATCCATATATGTAGTAAAAAAACAAGAGATTTGACCATAAAATTTTTCATCAATCTACTACAAACTCTATAAAGTCAAATTTAAAGACTACTCCATTAATTAAATTTAAATATGTTTAAGGAATCATTATTTTAAATTATATGGTAAAATGAAAATAAATTTATAACTAATAATAATGGAGTGTGATATGTATATTATGGTTTCCTTTTATCTAAGAAATTGTTATTAATTTTAATAATGAAATAAAATTGCAATATTTGACAGAGATGACAGACATGCTGAAAAAGTACAGTGAGGTAAGATGGTCTAAACATGCTAAGAAGTCTTTCAATGTAGTAAAATTTTCATTATCTACTTCTCCTACTTTAATCAGTCCTGATTATACTTTAGATTTTATTATATTTTCATTTTCCTGTGATCATACTTTAGCAGTTGTCTTGATGCAAAAGAAGAATCAGATGAATGAACAGCCCATAGCACTTTTTAGTGAGACAATAAGGGATGCAGCACTAAAATACAACATCATTGAGAAGCACGCTTTGGCTTTAATAAAAGTGCTTAAAGACTTACATGTATACATTCTGCATTGTCATATTATAGCTTATGTTCCAACAACAACAGTAAAGGAAGTCCTTATGCAGACATATCTAGAAGGATGGAGAGGAAAAAGGATAACAACAATGTTAGACTATGATCTGGAAATAAAGCCAACAAAGCTCGTTAAGGGATAGGGTTTGGCCAAGCTCATGAATGAATCTAATTTTGCATGCATTAGATATCAATCTAATTACAACCCTCTCCGAAGAAGAAGCGAAAGATTCATAGGTACAGGCATGAGATATGTTCACTTCATCTCCATGGTACTGCAACATAGTTTACGTATTGCAGCATTTAAATCCTCCACCAAAAGTGCCCAAAGGTAAAAGTAGGTCATTAAAATTGAAAGCTTCAAAATATTGCATTCTTGACGGTGTTTTTTTTTGGAAAGATCCGGGTGGTGTATTTCTGAACTGTCTTGTTAAAAATGAATCTAAGGATGTAATGACTTATTTCCACAAAGCAGATTGTGGTGGCGAGCTCTTTTGGAAAACCACAACCAAAAAAATCTTGAGGGTTGGGTTTTATTGGCCTACTCTTTTTGCTAATGTGTACAAAATAGTAATGAGCTGCCATGAGTGCTAGATTTTTAAACGGAAAAGAAAACTTTTTCCATTGCCTTTGCAACCAGTTTCATTCTCAGCTCCATTTCAGCAGTGGGGTTTTGATTTTATTGAAGAAATACATCCTTCATTGTCTACACAACACAATTGGATCCTGACAGCCATGGACTACTTTACGAAATGGATTGAAGCAATTCCAACTAGGAAAGCTACTCATTCTATTTTCATTCAGTTTATTGAAACTAATATCTTGTCTAGATCTCGTTGCCCATAGAAACGAATCACCAACAATGTTGTTTCTTTCAAGTCCAAGAAGATGGTGGACTTTTTTGAAAAGTACCATATTACATTGGCGCATTCTATCGCTTATTAACCATAGGGGGATGGGCTAGCTAAATCCTCTAATAAATATTTGATCAACATCATTAATAAAGTTCTGGAGGTTGATAAAAAGAACTCGCACAAAAATCTCATTAATATGTTATGGTCAATGTTGTACCAGCTACAACCACCCTCCAAAATTTTTGCGTTAGCTTCATTTTGGAGCCTCCCTACCAACCATCCTTAGCAGCATGTATTGCACTATCAAGTACACAAGGTTCAGTGCTTTTCTAACAGCATGATAGCCTGTGCATGCTAGTTTGTTGCATTACCCTCACAGCCTACTTCCCTCGACTTGGTCTAGCTACTCACTAAGCAGCTCCCTCAAGGAATTACGTAATTCTAGAGGGTAACGAGTCTTCCCTCTAGAAATTGTACAATCATGTCTCACAACTTGTTGGGCTCAAAAACTATGCAATCCTGCCAATTATCCTTCCTAGAGAAAACTATCCAATCTCATCGAGTAGGACTACTTAACTTAGAAATTGCGTAATCTTGGGCAGCAGTCAGCTACTCAGTGAAGAAATTGTGCAATCCCTCTCGTCAGCTATCCCAACTTCCTCCCAAAAATGTGCAAATTTCTCCCTCAGGTAAGCAAGTTGTTGCATGTGTCATCAGGTTGACTGGTTCCACCTTGGACCTAGAAAACTTGACTTGCATGCATGTGCTTCTATTTCCCGAAATAGAAAATGTAACATGCAAAAATCATCGTTAGATTTTAAGGAGCTATTTTTAGTAGCTAAAGGTTACATGCAAAGTTCATTTTATAATCTTTCCTCCAAGTGTCACCTTTTCCTAGATTTGTGGCATGCGCATCATGAGCCTCAAACTTATTTATTCAACACTTCAGATCTCACTTCTTCACATCGATCTTGGATCTTTGACATCCCACAACACATCCAGGAGTCTTTGACACATCCATCTCAACTATTTCTGGGTAAGTCCACTTAACTTGTCTTTTGCAACATTCCTGACGTTTTTTGTCTTTTGGCTTGTGTGAGTGCTATTTGCTTGATTTATGTGAATGCTTGTTGTCATTTGAATGCATATTAGCTTGTACTAGCACCATTTCAGTTTTCATTATCATCTCACTGTTGTCACATGCATGACATTGTTTTGCACAAACGGTCATTGATTCAGTGACTCACTTCAGACACATGCATGTTGTTCTATTTTTTGAATCTTCCATTCATTGTTTGCATGCAAGATCATTCAATTATTCTTACACTCAGTGTCACCATGCATTCACATCCCCATTTTCTTTCAGTTTCCCATCGGTGGGTCTAGGAAACCTTGGCCTAGACTCTTCCTCACCAAGACAACATTACGCAAACCTGAGAGGGAACGCTCTACCTTTCTCCCAGGAAATGTGCATTTCTACCCAATAACTGTCCTCCTATCTTGCATTGTGTAATTATGAGGGGAAGTGACTGTTGGCCCACAAAATTGCACAATGCAGTCACTGGGCCTGTAACCCCTGCCAGCTAAAATTACACATTGCACAATACCAATAGCCTAGACTATCTTCCGCACAGTTTCGACAACTAGTCTCATAGCCTCCCAGGAAAAATTGCGCTAGTCAATCTCGAGGTATGTTACATGTCATTCCTCAAGTTTTCTTTGGCTTCAGCTGACATATTTCTTGCCATGCATGTCTCCATTTCTCTAGATATAGTATGTGGTTTTCTGTCGATCAGCAGTTCAAGATCAATGGCCTCTAAGAGATCAGGATCAAAGGACATGGACGGAAGCGCAACTATAACAGTAGTTGAGTGAGTGTCTATAAGTTTGTCGATCTATGAACACACTAAGATGATTGTAGACAAGGACATCAAGCTTAAATGGAAAGAGGTCAATGATGCATTTCCAAGCACATTTGGGGAAGACCTCGAAGGCCACCAAGTCTATGTGAACATCCACAAGTCCAGATTGTAGTGGTTTGCATGCAGTGTCTGTGGGATGGAGATTGCTAACTTCAGGGCACATGTTTATGAACATATGTACCTATATGTGGAATCCTGTGATCACCTTTGAGACACCTTTAGCATACGTAGCAACAATGCCAAATCCAGGGATATCTTAAAGAACTGGGTGAAGTAGTTGGCCAAATTTAGGATGACACCCAACCAGGTTTATAAGAAGAAGATATTGTGGAATGTGTATCAATACTTGGTCATGTTTGCATGTTTCTTGTATTGCCAAGAGAGCATGGAAACCTTCTCAAAGAGTTGGATGATCGCGTTGGACCAAATGGCGAGTGAAGGAAAAGAATCCAACTAGTCCAACATGTTGGCTCACAGACTAAAGGAACAAGTAACAAGAGCTTGATAGCCACCCAAAGGTCAGCAAGAAGAAATCTACATGTCCACTTACATCTTGGATGCAATATGTGTCTGTCAGGAGTTCTTGGGCTTGAAGTCGACATGGAGATCAACAGAGACCTCTGTGAACACTTATTGTAAAATGTTGTCCGAATGCAACTTCAGAGGATTTATTACACAACTTTTAGATCATTTTGTCACCACTGTGTACAAGGTGATATTGAAGCAGGATCCACCTTGCATGTCGAAGGAAATAATGGAGGCACTGATCGATATAGAAAATTGGTATGCCTCACTTTCTGACACCTTCATAGGAATGTACAGTGTGGAGAAACCTCTGTGTGTTTCATCGAAGTTTGCCTTGGAAAATCTCATCCTAGAGGAAGTATCATACCATATCTCGAAAGGACTATCAGCTAGGCTACATCGGAAGAAGAAGGAACCTTTTCCAATTGTTTCATTGCGTATCTGGTTATATGAGATACAAAATTTGAAGCATGCAGATGTGGAAGTAGAGGAGATGAAGAAATATCCATTCAATGCCTAAAGCTACAATCTGTATGACATGCATTGTTTTGTAAAAGATCAATGCATGAGAGAACAGTTTTAGCGGATCCATAGAGTATGTCATTGGGCAGAGGAGGACCCATGGAGATATGTTATAGCTTCTCCAAGCCCAACAACCTAGTCGACATCGTTGTGAAATGGTTAGCAAATCAGTGTGAAGAAACATCTAGGAAAGCACCAGCAGTAGCAACAATAGTGGTAAACATACTGGCACATGACAAAGGCCAAAGGAAGACAACACGGAGGTGAAGAGGAAAGAATGTGATAGGAGGAATGCGCAAAGGAAGAGAGAAAAACAAAGAATGGAGGAAACAGAGAAGGAGTTTCATGAGTTGAAGGAGCAACTCTTGAAGGAAGAGGAGCTACCTAGATAGGAGAAGGAAGCATAATAGGCACATGTACAACAGGGAGCACAACATGTATAGACAGATGAAACTGTGCCAGTATAGGTAGTCAACTCATTCGAATAGCTAGCACCAAGCAAGTAGGGTGATCAGTCATAGGAGTAGGACTTTTCTCAAGAGATTGGACAAGTACTTGAGCAGATGGATATGGATATGGAGCAATAGGAGTTAGAGAAAGAAATCAACCTCATGCATCACCACCAAGAGGTTGACCCACTTTCTTTACCCGATGCAGAAGCAGTGCAAGTCCTAAGCAACCAAGGAGACACGAAAATCCTTGGAGGAAAATTGGAGGGAGAGATGCGCAGCATCTCATTCAATGAGTCCCAACATAGAAATGTAAAATCTCACAGAGTATCGACTCTAGATGATCACATATCTCCTGCATACTTTAAGGAATGAGTGATCGTGTCTGGTGTGCGCAAGAATCCAACAACATTGGCCAATGCTACCAGAGCATATGTCAAAGCCACTAGCTCAAGTTTTTTCTTCTTGATAGCTGAGAACAAATAAATGGCTAAGGAGTTACAAACAACCGAGGGAGGAGAATTGGCTATAGCATCCGCACGAGAATAGTTGAAGAAGGCAATACTCGATGAAGTATTTTCCCTTTACACAGTCGTGAGGGTGTTGTATTCCAAGTTTCATACCATGCATAAGGTAGTTTTCCATGTCAATGACTAGGAGTAGCGATATGCGAGGAGAGAAAATATCTTGTCAAATGTGCATGGTGTTTTTGGTACCTGCAAACATGGACAATTTGATATAAGGGAGCCTCGCTACACTTGCCCAAGATGATTAAGCCCAGAGTGGTAAAGATGAAGGCAAAGATTCAGAGTGAGATATGGAAGTATGAAGATCTCCCGTAGCTTATCACTAGTCTGCAATCATCCCACGCATGGGTATTCAAGAGCATGGATGTTGTTTTGCTTTCACATGCAATCCCATCTATTGGGACACTCACCAAGGAAAATAAAAAGGCACAGGTCCAACTGGGGCTTAACTTGTACTTTGACAAGTTGATGTGCATAGCCACTAGCCCATACTTGGTGATGAGTGAGGACACCATGCATCAGTATGTCATTGGTCCAGTCGCACTCAACACAATGATGTGCATGTTATCAAATGAGTTGGATAGAGGAGCCTGAGTAGTGTACTCAGATGCTATGGAGGTAAGAGGTTGTTTCCATAAAGATGTCACCTTAGAGTACACAGACACCATCACAAACTACCTAGCTTGGCACCAGTTCACTACTATCAACTACTATGAAGATGTCGAAGAGATGGTCTTCCAATAGTTGTCTGAGTCATAGTGATGTCTTGCATGTCTTGCTCAAGCCTATTTTATCTCACATGGTTACATGTTTATATTGTATGTAATGTCCTGTCAAGTGTCGATATTTGGACGTAATAGTCATAGAGTAGATGAAGAATCATGAGGGTTGATGAACTATCACAAAGGGGAATGTCAAGGGTCACCCCACCCTTTGCTATATATAGTCCCTCATAACTCATTGTAGAAGCTTTTGGTCAGCCAAGCTTCCAATAGGAGTATCTTAGAGAGAGGTTGAGCAATATTGTAATGAGCCTTGGATTCTCCACTATGCAGAGCTAGTATATCTCTTTGGAGGAGCAGGTAGGAGTGACTGTAACATTCCATTCGGAACTAGTGGTTGGTCATGGTTGTATTATATGAATGGAAATTACACTTCTTAATAAAATACAGCCAACACGTTTCATGCATATGTCATGTTGTATTTCAATATCTTGTTTACTTAAATGATATATGTATATCTTTTCCTACACATGCATGTGTAGCTATTTTCTGTATATGTATGTATGAATCTTACTGAAATGTGTTGTTGGTTTAAGCATCACTTTGGATTTCTAGGTTACTTTCCTTCCATGTTGTGATGCATCTTTGCTCATGTGTTCCCTTCTTAACTACATGCTTTCATAGGTTTCCAAGGGGCTCACTCACCTCACCCTCCGTGTGTTAGAACCTCTCATGAACCTTCCTTGACTTACTGCATATGTCACACCCTTTCTACCAACACGGACATCTTACTTGCATTTGTGAGAAACTGCGGTCAAGGTTATACCGTATGACCCACTATTGGGACTCCTACACCAAATGGTATGAGGTCTAGTTCAGACTTCTTACTCAGGAGATCCCCTAACATGTTGGCGGGTCTAGCAGCATTAGCATTTCTGGTGCTAGAAGGAGGGCCAGATGACAAGTTGTGTCCTCTCATCCTATTTTGAACCTTTGCAAATCCATCATGGATTCTATCACACTCACCCCTCCACGATGATTTTCACATGTTGAACCTCTCAATATCACGAGGGAGTTTTTGATCTCTTGTTTGAATTCACGTATGACGGTGAAGGCAAAGTGGCCTGGTCGTTGCTCATAGAAGACTTGCTTGGCATGCTTGACAAGGAAGATGGATGTTCTTACGAAAAGGCTAGCCTACTTCTTGCATACACACTTCGTGAATCCCCAATACGGTGTTGTTGCAGCTTACCAGCTCACAGCGTGCACTCACTTAAGCAATTATGTGATCTTGTTGAATCTACTTTCCATCATTTCGATCCAGAGACTCTTGACCAAAAATTGTTACAACAACAGAAGGCCTTGCATGAATCGCCTATGGATTTTTCACAGCGCTTTCGTGTCTTGCAGTTTGAAGCTCCAAAAATCCAAATGAAATTTCCTTATCTTTGGGATAGGTTCAAATACTATCTTAAAAAAATCTATCCATCCCAAGAAGAAATTTGAGCCCAAGTTGCTCAACATACTTCAATGATGGAGATGTGTAATCACATATGGATATGGTCACTGTCACTAGTGACTATCCATCATCCCCTCATCAAACAGCTCCACCACTGCAGAGTGATCTGAGAGAACAAGCACACACATATGTTCAACTAACACAACCTCCCAACATCACTTCACTTAATTTTTGTGCAGATTTGGTTGTGAGTCCTTTGAGTTATCACATGAATTTTGTACCTCAACCTTTGTCTTCATACTCGAATGATCCTCCAGATGATACTATCTTGTGTTCTTCCATTCCAAACTCTACACTTGTTATGAACAAGGATCAAGCCATTGGTGAAGTTGGTGTTGCACAACCAACATGCATTGTCATTCATGAAAAGTATGACTGGGAGCTTGAGCATCAATACTCGGCGAAGGATGACCCCCTTCTTTCTAATCCTCCTCCGTTCTTTCCTGACATCTTTGTTGAACCCACCATTCATGATTTCTCTTATATATCTCCATCTACTGATGCACCCATTGTTGATCATTCGCAAAACACACGAGATGTTAGTCCATCATCTGACAACTGAGAGGATAAATTATTCATTGAAAATCCACTTGACTTTTCATCTGCCTTTTTTGGAAACACAGAGAGTGAATTTTTGTACTTCTAATCTACCTCTCTATTTCATTCATTAGATCATGTGGATGCCAATGAAATCATTGATTTTGCTGATCATAGCTGTAGTGATGTACTTACTCCCATATTCAATCACGATGATGATTCTATCGGAGTTGATTTTTCAAAGCCACCTATTTATGATGATCTATCTCTCGATGAAGTCAAAACCCACCAGACTGTCGAGGCACTTCAGCCCGAGCTGATGGTTATGTTAGGCCTTCGCTGTCTTGAGGTTGGTTTCATTTCTCATCAAGGAATTGTTGAAACACCCAAGGCTCGTCATCACTCGTCTGTATGCATTGAATATCAATCTCACACACAGATCATAATTCCTCCACTTGAACTACACGATCCCATTTCTCATGCATTGGAGGAATCTTACGTAGAAATCACATGTACATGATGCAAGTTATCGTTGTTTCTTTAGTTTGTTTGCATGTCATAGTTAAGAGTATGCATATCCTTGAAAACTACACGTAATGTCACACAACACCACAATAAGTCCATGGATTGCATGTCATGTATTTGCACTCACTTATGTTCCATGGACACTTTCAAACTTGGAGTGTGTTTGTATTCATTGTTATACCTTTCATGTTTGTTGGTTCACACAATTGTGTTACTTGCGAACCATGCCTTCACCAAAATGGGTCAACCAATGCACTAGTGGCTACATTGGAAGTATCACTTCATGTGATCAGGCGCATGCACCATTATATTAGGAGTAGGAGTAGTGTTTACTTTTGGTTGTTTGCTTGCATGGTTATTTTCTTACTTACCTCACATGTTTGTTTTTCTCCTTGCTTGTTTACTTTCCGCTTTTCTTTCTCATTTACTTCTTCTTCTACTTTGTTTTATGTTTGTTTTCTTGTTTTGTGCTTATAGGTTAGTTTCGCATGAATCCGTGTGTGACTCTTGAAACAAGTTGGGTAAAGTATAAGAGGCCTTGTGCAACTATCACTACTTCATTTGCCTCTGTATGAAGAACTTGTTATCTTTATTGCATGATACATCGATGGAAAATCCGTACTATTTGAAGTGAACCTTGGTGAAAACACAACGCTTGCACACTAACTAGTGTCACCTAATCTAGTCGATTGTTTTTGGGTTATTCCTTGTCATCTTAGTGAAGTAGAGTAAGGTCAAGGGGAAAATTTTAACAAGCATGTCAAAGGTATATATAAACTATTTCTCTGAAGGAACAACCTATTCTGCTCTCAATAAGTTGGGATCACTCTTCCGCCTCTCAAATGAATAAGTGTTATGCACAGTTATAAAAAATGAAAAGCAAAATTTTTTTAAAAATGAAAATGAATAAGGTGAAAGAAGAGAAAGTCTTCCTACGCAGAGAGGTGATTAAAGAAAATCCACTAGGGTACTAATTAGGATCGCTGGCAACATAGCCATGCTTGTGTTCGTGTGTGACTCCCTCGGGGTATTGTCCATGCTTGCTGGTAGTGGAGCAACACCAGAGATGAAATTACAAATTTGGCGGCTATACTACTTGTGCACTAATATACCCCTCAACCTCAATCGAAACAACTATGTTGGCTTGGCTTGCAATGTGTGTCGACCAACCAGGAGCTTGGAATATGCTACATCTTACAATCAAGCAAGTGCATAAACCGAGAAGAGCAGAGAATTGAACAATACTTCAGAGGTGTTAGACCTGCTTTTCAAGAACAAGGTCCATTCAGAGAGCTTGAGTTCTACCAGTGTGTCGCCAAGTGTTGTAGTAGCTATAAACACCCTACAAAATTTTTCCTTAGCTTTGTTTTGGAGCCTCCCTACCAACCATCCTCAACAGCATGTATTGCACTGTTAAGTACACAAGCTTCACTGGTTTCCTAGTAGCATGATATCCTGTGCATGTTAGCTTAGTGCATTCTTCTCACAAGGTGCTTCCCAGGACTTGGTCCAGCTGCTAGCTGAACAACTCCCTCAAGAAATTGCACAATTCTGGAGGGGAACTATTCTTCCCTCCAGAAATTGTGCAATCCTATTTGGCAGCCTGTTGGGCTCAGAAACTATGCAATCCTGCCAGTCAACCTTCTAAAATAAAACTATGCAATCTAACCTACCAGGATTGCTCAACCCAGAAATTGCATAATTTCTTTTGGTATCCAGCCCAATTTCCTCTCAGAAGTGCGCAAATTTCTCCCTTAGGCAAGTAGGTTGTTGCATGTACCATCGGGTTGACCGGTTCCACCCAGGTCTGAGAAAACTTGACTTGTATCCATGGGTTGCTTTTTCTTGAAATAGTAGAAGCAACATGAAAAAAGCATCCCTAAATTTCAGGGAGCTATTTTTAGTAGCTAGAGGTTACATGCAATGATCATTTTAGAATATTTCCTCCAAGTGTCTCTTTTTAGTAGATTTGTGGCATGCATGTCATGAGCCTCAAAATTATTTATTTAGCGCTTCAGAGCTCACTTCTTCACATTGATCTTAGAGCTCTAACATCCTACAACACATCTAGGAGTCTTCAACACATCCAAATCAGCTATTCTGGGTAAGTCTTCTTAGCTTGACTTTTGCAACATTTCTATCGCTTTTTGTCTTTTGGCTTGTCTGAGAGATGTTTGCTTGATTTCTATGAATGCTTATTGTTTTTTTCATGCACATTAGCCTGTACTAGCATCGTTTCAATTTTTGTTAGCATCTCATTATTTTCACATGCATGACACTGTTATGTACGAATGGTCCCTGATTTGGTGACTTGTTTTACACACATGCATGTTGTTTTGTTTTCTGAACCCTCCATTCATTGTTTACATGCACAATCATTCACTTCTACTTACACTCAGTATCGCCATGCATTCACATCCCCATTTGCTTTTAGTTGCCTGTTTGTGGGTCTGGGAAACCTTGACCCTTAGCCTACATCACCAAGATAGCATTGTGCAATACTGAGAGGGAAGGATATGCCTTCCTCCTAGTAAATGTGCATTTCTACCCAGTGAATAACCTCCAATATTGCATTTCCCAATTTTGAGGGGCAGTGACTGCAGGCCCCAAAAATTGCGCAATGTAACCACTGGGCCTACAACCCCTGCCAGTTGAAATTGCACATTGCATAATCCCAACAGCCAACAGGCTAGTTTGGATTGCACATTATGGATTTCTAGTAGCCACCCAACATCCAAGCAATCCGGACTACCTTTTGTGCAGTGTGGCAGCTAACCTCCCAGCCTCCCATGAAAAATTGTGCAATCCTTGCCAGTCAATCCCCAAGTATATGTCATGTCATTCGTCAAGTTTTATTTGGTTTTAGCTGAAATATTTCTTGCCATGCATGTCACCATGTCTTCAGATATAGCAGGTGCTCTTCTGTCGCTCAGCAGTTCAGGATCAATGGTTTCCAAGAGAGAGGGATCGAAGGACACCAACAGAAGCACAACTAGAGCAGAAGTTGAGCGAGTGTCTATAAGTTTGCCAACCTACAAAGACACCAAGTTGGTTATAGAAAAGGACATAAAGATGAAATGGCAAGAGGTCAGTGACGCATTTCTAGGCACATTTGGGGAAAACCTCGAAGACCGCCAAGTCTATGTGAACATCCACAAGTCCGGCTTGTATCGGATTGCATGTAGTGTCAGCGCAATGGAGATTGCTACCTTCAAGGAATAGGATTCTGAATAGATGTACCATATGCCGAAGCCCGCAATCACCATGGAGACACCCATCAACATACCTAGTAGCAATGCCAACTCTAGGGATATCTTGAAGAATTGGGTGAAGGAGTTGGCCAAATTCAAGATGACACCCAACCAGGTTTACAAGATGAAGATACTACGGAAGGCGTCTCAATACTTTGTCATATTTTCGTGTCGCTTGTATGCCTAAGAGAGCACAGAAACCTTCTCGCAAATTTGGTTGATCGTGTTGGACCAACTGGCTAATGAAGGTAAAGTATGCAACTAGTTCAACATGTTGGCTCACAGGTTGAAGGAACAGGTAGTAAGAGCTTGATGGTCACCCAAAGGTCAGAAAGCAGAAATCTACATGTCCACTTACATCTTGGATGCAATTGGTGCCCATCAAGAGTTCCCGGGCTTGAAGTGGGCATGCACATTAGCGGAGACCTATGTGAACACTTATTGTAAAATTTTATCTGAATGCAGCTTAAGAGGAGTTATCACACAGTTGTGCGATCATTTTGTCACCCTAGCGTACAAGATGATATTTGAGTAGGATATACATTCCATGTCGGAGGGAGAAATGAAGCTACTAATCGATATAGTGGATTGTTATGCCTCACCATCTAGCACCTTCATATGGATGTACATCACGAAGAAGCCTCTGTGTGTTTCGCCAAATTTTTCCTTGGACCAGCTCGTCATGTAGGAAGTATCATACCATGTCTCGACAGGATTGTCAGCTAGGCTCCACCGGAAGAAGAAGGAACCTTAGCCTGCTCTTCCGTTGTGGATCAGTTTATATGAGATACAAAATTTCAAGCATGTGAATGTCAAAGTAGAGGAGATCAAGAAATATCAATTCAACGCCCGAAGCTACAACGCTTATGACCCACATTATTTTGTAAATGATTATTGCATGAGAGTATAGTTTCAATGGATCCATGGGGCATGTCATTGGTCAGAGAAGGACCCATGGAGATATTTTTATATCTTCTTGAGGCCCAACGATTAGGTCAGCATCACTATGGAATGGTTAGTGAAGCAGAGTGAAGCAACATCTATGAGAGCACTAGCAACAATAGCAACATAGGTAAATATATCAACGTGTGACAAAGGTAAGAGGAAAATTATCAGCAGCACGAAGGTAGAACAAAGATACAAGTTCTGAGCAAACCCACTTGTGTAGAAAGCAACTTTGGCAATAGAAGTGAAGAGGAAATAGTGCGATAGGAGAAATGTGCAAAGGCAGAGAGAAAAATGGATAATAGAGGAAACAGAGAAGGAGTTGCATGAATTGAAGGAGAAAATTTGGAAGGAACATGTACAATAGGGGGTGAAACATGTATAGAGAGATGAAACTATGCCTGTATAGGTATTCGACTCTTCCAAAAAGCTGGCACCAAGCAGGCAAGGTTAGCAGTCACAAGAGAAGGACTTTGCTCAAGAGATTGAAAAAGCACTTGAGAAGATGGATACAGGATATGGAAAAATAGTAGTTATAGCAAGACATCGACCTCATGCCTCACCATCAATAGTTTGACCCACCAGCTTCACCAGATCTAGAAGTGAAGTAAGTCCCAAACGACCAAGGAGACACTGAAATCCTTGGAGAGAATCTAGAGGGAGAGATGCACAACATCTCATTCGATGGGAACCAGCACAGAGTTGTGCAATCTTGTAGAGTGTTGACTCCAGATGACCACAAATATCCTATGCAATTTAAGGAATGAGTGATCGTGTCTGATGTGTGCAAGCATCCAGCAGCATTGGCCGATGTTACCAAAGAATATGCAGAAGCCACTAGCTTGAGTGTTCATTTCTTGATAGTTGAGAATGATCGAATGGCTAAGAATTTACAGATGGACAAGCAAGGAGGAGAATTGCTTACAACAACTGCCTAATCATAGTTAAAGAAGGCAATACTGGATGAAGAATTGTCCCTTGACACAGTCATGTGGGCATTGTATTCCAAGTTTGGTACCATGCATAAGGCATTTTTCCGTCTCAATGGCTGGCAACAATGATGAGCCAGTGATCCAAAATGGATCCAAGAACTCTCTAAGTCTTTAAAAATTGATTAAAATATCAAAATAATCGCAAGATAAAAACTTCATAAAACAGTCGGATTACACTATCGAGACCCGAAAACACAAAAAAAATGATGAAACATAGGCTTAAGGAGCAATGCACAGTAGTCGTCAGATCTAGCTGATCAACGGTCCAGATCTAATTAGTAAATTGTAATTGGCACAGGCAGATGGAGGATATCAGCACATATCATATATGAGTTCCGATGGAAATCGACGGAGTCAATGAGGACTGTCGATCAAGCATGTAGATCAACGGCACACGTTGCATCACAACATCGCAATCAGCAACCACAATAAAGCACTTACAATGGCCCGGGGTTATCACAATATGCGATTGCGATCAATTGCATCGTGATATCGCAATTAGAGCTACACAGAGGAGCGGGTGTTATGCTCTTGACCGACAAGAAGATACCAAAATACCAAATATGTGAAGAAATATACCTAGAACACAGAACAATAAGAAATAATAGCAAGTATTTTATTATTCAGAAAGGAAAGTAGTGTTCACTTGCCTCTTCGACGGGGCAACCCCCAATAGAGTTAGGCTCAATTACAAAATAAGACACAATGCTCCTCGAGGGGAGTCTTTATCCTTTATTTAGGATTCATACATGCAATACCATGGGTCAATACCATGGTTCTTATTAATACCATCTATCTAATACCATGGCCCATTTGCAAGTAACTGTGGTCCCTTTTTTAAATGTGGATCAACCACTTACAATTATTAATATGGGCATTATTGACTCTTTACTTAACTATAACTACGACTCGATCCTATTACATAAATAATGGGGTTATGGTTGGACCCTAACATGCCCTCTCCCAAAAGAATAGCCTTGTCCTCAAGGGTGAAGCTAGGAAACTGTTGAAGGATAGTGGCTGGTTCCCAGGTCACATCTTCCAGAGAGGTTTCTTTCCACTTGACGAGAAATTCCTTGATCATGCGACCACGCAGGTGCTATTCTCATGTGTCAAGAACCTATTCAATTTCGAGCCAAATTGACCCTTCTTCATCCAATTCAGGTAGACTAGTTTGAATTCGATAATGGTTCCCAATCACTTTCTTGAGGCATGAGTCTTGGAAGACCAGATGGATTTTTGCAGTGGGTGGAAAAGCTATCTTGTAGGCAACTTCTCCAATGTGCTGAAGTACTTGATACGGTCCATAGAATTTTGGTGATAATTTCTGACAACCCTTGTCTTTGAGTGATGTTTTCTTATATGGTTGTAGCCTCAAAAATACCTGATCCCCTTCTCGAAATTGGCGTTCTGAATGATGTTGATCTTCCTGTTGCTTCATGCGGTTTTGAGCTTGATGGAGATTCTCTCTGAGGTGGACCAACATGATTCTGTGGTTTTGTAGGAGTCGATCCACTGCTTGTACCTTCGAGCACCCCTTGATATAAGAAGTAGGTGAAGGAGGGAGTTGACCATAAACTTCTTCATATGGATTCATTTTGGTGGTGGCATGATAGTTGGTGTTATACCACCATTCGACTAGAGGTAACCACTGTACCCATAGATGTTTATTTTCTGAAGTGAAACACCTAAGGTAGGTCTCCAGACATTTTTTGACTGCTTCAGTTTGACCATCAGTTTGGGGATGATAGGAAGTATTGAGTTGTAGCTGGGTACCTTGTAGCCTGAAGAGTTACTACCAAAAGTTACTAGTGAAGATCGGGTCACGATCAGATACAATGGAAGTGGGCATGCCATGCAATTTGAAGATCTGATCCATGAAAGATTGAGCTACGAAAGTCGGTCTGAAAGGGTTGGGTAGGGCGCAAAAATGAGCATAATTAGAAAGTTTTTCCACAACCACCATGATGACTGACTTGTTTCCTGACTTTGGAAGACCCGTAATGAATTCCATAGAAACCTCCATCCAGATTGAGGCTAGGATGGTCAATGGCTATAATGTGCCTGGGGATTTGATTGTTTCTCCTTTAAGGCACTCACATACATCACACTCAGCTACAAAATAAGAATGTCCTTTTTCATGCTTGTCCGAAAGAATGAACATCGAGTGCGAGCATAAGTCTTCTGAAAGCCTGAATGGCCTGCAGTGGGAGATGAGTGCAACTCCCCCAAAATGTGACTTTTGAGGGTGGATGTTGGTGATATCACGGCTCTGTCCTTGTAGCAAAGAATATCATCCTACCAAGATTAACCCGTTATGGAATTTGGATTCGCCTGCAATTTCTTAATAAGTTAGGAGAGCAAAGGATGTGAAAACCATTCCTTGCGAGCCTCTTCAATCCATTCTGGAATGGGAAGGGAGATTGCGAGTAGGGTGGTTTCCTCCTTAAATTAGTGTGATAATGCATCTGCTATGACATTTTCACACTCTTTCTTTTAAATTATCTCATAATCATAACCCAACATTTTGGCAAGCCATTTATTTTGTTCTGGCAAGGATAGGCATTGCTCCACAAAATATTTAACGCTTTGATGATTTGTGCGGATTTGGAAACGCTGCCCCAATAAGTATGGTCGCCAGGTATCTAATGCATGTAAGATGGCCATCATTTCCTTCTCATAGGTACATTGTCCCAAATTTGTCACACTTATTTGTTGGCTAGTGAAGGCCAAAGGTCGACCTTCCTACATTAAGAATGCCCCAATACCCGTACCTGAAGCATCACATTCAGTCACAAAAGATTTGGTGAAGTCGAGTAGTGCTACTAAGGGAGTGGAACACATGGAATGTTTGAGAGCTATAAATGCCTGTTGCACTTCATCATTCTAGAGAAATGATTTTTTCTTGAGGAGGTGAGTGAGGGGCCTAGAAATGTGACCATAATTGCAGACAAATTTTCTATATTAGCCCGTGAGACCAAAAATTCATCTCATGCTCTTCAATGTCTTTGGTTGAGGCCAATCCTATATTGCCTGGATCTTTTTGGGGTCCACCCTGACACCTTCACACCCCACAATGTGGCCTAAATACTCAACTTCTTCCATGCCAAAAGAGCACTTGGATATCTTGACAAATAATTTATGCTTCGAGATTAGTTGCAAGAGCATATCTACATGCTGAAGATGTGTGGCCCAGGTGCGGCTGTAGATGAGGATGTCATCAAAGAATACAAGGACAAATTTTTTGAGATATGGTTTGATTAGGTGGTTCATGAGGCTCTGAAAAGTGGATGGGGCATTACAAAGACCAAATGGCATGACCAAGAACTCATAATGGCCCTCATGAGTTCAGAAAGTAGTCTTTTGAATGTCTACTTCTTTCATGCGAATTTGGTGATAACTCGAGCAAGGTTCAAGCTTCGTAAAGAATCGAGCCCCATTTAGTTCATCCAGCAAATCATTGAAAACTGGTATGGGAAATTTATCTTTGATCGTCAACTTGTTGACGGCCCTGAAGTCTGGACACATATGTCATTCCCAATATTTCTTGAGCACCATGACCATAGGCGATGAATAAGGACTAATGTTAGGATGAATGATGCCTACTTCCAAGAGTTCCTTGATGATTTTTTCAATTTCATTCTTTTGGGCGAACGGATATCTATATGGGTGCACATTTAGTGGTTGGGCTCGTGGGACCAAAGTAATGCTATTATCATGTTCCCCTCTCGAGGGTGGAAGCTCATGAGGCTTGTGAAAGACTGTCAGATGGTTGTTTAAGACTTGTTGCATCTCAGGATGAATATGAAGAGAAGTGGGTTAGAAGGTTTGGATGTCATTAAATTGGTATATAACTCCATGGCGGCCCTTTTCTAACAATTTTTCCATCATATGTGGGCTGATGATAGAGGGATCACCTGCCTGGAGTCCGCGAAGGGTAATTGTGTGGTTGCTCTGCTTAAAGATCATATATAACTCCTGGAAATCCATTGTGATTGGGCCGAGTGTGTGGAGCAATTCAGCACCCAAGACAATGTCACACCCTCCCATGTGTATTGAAAACATGAGGGTCTTTAACTGATAATCCCCCATTTGAAGTTTGACATTTTCACAGTGGCCTTCACATTTCATTTTCTCCCCATCAGCAATTTGGACCTAGAAGTTAGAGACTCCTATAAAAAAACAATGCACTGCTTCCACGACTCTTTGATGGATAAAGTTATGCATACTGCCACTATCAATCAAGACTACTATAGGGTGATGCTTAATAAAATCTCTAATTTTGAGAGTCTAGGGAGAACAAATCCCTACCAAAGCATGAAGTGAGATAACTAGTTCTTTAGGTGCATTGTCCACCTGGTTGTTCTCATTTTCCTCCTCTAGTTCCTCAAGTGGTGGGGCTTCCTCCGATGAATTGTGATCAGTAGCATCAATTTGAAAGAATTTGGGCTCCTTGCATTTATGCCTGGGGTAATATTTCTCATCACAGTAGTAACACAATCCTTGCTTTCTTCTTTCTGCCATTTCCACTGGTGACACGTTTTGAACCTTGAGTAGTTGGGTAGTGCTTTGAGCCTAGGTGGGGCAAGGCTTGGCTATGAAATTTGGGTGATTGGACTCGGTCGCTAATACACGTTCTACTTCACGAGATATCTTGCAAGCATCCAGCCATGAGGTTGGGTGTTGTAGTCGGACGTGGGCTTGTATTGATTCTTTGAGACCACTCACAAAACATTCCTAGTAGAACTAATCATGTGGACCTCCTATGCAGAAGGCTAAGGCTACAATTGCTGTAATATATTCGTTCACTGTTCCTATTTGTCGGAGCTTAGTGAGACAACCCAAAAAATTAGATTCATGGTCAAAGCAATCCGTAAGAGCTTTTACGAATATGTCTACCAAGTCACGGGCCTTCCATAGTAACGTTGATGCCACTGCCACCATTACCATCTTTCATTGTGTAAGTACATGCTACCTACAGTAAGCTGAGTCGCATCATGTCTAATGTGATTCAGTGTCAAATATTGCTCCATTTGTGCTAGCCTTGTGGCCGATGAGAGACATCAAATTTATACATGTCCATCTTCGGTGGTCATGTCTAGGACTGTTGATGGTTGCCAAAGAGGTGAAGAGAGTGGCTAGACTTGCCCTCAATGTTTTCATTGAAATCATATTCCTCTGAGTGTTCCTCTAACTTGCCCTTTGTTAGTGTATCATCTGAGGTCTTGAGTGACATTAGTACTGCATCCAACTTTGTTTCAAGGGTGTTGATATTCTCATTGGCTTGAGCTCTAGTTTGTACCATGCATCGATCCAGTGCACTTAAAATTTGGGAACGCCTGAAATTTTTGACACTAACAAGTGAATGGTACCACCTTGCTGAGATCATCAACCTAATTCTTACTCCGAAAGGATTTTTACTCCTTGATTAGGAATACTACGGTAGTCGAAACCCAGAAAAATCAATTATGCCCAATGTCCTACGAGAATCACATCTAGGTATAGGGGCCCACACAAATAGTTTGATCTGTCGGTTAACCCTCAAATGTAAAGTATGAGTAGGAATGTGGTAATGATCAAACCCCTATTACTAGACCTGAATGGCAGATCTGATTGTGGTTACTACTACCAAACCCAACAGCTAGATCTGAATGGCAGATCCAATAAATCTGATTGGCAGATCTGATAGATCTAAATGGTAGAACTGATTGTTGCGGTTGTGATAGAACCCCACCTGCTAGATCTGACCTAGCAAAGATGATGCGTGATCTAGGGAGACACCCGGGAACTATGGTCTCAAGGAGTGTTAGGTGCTACAAATCACAATATACATAAGGGTCTGATGGTAGTACTCGGCCCAATCTTTTAGGGCACTAACCAAGGAGGATCAATCATACCCTTAGCCATACAACTCGACTACCCTATCGTACACGCATGTAATCTCCCTGTGTACTGTTCTTGGTGTATTGTAGTAGCAAGATGGTCAAAAGTTTATCTATGTCAAGGTTTCAAGAGACCCTGGGGGCTTCCGATATACCCAGAGGGTACTTGGAAGATAGTCCATGCGCAGTTCTGTCTAATGCGCTACTACTCGAAGGGGTACCCACAGGGGTTATAAGGGAGTCCAACAAGCATGACCACCTCTTGTATTTCCTTCGTGAATGCCTCCCCAAATCCATAGGTTTATGTGCTCAATGACAAATCCTGTGGTTTAAAGATGCTGGAACACATCTCTAGCCATTTTTTTTTTTCCTATGGAGATCCCATCGGCCCTGGAAAGTGCTCTGATACCGCTTGTTATGCTCTTGACCTGCAAGAAGATACCAGAATACCAAATACGGAAAGAAATGTACCCAGAACACAAAACAATAAGAAATAACAACAGGTATTTTATTATTCAGAATGGAAAGCAATGTTCACTATCCTCTTCAAGGGGGAAACCTCCAATAGAGCTTGAGTTGATATTTTTTTTCCTCCATCCTTTTCTATTCTAGTCATGAATCTTTTGGAGGAAGTGAGTAGCGAACCAAATGATGTGCAGTGAAGGATAGGTAAAATTATCCATTTACAACAAACTAGAGAAGAAGTATTTCAAAACACTTCCAAGCATTAGGAAAATGATTTATGACTAGATGGCCAGAGAAGATAACTTCAACATGGATGATGTGGTTCTTTGTTTGGATGCAAGAAATGAAGATAAGGGCAAACACAACAAGTTTGAAAACCTATGGAGGGGACCGTGTAGAATCTCAACATTCAGGGGGGAGAATGCTTATGGTTTGGAAGAAATGAATGGCCAAAGTTATTTGGGAGGAGAAATCAATGGTAGGCTTCTCAAGCACTACTACATCTAAAGAAATTTATGGAAATTTTTATGTTCATTGTATATACCAGATTACATTTCATGTCAAACATTGCAGTGGCTATTTTAGGAGTTTGAACCTCAAGGAGAAGGCCATAAGGCTTCTTGATTAGATGTTGGTTTAAATTTTTTGTTTTCTTTATTTATTATTTTTAAAGCTAAATCAATGAGTTAGTTTTGAAATTCAAGTTAGTCTTTTCAATTTGATGCCATGACCAATGAATAAGGCTACTAGGTCTATGGTGTTCTTAACACCTCCAAGGAGATGTCATCCCTAGCTGGAGCCAACTTTTGAGTTAGTTAGTTCTTCCTATCACCAGTGATCAAATATGGTTTTACCAAGTTTTCTTATGGGTCTCAAAGTTAAATTTTATCATGTCACTAGGTTTTCAGAATAAAATTTGGTCGTTGGTTAGTGTGTCTAGGGTTATTTCTACTCTCTCAAGAATTTCACATGTCTGTCACTTTCATCACTCCGCTAAGTGTATCATCATTAAGAGACTACCATCATCGTGTTATTCATCACCATAATGATTTCATTCAATTCAATGTCTCCATGAGGTCATTAGGGTTTCAAGGTCATTAAAACTTTCATTTCATGTATAATATTCAGCAAAGGATGAGTGGTAATAAGCAGGTCTCTTCAATGAATTTTGATTTCAAATGTAATTTTATGTTTTTATATGTAATAAGTACTTCAAAGTTTCGAAGGCTATAGTTCACGGTTCCAAAAATATCTAATGTTTCAAGAAAGCCAATAAAATTACAAAGGATATAAAGTGTCAAGGTTCCAAATTCGAGTTTAAAAGGGTAAGACGAGTTTTGTTTAACTCATTTTCACACTCAAAAATCTCAATATCTCTCAGTCATCATCGTGCAAACTCAAAAAGGAGAAACAATTGTCAAAATCAAGGGTTTTGTTGCATTTTGGGAGAGGAGCAACCTTTTTGAGGAGGTGTGACCTTTCTGAGCATTGCTACTCTTTGCACGACCTTTTTGGTAGTGCGACCCAAGGAGCGACCCACAACACGAATTTTCTAAGAAATTCACAGTGTTTGGATTTCTTCTTGGTTTCAAGATAATCTTCAATTTCTTCTAGCTTCCAAAGATTGTTCAAGGACTCTTAAGCCTCTAGAAAGAGTAAGTGATCATTTACACCATCATTTCAAAGAATTTCATCAATATAAACTGATTTCTTCTTAAGGTTTTCTCCAACAAAGATTTTGGTGAATGAAACCTATATTCTACTGATTTATCACTATCATCTATCATCCATGAAACCCTAACCTAAGATCTCCTATCTTTCCCCTACTCATTCACCATCGATTTCATCAAACCCTAGCCTTCCACTACGTTTTCACCTTGGAGAAAACTCCCACATCATTTTTATCAACATCATCTGGCTAGGGTATTATCCCTCAACAAATTTAACAGAGAGTGAACAAGAGAGTGAAAAGGAAGTGAACAAGGGAGGACATCATTAAACATTTGATCCATCCAGCCTAAGAGAAATCAATGCTTCTCCATTTGTCCAATTTTTTTTAGAAATGTTGGTTGTATGATGTTTTATGTGAAGGTTGCAGAGGTTGGTTCTCATGTCCATTTAACAAGCATTTTTGCCCAAAATTTCAACATATACAAGGTTGTCATAGCAGGTATAGAGTTTAGTGTTTTAGCATATATTATTTCTTCAGCCACAATTATTCCAAATCATGGTGACACTTGGTTGAAAGGCATGTAATTACACCTTGATGATTATAATATGTTCCTAAAACCTAATGTTAGAGAGACTTCTGAACATGTTTTTCCTTTTATACATCTTCTTAACAAGTATGCCCCTTTAATGAAGCTTATTATGAAATATTTTACATGTGAAGGGAGGTTCTCCAGATTATACAGGTATCATGTTAGGTTACTTATGCACTTCTCCTCTACAATAACACTTAATTTGTGTAATTTTTTGTTTAGGAGTGTGGTGAAGATGATTGAAAAAATTCATGCCAGGGGACAACCTAATATCACCAATTCGTTTCACCATAGTCTGATCAATATTGTGGTTATGCATCAGCTTTCAGTCAAGCAAATCACCTGGGAAACCTTTCTTAATAAACTAAAAATTGATCCTTGTATTAGCCCCAATGTTTCTCCCAGAAAAACAACACCATCAGGGTCAAGGTCCACATGGCCAATGGAGCATGATTCAACAAGAAAATAGGTAGAGGTATCAGAGGAACCTAGACCTAAGGTAACCAAGACATATCAAAGAGGGAAAAGGCTTTTGTTTGCTCCACAGATTCTGGAAGGGTCCAAGCCTTCTACATCAACACAACAAGGATCACATTTGCAAGATGAGGAGATCATCCATCATGACATACACATAGTGTTTTTTGAGTCCCAAGATGATAATCAAGTCCTATAACAAGCTGTCCAAGAGAACGATTCTTAGATCATGGAGCTCCTGGACAATTTGGCAAGGGCCAAATTCATCATTTCCTTCCTTCAGCAAGAAAACGAGTAACTGAAAGCAAAGAATTTGCTTTTAGAGAAGGACTTGTTTAAAGCTAGTATGCAAGAAGTAAAAGGTAAAGTAGTGATAGAGCATGATGAGCATGACGAACAAGAAAAGTAGGTTGGAAGGAAGAGGCCTAATAAAATGGGTCTCAAGAAGGCATTGCAAAAGGAAAGAGACCAAAACCTATTAAATGAGGATTTAAGTATTGAAGGTAGAATTGTTATGGAAATCAATGAAGACAGGGAATATTGGCTAGGAAAATTCGATGGCCATGTATAAAATATTCTTGATAAGGATAATAGGGACAATTAGATGTT
This sequence comes from Pinus tabuliformis, assembly GCA_031772625.1. NCBI lineage: Eukaryota > Viridiplantae > Streptophyta > Pinopsida > Pinales > Pinaceae > Pinus > Pinus tabuliformis. The sequence goes on along the minus strand of CM062810.1, from coordinate 200,494,311 downwards.
AAGCAACATGGCACACCACTATCAAGAAAGGAATTATATTGCACAAATCAAAATTGAGAAATTGAAAAGAAAACTGAAAGAAGTTCAAGACAAGCAAAGGGAGTCAAGAAAAGGGGGTAAAAGAGTGAAATTGGTGGCTAAAAAATCATTGTATGTTTATCTTATCATACATAGAATCCAAGGAGAAAGTTTTGAAAATTTTGGAGCAATTTGAAAATTTTCTGAAATTTGCAAGAAATGACATACACCCTTTTTCGCTAGACATCCAAATGAAATATTCCTACATGGATGAGTGAATAATGATGATTACATGCTAAACATTAGCTTATTTTTGCATTAAATCTTCCTATTTTGATCAAAAACTACAAAAAACTCACCTTTTTCATGCCTCTCCCATTAAATCTCGACTCGCGCGGCACTTCTAAGAAAGGTTGGACAAATCAAGTTTTGGAGGCCTTCTCATGGGTATTGTTTGGAGATCAATGGATCATTTGAAAGTAGACAGGTGGGGATGCGTGATCCAACTTCTAGGATGCAGAATGGAATCCTAAAAGTATGCCAAAATGAGCTCTCAATAGGAACTACCTTTCTGCAAAAATTCCTATTTTGTTACATGCTGGTGTGACCCTTCTGGTTCTGGCACGACCTATCTAGTATAGTATCATTTTGAGAATTGAATGGTGTAAAATTTAAGATATTGTGATCTATTAATGTTACATTATGTGTTTTAGTTGGTTTTTTCCTCACGTTATGTCGAAATTGTTGAAACTATCTCAACTATCCTAGCTTTTAGGTGAGGACTCATCAAACCCATTTATGATGAACCTTGAATAGAATTTTCGACCTGATGAGATTTCATATGTTGTATTTTCCGATTTGAGATGGGAAATAATAATTTTCTAGAGGTTGGAAATTTGAGAAGAGAACTATTGTAGCCTGTATTTGACATTTCTGGAATTCAAAGCACAGAGTTTGAAACTATTATATAGGAATTCATGTGTAGTAAGTTTGTGGTGTTGTTTTTCCTCTATTATTACTTTATATGAACGATATTCATATTCTCTTTCCATTCATCATCTCTTCAATATTTTCCTTACAATTTATAAACAGAATTATTTTCACTAAGCTCTCTTTTGATGGAAAATTATTATATGTTACTTTCACTCTTGCTTAATGAATTCATGTTTCATGCTAATTAAGACCTTTATGCTTCTTCTCAACACCATACTACACTAAAAAAAACCTAAAATCAATCGCAAAAGTGCTGCTACCTTGCTCCTTCATATATTTGTTGTTGTAATCCTTTCACCCTCTAACCTAGCTACTTGGTTTTTCTCCCTTATCCAGCATAAAAAACCCTAAATTTTTCAGAACCTTCCTGGGCCTAGATATCTAGCCTAAAATCCATTACATCTCAGTCAGTTGTTGCCTGTGATTCCATAGAGAGAGCCCTCTCGGGTTTGGTAGAGCTAGCTACGAAACTAAAAGCTTGGTTTGTGGTTACCTTCATCAATTCCTCTCAGCCTAGGACATTGTGGGGCATAACATATGGGAAATGCGACATGCCCTCTTCCTCTTCTTGTGTCTTGGGAAACTGTTCAACATATAACTTTACACCTATAGGAATAAGAACTTTCATCGATTTACTATCCTGCATATTAAACCTCTACAACATTATCTCGACATACTTCCTCTGGTTTAACCAGAGATTCCTCTTTGCTCAATTTCATTTAATTTCCATGCCCAAATATAGTTTGCAATACCAATATTTTTCATGTCAAATTTGGAGGACAATTAGGTCCTCAAATCCTGGATAATTTCCTTTTTATTTCCAATCAAAAACATATCATCCACATACAAGACCAAATAAATAAAATGGTCACCAATTAATTTAAAATACACACAGTGATCTTCTTTGCTTCTGGCGAATCTAATTCCTCATATAAATGTATCAAATTTTTTATGCCACATCCTTGGTGATTGTTTTAACACATACAAAGGCTTTTTTAACCTACATACCAGTTCTTTCTTACCCTTCACTACAAAGCCTTCAGGTTACTTCCTATATATCTCTTCTTCCAAATACTTGTGAAGAAATGTTGTCTTCACATCCATCTATTCTACCTCAAAATCAAAAGCAACAACAACAGGTAAAAGTAATATAATAGAAGCTACCTTGGCAACAAGAGAAAAAATATCACCAAAATCAATTCCCAACACCTGGGAATAATATTTTTCTACCAACCAAGATTTTTATTGTTCCACCTTGCCTTGTACATTCATCCTCTTCTTAAACACCCATTTGCTGCCAATTAATTTCCTTACAGCTGAAATATCCACTATATCCCAAGCCTCATTTTTGTGCAAAGATGCCATTTCATTAATCATGGCCTCTTTCCAGAGCTTGCCATCCTCTTAATCAACTACTTCCCTGAAAATTCTAGGATTATCATCAGTACTAGATAAAAATAAAGTCTAATAGAAAACAGAAGTAATATAACTTTATGGCTGCCTTCTTTCTTGAATTGATCTTCTCACACCTGGAGTTTGTGGCTCTTCATCTTCTAATTCCTCTTCTGCTATAGAATCTGATTCTTCCTCCTTTAGCTCAAACTATATCTCCTCAGGTTCCTTTGGTATGAATTCATGTTTAATAACATCTTTCACCTCTCTAAACATCACATATTGGTTGTACACAACCTCCTTATTTATTGTTTAGCAAAGCTTATAACCTTTTAAACCTCCTTATACCCATTAAATATGCACCTTTCAAATTTACTATCCAACTTGGTTCTTTTCTCCTTTGGAACATGTACATATAATCACATACAAATACCATCAGATGTGAAAGACACTGTTTCTTACCAATCCATATCTCTTGTGGAACTTATCCTCCAACATTGATGAAGGTGATCCATTAACCAGATCACATGCAGTCTACACTATTTGTGCCCATAATTCTTGTCCTAACTCGACACCACTGACTATCATACGAATCTAGTAGAGAACACAAAAAATGGATGCACTTATCTTCATATGAAATTTTTATATCGACAAATAACAACTATCTTACAACAATATTGAAGGCGTTCATATGCTCTGTCACTGAGTCTCCATCCTTCATCCCCAGGTTATAACTTTCTTATATAGGAATAGTTTATTCACTAGAGACTTAGATTGCTACAAAGTCCCTAACTTGTACCACAAAGCCTTCGCCGAAGCTTTCCCTCATACATTCAACAATATTGAATCTAATATACACAACTGTATTGTGATCTTTGCCTTTGGATCCAACTTTTCCTAGTCTTCAGCTGACATTGTTGTTTGTTTAGTACCCAGATATATCATGATCCACTAATATTTATCCATCAGCAAATCCTCCATCTTCAATTTCGACATCTCAAAACTCTAACCATTAAATTTCTTAGTCTCTATCTTTCCACTCATCGCCATCTTCTTTCACCGAAAGAATCGATCCCACATATCTCCGACTGAACATGGTCTACCAAAGGCCCAAGCAAAACCCCTCAGCAGCAAAGGCATCCCCTTGAAGATGAAACAACTCTGATACCTAATGTAACTTTTAACCATCTATAGAAATTACTTGTAAACGAATTCTTAAAAACAAAAAATATACAATGGAGAGAAAAAATAATACAAATACATAGATATTTTCCCATAGATCCCAAAACATTTAATTACAGATTGATTTTTTCATTATATTCCTTTCAACGTTACAATAGATATATATACATGTCGAAGAATCCATAAACCCTAATCCATTAACCCTAGATTATAAAATAATTGTAGTTCCCTTAACCAGATCTATAAAATACCATGGGCAGAAAACCATCATGCACAAAACCATGTGTGAAATCCATGCACAAAACCATAGGTATCTATACCCACCTAATATAGTGTCGAAAACATTTTCTCGAGGTGCTGCACTAGACCCTGCGTAGGATGGCTAATGCACCCCTGCAAACCCCTCAACAAGGGGGGTTGTCAGCCCCCTACTCCTAGTGGAATGAACACGGTGTTGGTCACCCCCCTCTAACCCTCCATCTTCAAACTTAGGGGTAGTGGCTTAAATAGTATAACACACATGTAACATGAATGTATAGAATCTGAAACTCTATGCGGATTCCATGATAGATCAAGAAGAGGAACAAGTCCTACCTCCCATAGAGGATTTGGCACTAGAATATTAGGTAGAGTTGATAGAAGACATGATTTTACAGAAGAGGTCCAAAAATACAAGACATGGGAAGCATGAAGTTTGGAAGATTAGGCTGAAGGGACAACTTCCAAGAAAAGAAAAAGGATACACTGGAGAGAAGGTCGAGGAAAACTTTTCTCACCTCATTCAGTAGAACATTTTGGGGACAAAAATCCTCCTAAAATGGGGAGATGTGATCTATATTAGATAATTATATTGTTTTTTATCCATCTTGATGCATTCATAGTGGAAAAAGTGGAGGAATCAACACACGATGACCATTTTTACTAACGAGGCCCAATTTGGCAAAATAGGGTCTAAAAACTTCTAGGAGCATTTTGAGGCATAAAATAGCACTTTTTGGGAGTAAACCTTTGTCTCTTTAGTGACTCACCTTTTCATGCTATTCTACACACAAATACCTTTCCAATGGTGTAAGAATCATGACAATTGAAGTGAGCATGTGAAAGTTAGGCTACTCAAAAGTTCACCTTCCTGTTTTCACCACCAAAATTTCGGAGGATGCCATCTCAGCTACCGTTATTCATGGAAAAGGGGTTAGCCACATTATTATTTTTAAGTAAAATACCCTAGAAGAGTATATATTGTAACTCTGGTTAAAATTTTAGGTACTCAAACCTAACCACTAGTAGGCTATCAAGTTGTGTGAAAATGGGGCCACTAGGAGGAAAAGGGATTCCATTCTTTTGAGTCCATTTTTTCAATAGATAAGCAAAAATAGAAAAGAGGGATAGGAGGTAAAGCAAACAGAGAGGATTTCTGCACTATAACATCCTACAGGTCACATGCCATATTTATTTTTACTTGCAAACATATTTATAGACAGAGAAAGAGAGTAGAGCAACCTCGCCTTCCAGTAAGGCTTTTCTCCCGAAAGAGTTTCCCATGGAAACTCTTGTGTCTTACAACCAAAACTAAGAAAATTGTTCTTACAACCCATCTATTGAGAATTCAATTATCTACATGATTCCTTCATTGACATCACTTTTTTACATGTTTGTAGGGAAAATAAGAAGGAAGTGATAGGCTTTATATGCATTGCCTCAATCTACTGCATCGACATTATGAGATCAAAGAGTCTCAATAGGGACATAATTCTATTAAGGTAAATAATTTATTCCATATAATATAAAAACCTTCTATAACCACTCACACAATCAAATCAAAATCATAATACAAAAAGAATTATGTGGTTAAAACCATCTAAGAGGGAAATAGTCTACGACCCCAACTAAAATGACTATGAAAAGCAATTTTGTTAAGGAAAACGAAAATATTTTACATATGAGAGTTGTCATAATCAATCATTAGACATGTCACTCCATGCCCTTTAAATATATATCATGTACTGATCAAGTGTTAAGCCATGGATGAATAGTTGTTAGTATCGAGGATATTATGAGCCACCACATCACTTTATGCCAAAATCATATCATCGTGGAAAAACTATAATGCAATTAATGCATAAACGACCACATTGTTGGCCCTTAATTTTGACCTTTTTCACTATGCACATTCCACCATTCTATCATCCCTTACCACCTTATCATGATCATATTTTTCATATTTTGGCCTCTTTTTGCACATTAAGCTAAAATAATTTTGTCTTTTAATTTTTATAATTTTTAGTAAAAATTGGGTATTAAAAATTATTTTTGGCAAAAACGGAATTTCCCGTAATGGCTTCATTGAAGTCGTATGTGCAGGACACCTGGGCACAAAGTAAAGAGATATTTGATAAATACAGGAACCAACCATGAACAAACTCCTATTGGAACACTCCAAATGATTCAAAACACGCTCGGTCAAAGCTGGTCAAACTTGACCAGTCATTCGGGAAATCCTCTTATTTAGGCGTTTTTTTGTGATTTTGTGGAAACTTCCCATATTTTGTGCAACAAAGGGATGGATTCTACCCTAGTAGGTGGAATAGGACTCACAATAGTTGTTGCAGCCATTATAGCTGATTTATTTACACTTTTAGCCTATGTAAGTACAACTATTCAACAACTATGAACATATATTATTATGATCATTGTGACTTCTCTATTTTTGAATATAATTTGAAGAACTTGCATTATATTTTTTGTTGTAATTTCTGTGGGATGTGATTTTTGATCTACTGTAGCTGATAGTCTTCAAGTGCACCAAGCAAAGGTGGAAGGGCCTCCATTCTAAGCTAAGTACAGTGCATCGTAATTGTTCTGCATAATTGTTAATATTATATTGTTGAATATTTCCTTTACAATTTCTTGGGAATATTTTCTGAGTCAATTCATTTTATGTCATATGAATTTGTTTTCTTGAAGTGATTTCCTTTCAATGACTAGTTTGAATAAGGAAGGAAAACCTAGGTCTCCAAGTTGGAGCCTCTTCCTTATGAGCTAACAATTGAATTGGAAATTGTGTTTATGCATTTAATATTTACTTCTTTCTTCATTTAATTACGATATTCTTTATGGTGGAATTGATCTTGTTGGAATAGGGATAATGAGGAAGGACAACCAGGACCTCTAAGTTAGATCTTCTTCCTTCGTGGTTATGCTCCATAAAGATTCATTTCACTCTTTCTTTTATATCAGAATTCTAATGCTTTCTTTTCAGTCATTTATATTTGTAATATGAATTTCCATTATTTTCATCTAAACAACTACTTCCTACACTAGTTTAATATAAGATTCCATAAACTATGGTTTATTTCTAAGTTTACCAACCTAGATTGATATTAAAATAGATGCTCTAATTCACATGCATAAATTAGACTGACACACACTAAGAAACACACATTTCCATGATAAACACATTAGACCAAATTCAACTTAACTAACTACTTGTTAATGGTGTTGGTACCACCAACATTCAGGGGATCTCCCCAGTATGAAGTCCCAACTAGACGTCACACCATTTGGTGTAGGATTCCCATCTAGTACGATGGCTCGATTGTCATTATCTTAAAGATATGCCTTAGCTCTTGCTTGTCAGCACATGAGAGTGGTTTACTTTATCTTCAAATAGAGAGATTATTGTGCCTAGTGAGTGCTTAGTGTCGCTTGTGTAAAAGTTCTTTCATTGTGGAGGGAGAGGGTGAAAGTGAATCTCAAGATGAAAGGGAATAGTCCCAACTCTATTAGAGACACATAACACAATAGGACATGTGCAGCTTCCGTGAGAGTAGTCCACACAGATGTGGCAGTCACAAACACAAGGTAAATAGATAGCATATAGAACACCCATAAGAATAGTCCACACAAGTGTGACGGTTGTTATAACAATTTTACAAGAATGAATATGTCAAGTGTCCGATGGAATACTCCACACAGACAAGGCAGCATTAACAAATAATACAACACATTTCCAATAATATGTACCAAAACAACCAAAATACTTCAAATGGCCTTGGTGTTTGTTTGACAGTTTATGCATGTGAATGTGTCTCCTTCGCTTGCTACTTAGCATGCTTCATGTGTTCATCCGTTTGTGAACAATTCTCCTAGCATGCGCTCCTTGTTCATCTCATTCATTTTCGCGCCATGTCTCATTCTCGTACTTGTATCTACAATCACTCATGACAAGATGATATCAAATCTAGAAATCTCCTATCGTACCATGATGCATCATCTTTCATTTTTGAGTGTCAATGACCAAGAGAGAGGATAAGGCTTTGAAACAATGCAGAGCACATGTCAGGCCGAGATACAAGGCTCCAGGGCACTGTCATGAAAGATTGTGTAGAGGTCACTAGGAGGTTGGGATGAGCAACCCAAAAAAATAGTGACATTCTGTGGGATGTAGCTCAGTTGGGAGGGAGAACTGCTCATTTTTTCCCAGGAAGGCAGTGTGGGAAGCAGAGGACTCTCATAGTGAAAACAATGTAGATTTTCATGGGAGGCTAGAAGCCAGTTGTGGGAGCTTGCTGGACAAAACTACATAGAACTCAGAAGCAGTCATGTTGAACATGTCTGCACAGTTTCTGAGTTGAGCAGGGTTTCGGGCAGCTAGTGGACAATCCAAGAAAGATGCACAATTTTTAGGAGGAGCAGGTGGCCAGTTGGCAAGGGGAATCACTAAGAGAACTACACAATTTTTAGATATAGTGTAATGACAGGAAACGCGTGCCTATCCTTCTTGTTTGCATAATTTCTTCAGTTAGTAGAGGCAGGCATACTGACAACTTATGCACAATTTTTGGGAGGAATGAAGCCCTGGGTAACTTCCTGGTCAAGCTCTCATGTTGACAAGTGAGAGGCTTGATGTATTGGCTTGTGGGCAACAAAGATTAAGATGGATTCTTGGGAAACTTCTACACTATTCTGGGTGACAATTAGCTAGGTCAATTCTGAGATTGCACATGGAAGACTTCCTAGGAGGCAACCTCAAGCTCTGTGCAATTTTGGGCAACAGTACTTGGTCACTGAGGGTTGAGACTACGCAGTGCAGCTCAGCAGAGGTGCGATTGATCGAGGTGGTCTAGTTGATAAATCTTCGGCAAAATGGTTAAATGTGTGAGTGGGTGAACTTTTGTATACATGATATTGTGAACACACACTCAACATGACTTGATGACAATACATCTCGAACCAACAAGACATATTTTTCTCAGTGTGACTGACTGTGGGACTGTCTAATGATAAAAGTGACAAGTGCAACATTTCGGATAGATCTTCAGATGACCATGACAACACTTGCGAGATAGTGCTTATAAAATCATGTGTGATTATGATAGATGTTTACATAGAGAACACAACTCAAACAAAAACTTCAACATCACGAGAATGAGGTTGCAAGCATGGCATAGAAATCAACATGTCGAAGACAACAGTTGGTCAAACAAGTGAAAAGGAACCAAGACAAGTAGAGGAAACACATGAAATGACTTTTTGTGTTTGCGCACATGCATGTTACTAAGGATAGGATAATATGATAATAACAAGTAGTCCTGCAAACTAAACTAAGAGGTGTACTTCAAAATTAGTTCTTTACTTACCATACTAACCCTCGAGATGATCATGCATCTAATGTAGTTTGCATGCAGTCTTTATATTTTTCCATTACTTGGTATTTTGGCCCTTCTCCTCAACTCCTTGGGAGTGATCTCAACATGTCACCTTTTCATATTGTCATTGAGCGATGGATTAATGCGGTTTTAGTGGTAAATGATTGTTGCGAGGATGAGGCCCTAAGAGGCCCACGTACATAGTTTTTGCATGCAATACTGACATGACAAATTGGAAAACACTGCACATTTTTTAGGCACAAGACACTATTGTTGGGATGGGGCTCCTGGCAGGACACCTCTGTGTAGTTTTTGAATTCAGGGTAGCTAGACTTCTCTACGCACTTATAGAGAGAAATGCAGGCTAGCTGACTGCGTTTACCTTTTCTGGAGAGCAGTGGTAGCTGGGGTCTCCACAGGCTATGGGGTTTTAGTAGGCAAGGGAGGAAGCTTGATGATTGCAGAATAAAAGTGAACAGTTTTGGGAAGCTGGGTGAGGCTATGTTGCTTGGGAAATGGCTAAGTGCGAGATGAGTGACACAGATGTAAACAGTGATAGGACTCAAATGTGATCACACACAGACACATAATGACACAATGTATACCATCCATAATGCATAAGACATAATTTTCTTGATGCAACAACCTCCGTGACAAGAATGTGTGTAGTTAGTGTGAAACATGTGTATGTGATGACAATAACTCATATGCACACAATTCCATTAATATTCCATTTGCATGCAAAACCACAATCCCTATGCCTAAGATGACACATGCTACATAAATATGGGGACATGAACAAATATTAATATCAATGGGGGAACTTGAAATCATCATCTTACTAACAAGTGACCAAGTACGATCGATCATGATATCTAAGGTAGGCTCCGAAATTTTCATGTGAGCGAAAGATTTGGAGGGTGGTTGTAGTCGCTACAACACTACTAAGTGTTTAAATATCCTAACATCCCCCTTATGAAAAACTTGGGATAGGATTGAAGGATTTTCAAAGCTGACAATATATGAGAAGGAAGGATGTGATACAACTTATCCCCCCTTAATGACAACTTCCTCAACACCTAACATACATCAAAGTTTAGAAAAAATTGCTTGCCTAAGAGATTTTAAGAAAATGTCTACAACTTGATCATATGTAGGGAAAATTAGATAAATTTTGCAATCTAAAATGCACCTCTTAAGAGATCTCTGGGCACGACTGAATCCCTCCGCTAGGGTTCTGAAGCAATCCTCCAACGGCGCCGACAGCACACCAGGCAAGACCATCGTCGAGAGTGAGAAAGCCTCTGCAGCGATCCAGAGTTGCAGAGCAGTAACGCCGCGCTATGGCACACCCATTGGGGGGGGGGGGGGGCGTCAGGGCCCTCCCCGGCGCAGAATGATCCAGCCCACAATGTTATCTTTGGTTCAGTGGACAAAGAAATCCTGAACAAGGGGAAAAAGCCACATACTGACATCAAGCAAAATGGAAGACGGGAAGAAGATAGCAGCGATCCACAAGAAGGAACAGAGAAGCCTGAAGAAGGACCGAAAATTTCTTCAACAACATGCAGACCAGTGGCTAAGGAGCGGCCATGAATCGAGTTGCTGAGAGACAAGATTGATAGAAGAATAGAGTACATGCGAGATCACGCCCTCATTGGGAAGTTCATAGGGTTCTGGCCTACTGAGAGAGCCCTAAATGGTTGGATAGCGGCGAAATGGAAACCTAAAGGAGATGTCACCCTACAGCTAGGGCCGAAAGGCTTCTTCACAACAATGTTTTTCTGCCTAGAGGAAAAATACAGAATCTTAATGGGAGGGCCCTACTTCTTCAACTTATCTGGACTTTACCTGAGGGAATGGATCCCCAGATTTAATCCACACAAGGAAGATCTGACATGGGCGCCAGTTTGGATCAGATTATACTCTCTCCCGGACGAATACTGGGATGAGGACATTCTCAGAGGAATTGGAAATGGGGTGGGAGAGTATATCAGGGCTGCAGAAGAAACCAAATCTCGTAAGTATATCTCCTATGCTCGAATATGTGTGTTCATATGTCTTAATGAAGCTCTTCCAGAGTCAGTCACTCTGTCCCATCGAGATGAAGAATGGACCCAGCCCCTTGACTATGAGCATGTTCCATTTCGGTGTAGAAATTGTCATGCCCTAGGACATCTCTTTAGGGATTGTCCTCGGAATTTCCAGATCAGTAACCCTGAATCTTCTGAGTCCCCTGCCCAGGACGGCTTCACCAAATTCTCAAGCAGGAAGCGCACCCACAAAAAGCCCCAAAATGGGTATAAACCCCAGCCCAACAAACCCCATGGCCCAGTAACCAAGAACAGCTTTGACATCCTTGGACAATCATCCGATGAACCCCCTCCCAATGCTGATGCCAATCCTGATCTTCCATCCTCCTCTTCGCCTCCCCCTTCATCCAAATCCCCTCCCAAATCTCTGCCCCCCATCTCTACCCCTTCATCCTCAAACGGGATCAGAACGATACTGCAGAGACCCAAAAGGAAATGGAAGTTGACCGAAAAGCTGACCTCCCTCAGCACCCAGAGGTCAGCATTGAAGATAGCAATCAGGTGCAAATAATGGAAGAAGAGCCAGAGAGCATAGATCTGAATGGTCTAGATTTCCTGGAATTAGGACTTTCCTGTAAAAAGAAAGCATATGATTCAATCTCAGAACACCAACTCGATAAGCTTGAAGTGGTCATATCTCGGGCGTATCATCAACATCAACTCGGGATACAACCAGGAAGCTAATGGGATGGAAATCTGCGCCCAAAGGACACAAAAAAATGAGGAAGGAAGACAGATCTGCAAAGAACGATAAAAATTGGGAAGATCCTGGTAGACTCAGGTAGATATGCAAAGTTGACAAAGTACTACAAGCCCTCTGTCAATGGTTAATTATGAAGCTAGTATCTTGGAATGTACGAGGGCTAAATAGCCCTGGTAAACTCAGGATGATAAAAAACATGATAAAAAAGGAAAAGCCACAAATTTGCTTTCTCCAGGAAACTAAGTGTAACAGTACTACGCTAGGCAGCATTCTTTCAAAAGCCTGGCCAGGGTGTCGCTCGGTTGCAGTAGATGCATCCGGAGCCTCAGGAGGATTAGCAATAACTTGGCATACCCAAGCAGTATCCCTCTCAGATTTTCATGTAGCACACTACCTTATACAAGCGACCTTTCACATTGTAGGCACCAATATTCACGGTAATTTGTCAAATGTTTACTTCCTGCAAGACACAGGAAGTAAAGTAGCGCTCCTTGACATGATTGAAGCTCTTAGTAACATCATAAGACACCCACTCTGGATCGTTGCAGGGGACTTCAACATGATCACTAAAGCTGACGAGAAGATAGGTGGGAGGAGTAGAATGGAACCTGAAGTCAATCGCTTCAAGGAATTTATCCAGTCGACCTCACTCATAGATATGCCATTTTGTAATGGTACTTTCACATGGAGCAATAGAAGGGCTGGCAAATATCAAATTGCCTCCAAATTGGATCTCTTCCTCCTCTCAGATAATGCGGTCCACTTGGGAGGAGACTTCTCAGCAGCCATCCTGGCTAATACTAGATCGGATCATTGGCCAATAGCCTTATAATGGCAAAGACCAGGTAACCTTAGCAGAAGACCCTTTCGATTTGAAGGTTTCTGGCTAACGCATCCCACTTTCAGGGAGTTTTTCAAGACCACCTGGGCCTCGTTCATTCCCCCGGAAGGAGCAAAAATGTTTCAATTTCAACAAAAATTAAGATTTCTCAAAAGCCACCTCAAAAGATGGAACAGGGAAACCTTTGGAAATATCTTTGAGGCGCAGCAAGAGTTAACTCAGGATCTGGAAGTGCTCCACCAAAAAATTATAACGGAAGGGCACACGGAAGCTACCTTGGAGCAGGAGCGACTCATCCACAGCCAGATGGAGAATAGAAGGAAGCAAGAAGAAATCTACTGGAGGCAAAAGTCGCGGATCAGATGGCTGAAGGAGGGGGAGAAAAATACCAAATTCTTCCACAGAACCACAGTTCAGCGAAGAATGCACAACAATATACCCTTCATCCATAGCCAAGTGGGGGCAAAAGTAGAGACTCACGAGGAAATTGAGGAGGTGATCCTCAATCACTTTCAATAGGTCCATCAAGAGTAAAGAGAAGATCGGCAACAGGCCATTAGCAAAATCATCCGCAATGTTCCAAAGCTTATTACGGAGGAACACAATGAACTCCTAATGCGCCCCATTCTACCCCAGGAAGTGGATGAGGAAATGAAGCAACTCAAAGAAGGTAAGACCCCTGGCGTAGATGGATTTACTACTACTTTCTTTCACTCCTTCTGGGACATGATCAAGGAGGATGTCTGGCAGATTTTCGAAGAATCCAGAGCTACGCGCTGGATTCTGCCCTCTCTTAACTCCACCTTCATCACTCTCATCCCCAAGGAGAAGGTCTCCATCACCACTGACAAATTCAGGCCTATTGCCTTGTGCAATGTCATTTACAAAGTTATATCAAAAGTCATTGCAAATCGGTTGAAACCCCTCCTTCCAGGGCTCATCTCTCCAGAGCAATCAGGGTATGTGGAAGGTCGTCAAATCATGGATGGCATTCTTCTCACTCATGAGATCATTCACTCTCTCAAGTGCAAAGCAATTAGGTATGCTTCTTAAATTAGATCTTTCCAAGGCCTTTGACAAACTAAGTTGGAACTATATTCATCATATGTTAAAAGCTTTTGGTTTCTGCGCCGCTTGGGTCCGATGGATCATGAGCCTAATATCCTCCACTCACTTTTCAATTCTTGTGAATGGCCTTCCCTCCTACCCCTTCAAACCCTCAAGGGGTATCCGGCAAGGGGACCCCCTCTCCCCCTTTCTCTTTGTTCTTATGGCTGAAGGGTTAGGGCGCCACATTAAACAAGCGCTCCATTCTCATCAGATCAAAGGCATCTCCGTGCACAACTCTTCGGCCACCTCCCATCAGCAGTTCGTTGATGACACCATGCTTTTTGGTTATCCCTCTGTTCAAGAAGCCACCCATCTTAAATCCCTCCTCCAAGGCTTCTCGGAAGCCTCTGGTACGCATATCAACTATGCTAAATCACAGGTCTTCTTCTTTCATACTCCACCTTCGGTCAAAACTGTTGTAACTCGCATCCTGGGCTTCCCTTCTGCCTCCCTCCCCTCCAAGTATCTTGGCGCTCCCCTCATGGCATCAGCGATCAAGCAACTAGCTTGGTGCTCCCTTCTTGAGAAACTTGATAACCGTCTCAACCTCTGGACCTACAGATCTCTCAACTTAGCCAGTCGAGTTGTTCTAATCAAGTCGGTCTTGCAGGCTATGCCGTTGTACTTGTTCTCTATTCTAGCAGCACCAAAATGGGTTCTAAAAAGCATTAGAAACTTGCAGCATAATTTTCTTTGGAGCAGCTCTGCCACCAATCGTAAATGGGCTCTGGTTAAATGGTCCCATGTATGCATGCCCAAAGACAAGGGAGGCATTGGCCTAAGAGACCCTGAGTACAGCAATTCTATTATGAATGCCAAGATCTGGTGGCAATGGATCACCAACCCAGATAAGCCATGGGTCAAAATATGGACGGCCAAATATGCAGGAAATAGACCTCAAGAAGAACTCATTCACTCCTACCGAAAGAGGATCTCTTATATGGAACTCTGCCAAGCAGCACTATCAGTTAATTCAAAAGCATAGCTTCTGGGAAATTAGGAATGGACGCACTGCAAGGTTTTGGACTGATGCTTGGAACCAAATTCCCAAACTCCAAAACACTCTTCACCCTTCTCTAATCCCAGACAGGCAGGAGCAACTACAGGAAAAAGTGTACCAATTCTGGACGGTGGAGGTGGATCACGGTTTTAGAAAATGGAAACAAAGCAACCAAATTCTCAACAACACAGATGCGTGGAAGGAAGAAGAGCTGAGGATTGAGCTCAGGAAAATAAGTATAAGGCGGGATAATGGAGGGGATATCCTCAGATGGGGATACCAACCTAAGGGATCCTACTCTACTTCAGAAGCCTACAAAGTGATCAACAACATCCCCACACCTCCTGACCCTTTGTGGAGCATGATATGGGAGCTTGGTCCCTAGCCAAAAATCTCTCATTTCCTTTGGATGGTAGGACATCAAAAGATACTCACTTGGGATAAGCTCAGAAAGCACAACTTTCATGGCCCTTCGATCTGTCATAACTGCCTTCAAAGTGAGGAAACTCTACAGCACCTTTTGGATACCTGCCCTTTAGCTAATCAACTGTGGAATAAAGTCAGTTTCAGATGCCAAAAACGATGCAGAGGGGAAAACGACATTATCAACTTGATTAGATAATGGCCAAAGCATCCTTACAAAAGCAAACTCCTTAACCATTTATGGAGCATCATCCCGGGGATCATCCTTTGGAATGTCTGGAAGGAAAGAAACCAACGCATATTAAAAGACGAACGATCTCTTTCTGAAGAAACCTGGAACAAGATACACAGGAACATTCAAGAGACAATGGCGCTTCAAGTATGGACCAAGGAAGATCTCCCATCCACTAACATTGAAAATAACATCCTTGAAAATTGGCAGCTGCAGTTACCTCAAGACACGCTCAAGAATAGCACACCAATTAGCGACTCCCTGGATAACTTCCATTGGAAGGCCCCACCTAAAAACTCATACAAGTTGAATTTTGATGGGGCCTCCAAAGGCAATCCGGGAGCAGCTAGATTTGGGGGTATTCTGAGGGACCATGAAGGCACACCTATGAAAATTTACTTTGGGAACATGGGGTGGGACTCCAACAACTCAGCAGAGCTGGAAGGGCTATGGCAGGGTCTTCTACAAGCCTGGAATCTCAACCTTCAACCCCTGATTGTGGAAGGCGACTCCCAGATTCTCATCAATATGGCCATCCGGATACAGAACCGCTCGCAAGCAAGGAAAGTGGCACCCAGTTGGAGACTAGAAGCAAGGCTAAATGACATTGCACAAAAGCTAAGCAACAACAGAGCCATTTCTTTTACTCATACTAAAAGAGAAGGCAACAAAATTGCATACCTCCTAGCCAACATTGGAGTTGAAAGCGAGCACCCACTTCTATTCGGAGGCACGAATATCATTCCTAACAGGCACCAACTTCAGGAATGTGAAGGCCTGATCCATGGAGAGATTGTCTCCCCGGATGTGGTTGTCATCAAGCTAGGACATGGGGAGCCACATGCCCTTCATGTGACGCCATGTGAGGATCAATGCTCATTAAGGCACCTCGCCGTCGAGAAGCCAACCCAGGATACGCACTGCGCGGTCTTGAATGCGAGCGTAGGGAGTAATGGAGAACTTGCAGAAGGTATTCAATGCGAACAAAGCCCAAGGGAATGTCAGCTGGCTTAAGAGGGAAGGAATGTCGATTTTCTGGGCTCAGAACGCAAAACCAGCGACGTGGAGTTGGGAAGGAAAGTGTGGCGATTTTAATTCTAAGGAGGAAAGCATTTACTTAGGCAAGGATTGCGTCTGTATTGTTTATCCTGGGCTTAGTTATTGTGCAGTTGATTTTTTGCCTCAAACCAATTTGGGGCCAGCGCTCAACAAGGAGAGACCGCAGCAAAACGAATTGGAGAGCAGCCGACGCCATGGCACGACTGCAGGAAAGGCAGCCGTGTAGGAGAGGTACTGGGCGTGGAGAGCCCTCGCGTCCCCCTGCAGCAGATGTCCACCATCATTGTTGTTGCTGCTATTGCTACCGAAGAGCGGGAGCTACACCAATTCCATCGAGTCAGTTCTTGGAGGCCGGTGGCTCCATTGACGGAGGGCCCATGCTTCCAGCATTTGGTTCTGTCATTTTCACCTTGGGCAGCTCGAGGGAGAATGCCGGCATCAACGCTCATATCTCAGTCATGTTCACAAAGATACCGGAGGAGAACGAAGAGCGCACCCACTCTGTCTCAGCTGAGGCACCTCCAGAGAGCAAGAGGGAGAAAATCCCAATGGTGCCGCCCTCAATGGCAGAGGGCAACTCAGAGACGGAGCTGCAGCAAGCCCCTACCCAATTGCAAGAGCAGGAGCTGCCGTCCACCGCGTAGGATCCCATGGCGGGCATCCCTGAGGGGCAAGGCTAGTGCAGAATCATTGAAGAAAAGCCTTAAGATTAAGTCTCGGAAGCGTTATCTGGAAAACACTGCTCTGCCTCAGGTCTGGTATGGGTTCGAGGTTGTGGTTGGTTTTGGAAGTTTGCTAATTATCTGTGTTTGTATATTTTCAAATAGTGTTCATGTTCAAGTCGTCTGTAGTCTGGGTAGTAATTTTGGAAAAGTCGGTTATATGTCTTTTTGTTGGATGCCCCTGCGCGGGCTGTTTGGTTATTATCTCGGAAAAGCTCTTTGTTATATGTTTTGGTACAGTTTGGAGGTGCTGCCCCTGCGAGGGCGAATTTTGAGTCATGTAAAGCAACCCAAGAAGCCACAGTCGGCTCTGGGCAGCATGTTTTTCTGAATGTAATGCTCACCTGTACATAATAAAATAGTTAGTTAGTTTTGCAGAGAAAAAAAAAATGCACCTCTTAAGGAATATTATAAATAATAGTGGAAATAATAAAACAAGATTAGATTCCATCATCAAATCTTAGAGGGAAAAATATAAAACTATTTTTTCAACTCATATTTTCAACTTATCTCACTATGGTTTTACTCAAATTTTGAGTGGGAACACTCTTTGGATGTAGAATTTAATTCCACATCCAAAGATTACTTGTGTTGCATACTTTTGATGTACCTTTCTATGAGAAAACAGTACATGAAAAGATGTGATTGCAATCAAATTTTTCATCTATTTCTCATTTTTCATGTAGTGAGGTCCATTGAAAGTATCTAACATGGGTACTCCTTGGATGAATAATTAAGTTCCTCATCCAACAAGTGCTCCTGCTCAAATTTTGAGTAAAACTCTATGGAGATAAGTTGATAATACAGGTTGAAAAATTAGTTTTTTATTTTTTAATATTTTTATTTTTTTACTTTAAAAATGGTGAATCATCCCCCATGGTTGACATCATCATCTTGAATTGTATTGGGTCTTATAAACTTGATTTTGGTTGTATCTTTTTCTTTTGAGGCACATTTTATACCTCAAAATTTCTCTAATGAAATTAAACTTCAAAAACTTGATCATGGATGCTTTTTCTGATGGAGTCAATTTGTAGCTCAATGTGTTTATTGTTCTGATGCTGAATTGGAATTTTGTCCATCTTGATGACACTTTGATTTTGAAACTAGACAGCGGTTGATTTTTATTGCTTGAATCAAAATTATGAAAGGATATGTTGAAGCCACAAGACTTATTAACTTGCATTAATCGTTGCTTGGTACTCTACTGCTAATGAAGAAATAGAAATAGCCTACTTCTTTTTACAAGCGCAAATGAAAAGTATAGAACTTGTTATCACTCTATTATTTCCCAAGCTGTAAACAAATTGTAGAGGCAACCACAAAACCACTTTTAAATTTAGAATCTATTCCTTCTAAACTTAGAGAGGGATTTGTCTGTCATATTTAGCTTTGTTGCTTTAGGATTTTAGTTGAGATGTAAGGTTACAAGTTTGGTTTTTTGAATTGTTTGGTTGAAATTGCAGAGAAAGGTCATTGGGAAAATGGATTGAAAGGCCTTAGGGTGATCAAATGTAGAAATACCATAACAAATGTAATAGGGCAAGGTAGGAAGGTTATTGGATATTCATGTCTTGATGGAGTGATAGAGAGGAAACGCTTAAGGTTCGATTAAACATAGAGAAATTAAGAATTCAATATCTAATTTCAGTTTGAAAACATAGATATTTCTTATACTCCAAGATAGAGTGTAATTAAACAAATCCAGTCTTTCATTTTCTTTAAACAATATAGATTAGAATAACATATCGAAAAGAAAGATACGAAAATTTTACGAAAATAAAAACATCACTAGTTGGCCTGACACAAGAATCCTAGAACAAAATCATCTATTAAAGAAATAATCACTTTTCGCTCAGTTACAACTTTACATCAATAGCATGCTTTCTTCATCCAAGTTCCAACCTCTTTTTTATTACAAATGAAATAATATATAGAATAAAAACACTCCTAAATTGTTACAATAACTCTGGAATAAAATCCTGAATAATAACTAAAAACAAAATAGTCTCCAATTTATCTCTTGGAAATATTGAACTATTCATTAAACTCTGAAATTGGTTCACTGAATGCTAGAAATCTGCAAAATGATCCTCAATTTGACGATCTTCTACTGTTACGTGTCCTTTGAATGTCGATTTCTTCATGCCCTTGAAATATGGAAATTAGTAAGCTAATGTTGATCCTCTGCCATGGAATCTGTAGAGTTTGAAGTTGTCTTCATAGACATGGTAGCTTTCTTTTCAAACTGATTAATTCTTCCACTCGTATCAACTAGTTGTCCATTGAGTTATATTACTATCATTTTTTTCCTTTCATCATCTTTTGAAAACTTCATTATTTCCAAGTCTACAACATTCTCTTCCATGAAACCTCTACAACTGAAAATTGATTGATAATCTGTTCAAATCCTCAAACTGAATCAAATTCATTCTTCAAACTGAAATCTGAATTGTATACTAAAAACATAAAACTCTATTTCAAACTGAAACTGAAAATAATTCTCAAAGAGTGGAGCTTATTCATCACATATACTCACTCTAATCGACTCGAATGATTGAAATATCACGTAATAACAAACTTCCAATGTATCCAGTCAAGAAAATTGATACTTAACTAAAGCTTGCATTCCACTCCTTTAGGTAGAAAAATAAACTCAGAAACTGGTAACTCAAACTTCCCACTGGATCCAATACCTATATTGATGAACCAAGCAAATTTTACCTTCACCGATGACTACAATAAACTAACCAAAGGATCATGTATAACATGAAACATAAGGTCTTATGGATAATTTAAAGAAGGAGAACAAACCTAATTCCAAATGTTGGTTTGTCTATGTGCTAAAACTGATCCCCTTCGAATAGAACAGTACTAAATTGTTTTTCATTCTCATCATCCATAGTGTGAAGATGTGATGTACACTATTGAACATATTTAGATGAAACAATTGGCTGAGATATTTGAAGAAAAATTTAAAATGGCCCCTCATGTATTTGAATGGATATTTCATTTTGATATTCAAAAGAACCAAGAAAAATTGTTTCTTGTTCTATTTTATGAGGGTGATCACTATAAAACATGTCATCATTTTCAAATGAAAAAACAACAGTCAATTTTTCATCCTTACCACTCACAATAGGTAACAACTATGAATTTTCTTAAATATTATCAAATACAACATCAATATCATGTGAAACAAGGTTGTATAAAAAGATTCTCTATTCAATTCAACAGAAATTTCATCCTGACGTTCAAAAGGATCTGAGATAACCTCTTCTCTTTCAATGACTAAGTCAAAAAATGAATGAAGAGGAGAAAGACCTAATTGACTACCCTTGCCAATAACTTCGTCACACAAAAGCTAGCAAGATAGCTGCAAACTTTCATCAAGTTCAGGTGAAGGAACATGACTTCCAATAGTATGGTGTATTATTTCATCAACAACCAAGGAAGAAACTAATCTCTGAGAATTTTCATGATTATTACGGAATCTAGCTTCTACTTTTTATTCATGATGCTAAGAAGGATTTTCATCCAAAGCCTCTTGATGAGCCTCATACATGGGTAATTATATGGGCTCATTTTACCTCCTAACTAAGTCAAATCAACCATTCTCTTAGCTTATTGTATGATTTTCTTATTATATTTATGCTTATAGAGTGAGTTGAGTTAGTTATGATCCCATGTGGTCTAACATGTATTTAATGCAGATTATTGATGGATTTCAAGGTCAAAGCCAAGGATCCAGTGGTCAAATGGTAGCAATAACTCGAAGTAGATAGAAGAGAGGACTTATAGGAGGGAGTCCCCCTCATTTATTACTCCTCACTTCGAATTCCCCTTCATTCAGCTCGGAGTACAAGCAGCCTAATCATGCACTAGAAGGCAGCCGAGTAAGTGGAGGATGATTGAGAGTTATCTCGAGGTTTGGGAGCCAAGACTCCCTGATTTTTTGAAAGCTACTCGTAGCTTCAGATTTATAAGTAGGTAGGCCCAGGGCCTCACTAGGGTCAGATTTTTGCTTATGTAAAGTCTGCTTAAATTCCGAGCTTATTATTTTGTGATAGTTTCATGTAAACTTGCTATTTTTTGATAATGAAGATGGAATCCCTTTGGAGCTAGCACTGAGTTACCTCAGAGGGATGAAGCTCTTGGGTTAGGACCCAATCCAAGTAGCCAAGCTTCTCTTTACTTGTATTTGTATGCTTTACTTCAGTTTGTATATTAATTTGTTGTTAGATGTATTTCTTTTATGGTTAAGAATAGGTTTCTTTTGATGATTTAGTAGTTTGATTTCATTTGTGCTTTCTGTAGCAGGTTAAGCAGTGACTAGAAAAGATTCAAAAGGCTACCAAGAGTGCCTTGGCCTCTCTTCCTCCCTCTGGGACCATGATTTGAGGCAAAGACTCTCCTGCTGCCCCAAACACACAGATTTTCCTCATTTCATAGGACATCTAGTGTTTACATCTCTTTAGTAGGTTGATAGTCTAGTTTTGCTTTGCCTCAGATCTTCCTTATCGTGTTAACTTCTTGATTTGCAATAGTCCTCTTTCATTCTTTCCTTGCTTGCAGCATTTCTCAGCATTTCCTTTCATAAGTCCTAGTTTAGATCATTTTAATGCAAAACTCTCTTTTTCCTAAAATGAACTCATTTCATTGTTTGCTTGATATTCTTGGTTAACTATCAGTTCCTTTGCAAAAGATCTCTTTGAGTAGTAGGCCAACTAATCAGAAACCACACGCTCCCTCTGATCCATTCCCTACAGGTCTCCCAAGACTCACCTCAATTCTTCCTTACTTTTCTCCATTTTTCATAGAACTTCTTCCTCTCTCCTTGAGCAAACCCAATCATCTTTCTCTCTATTGTTGGTTCATGGTAGACCTTAGGTGCCATAAAATCCCATTCCAACCTTCATCCACCTTTTCCACCCACTCTCACACCCTCAAAATAGCAGAAATTTCTGTTGGCCTCCTCCTGTAGTTTCCCTGTTTTCCTCTTGTAGTTTCCCTATGTGTTAAGGGAAAAGTTCCCCTAGGGTCTTGGGCTGATACCCTAGTGGACTGGAATTTTTCTATACAAAAAAATGCACATTCCATATAGCCATAATGCTAATATAAGCAAAATCTATGATAAGGGGCATACCTAAGGTCCTACGTTTGAGAAGGTCCTTCCAGGGTCCAAACCCTTCTTGGAGTTCCTTTTGCTCCTTTGACCTGCAAAAGAGTTTTTGGACTCACCATTTTCACCATTTTGAGTTTGAGAGCAAAGAAGTGGAGCAAAAGGAGAAAAATTTCCATATGCCAAATTCAACCGTTCAGATTCTTCCAAAATCCCCAGGTAACTCTTATACTTGTCTTGCAATCCATTGTGACTAGTTTTAGAATTTTTAATTAATGTTTTACCGTTGAATTTTTTGCCAAAAATTTCACCGCGGTGTATATGTGGGTTGGTAATATGAAACCTGCATACACGCGGGCCCTATACGCGACTGTGTGCAAAGGGACCCACGTATACGTCGCGAAAATTTTAAACAAAAAAACTAACGGTTGAAAATCATTTTCTCTTCAGGATGCCAGTTACTTGGCGAGAAAGAGAGCATACCACAGTGGAAGATGAGGTCAGGAATGATCCTGATGCTTTGGATGCCCTACAGGGATGTGGTTTTCTTAAAATCTTCAAACTTCCAAATATGAAAGCAAACACACATCTACTTGAGATGCTCATTGATTACTAGAATATCGAGGAGGATGCCTTTATGATTGACCAGATGCCTCTTAGTATAGAAGTGGAAGATATCTATTTCATCACGGGCCTTTCCCGAAGGTGAGAGGTACTACATTGTCGGGGCAGGACACCGAGCAATCTCTCGATCGAGGACTACATACAAATATATTGCCCGAGACATCCAAAAAAGGTTGGAATTCAAATTTCCATCACATGTGGCGAGTTTACCACTGAGGATAATCTTGTTCACCATAGCTCGAGTGAACGGATCAGCTTCTTTTCACCAGGCATTACGGCTAACCATGAGTGTGGAAGTTGACTATCTCACCACTGTATTTGACTCGTGTACTCTTCTTCTGGCTAGCATGAGGAGCCAACTCACTTCTATCAAGAGGGGGCAGACCAAAAACTTTGGATATGGGACTATTCTGTGTTCTTTCTTTTTTGAGAGGGTCCCAGCACTCTGCCCTAGGGTAGCAATTTCCATCAACACCCCACGAGATCTACGCATGGGTAGGTGGGTCGACGTGATGAAATGTCTAGGGGGTGGGGACGTCCCACGGACTGCATTTGATGATGACTACTTTACCTAGTGGGATTAGCAAATCATCGCCATAGATGACTACCCTTATGCTGGGTTGGATTTCCGAGGAGATCCCGATCTAGCGTTACCACTGACTGTAGCATGGGGCGACATTGGTAAGTATTTTTGGTTTTATGAATTTTTTTGGATTTTTCAAATATAATAATGAATTTTGAAAAATGTTTTTGATGGGATTCAAATGACTAATATGATGATCATGTTCTAGATATTGGGTCGGTATGACCAGATGGGTTCCTGCGGCATGGACGTTGCGGTCGAGAAGCCGAAGAGGTGGCTGCTAATACAGAATGACTTCTACATACAGTTCAACGACACTTGGTGAGACTAACTCACCGAGTACCGATGGCTGCCATAGAGGACCTTCCTGAGGATATGTAGCGTCATGTGGTTGGCATGCCACATGACTGGGTTCACACTTTTAGGTGTGTGGCCAATGTAGTAGTTGCCTACTTAGCTGCTCATCCTGAGATGGGGCATTAGATATACCGGACATGATTACGGGAATTTGAGACCCAATTTTGTGTATTTTTGGACAGACTTATGTACACTTGAGATGCTTTATGATATATATATATATATATATATATATATATATATATATATATATATATATATATATATATATATATGCAATTCAACATTTTGATGCTTAATTTTATTGTGTTGAATGATTGGTGTGCTAGTCTAATGCTTGATCAACGATAGCATCAGCTAACCAATTATGAGATCTTGGAATGTGCAAATAATTAATATAAGTAAATGATCTTTGTAAAAACCTCACCCTTAAATACTGGCGATATAAACATGGATCCCTTACTGGATAAATGTTGTTCAATTGTGACACTATCAATTGTGAATCAAGATAAACTACCAAGGAGTCGATTCCATAAGAAATTGCCTCAGATAGTAAATTAATGACGGCAGTATACTTAGCCATATTATTTGAAGCGGGAATAATGCATACGCCCCTTGATACCATCAATTGACCAGTTGGATAGTAGAGTACCCAAGCTGCGGAAGTGAGATTCCGATTGTGCTGACTAGCACCATCAACGAACCCAAAATAGACCAAGTCATCTATAAACACCTGTTGTTACAGTTGGTCTTATCGGTCCTTCGTCAGAGATCAAAACTCTTTTTTCATTTCACTTTTAGGCGTCTCACTCGATTCATTTAGTTGCATTCCATTAGGGGCATGCCATTGACTGAGGGAAGGGTCTCTTCTCTTGTTTCTCTCATGGTTGTACCTGTTGGGCTGGTCATAATTTCTCAAAGATCATCAAAGTTGATTTCAGTCATTTACAGTCATAGATGGTGTTTTGGTCACTAGCTATTAGGTCTAGGGTTTGTTTTCACTCCTTTCAAAGTTGTCCCAACCTTAATCCATGTCACCATTCAGCTGAGTGTACCACCATTCAAATGGTTTTCATCATCATGTCAGGTTCCAATGGGTCATTTTACACCTTGTTCATGCTTCAGTTGCGCCTAGGTAAGGTCATTTCCCTCTCCTAGGGTTTTGAAGGAAATTTCTCTTGGACAGTCAAATCATCAACAAAACTTGTATCCTGATGTACATCCACCTTCCCCTATCCTTAATGTACCTTATTAAACACTTCCCATCACTGAGATTCCATGAATTCCTCATTTTCGCACAAACCCTAGTTTCTTGCTACAAACCCTATTTTATAGGTTGGGCCTGTGTTTGGCCCTTTTGGACCCCTTCCCCTCACTCAATATTTGACATTCCACTTTCCCCTACTTCCTAAAATCCCTCCCCACTTCCAAAAATTTTCTCAAGAATTTAGAAGCCCCTTATCACCTTCATTTCGCTTCATTTCGACAAATCCCCTGTTCCACACATCGGGATAGGTTTTACTCAAATGATGTTTCTAAGCAAGAAAGGATGAATTTTGGAAACCTGAGAGCGGTGTTTGTAAAAAATAGGCCAAGGAAGAAAAAATTCCTTCACTTTTTACATAGGTGTCATGGTTTTAGAGGAATGTCAAAAATACAGTTGCCTTAGGAGAATTGATGCACCTCTAAAGTGACCTTGGGAAAATCAATTTTTCTCCTAGCTTGGTTGGTCAAATGACTTTCTTTATGCCTCAAATGATAACTAGAAACAAATAGCTTTCCAATGAGCTATCATGAGCTAAATTGGGAGTTGAGGAAGGCATTAAAAAGTTGACTACAACAACACTCTGCCTTTAGGCAGCCTCATTTGGCACATTTTGACCAGTATTGGGAGATTTAATTTTTGACAAGGAAAATGAACTCCAAATTGAAAAATTCTAGTTGGGTTGGAAAGTATACGCAAAGAAATCTCCAACAAGCTATCCTACACCCAATTTGGACACCAGGAAGGCCTCCAAAAGTCTCATGGAAAAACCTCTACTCATAGGGAAGACGCAGTGCATTGGACAAAAATTTCCAGTGTAAATTTACACTGGCGCGGTGCATAGGGAAGGCACGACGCATTGGGCTAAAAAGCCTGAAATTCATTGAAATATTCTTCCAAATTGAAAATTTTTCATTCCACAAGTAGGTAGAGCCTCCATTTTTTTGTTTCATCCAAGTTTGTTCTAGGGTATGGTGGTTGACAGATGGTAATGGTTGAAACAAAAATCTTAAACCCTACCTCCAAGGTACCTCTAAAGGAAAATTGTTGTGGGTTTCAAAATCAGTGTTTTTCTACCAAAGTCACTCCTCCTTCCCGTTCCTCCCTTTTTTTTATCATTCCATAATTTCCTACCCCCCTAAGCTCATTAATTCCTTCTCCTAAATGCTCTGTCCCAAATTCTCCAATCTCACACCTCAAATCCTACACAACTATTCCTAACCCTATACATCAAATCCTACATAAAATCCCTCAAAACCCTCCTACATTTCCCGAATCCCTATAGTCCCAATAGTCCCTAATCCCTTAATACTTTCCCTCTTCCTAACAGTCCCTTGTTTCATTTGTTTCCCCTTGGTGGCAGAATTCGAGCACATCACTAAAAGAGCAGTTCAACACAGTTTTCCTACACCAGTATCTTTTTCTCCAAGGAAATTTGAAAAACAGTAGTCATGGCATCTGAGAATTCATTAGAATATGAAATGAAAACCTGAAGTGACTCTCCCACAGAGGCACATGCACCCAGGAGGCCTCATAGAGGTGGCAAACATATTCGAGAATCGCTAAGCTGCCCAAAGGAGGAGGGTGGCGTTTACTTCACTTGAGCAAGAGATTAGTAATGATCGAGAGTCTAATCTCGAGAGAGCTAACATTCACTTAGAGGGATTGCTAGACAAGGTTGATAGAGACAAAGCATTGCTGAGACACATGGCCTTCCACTACATGGCACGGAACAAGGTCTGCAAGGCACGAATCAGAAATTTAAAGGCAAAGTTAAAGAAGGCAATAAGGAAGAAAAAGAGGCAAAGGGAGCTTGATCATCCTCAGATATTGGCGAAAGCCTCTTTAGCCCAGCATGACACTTAATGAAGAAGCTACAACCCAAATTTCAAGAAATTTGGGGCATTTTTGGCATTTGGACAAATTTTGGCACAAAAACAGGGTTTTCTCCCTATGCGTCGCGCCATGTGGCGCGTGCTTTTGCTAGGGATCTCAAAATTGAATTTTTTTTGTATTTTTGGATTTTTCATGAAAAATCATGGTTTTTGGTGCATGGCCAAGAAATTTGGGCAAGTTTCGAGTCCCCAGGAGATAAAAAACACTCAAAAAATGACCTCTCTGCCCCTATTTTGACACATAGAAAGAACTCCTGGGAGATTATAGTTTTGGAGGGGCAAAAGAAATTCAAATTGAAACATTCCACATGGGTTGGAAAGTAGACAGGCAGGGCTTTCCAATGAGCTATCTTGGGATCCATTTGGACTTCAGGAAGTGCCTCAAACTCAACCTCAAAGTGGCACGGCGCATAGAGGAGTTTTGCTCAATTTTTCACCTTCCAGCTCAGAAATTCGGCCAATTTGACTAGTTTTGCTTTTTTATGTAATTTTTTATCAATCTTGATGTAACTGGATAAAAATGATGTAATTTTGGCACTTATTTACTTGTTCTAGATGATTCATTCACTAAAAAGTGAAAATTTAATGAATGAATCAGTTTCCTACCTTATAGAGGCAAGTTGTTTTGATTGCCTAGATTTTAGTGCTTTGTTTAGAATTGGTTGAAACAACTCCTAGAATAATGAGATCGACCCATAGAGGCAAGGGAATAGGTTTGGCCTGTCTATATTATGTAATTTCTAAGTCATTTTCAGGGTTGGACACTAGGGATTTCTTTGGCATATCATTGAATATTCTATTTCTGTATTTTTGGCTAAGGAAAGACCAGGGTTTTGCAACACTGTTTGGGATCCATATGGCTTTATGTTTTGATGGTTTTATTATCTAATTAATTCTAAGTTAGTTAGTGTTATTTATATCATTTTCCTATCCCTTCTTCTGAATTTTAACAAATGAGTGATTAAGGTAGAATCCATTAACTGCTATGCTCTGCCTTTGAATTTGTTTAAATTTCCATGTTTTCATCTATTTAAGGAGAATTCTTGAGACTCTCCTGCTCTCCTTAGCTCCTCGCCAGTCTGATATATCCATGCACTCACTTTAAAGCATCAAAATGATTTCCTTCCTTGCCCTAATCAGAACTCTGCAAAAACTGTACCTCATCCCCGAGGCCAATTTTCCTTTCCCTGTTTCCAGCACAAAACCCCCAAAAACTTAAATCAAATCCTTTGCACTTCATACCTAGCCTAAAATTAGTTGGTTTTTCAGTCATCTCCAGCCTCATTGATTATCTTTCACTGAGATTGACCTGGAGAGAGCCCTCTCCTGTCCTCGTAGGGCTAGCTACGAGGCCGAGCATGGTATGATGTGGACCTAGAACCTTGTCTTTTCATCCTGAGGCAAATCTAGGCTCTAACACCTGCCATAGCAAACCAAAAAGTGTTGATATCAAAAACTCTCGATGAGATATGTACAAATATACATAATGTACAAAGAATCCTAGCTGCTATGCAAAGTACTTCTTAAGGTAGAGCCCGTTTTAGGGCTCCACCAACTTGTTCCTAGGGATGTTTATTGGTACAATTATCAAAACCAATCACTATACTTCCTTCGGAAAGTGACTGTGTTGGATCCAAAGGGACTGTACAAACATCGCTAGTCAGACTGGAGGACCTGGATTCGACTTCATGCAAAGGGGAATGAAAACATGACCGATGATGTAAATCTTCCAAAGGCCGATCTACAGCCATCATTGCTTCGAATATCGCTTCTTCAGATGGAAAAACGATGTTTGAGCAATCCAACGTAGAAGTGGAAACACGATTTTGAGGATGAGCGACATCACCATATATCTCATTCAAAAAGGAAGGAGTAGAATGGTTGTGTGCAGAGTTGGTGATAAACTCACATCTAGGTTCTGCTGCAGACATAAGAGATTCTATTTCACCCACCTTGCCATCATCCGATGTCGTCGCAGATGAAGATAAGGGTCCAAGATCTGAAAAATAACGAGCTTGAACAAACTCTTTTTGTAAAGGGTCTCGAGAGGATGAAATTGTATCTATTCTAGCCGTAGGAGGGGGAAGATCAAACGTACCCATCAATGAAGAGTACATCCCAACTCCTAGATTCTCAGTAGGGAGACGACAGTTATCAGCTAAGGGAATAGTAGAGTCCAAAGTTGCTCGAGGATCAACTAGAGAATAATCCAATTGATCAACCTTAACAATTTTCCCTTCATGAGGAAAGAAAATGACACGAAACAGAGTCGAAACAACAGCTTCCATCTCATATACCCAGTCCCTTCCTAAGAGGAGATTGTAGTCTAGGTTAGCATTGATGACTTCTACTTCAATATTAACGACCTTCCCTCCAACACTTTTAGGAAAGGCCAGGATAATCTCGTATGGCCTATGAGAATGGCCATCAAACGCTGTCAAGATGGTAGGTGAAGGAACAACTAATAGTGATCCAATGGCCTTCTAGCATGACATAGAAATGACACACGTGGAAGCTCCCTCATCTATAATCATCCGAAAAATATTCATTTTTTGGTAGGTATACTTTATCTGGAAATCCATGTGATGAGGAAGTCTCTTTTTGACATTATTCATATCAAAAGTGAGAGCTAAGGAATTACTTGGATCCACTACCCCCATTGCTAATAGCAAGGCACTTCTTTGAGCGGCACATGACTGGAGAACCTCTAAACCTGACATAGCACATGGACTCTAAGCCAGATCCTCAATAGTGGAGTAATTCTAGGCTGTCCTAATATTAGGGTTGATATTCGTGCGTTTAGCGGAACCTTTTGGTGTCCGTGGTATAGTCTCGACAAAAGGTCGCTCAATATGAAGTGGGTTGGTAGTTTCGGGAACTAATTTACCCTTGGAAGTTTCACCTTCACCATAAGCGCGTGACTGTGTGGCCACATTAGCATGAGAACGCATCATGAAAAAATTTAATGATTTTTCCCCTTCCTGGTTGCCCCTTACAGAGGTATTAGGGTTTGAACTCGTGCCAACAAGAAGTTGTTTCCCTTGGGGAAAAGGGTTGGTTAACACAGCCTGAGAATTAGAAGTCCCTTGCTGCCCTAACAAGCACTGAGCATCTTCAATCTTGGGACAGAGGTGAGTTAAATGGTCTCGACTGCACAACTTGCATGGAAACTTGACTTTCTTTCTAGACTCATTTCTACCACCACCAGCATTATTTCCAGATTTATTTGCATCAGCCTTCCCATCCTGGTTCTTTTTCTTACCTCATCCTTCCTTTTTCCCATTGGAATTTTGATTTCCTTTAGGGTTATCATATTGGACGAAATTAATGGAAGAGGGTTGGGAAGCCAGAGGGTTAGATGATCTGACTTGGTTGTTAGGAGCAGTTTGAAAAGACAACTGGTGCAATTGGCTCAACAAGTTCACCACATTTATGTCTATCGACCTGTTGTGGCCAGCAACAACCCCCCCTTTTTCATTTAAGTGGTGTCCAAAATACCAAATGAATGGGGACCCTTAGTTAAAATTTAGGAAAAGAAAGAGTTTCCTTTCTTCAAAATAAGGTTACCATCGTAAGCTTAGGAAGATCTTTTGAATACTTTAAAACCTAAGTTTATGATAAGAAAAATCTTTAAAAAATTGCATCATAAAATGATAGAAAAACACCTTCATTTTGGTATAATCCTGATATGTGCAAGAATTCTCGTACTAAGTAGTATATCACATCGCAATAAAGTAATGCCAATGAGGAAGACTTCAAGATTTTCTGATTTGCGATAATCCCGATCGCAAGATCTCATATCGCAAGGAATGGGCTAACAAAATATGGCAAGCATAAAACTTCTGCGATTTGCGATATTGCGATATCGCGATAAAGCGATGGTTGCGATATTAAGCAAAATCAACTCTGCGATGTTATATTTGTGAGTCGGCGAGAGCGCTATGGTGCGATAATGCGATGTCGCAATCTGCGACGATTGCGAACCAAATCGCAAAATCACTCCATCACGAATATTTTGGGCACGCTATTCAAGAAAAGCCACTTACCATAATCTAACTCAAGATCATACGCTTTTAATGATAATAAAGGAATTGGTTGTCATCTATTAAATGTAGATGTGTGCTTTTGCAAAGAATTGCTTCACATAAGGTGGCATATTTGATATATCTGCTGCATTTAATACTCTCCCATCACCTTTCTTGATCACTCATTTCCATTTGTGAGCTGCAGGAACAAAGAACGAAAGCCATACGCAGGAAGAAATGGGAAAGAAAAATAAGGCTCAGGGCTCTGAAGTGAAGGAAATGGCACCTTTATATAAAGACACAGCTTGTAGAAGAGACGCATGGATATCAACGTGGGAAAGCATGTACAAACTACTTGAATAAGAAAACCCCAGGATAATGAAGGTTACCGCTGTTGCAGATTCACAGGGCTCTTCTGAAGCATCATTAGAAGAGCTATCGTGCTCATTCCTTCATCGGATAGCAGCAAGGCCTAAAATTCTCCCATATACGGATATGATCAAGTGGATACTTGACAATGCAAAAATGAACGACAGACAGTTCAAGATTCAAGGACATGGGCTCATCAGGTCATTCGCTGCACAAGACTTAAAGCTCATGTATCATCTTCCTAAACCGCAGGTGACTTACAATGCACAATTCATTAAAAAAATTGTGGCAGAGAAGCCAAACCTATCAGAGGCCACCAAAGATTGGTCCAGAAAAGATGAACCTCTCAAAAAAGATAAAAATGGTATGTACAGCGCTAGTTCCCTCGCCTCTCCGTATTGTTTTGCTGCAGCCATGCTTTGTAGATTATTCGAGATGCCAGATATCAATAAGTTTTCGTCTAAATGCTTACCATTGATTGATGCTACCAAAAATGCCATTATTATAGATTGGACCAAGATCTTTTCTGATAACCTACTCACGGCTATTATCAATTACCTATCTAAAAGATCCATGTCTCAAAGGATCTATCCTCCTTTTTACCTATCCACATATGTTATGGATTCTATTTGTTATGTGTCTAAATTTCCCACTATGGGTTGGAAATGGACAACTCAGGACCCATTACCCATCCATGTTTATCATAAAATATTATGGGATTCTCGGTTCATTCCACATTTCTACCAAATTTGTCACGGGCTAATCTTACCCATGTATAGAATGATGTATGATAAAGAACCCCCGAGGTGCTCACCTGAGGCACAGATAGATATCATCCCCATCACAAGATGGTTTGGAGAAGAATAGTTCACCTATATTAGAGTATTTGGAAGCACTGTCCCCCCTCATGTCCTGCCTTTGTATATTCCTGACAAACTTCTGGCGAGAGAGATTGCATATCAAACTTGTTCAGAAGGCGGCCTGACTAAAGACCTAAAAGACAAAAAGAAGGCCATATGGCCTCAGTTTCCTGTAGATTTTGAGGCCTTTTAATTGTTCGATGCAGGTCACGCGTTCACCGAAGCAGAGAATATGACGTGTCTACAATTATTTAAATTCCCGGCAAGGCCATTTGACCCAAATGAGGTTGCCCAGGATTTCACAACGACAGTCAAGATAATAGTGTTCATTAGAAAGAAAGATTTATTTGATGATTTATTTCAGAGTAAAAGCTCACTCCAGGAAATTTTGCGGGAAGCTCAATCGCATTTGTCTCCAGATGACCGCCAAGGGTTCATAGTATATACGGAAAGAAGACTAGCTAGTGTTCCTCTAGAAAATCTGCAACCACCTGCCAGAGAACCTACTTCAAGCATTAGCCTTAGTGGGAATTCAAGCGCTTCTGGATCTAAATCTAAGACTGGACAAGGGATGCCTGAGCATTCTAAAAGATCTGAAAAGAACCAAGATAGAGGCGAAGACTCAGCTAAGGACACCACTCAGTCAATGGAATTTCCACAGCAGCAAGTTATCGCCTCCTCGTTAAGAGATGTTCCTCCTCTCGTCATTGAAGCACCACCCGCCACAACAGAATTAGATAAGGAATGGGAAACCTTCAACGAACTGATCAATCTTGAAGGACAGGCCCCAAAAACACCTGTGAGAAATACACAGGTAGCACAAGAAGTGGGCTCAGCGTTGCTCTTCAACAAGTGGGACGATCAAATCAGGGATGAAAAACAAGCAGAATGGAAGCAGAAGGTGCAAGAAAAGAAAAAAGAGGTCCAAGCACTAAACAGGTTAAATTGGGAGTGTTACAGGGCATAGTTGGTGAAGCCGCATAGTCAGCAGATGACTGTGAAATGTATCATAAATGCGGCCGAGAAAGTGGTGCCAGCTCTCATAGATTCTGTTTTCTCAGCCCAGCTCAAAGCAGAAGTCAGCCAACCAACTCTCCTCAAACCCATGATGAATACATGCAACTTTAAAGATAAGATTCAGAAGTAGCTTTATTTAGAATGTTGTTTTTTCTTAAAAATTAGATTAGAAAAAAGACAGTCATTTGAAAATCGCATCCTAAATTTTGTAAATAAACTATTATTAGAATTAGGAAGTAGTATTTAAACCCTTCTCATGCATTTAGAGAAGGGTCTAGAAATTTGTCAAAAACTTGTCCTCAGAACATGCACTTTTGCACCCTTAGAGGAGGTTTTGATGAATGAATGGATCGAGGTTTATTAATGTTTTCATTTGATATCTGCTACTGATGTTGCACTTATGTACTCATAGTAGATATTAGAACAAGTAGAGATAAATCATTGTTGCTTGAAGCTTATGAGTAGGACCAGTCATAAATGGTACTTTTATCTCTTGGCCATTTCTGCTTATATTCTTAAAGTGATATACAGTTTTTAGTTGTTTATATGTTATTGCATGAATGTTTGAGTTACCATTTGGCACTTTTGTACGGTGGAGTCATTTATTTATGTTTGATATATGAATAACTTGTTATGCGATATGTTGTTCACAATTGTTTTGCCTAACTTTTTATGCAAAGTAGTTCATCTTAATTGATTTTCATTCTTATGGTAGCTTAATGATCTTTATTACCAGTTATTATTTGAAATCTCTTTAGATCGCATAATAGAAGAAATACATCCCGGTTTAGCATAGATTAGATGTGTTGTTTTCATTAAATTACAATATCATAGAATTAGATTAAAGTAGCTTAGATTAGAACTCTTAGATCAGCAACATCCAACTCTGCACACACACACACCCTTAGATTGGGAAACTGGACCCATTATCCCCAGTCAGACCCGCTATACCAAACAAATAAGGAGCTGCCAACCAAGGTCCAGACCGGGTGGGTATCCCCCTTATTGTCGACCCGATTTTCGAGGCTTCAACACGACCCAATGATACCATCCACATGGGGACCTAGCTTCGACTTGGCTATATCAACCTTAGATACAGGAGCATCTGGCAAGTATTTTTGTAGGATCCCACACTAAGAGTAGATCAATTCTAAAAGATGGGCCCTAAAAATGGCTTGCTCCTCCGAATAGACTCCGGACATGGAGACATCCTTAGAGATCTCAGGTTGTAAATATTTCAAAAACTATTCGAGATGGTACTCTAGATGGATTTCACCTTTAATGAGCCTCTTTCTCCGTCTCCATTCCTGAATATTGTCAGAAATGTGAGTTGCCTTATCCTAACGAAAAATGGCTAGAATTTCAATTCCGGCATCATAACGGAGAGGCAACTGGAAATGATTTAAGAAAATATTAGCTAAGTCAGCGAAAGATGTAAAGCTGCTCCCTGGCAACTCTATATACCATTTGGCCGCATTACCAATCAAGGTGAGTTCAAAAATTCTCAACCTAATCGAGTCATCAATAAGGGAGTTCGATGAGCACCACAAATGGAATGTGGTTACATGGTCACCTAGGTCTTCACCGCTCTTCCCTTCGAATTTTGGAATGTCCGAAGGGAGTTTGGTTAGGACCGGAGGCTAAGCCCGATTGTATTTGATTGGATCGTTTATTAGTTTAGTGAGATCTAGCAAGTTCAAAGTTGCTAGAAATGGAAGCCTAGGAGGACCTTCGGGATTCCACTTGGACTGGGTGGAGCTCCCAAAGTTCTAAAAAGATTGGCCTCGATTTTGGAAGGCACCAGGCTGCCCGAAGTAACCAGCAGAACTAGCTGAACCAAAAGGCAAGCCTTGTGATCCAGCAAAATTCAGAGTTTGACCAACTCCGACCACAAAGCCTCCATAAGCAACAAAGCTTCCTCCTAAAGGATTATAAGGAGTTGATAACCCCTGATACGGATTCCAAGCAGAGGCTAAGGGAGGAATACTGATCCAGGTGGATATTGGTGGCCACCTGCCAAGTCCACCTGGACCCCCACCATTGTCTTTCTCAGCATTTTCAGTTTCCTTAATTGTAGCACAACTTACTATTTTTAGCAGTTTTTCGGGTCCTGAACTTCCGGAGCCGTTTTGAGGCCCTAAACGACGTTTTTTGGGAAATCTGGGGGCAACATGGGTCCATGGACCAATGTTGCCCTTCCCAAAGTGGTAGTGCTCGGATAGATCTTTCTAACGAGCTATTGTACGCGTCAAACAGAGATCGTATGCCAAAGTTACGACCCCGGGAAGTTGATGTACCAATTTACCCAAACGGGGCCCACAGTTTGGCGTTTCATCTCCTAGGGTTAGGTTTTGGAATGTTAAGGGTTGTCCATTGTTTCTCAACAATAAATAGGCCTTCGAGCCTCATTGTAACACAGTTCAGAGGCATGTAGCCATCACATCTCTTCTCAGAGATAAGCTACCATCGCCCTAGCTAGTTTATTGCCATTTCTGTTTGTAAGCATATTTCAGTATTTTCCATTAATGAAATGAAGTACTATTTCCGCTGCATCTTTGTGTATATGGTTATCTCTGTAATTTGTTGCGTTCCTGTTTAAATCCGGATCAGTGGTATCAGAGCGGTCTGCTTTTTTCTCTGTTTTTCTTTGCATGTCCCCAACAAGGTCGGGATATAAGGAGTTAGGGCTTGAACTGGTTGAACCTTTGCAAGACCAGCCTCGCAAATCCCGACGGCCTCCCATGGCGGACGAGAAGAAAGACGAGGGGGCAGGAGATCCCATCAAAATCTTGCTCGAAGAAGCGCTCGAGCGACAACGGAACGCGATGATGGACAGCTTTGCGCAGATCCTTCAGCGGCTACCCAGAAGCGGCGCATCGGCTTCCAGTAGCTCCTCTGGAAACACCACACCCTTTAAGGTACAAGTTAATTTTGAAATCCCCATATTCGAGGGTCAGATAGACGCCGATGCCGTAGATAAATGGTTAAATCTGCTAGAGGGTTATTTTTCTGTTCATGAATTTTCGAGTCGGGAAAAGATTGTTTTTGCTCTTCTCAAAGCAGCCCCCCACGTCAAGGACTGGTGGGAAACCTACTGCGAGCAGAAGGATGAAAGTACTGGCTCACTGTTTTCAGCCGCACCCACCTGGGATTCGTTCCGGGATGCCATCAAGGAGCAGTACTACCCTGTCGGAAGCTATGAGGATGAATACATAAAGTGGACCACGCTGCGGCAGGGAAGGGACCAAGACGTGCCGGAGTTCACCAATCTTTTCCATACCCTTCGCACAAAGTTGGGTATCAAGGATTCGGAGCAACATTTGATACTCAAATACCGTGGCTGCCTGCACAAGTACATCCAGGAAGAAATACAGTTCTTAAACATCCCCTCGCTCGGCGCAGCATACCGGTATGCCGTCAAGGTCGAGCAGAAGTTTAAACAAAAGAAGCGAGACTTTGGATCTGCGAATCCAAAGCAGGGGAAAGGTGCCCCTAAACCACAGAACAAAGGACAAAGCCAAGGCGGGACAGCCCAAGACAACCAGCCGAAGCTGCAAGCAAAGAGCAACGCCGCGAAGCCGAGAAAGGACACTGGAAAATGGTGCGAGTTCCATAAGAGCTCCACTCACAACACAAGTGAGTGTCGGGCCAAGCAGTCACTGGTGGCTGAGCTAAAGGTTTCAGAATCAGATGCATGTTCCGACTCTGAGTCAGAACCCGATAAGGGGTATGAAAAAGGGAAGCATATCATTGATGCGGATCCCAGCGCCACTGTTGCTACCGCAAAGATCCAGAAAAATGAACCCGAAGATCCAGAGGAGGAGGAGCGTCTCTTCCACTCCCAGATGTGGGTAAAGGGCTCCCCGATACAGTTCATTGTTGATAGCGGGAGTCAAAAGAACCTCATTTCGGCAGAGGTCGTGAAGCGGTTGGGCTTACCGACCACAGCACATCCACAACCATACACCATTGGGTGGCTTCACCAAGGGCGAGATCTTCGCGTGAGCCAGCAGTGTCGCCTTCCATACAACATCAAGCCCTTCACGGATGAGGTATTGTGTGACATTGCTCCCCTTGAAGTTTGTGATGTATTACTAGGACAACCATACTTGTGGAAGCGACATGCTGTGTATGAATCAAGGCCCCGTGCTGTTATTATTACATTGGGAAATAAGTTGTTCAGGATACCAGAGGTAGCACCACCTGCCGCCATCTCTTTGATTACTGCAAAACAATGCAGTAAGATCATTTCCAAAACCAGGAAATTTGTTTTCCTGATGATACGCCCTCAAGGGAAGAAGAAGACAGTGGCCACGGCCTCCAAACGGGGTTCCTCTGCACGGCAGCTACAGATGGACAAGATTGTGGAGGAGTACGAAGACATTTTCACCTCCCCGGCAGGGGTTCCTCTGCACTGTCAAGTCAAGCACTCCATCGATCTGACCCCAGGTGCGCCGCTACCCAATGGACCAATTTATCGGCGCTCCGTTCTGGAGAACAATGAAATCAAGAGACAGATTCAGGAGCTCCTGCAGAAAGGTCACATCCGTCCGAGTTCTTCGCCCTGTGGTAGCCCGATAGTGTTGGTACAGAAGAAGGATGGGACGTGGAGACTCTGTATTGACTATCGGGCACTGAACAAAATCACTGTCCGTAATAGGTACCCGATCCCGCGGATTGATGACCTCCTAGACCAACTAAAGGGGGCGAAATATTTCAGCAAGATCGATCTGAAGTCAGGATATCACCAGGTACCAATTGAACCCTCAGATGTGTGGAAGACTGCCTTCAAATCCAAGGAGGGCCTCTTCGAATGGTTGGTCATGCCTTTCGGATTGACGAATGCTCCTGCAACCTTTATGAGGCTAATGGATGACATCTTGCGGCCATTCACCAACTCCTTTGTAGTAGTATACTTGGATGACATTCTGATCTTCAGCCAGAGTTGGGAAGAGCACCTCCACCACATCCGACAGGTTCTCCAAACACTGCGGCAACACAAGCTATGTGCCAATTTGGAGAAATGCACTTTTGGCATGACCGAGGTTCAGTATCTGGGATACATCATTGATGAACAGGGGGTGCATGTCGATCCAGCCAAGGTCCAAGTCATTCGGGATTGGCCCTCTCCAACCACTCTAACAGAGCTCCGCAGCTTTCTAGGTCTTGCCAACTTCTACCGCAGGTTTGTGTTGGGATTTTCTCATATTTCTTGGCCCTTGAGTCAAGTCACCAAGGGCGGGGCAAAAGCAAAATTCTTTTGGTCTGAATCTCAACAGAAGTCATTCAGGGAGTTGAAGGATCGCCTCTGCACGGCACCAGTGCTCGCGTTACCAGATTTACAACAACCATTTGAGGTCGAGACAGATGCCTCTGACTATGCTATTGGGGCAGTCCTTACTCAACATGGACATCCAGTGGCATATCACAGTGAAACACTTTCAGACACAGTCCGGAAGTACCCCACTTATGATAAAGAGATGTATTCCATTGTACAGGCCTGTCGACAATGGAAGCATTACATTTTGGGGAAGGAAACGGTCATCCACACAGACCACCGACCTCTGCAGTTCATACAGACCCAAGGGAAATTGCAGAATGATCGCCATCAGAAGTGGTCTACATACCTGCAACAGTTTCACTTGAATATCAAGTATAAAAAGGGCAGCACCAATAATGTTGCAGATTGCCTCAGTCGACCACCGATCATGGCGCTAACCACCGTGCTCAACTCTTGCGGGCACGAGACTTCTGATTGGCCACTTCTCTACAAAAGCGACCCAGAATTCGGCCACACATACCAGACACTCTTGGAGGGTCGGCAAGTTGCAGATTTTCACCTCCAGGATGCCCTATTATGCCACCTCGGTCACCTCTGTGTTCCTTCAAGCGAGCGTGCCAAGATGATTTGGGAAGCACACTACAGTCGGGCTGCTGGGCATTTCGGGGTCGAGAAAACAGTGGCAGTACTGCAAAACTATTTCTATTGGCCGAATCTTCGACAGGATGTTGGGAAGTACATCCGATCATGTACTGCCTGTGCCATTGCCAAACCGACCATTAAGAAGCAAGGCCTCTATACCCCGTTGCCTACCCCTAGTCGACCTTGGGAATCCATCTCCATGGATTACATGTCAGGCCTTCCTTCCACTAAGCATGGAAATGACTGTGTTTTTGTGGTCGTCGACAGGTTCTCAAAGATGGCCATTATGATGGCCTGCAAGAAGAATATCACAGCAGAAGCCACTGCTAAACTCTTCTTTGAACGAGTGTGGGTGCACTTTGGGATCCCACAGTCTATCATCTCAGATCGGGACAGTCGGTTCCTCAGCACTTTTTGGTCCAGTCTCTGGTCAATGCTGGACACCAAACTCACGAAGTCCACAGCCTTCCATCCTC
The DNA here is from genome assembly GCA_031772625.1 of Pinus tabuliformis. Lineage (NCBI taxonomy): Eukaryota > Viridiplantae > Streptophyta > Pinopsida > Pinales > Pinaceae > Pinus > Pinus tabuliformis. The sequence goes on along the minus strand of CM062810.1, from coordinate 200,454,380 downwards.
AAACTGATGGCCAGACGGAGGTTGTCAATAGGATGATTGTGCACATTCTGCGCATGTATAACTCAAAGCATCCACGCACATGGGACGAGAGCCTCCCCTACGTTCAGCACAGCTACAACCGAGCTCTTCACAGCTCCACTGGCCATAGCCCTTTTCAGGTGGGTTTGGGATTCCAGCCACTATGCCCCATTGATGTGGCCATGCCACTTGCAGCTACTCACATGAATTCAGCTCATGTCCAGTCCGAAACAGATAAGGCCACCAGCTTCATTGAGCGAATCCAACATATTCGCCAGCAGGTCCATGACATTCTTGAGAAATCAAATGCCAAGTACAAGCAGCGACATGATCAACATCGGGTGCCACACAAGTTTCAGGTGGGCGACAAAGTCTGGTTGCATTTGCAAAAGGAACGCCTTACTGGAGCCTATCGAAAATTGAGACCACTCCGATATGGTCCTTACACCATTACTAAGGCTATGGGAGACAATGCATTTGAGCTCAGCATTCCCCCATTCCTTGGCCTGCACCCAGTATTTAATGTGGACCGCCTTCGGCCATACTTTCCACCATTGTTAGACACATCCGACATTGCAGAACAGCTCAAACCCACAGAATTAAATCCAGATTGCATGGAACAAGCTGCAACTGATCGGATCATGGACACACAGATCAAGAACACTCGCCAACAGAATATCCAACTGTATCGAGTTGTCAAAGCGGGCCAACTCCTTCAGCAGGGCAAGTGGCTCACCAGGGAACAAGTTCAGCAGAAGTTTCCTCATCTCATGGAGGAGCTCAACGCAATGGGGACCATTGCTTCCTAAGGGGGGAGGAATGATCCAGGTGGATATTGGTGGCCACCTGCCAAGTCCACCTGGACCCCCACCATTGTCTTTCTCAGCATTTTCAGTTTCCTTAATTGTAGCACAACTTACTATTTTTAGCAGTTTTTCGGGTCCTGAACTTCCGGAGCCGTTTTGAGGCCCTAAACGACGTTTTTTGGGAAATCTGGGGGCAACATGGGTCCATGGACCAATGTTGCCCTTCCCAAAGTGGTAGTGCTCGGATAGATCTTTCTAACGAGCTATTGTACGCGTCAAACAGAGATCGTATGCCAAAGTTACGACCCCGGGAAGTTGATGTACCAATTTACCCAAACGGGGCCCACAGTTTGGCGTTTCATCTCCTAGGGTTAGGTTTTGGAATGTTAAGGGTTGTCCATTGTTTCTCAACAATAAATAGGCCTTCGAGCCTCATTGTAACACAGTTCAGAGGCATGTAGCCATCACATCTCTTCTCAGAGATAAGCTACCATCGCCCTAGCTAGTTTATTGCCATTTCTGTTTGTAAGCATATTTCAGTATTTTCCATTAATGAAATGAAGTACTATTTCCGCTGCATCTTTGTGTATATGGTTATCTCTGTAATTTGTTGCGTTCCTGTTTAAATCCGGATCAAATACTTTGAAATGAACTAACTGTGGAGTACGGCCTATTCCCTTGTTGGCTGAAAAACAGATTCCCAGTTCCCATGCCACTAACCGCAGGGTCAGTCCAACCTTGGAAAGGATTGCTGCTTTGTCCTATAGAAGAAAAAGGCATAGATCCAACTGTCGGGTTGGAATGTGGTATATGACCACTTCCAAAATGAAAACCCTGGAATGACGCCGATCCACCCATCATGGATGTGGCGGAACTAAACGGAACTGACGGAATACCCTGTGAATGGGTGCCAAATGGGAAGAATCCAGAACTAAAAGCATTGGTTTGGGAATTTCCACTCGTGGAAGGAATGGAGGTAGACCCAACTCGAGATGTGCTAGCAAAAGACCCAAACAAAGAAGTAGAGGAGATGGAAATTGTTCCTCCCCCTTGTATTAATGTTAGAGTCTGCATAGTTCTAGTACTTGTAGTAGAAGCCATGCTTCCAGTAGTGGTCATCGATGGTAAGTGCGTAATGTGACCTGGACTTGACGATCTATGCGTCGGAGTCCTAATGTATTGTAATACTTCCGGATGGCTAGATGGTAGGGGAGAATTCAGAGCCGCTAATGACTCTCATATTTCTTCTACCTCTATGTTATTCTCTGTTTGAAAGAGAACTCGAGAAAGGACAGGAGTGTTCCTCTCTTGTTCTGCGGAAGTGCCAGGCCTTACATGAACACCAATGCCCCTGAGAGGAGGATCAATCCCCGATGCATTAGCTGCCATGGGAGGAAACCCACCAGTAGTATTGCCTCTGCGCCTTCTAGGAGAAGGCTCTAAACTTGGTGGTGAAAGACCACGAAGTCTTCAAGACCATCTATGCGATCGGTTAGCCACTTTGAATTTTTTGTTAAGATCTAACTAAAGACTCAAAAAATTGAAAACTAGGCCCACTAAGAGCACAGAGCACACACTATAAAGTCCCTAAAGATATCAGCCAGTCAAACAACTTCCAAGTATTTCTTCTCTCGGTGATTAGGACTGGACACCAAAATACAAGAAAGTGAATTAAGGGGCCTTCTGAAGATAGTCTGGGATAATGACAGCCCAATCCTATCAGTGAAGGTAATAGAGGAAGTTACACTGACCTCCTAACAATAGCCTACGCCAGTGCAAGCGCCCAAGATTCGCAAGGGTGCCCTCTAGTAGTACCGTTGAGAGTGATGCAACGTCGACCTCAGGTGCCATAGGATTCACATCCGCAGCCACCTGTGTAGATCCCTAAGAGTAGAAACTATGGATACCAAGCCAAGCGGAATAGTCGTGAGGTAAGATCGGAAAAGTAGGAGAGGGGGTATCTATCTTCCCTGTCTTCAAAAACCATCATTCTTAACTCCCAGATCCAGAGCTTTCATGGTCTTCCTAACACTCTTGGATTTTCACTCACTATTTAGACTCCTATGTTTGACAGTTTAAATGGCCTTCTAGAGTTATCTCTCCACTTGCCTAATCCAAGGCCCTAAAATATCCTAAAACTTGTTGGTGTCTCTAACTTTACAATTATAAAAAGTTCTAGTATATTTTAATTAGCGCTTGTTTTTAAATGGGCTATCCTTTAACTCAAGGGATAAGCGAAAGTGAAACTAGTGGTGTTTTTATGCAAAAGAAATTAATAAAAACCAAACTACATGCAAATGCACTTGTTTTCATTTTTCTAAGAAAATAAATTTCTACAGGGTTCAGAGGAACTTCAAGGAAAACAACAAATTTTATTTTCTTCTCTTTTACTCATGCTTCACACTCACAAAAGTTAACAAAACTATGGATACCTAAAAAGATGTGCAAATATATCCTAATGCAATAAGTACATGCTGATGCAAGACTTAAGACTACTCTAAATCAAGAAACGAAAGTTACTTGTTTATCAATTTTTATTTTGCCACTTAAAACGTTTAGATGGAATATGAGTTGCTACCATTCATTTCGTCTAAACACTAAAAACAAGTTTCAAGAAAAACAAAAATGCACTTTCATTCACTAAAAGGAAACCAAATCAAAACAAAGTTCAAGAAAGAAAAACCAAGTTTTTCAAAAGGTTTTCTTCAAAAGCAAAAACAAAAATGTCTTTTCAAAAATGTTCTCAACAAAACTGAAACTTTATGATTGAAGAATAGGAAACAAACACTTTTGCAAGTTGACAACACAAAATGGATGAAAACAATCAAAAGCAGGAATGAAAGCTTTGGCAACAAAGACCAAAAGATCAAAAAGACAAATTTCAAGAAAGTGACAAACAACAACTTTCATGAAACAGAAAAGTGGATGGTCACAAAAAACAGTTTTGTCAAGAAAACAAAAAGTCACCAAAAATAAGATTTAACACAAAGATTGAGATCAATCTTCCTGCCCTAATGAATCAAAGCAGCCAAGATTCCCAGCAAGAAATCTTGTGTGCTTAAGCCAAAAACGATTACGCTTGCAAAAACAAAAACAAACCAACACTTCTCACAATCAGAGAGAATTTGAAATCAGATACTTGCTATGAAACTAACAACTGACACTGGAAAGTAACTGTTCAGGACTGAATCAAACCAGCAGATAGACCTTCAGAAACAAAAGATTTAAAAAATCTTGAAAATTGTAAGATATACACGACTGTACTGATGTACAGATTGCGTGTATACATGACTGTGCCAAAGGAAACCTGCGTATACGTGGGTTAACTTAAGGAAACATGCGTATATATGCCTATGTAAGCAAGAAAAAAAGTGTATATAAAAGATTTCAAGAAAAAATAAAAAACAGTCTGAAGAAACTGACCAAACTTACAATTCAAGTTCCTACAGGAACAGACTACACAACAACAGCAAGAAAACAGACAGTTGAGCCCTGATTGGCTTGAACACACCCAAACTAGGAACAACAATGGTGTTTTCCCCAGCGGAGTCACCAATTCTGTTAAGGGAAAAGTTCCCCTAGGGTCTTCGGCTAATACCCTAGCAGACTGAAAGTTGACTATACAGAGAAACACACATTCCATACAGCCATAATGTTAATATAAGAAAACTTTATGATAACGGGTGTACCCGAGGTCCTACATTTGAGAAGTTCCTTCCAGGGTCCAAACCCTTCTTGGAGTTCCTTTTGCTCCTTTGACCTGCAAAACAACCAATTCAAGAAAGTATAGCAGTATATGGACTAAACATTATAAAGAAACCATCTTCATATTATAAAGAAAGGTAGTTAGTTATTCAATTAAACAACCATTCACATATGAATTCTAACAAGAATATCATAAACATGAAGAAGATTTATATCAGGAACAAAGACAAGTGCTTCTTTTATTATAGACAAAGAAAGTACAGAAAGGAATAATTTCACCTGAGTCATCCTTTCGCAGGCTCCAAGCAGAACCATCCTCTGGATTCGTCCACTCTCAAGCCTTTAATAATCTCCTTCCATGACTTACTCCATGATATCACAAGTAGTAAATGGACATCATCACACAAGGAAACAAGGGTTTCCTGTAAAAATGGGGGAAGTGTAGGAGGCACAAGGATCTTTAGACCTGGTTAGGGAAATCTTAGCATAATAACCTTTCTCTCTCTTCTCTCCTCCTTTAGGCCTTCCCATTGAAGCCTTTTTATACTTCTCGCAAAGTATTTTCTTAGTTGGGATTTCATTGGGAACATTTGGGCCACGGGCACTAATAGGTGATCAGCAGGTAAAACCCATGATCTCCACCCAAAATTAAGGAGATTTAATTTCTTTTAAGTGTTTTAAGACATATACGCGGGTTGGGTATACACAGACCCGCGTATACACACGTTTAGCTCAGGGCAATGTCGTGTATATGGAATAAAACACTGTTTTTTAGATTTTGGACCAGGTCTGGACGGAGGGGTTTCCCTAGGCCATGGGTGCAACATCACAAACCCCAAGAGTGAGATTTGGAGCTATAACACTATGTCCTCTTGTAATTTTTCCTATATGTATTCTTTTGAAGGCTTAGTGTGGGAAAAGCCTCCAAAAGGCCACCTAATACCTCCGAGGACCCATTCACACCATCTTCCATCCTCTCAAGCTCCAAAACCACCCTTTGAAACCACTTGTTCAATGCCACACTCACACACAATAAATTAGATGCATGTCAAATTCACATAAAAATACATAAAAATCCAAAAATATGTTTTTTGCTTATTTACTTCTAGAAATAGCATGGTTAGATGTTGCTTTCTTTCTTGAGTAGGTAATGGCATTGCTTTCATTGTTTTCATAGTGTTTTTGGCAAAAGTAGAATTAGTTTGTTAAATAGGGTTTACTAGGTCTTGCTTTACATTCCCGTTTTTTTCCTTTTTGCAATTAGAATAGCTTCTATAGAGTAATCTTTCTTTTCTTCCATCACACATAGAGCTTCTTCTGGGATTTATAAAAGCTGGCTTCCAATTTTAGTGATATTGCGCCAGCTAACCAAGTGACAACCTGCAATAAGAACTTGTAGTTGTGCATACAGCATCGAAGCTTCCAAGCTTTTTACGAACTACCGGGTTGATAAAATTAAAGTTGACAGCCCAAGAGTTGCAGCATTCTTGCTGCAATACTGGAACTCACCACTTTTTGGCATCGTTGCTGGGGAAGTGTCAGAGTATTCTATGATTACTGCTTTCTTCTATTTCTTATTGCAACATTCTACTAATAGTTTATTTCCAGAAAAGTAAATTAGTCATTTCTTTTCTTTCAGTTTTTCATTTCCTTGCTTTCCTTTCCAATTCTGCAAATTTCATTTCATTAAAAATAGACTAGTCATTTCTTTTCTTTCAGTTTTGTGTTTCCTTGCTTTCCTTTCCAATTCTGCAAATTTCATTTCAAAAAAAGTAGGCTAGTCATTTCCTTTCTTTCAGTTCTTCATTTCCTTGCTTTCCTTTTCAATTATGAAAATTTCCATTCAATAAGTTCATTTCAGCTAGTTTCAATTTAGATATCATTTTTGGGATTCAACTGCGTTAAGTAAGTCATTCACGTATGACCATTTCCATGAGAGGTAGTCATAACTGACTAATTTCTCATGATTTTTGAAGAGTTCACTTAACACTCATTGCATCGGGTGATGCTCACAGGGGTGAAGAAGTGGGATTGAAACTAGCAAAATGAATCACATAGCATCAATCATCACTTCCGGGGCTTGCACCCGGTAACTAGGACTTCCTAGGAGGTCACCCATCCCAGATCTTCTTTGGCTCAAGCGCGCTTAACTCTGGAGTTTTCCCCACAATCAAGCCCACTTAGCTTGCTACCCCATTTGTAAAACCTTAGCAAGTATTGTGCCTCATGAACCATTCAAGTAGAGATCCCTTCACTCTTTTTTGAATTTAAGTATGGGGGTTTACGCAGTGCATTATATTAGATATCATTTTTGGGATTCAACTGCGTTAAGTAAGTCATTCACGTATGACCATTTCCATGAGAGGTAGTCGTAACTGACTAATTTCTCATGATTTTTGAATAGTTCACTTAGCACTCATTGCATCGGGTGATGTTCACAGGGGTGAACAAGTGGGATTGAAACTAGCGAAATGAATCACATAACATCAATCATCACTTCCGAGGCTTGCACCCGGTAACCAGGACTTCCCAGGAGGTCACCCATCCCAGATCTCCTCTGGCTCAAGCGCGCTTAACTATGGAGTTTTCCCCACAATCAAGCCCAGTTAGCTTGCTACCCCATTTGCAAAACCTTAGCAAGTATTGTGCCTCATGAACCATTCAAGTAGAGATCCCTTCACTCTTTTTTGAATTTAAGTATGGGGGTTTACGGAGTGCATTATATTAGATATCATTTTTTGGATTCAACTGCGTTAAGTAAGTCATTCACGTATGACCATTGCCATGAGAGGTAGTTGTAACTGACTAATTTCTCATGATTTTTGAATAGTTCACTTAGCACTCATTGCATCGGGTGATGCTCACAGGGGTGAAGAAGTGGGATTGAAACTAGCAAAATGAATCACATAGCATCAATCATCACTTCCGGGGCTTGCACCCGGTAACCAGAACTTCCCAGGAGGTCACCCATCCCAATTTGGTTTTTTCAATCAATTTTAGTTTTTGCAAGTACTATGAGTGTGGGGAAAGAGAAACAAAAACCAACCAAATATATTTCCTTTCATGCCTCATAGGAATATAGATAACTCAAGAAAATTTCTGCCCAACACCCCCACTGCTTCACACAGCCAACCTTCTCTCTTCTTCAGTGGTTGCAATCAGGAAGAACCCTTAGGTGAACAACTAGACATATTTGAAGAACCTATAGGGGAAGAAGAAAAAGAAAACATTCCTCTGGAGCCAATGGCTGAAAACAGCAATGCTAGGGGGAATGGGGAGTGAATAGAGAGTACCTTTCCCATTCAAGAGACCAATGGGGATGTCAAAATGAATAATATAAGCCCTTCAGCCCTACCTCACTTCCATGGCCCAACTATAGAAGATCTTGACACCTTCTTGTTCAAGTTTTCTATCATCTATAGAACTTATGACTATGTAGAAGATGAGCAAAAGTTGAAAATGTTCACTTCTACTCTCAAGGATGCAGCATTACGCTGGTTCATGGGATTACCTGGCAATAACATCACAACTTAGGCTCAGATGGAGAAATCCTTTAACAACAAGTATCGAGACTATTGTAGGTCAAAAGATACTAGAAAAGAAATCTTTCGAATGACCATGGGAAGTGATGAGTTCCTGGAAGACTATGAAGAGAGGTTCCAGCTTAATTACAAAAGGGTTGGGTGTAAACTTGACCCTAAATCTATGAAGTTGGTCCTGGTCAGGGGAATCCGAGAAGACCTTTTAGACACCCTCCATTTACTGGTTGGGGGAGATATATACCAACTATCGTATGAGGACATAAATACTATTTTTAGAAACCATTTTAGAGTAGCCAGAAAGAAAGGTAGGGGGAGTCAACCCATAGCCAGTACCTCTTCTTCCAATTTGCCCATAAAAGGGGAAATTGGAAGCATGCTGGAAGATTTCAAGAGTGATATGCTACAAACTCTTGCCATGCAAATGGACACCTTACATATCAAAAGAAAGCAAGAGGAAGCAGAGACGGCTTTAGCCATTTTTTGTCCCAGATGCACCAGGAGGCATCCTAGGAATGAATGCCCATTGAACTCTATAGAGGTTTGTTCAGTCTGTGAAGAAAATCATTCTACAGATAAGTTCCCTTCCGTGCCTGGACTTAAAGCTATGTACCAAAGGGCCAAAGGAGCCACTGAATAGATCTATTACATAACCCAAGGAGGCCACATGGACCTAGACCATACCAACAGGGAATGAAAGGGAAATCTCAGGCATACTACCACCCCAACCAAGTCACCTCCATACCTTCTTGGGGCCCCCCTGCTCATCCTTCCTGGTCTAAACCCCTTCCTTGGTCCTTCCCATCTCAATATCATGCCCAACCAGCCGCTAATTCATTTCATTCCTATGCTCAGCCGCAACCTCAGTGGAATGCACCTCATCAGGGGTGGAGGCCCCAATAAAAATCTCCTCCCTCTCTTCTGCCCAACTGTTATAGACATTTTTGTGCCCTACAACCCCAAACATGTAATGTCCATAAACCAAGGGCTCCTAAGTCCCTAAAAGTGTTTTTCTAACCCCTAAAGGAACAAGGTCGACAGATTACAGCTTCTCCGAGAAGTTCTCCATGAAAAACTACTCAAAATTGGTCAAAATAGGATCATTGCAGCTGCTCCACTGGCTAGGTGCATTGCATCTCACCCAAATACGCTATGAGGGTGTGTTGCATTTCAAAAGTCCCTTCTGTGGGGTGTGATGGATGAGAAATGACAAATGGCAGTGTCATTCCGCGAGGTGGAGAGGCAATGGAAGCTTCGAGAATCTTCTCCTTTGACACTTGCCTCACTGAATTCGACCAAGGATGAGTAAGAGGCCCTCAGTCTCCAAGTGGAAGCAAGAACTATCAGAGAGAAGACACTAATCAAATCACAAGCTGAATCATCCCCCTTACAGATATCTATATATGGATCCCTCATCCCAGAGATCCAGAGGCTGGAATTTTGCATATTGTAAGGAATTGTTGTTGGTTTCTAGAGATAAAACATCAGATTGTTGGGTGATCTAAGCTTTGTTTGAGGTGAAGAGGGGCTTCTTTGCTAGGAGGTTGATGCTGGGTCAGAACAACTGGTTGTAACTCCTCTTGGATCTTTTCTTGTTTATCAATAAAAGCTATTTGAGTTTTCCTCCATGTTTTTGTATCATTGATGCTTGTTACATTTGTATGGTCAATCTACATCTGATCCTAGATTGTTTATGAATATAGATCCATATCTTTGTATAATTCTATGCTTCTGTGATCTTATAGGTACTTTTTGAAGCTGGGCGTGCAAGGGAGCAGGTAGCTAGGGACTATCAAAGGAGAGAGGGATCGAATCAAAGGATTAGCACAAGACAGAGGTTTGTCTTTCTATTCCTCTCTATCTATAATTCATAAAGGAAAAACATAAGTAGCTTTTCTCTGTTTGTTTCTAAGGCAGCTGTCACACCTTAGTGGGATAGAGCAGTTCTAAATAGACACTTTACCCTGTAACAAAATGGCGACCCCGCTGGGGGGCTAATTAGTTTGTTTGTTTATCATTCTTTGTTGTTTGTTTCATAAACTTATAAGTAGCACTCGAACTGCATTTGCCATAACAAATGCAAAGTAGAAAACTGCTGCTTCAATCCATACACTGGATCTGTTTATGATTTAAACAACTGATTCACAAACTATCTGATTGCCCTTGTGATAGCTCTTAGATCCTCCTTAGATCTACCCCTGATTGTTGCATTACTAATTTCTTTTTACTCGGCCAAAAACCAAGAACTGAACTGCAAACTGTGACCCGGAACCCGGACAAAATCACGTTTCTGGCCCAGCGTAGGTACTGTTCAGAGATTCTGAATTTTAGCGAACTTCCCGAGTGGACAACCTGCGCTACATTTCAGATTCTCTGTGTTATAGGTGCGCTGATCAGACTAGCTCTGTGCATTTGTGGCTTCTGTGGATCATCCTTTCCATTTATATTCCTGAATTTTGCTACCGGTGATCATTATATGTCTGTTTGAAACCCCTTTTCCTTGCTGTTATTCCACCTCCTTTGTACAAAATAACTGTAGATGTTTTTGTGCGTTTGTTGAGTCATTTACAGTTCTCCTTTGCAAAACTAGCATAGTCGTACTGTCGTCCTTTGATTTGAATCTGTCGCAAGTGTCGATTTCGATCGTAGGAGAAAGTTTGATTGATGTTGATGGTCGATATCCTGTTACTATTGTTTTTGGTCTGAACTTGTAATTTTCTAGTGTCAAAAACAAGTATTCATTTCAAAATCGTAAGGTGTCATAATCGTCTCTATTTTTGATTTCGAAAAGAAGCTTGTTTATATTTGTCGCTTGAAAAGAAATTTAGATTTGTACATCAACTTTCTTTTTAGCATCCATATACTAAGAAAGTCGAAAAGAAATACATGCATGTGCATTTGCATATAGACAGTCTATTTGGCTTGATTTAGGAAAGTGCATTTACAGTGTGCTCTTTTCTCTTTGTGAAAAGATTATGTCTTTCTTTTCCCTAGTAGCTAGGATTTTCATTGCACAAAAGAGATAAAAAGTTTGTTTATCATCTTTAGATTGCATTTTAGGAATTACATCTACATCTCGTGGTGAACCCAAAAGGTAAACTTCGTAATCAAAATCAACTTAAAATAAATTCAATGAATCTAACAATGCTTTGGAATTTAACGCACAACATTTAAAGGTCTAAGCTAGAGACGTATTCTAGCGTCGTAAAGCTTGGTAACTATTGTTCTCACTGATGGTTGGGTGATTCCTCCACTTTGAGACGATAAGTGCCAGTACGGACTTGTGCTCCCACGTACCATCGAGTATATTTTGGGAGACCCCTATAGGCTTAAATCCTTTATCCATAGGAAGTCGTGTCTGCCGCCCTATCGATCGCAATGCACTTAACACATCATTCGGGAAGATTGACTGTCGTACCGTAAAAAGTATTCTGTAGTTTTGTGATTGGTTTTGCACTCCCTCTACCTAGACTTCCAGAGTACTCCCTTTAGTTCCTTTTCAGACTCCTTAACGGAAAAGGTCCATCTGAGCACTTGCCACTTCAGGCTCATTAAAAATCGAAGGTGACTAGAGTCATCTTTTGTTTTTTCTCGACTCTTAAAAACTGAAAAAACGAGTTGTGTCAATGCGTCTAAAATTCATTTAATTCGGAAACATACTTCCCCTTTATTTTAGTTGATCAAGTAATCCACAATCGTGGAAGAAATTCAATTGAAACCTCATCGTTCGCGGAGGCTTACGAGTCAATCGTCTCTGTCTCCGGAATCGAAGCCAGTACGGACAAAGCAAACTCGTTTAACCAGTTCCAAATCTCCTATTAAAGTTAGAACAATTGTTCCAACGAAATTAGAGACTCTGGTTACTCCAAACATTTCTGGAATCCCTGCCTCTACAGAAGAAGTTCAGCATCCACAAAAGGACAGTAATACTGATCCTAGTCTAAGAGTAAACACTTGTGTTGCTGAACAAATTCCGTCTACAACCGGTTTGGAGAGTCTTGCTCTTCAAACATTTGTCGCTGCCGATTTCGCACCTTCTTCGGCACCAGAAATATTCTACGGACCTGACGGTCTTCCCCTTCCACCTATTCTGATTTCCATAGAAGAAATTGTAGAAGATCCTCAAGCAAGTACTCCAACGCAATTTAGAGTCGAGATCACTCTATATCCTTCTTCGTCAGAAGTTAGTCTACCACCAGTGGAAGCTCTTGTAGAATCGCTAGGTAATCTTTTGGATAGACTACAAATGTCAGAACAACCGTCAACATCTAGGACTATGTCGTCTGACACAGCGACGACAAAACTCCCTGCCATCACTCCGACAATGTTTGCCAGTATACCATCTGTCCCGACTAGCTCTCAGCCACTAGAAGGAGCCCACTCAGGGGCTATTTCGACAGTATGGTCCATTCATGTTTGTTCATCTAGAATAATATCCGGAAACTCTTATGTTCAGTCTCAACAAATTGATCCATTTGAAGGTCAATTTGGGTAGCCCGGCCCCCAAGGGAAAACAATTCCCTTGAGTTATGGATTACCACTGTATGGGGGGCAGTATACCCTTTCGTTATCCCCTCCAGGAGGATATCCATACAGGAGTTCACAACAACATTCAGGTTATATTGGAATTACCTCAAGCGGTTGGGTACCTATACTACCTCAACAACCAAGAGTTGTATACTCGATGCAACAATGCTTACCTACATCAAATATTCCAACTACGCCAGCTATTGTGATGGTGTTGCAAGTTCAATCACTGCCTGTTGTATGCCAACCATAGGTTTCTCAGGTTGTAATGCAACAGCCCCTTGACCTTGGGACTCAACCACAATCGCCTACCAGTGGAAGGACACAGGTTCAAACGGGTACAATTACCCCTCATCTTGGTCAAACTGTTAGTATCAGACAACAGCACTTGGCTTCACAACCATGGCTGGTGCAATACCAACAACCGCAATTCCAACAAGTATACCAAGGTTCTGAGCAACAAATCTTTGCTAACAATGGACAGTCGTACATTCAAAACGGTCAAAATCAACCATTTTACAATGGTCATGTCCACCAACCTTACCAAACATACCAGCATCAAATGCATTATGCCGGTATGCAAAGACCAACTGCTGAGGCAATCCCATCTTATCCTTGGTATGCTTTGCCTAACCTGAATCAACAGTTACCCTTTGTGGAAACTTTGGAGTTACTTGATTTAAACTGGTTAACCAACGATCCGATTGCTTACGCCCCTTGGTGGCCAGCGATTCCGCATAAACTTCCATCAGATATTCCTAAATTTAATGGAAATCCAGGTGAAGATCCATCGAATCACGTGATGACCTTTCATCTATGGTGTTCATCAAACACCCTAAATGATGATTCGATAATACTTTGCCTCTTTCAGATGACATTAATGGGTTCGGCGACAAAATGGTACATCGAATTGCCTAGAGCTTCGTTCGACAACTTCAGTACCTTAGCCACAACCTTTTTAACCCATTTTCAGTTACCAATAAGGTACGTAACGGGAACAGAACTTCTTACCAATTTCAAACAGACGAAGGCCACTCACATATCTGATCATATACATGAATGACGGCGTCGTTGTAGAATGGTAAAAACGTATGTCCCCGATCAACTCTTAGCTGAATGGTTTATCAAGTCATTACTACCTTCCATCACGGAAGATGTGGCAAAGGGGGGAGTCATAACAGAAGAACAAGTTATCGCTCATGCACAATATTTGGACTTGATTTACACTCAGTCCGGCACACTCTACGATAAAATACCTGACGCTCCTAGACCAGAATTCTCAGTTCCTCCTCCTCCTCCTAAATCAAACCATGACTCTCATGTCGGTGATGGCATGATTGGTACTACAAACACGAAATCAACAAAGGATACATTTATAAGATTTCTAGTCAAAATGCAAATGAGGAACTTCTTGCCTCGGAAGTAAATGCCATGTCGACCTACAAGGACAAACAACTGAAGCAACCAGGGGGCAAGAAGAAAAAGAAAGGGAGAAAAAATAAGAAGGATGAGTCATCTCCTAAAAAACCTTATGTAAACCCTTCTGGGCAAAGGAAACCCCCTGCGAGGTGTCATATATATGATGAGTATCATCGAACGAGAGATTTTCCACATAAAGCTGAAGTTAAGAAACTCTTTAAGAGTTCAAAAACCTCAGCAGTATTGACTGATCCGTTTTCAAACCCGGGAACCAAACTGGTTGCTAATCAAAATGCTTCCCGATCCCAAGTGCTTATGTTGTCTATCTCAAACCAGCAAAGTGATGCTTTGACAAGGAATAAAGATTACGGGAATCCACAGCTGTCGAATAACAAGGCTAATGAACAACCTAGTAGTTTGACAACAACTTTGACCGAAGTTGTGCCACCCATCATTCCTAAACCAATGATAAAGTCACCAAAGGGAGTAGTACACAAATCGACATTTAATCCTCATGCAAAAGTAGCACGGAATTATAATATAATAGAGGACCTGGCTCAATCACCGTCCGCTATGTCGACACTTGAGGTACCGCAAAATTGCCCCTCCCAAAAGCAAGCTTTATTATTAGCAATAGGTTGGATTGGCCCAATGGATTCCAATCTTGTGGCCTTTGATCATAAAGGATATGACCCTCAGTTACTAGCTCAACTAGCTTTCCTTATTCAAGTGAAAGCCCTCAACAAAACTGTTCATCGTATAAATAGACACTCTTCCCTGTAACACCAACCACAACCGTTACCTTCTTCTCCACCAAGGCAACCCCAAATGCCTCCCTAGCCAAATATGAACCCAAACGATAGACAGACTCAGCAAGTGTATAGTGGGGAACAATCATGCCCAACTTATGTTGTGGAGATTCAAGAAGTTAACTTGCGATCTGGGAAAGTTCTCCCAGATAGCCAGCTTCCACCCAGGGATGTTGAGGAATATAAAGAGGAAACCAAACTTAAAGCAAATCCACCTTTTCCTGAGAGACTAGCCATGACAATCTAGCCTACCCCAAAAGATACTGAACTCCTGGGAGAATTGAAACATTTATGTGTGAAGATACCACTTCTCCAAGCCATAAAAGATGTGCTTGTCTACAATAGTTTGATCAAAGAGAAGTTCTTTAGGCATCCAGGAAGGCACAAGGGAGACACCCCAACCATCAATGTCATAGGAAAACTGTCTGAATTGATGTTGGGGCAGATAATCTATCCAAAATATCTGGACCATTGAAGCCCAGTAGTTGATGTCCACATCAATGGCATAATGGTCCAACATACCTTGATTGATTTGGGAGCTGGCATTAATGTGATGATGAAGGACACAATGCTCAAACTTAACCTCCAGGGCTCTTTGAGGAAGACCACGATGGTGCTACAATTAGCAAACCGCTCCACTGTGACCCCTAAGGGGATTGTGGAAGATGTGATGGTCTCCATTGATTCTTGGGAGTACCCTGTTGATTTCTTAGTTCTCTAGCCACAGGAAAAGCTCACTAGGTATCCTCTCATCCTAGGAAGACTCTGGTTGGCTACAGATGATGCCTACATCAGTTGTCGAGCTGGGAACATGAACATAAATAACAGGCACATGTCTAAGCAATTAACCCTATATCCTCCTGCACAACCCTTGCTAGAACATGATCTACCTCTATGGTTGGAGGAGGAATATGAGGATGAAGTTTATTCTGCACTGCTTTGTGCATTGCAAATCACCATGGGAGGAAAACTGCAAGATGAGGGTGATATGATTGAAAATTTGATTCGGGATCCACCTTCTCTTGTATCACCATTAGAAGACATAGTAAGAAAAACCAAAAACAACCCCTCAACTGATCTCTGTTTAGCCAACCCTACTACTCTCCATGTCAAAAATATCGAGTTCAGCCCAGAAAGAACATTGAAAATCATTCCATCCCTATCTCCTTCCCAAGAGAAGGAGCTATGCAGCCTACTGAGAAAACATTTAGATTCCTTTGCTTGGAGTTATAAGGAGATGAAGGGACTACACCCTTCAGTATGTACTCATCATATATACATCAAGGAATATTACAAGCCAGTCAAGCAGCCTCAAAGGATGATGAATCCATCACTTAAAGATATTGTTAAGGAAGAACTACAGAAATTGTTGGATGCAAGATTCATCTATCCAATCTCTAATATTGAATGGGTCTCTCCTTTGGTGCTAGTGCAAAAGAAAAATGGTATGTGGATAATCTATGTCAACCATCAGGAATTGAAAAAATCCACTAAAAAGGACCACTTTCCTTTACCTTTCATAGATCAAGTGTTAGACAGTCTAGCAGGGAGAAAGTTTTTCTCTTTCCTAGATGGGTTTAGCGGGTACAATCAGATTCAAATCAGCCTAGAAGACAAAGATAAGACCAATTTCACTTGTCCTTGGTTGCCTTTTCATACCAGCTCCTTCCTTTTCATTTGTGCAGTGCTCCAACCACTTTCCAAAGAGAAGTATTGAGTATATTTTTTGAATTGGTTCATGATGCAGTAGAAATATACATGAATGATTTTACTCCTTATGGTTCTGACTTTCAGGAAGCTTTATCTAACCTATGAAAATTTCTCGATAAGTGTATTGAGATGAACCTATCCCTCATTCTAGAAAATGTGAATTTTTTATGACTGAAGGGACCGTGCTAGGTCATGCAATATCTCAACAAGGACTGTAGGTGGATCCCAACAACATTTCTATCATCCAAAGGGTCCCACCTGCTCAAAAGGTGAGAGATTTCAGAATTTTCCTAGGCTTAGCTAGATATTACAGGAGATTTGTTAAAGAATTCAACAAGATAACCTCTCCTTTGTTTGGCCTCTTAGGCAAATATGTTGAGTTCATATGGTCAAAAAACTGTCAAGAAGCGCTAGATACCTTGAAGAGAAAGCTAGTAACTGCCCCAATTCTCAGAGGTCCAAACTGAGCCCTACCATTTCACATTCACACAGATGCTTCCAACAAAGCGATAGGAAAATCCTTAGGACAAGTTGATGAAAGGTTACCCTATGCCATATACTTCATAAGAAAAACCTTGTCAAAGGAAAACTTAAACTATACAGTGACCGCGAAGGAACTCCTAGCTGTCGTGCATTCCTTAAACAAATTCAGACATTATATCATAGGCTATAAAACCTTACTGCACATTGATCATGCTACAATTAGATATTTAATGAACAAACTAGATGTAAATGCTCGCGTTATTAGATTATTGCTTTTACTGTAGTAGTTTGACTTGACAATTATTGGTAAGCTTGATAAAGAGAATGTTGTTGCTGACTTTTTGTCTAGGGTGAATTTTCCTACAGGTGAAGAAGGAATGGTGGATGAAAAAATTCCAAATGAACACCTCTTTGCTATATCAATACTCTCTGCTTGGTTTGCTGATATAGCAAACTACTTGGTTTCAACACAATTCCCACCACACATGTCCTCAAAAGAGAAGAGAATGATAGTAAGGAAAAGTGCCCCTTTCACCTGGATTGGAGGCAATCTCTACAAACTTGGCCCATATCAGATCTTGAGAAGATGTGTCATGGAGGAGGAAGTCTTTGACATACTCCTGGCCTATCATGATGGGCCTTATGGAGGTCATTTTGCAGCAAAAAGAACCACCTTCAAGATATTTCAAGCACGCTACTACTGGCCCACTCTTCATCAAGACGTGAGGAGATACACGAGCCAGTGTGATTGGTGTCAGAGGATGGGGAAACCCACTCCAAGGGATGAAATGCCCATGCAACCTTAGGTGACCTTCGATCCATTTGAGAAGTGGGGCATGGAATTTTTGGGGCCTATCAACCCCCCTTCAAAGCAAAAGCAGTACATCATTGTGTGCACTGACTACCTGACAAAGTGGGCAGAGACAAAAGAAATCAAAGCGGCAACAAAAGAAAACGTAGCTGAGTTTTTGAGAGAAAACATATTCTACAAGTTTGGGTATCCGAGAGAGTTGGTCACAGACCAAGGCAGTCAGTTCACTTCTAGCCTGATTGAAGACCCGCTCACACATCATAATTTCAAGCACAGGACTTCTACCCCTTACCATCCACAAGCCAATGGGCAAGTGGAGGTCACTAATAGAGCTTTGGAAGGGATCCTAATCAAGGTAGTGAGCAACAGCAGAAAAGACTAGGCAGACAGATTAGTTGAGGCCACTTGGGCCTACAACACAACATGGAAGACCACCACCGCGTTCACACCCTATGAACTGGTCTATGGGAAGAAGGCTTTACTGTCAATAGAGTTTGAATTCAATACCCTAAGGATGGCAGCTCAGTCGGACCTAGACCTTAGCCATGCAAAGAAGGAGAGATTACTTCAGCTCAATGGATTAGATGAATATAGATTGCAAACCCTTCTCCATACAGAGGTAGTTCAGCTTCAGAGAAAGATATGGCATGAAAAAAATATCAAGGAGAAGCAATTCCAAGAGGGAGATTGGGAACTCCTCTATAATTCAAGATACAAAATTTCAAAGGAAAGCTGAGGACAAGATGGCTAGGACCCTACACTGTGGAGAAATGCAATGACAATGGTTCATTTCTAATCAGAACCATTGATGATGAAGCCATCCCCATGCTTGTCAATGGACATTGGTTGAAAGTCTAGAAGAAAAACCTCTCCAAGGGAGAGTTCATTGAAGATTTGAATAAAACAATGATGGTAGTGGAGCATTTTTTAGCTTCCACTTCACTCACTCACTGAAGAAAAGAAAAAATAAAAGATAAGGACTCAAGTGAAAACCTCCATGAGGTGCTTGAGTCCCATCATTGGGTTGAAAACCTCTTCCGAGGCGACCGAGTGATGAAAAAGAAAAGAAAAAAAAAGAATAAGATCCCTGGGTGGAAAGCTCCCTTGGAGGCACCCAGGGCAGGCAATTAGGGTGAAAACCTCTCTGAGGCACCCTAGTTGTTTTCAAACAAAAGGGGGAAAAAATAAATTTCTATTACATTGCAGGTTTTCAGGAGAACTACAGGGAGCAGAAGAAGGTGCCAAGGGAACCCTGACATTCACACCGGCACTGACCTCACCTTCTCCACACCTTCCTCCATCATATTTGGCATCTCTTTCACCCCACTGCACTTTTTTCTTCCAAAACTGTGTTTTTTACAGGAGGCTCTATGTTTCCTACAGGAGGCTCCTATAAGAATTACAAAAAGCCAAAAATGTCTACAGAAGGTAGTTTGAGGGACCAGGAGAGATTCCTAAGGAACTTATCATCCCTTTTACCACCTTCAAGCCTCCTTGATATCATTTCCAAGCCTGCATCACACCCCCAAGCATCATTTCTTTTCCTATTCAAGAAAAACACAGAAAAATCTAGTTTACCAATACAAAAAAAAAAAAAAACAAAAAAAAAGGAAAAAGGCACCAATAACCTTACCTGAAGCTTACCTATTTTCCCTCCATCATCCATGACACATCTGGCATTATTCTTGAGCTCCAACCATAGTTAAAAGCTAAAGTTTCAAGGGGATAAGCCGCTACAGGATCTCATGTAGGAATTCCTCTAGCAGGTGATATCATAGAAGTCCAACACCAATCGCAGAAGAGTGAACATATGAAGGTTGGAAAGGCACATGCAGCCCAGCTATAGCAAAATAAGACCCTGCAAAAATATACAACCACACATTAGCTAGCAGAGACAACATGCATGGAGATGAATGAATGCATGTAGCAAAGACAACCACATCACCTCATAGCCAATACACTCGGATCACAGGTAAGTAACTAAATCACTCCTCTATTTGCATTTGTGTAATTAGGAGTCATACAAAGGCAACAAGATGGTTCAGATTGAACGAGGGAATGGTGGCCAGTTAATTTTGCCACCTTCATCTAGTTGACTCCACTCCTCTGAGATGTCACCCACACTTGCACACAATCAACTCAAGAAAAGATGCTAAGGACAGGTAGTGGAGAAAGAGTGAACTCCAATGGAATAATGAGGGATGATTATGAGGAAGGGAAATGATGACAAGGTAGTTGGGGACCAACAGTCCGAATATGGCCAACGTACACCTTGACATCTTAACACTCATAACTGTAAATATCCATAAATGGTAATGAGCACTCCTCCCTGCGTATTCTCACCACCTTTTCTTCATTCTCTCCTCGTAACTCAACTACAATAGCCTTCTCGTGACCCCACAGCCTTGTAACCACCATCCTCCATCAATTTCCTCCCTATATTTTCTCTCGTAATTTTCTACAAAGGCACCTATAGGAAATCTACAGGAGGGACAGTGGGCTTCTACAGGAGGGGCAGTGGGCCGTTTTGAAGGGAGAAAACACGGTTTTTTTTGCACAAAATTTAGTCTGAAGAGGTAGGGTTCATGCATGCCCCCTGTTGAATATCAATATATAAAAGAAGTGGTCTCAATTGGATGATGAAATTAGTATTTAGGAGGGAAAGAAATACATAAAAAATTTCTATTTATTTTAAAAGAACATAGCCTCCTCTATTTTTATTCTTCTCAAAAACTCTTTGTATCCACCTCCATATTGGTTTTTAAAAAAAAACATAGGCAGTATGATAGAAGGTTTTATGAGAAGGGAGCCCACTAACTCCACTAGGCTCCATGCACATCCTCAAGTAGTGGATATATTCACAAGGGAAAACTAGATGACCTTCTTTGAGAAATTCCAAGGGTTTGATGAGTAGATTGCCCATGAATTTTCTCTCCATATGGTCCCTCACACAAGAACACATGCCACTGTAACCATTAGAGGCCTCTTCATCGAAATAACCCTAGAATTCATCAGTTGGGTCACTACCCTTCCTCTTGGGCTGCCTTGGAGTAAAGATGGAAAACCCATGGGCTAGGCTCCCAAGAAGAACTTCTTCCAAAATAATGAAACCCCTGTGGAAGATAAAAATGGAATTAGAAGGGCTAGTATACCATATCTATGGGATGATGTTAGCTACAAAATAATCAAATAAATTTCTTGTGAGAGGAGGCACAACATTGTCTATGGTTATCATTTCAAAATCTTCCATGACTTGAGGTATGGCATGGATACCCTAGCACCTCAAAAGCTCAGTATCCCTTATTTTCTCCTTCAATCCCTCATTGACTCCAGCACCAAGGTACAAGAAGGAAATTCAGGGCAATTAGCTCACCATGGCTTAATCAAACTCCTAGTACAGGAAGCCCTCCATACTTTCACACTCCCTATAGCATGGGAAGTTTTCTGAAATATGAGAGCTGAGGATGACATAAAAGCATTAACCTATGATGTGAGACCTACTAGCAGTGAGGAGGAAGAACAACAAGGAGGAGAATGTGAAGCTAGTGGTGACATAACAGAGCAAGAAAGGAAGGATGAAGAAAAAGAAACAGAGGAGGGAAAAGTTGAAGAAATAGAAAAAGAGACAGAAGAAGGAGAAAAGGAGGCAGAGAAGGCAGAGCAAGGGGAAGAGTCCCCTGAGACTTTGGAAAGAGAGGCAACAGCTACCCTCCCTGCCCTCAGTACACTAGTCAAGCCAAAGCAGAAGAGAAAAAGACAGAACTCAATGTATTTTAGGGCAAGGAAGAGCACAAGAATTAAAATAGGCAAACCTCAGCCCTCTTCAAAAGTTCCCACTACCATTGAAGATTCACCATCTTCCAAGGTGAAATAGTCTCCTTCCAAGTCACCTATCACATATGAAATGGGGACTCCAAGATCTTCTACATGGAAGGGGAAGGTAGCATTACAGGACCCAAAACCAGACCTACAGGAGGCTAAGACAGTCCTACAGGACACACTGTCTAAACTACATGAGACCCAAAAGCTTGAGGAAAGTATAGAAGGATAGCTAGAGGTGATGGAGGAAGAAAAATAGCTACAACAACCTAACCCCTAGCCTAGTCTTGCCTCCTATTACAATCTACTTGAGGGAGGAAGAATAATATCGCAAAAATTTTCAATCCCACTATTTTTTGAATTGGAGAAAGAAAGAGAGAGAACACATAGGTGGATGCAGATAGCCAAATCCAAAGGGGTTGAGGATGTTGGCCATATGGAAAACAAACTCATGGAAATGGGTAGAGAATTGAGTTCTCTCAGACACAGAGAAGCCATCACAAGTAGCAACCTTGAAAACGAGAATGAAATCCTAAGGAGGCAGCTACAAGAGAAATAAACTCAGTTGGTATACATGGCTAGCTTATCCATGGAAGCATTGCAATGCAAAACGCCATCCAAACCTTATGGCCTCTATCTGAAGGACTAATGGCTTCAATTCCAAATAAAGACTTTGGCACAAAGAGGCATAATGCCTTTCCAAGACTACATGAAATTCATGGACCTGTGTAACCAAAGCACCTCAAAGGATAAAGCAAACATGGCAGAGTTATACCTATACAATATGGCCCTCACAAAAATTAATACATGGGTCCCTAATGCCAAGCTAGGGGATCTATAGTTAATGGCCATGGCCTCATGGATGAACTATGAAGAATTGAGGACAACAAAAATAAAAAGATTAATAATAAAGGAGCAGAATGAACATTAATGATAAGAGCTGAGCCATTGGATCCTATGGCACTCATGAGCACACACAACCTGCTTGCCAATGACCCTCAGATTGCCCTAGATATCTAACCAATCAGGCACAAGCAATTGCACACTTTGAAGATATGCAAAGGCTACTTGGGGATGACTATGTGCATGCATGTATGAGAATATGGAACACCTCACCTCACAGTTTGTAGCTCAGGGAATACCATTCCCCCATGAGGCTGAAGGGGGCATTGAAAAGAGTGCCAATGTACAAGTGCTCCATGCAAAGGCTTAAGGTCAACTAGATTGGCCTCAAACTGAGTCCCCCACTCTTATTAGGCATGCTGGAAGGTAGAAGAGAAGAACAAGAGAAGGAGCAGTGGAAGGAAATAGACAAAATAGCAGGGTTTTATGACCAACATGAGTAGACCACATTAGAAGCCTGGGATACTAGGGAGGCCACCAGGGCCATAAAAGATGAGGAGCTTGACTAAGTTGCTCAGAGGATGTGAAACACCTTCAGTAGGGGGGTGATGATGAGTCTCATAAATGGGTAATTATATGGGCTCATTTTACCTCCTAACCGATTCAAATCAACCATTATATTAGCTTATTGTATGATTTTCTAATTATATTTATGCTTATAGAGTGAGTTGAGTTAGTTATGATGCCATGTGGTCTAAAATGTATTTAATGCATATTATTGATGGATTTCGAGGTGAAAGACAAGGATCCAACGGTCAAATGGCAGCAATAACTTGAAGTAGACAGAGGAGAGGACTTATAGGAGGGAATCCCCCTCATTTATTACTCCTCACTTCGAATTCCCCTTCATTCAGCTCGGAGTACAAGCAGTTGAATCATGCACTAGAAGGTAGCTGAGCAAGTGGAGGATGATTGAGAGTTATCTCGAGTTTTGGGAGCCAAGCCTCCCTAATTTTAAGGAAGTTGTTGGTAGCTTCAAAAAGTAGAGAGGCCTAGGGCCTCACTAGGGTTGGATTTTTGCTTATGTAAACTCTGCTCAAATTTCAAGCTTATTATTTTGTGACAGTTTCATGTAAACTTGCTATTTTTTTATAATGAAGATGGAATCCCTTTTGAGCTAGCATTGAGTTACCTCAAAGGGCTGAAGCTCTTGGGTTAGGGCCCAATCCAAGCATCCAATCTTCGCTTTACTTGTATTTGTATGCTTTACTTCATTTTGTAGATTATTTTGTTGTTAGATGTATTTATTTTATGGTTAAGAATCGATTGCTTTTGATGATTTAGTAGTTTGCTTTTATTTGTTCTTTCGGTAGCAAGTTAAGTAGTGATAAGAAAATATTCAAAAGGCTAGAAACAATGCCTTGGTCTCTCTTCCTCCCTCTGGCACCATGATTTGAGGCAAAGACTCTCTTGCTACCCAAAAAACACATATTTTCTTCATTTCATAGGACTTCTAGTGTTTACAGCTCTTTAGTAGGTTGATAGTCCAATTTTTCTTTGCTTCAGATCTTCTTTATCATGTTCACTTCTTGATTTACAATAGTCCTCTTTCATGCTTTCCTTGCTTGTAGCACTTCTCAGGATTTCCTTTCATAGGTCCTAGTTTAGATCATTTTAATGCAAAACTCTATTTTTCCTAAATGCACTCATTTCATTGTTTGCTTGACCTTCTTGGTTAACTTTCAGTTCCTTTGCAACAGATCTCTTCTAGCAATAGGCTAGTTTATCAGCAACGACACCCTCCATCTGATCCATGCCCTACAAATATCCCAAGCCTCACCTCAATTCTGCCTTAGTTTCCTGCATTTTTCATAGAACTTCTTCCTCTCTTCCTGAGAAAACCTAATCATCTTTCTCTCTCCTAGTGGTTCATGGTAGACGTTAGGCACCCTAACACCTCATTCCAACCTTAATCCACCTTTTCCACCCACTCTCACACCCTCAAAATAGCGTAAATTTCTCTCGGCCTCCTCCAGTAGGCCTCCTATAGTTTCCCTAATTTCATCCTGTAGTTTCCCTGTGTCCTCCTGTAGGCATTCTTTTGAAGGCCAAGTGTGGGAAAAGCCTCCAAAAGGCCACCTAGGACCTCCTAGGACCCATTCACACCATATTCCATCCTCTCAAGCTCCAAAACCACCCTTTAATGTCACCTGTTCGATGCCACACTCACACATAATAAATTAGATGCATGTCAAATTCACAGAAAAATACATAAAATCCAAAAATATTTTTTTTTTATTTACTTCTAGAAATAGAATCGTTATATGTTGATTTCTTTCTTGAGTAGGTAATGGCATTGCTTTCATTATTTTCATATTGTTTTTGGCAAAAGAAGAATTAGCCTGTTAAATAGGGTTTACTAGGTCTTGCTTTACATTCCAGTCTCTTTCCTTTCTACAATTAGAATAGCTTCTATAGAGTAATATTTCTTTTCTTCCATCACACATAGAGCTTATTTTGGGATTTATAGAAGTTGTCTTCAGCTCCTAGTGATCTTGCGCTAGCTGACCAAGTGACAACCTGCAGTAAGAACTAGTACTTGTGCATACATCATTGACACTTCCAAGTTTGTTACAAACTACCTGGTTGATAAAAGTAAAGTTGGTAACCAAGGAGTTACATCATTCTTGCTGCAACACTAGTGCTCATGACCTCTAGTATCTCTTCATCCATGAACTGATCATCTTCATAGTAAGCTTCCAGATATTGAATAAAACTTTCAAAATTGATCACAATAGTTTTGAAATATCAACAAAGATGGATAATCTTCTTTTTATTTCTCAAAATGTATAGTATGAAAATGCTTTAAAGAACATATACTAGCAGTTGGAAGATTTTCATACCAATACCTTTCATTTCCCTCCAAATTCTCCATAAAAATCTTCGTCTGGTAGTCTTCAGGAAAATGAATTTTTAGTCTATGTACATGCATGTGAAATTTGACAAAGTGAAGAGAAGCATCATTTCCTTCCTGATCTCTGAATGTGCATAAATATGTTTTCCAATCTACACAAGGTATGTGATTTGGAAAGCTTGGAATGAGAGCATGATTCATAGGAGCATGCCTTGTAGATCTAGCATCCATCTTGAATAATTGAAGTCGCCACATCAGTGACAAATGGAGTGCTTTGAATGTGCTTGAAGATGATTGGAGTCTCCATATGAAAATGTACAACCTTCATGTGTCTGACTTCTGTCCACTAGTAGCAATCAGACCTGAAATTTGATAATATCTCCTAAGGAAGATAAAATATTTCTTTCCTAGTATGGTTTCTAGGATCTTATCATTCTGTAATTTCCCAGGCTATAAAGGAATTGCAAAGGTAACCACAAAACCATTTTTAATTTTAGAAGCTAGCCCTCCTAAACTCAGAGAGTGGTCTCTCTCTCATATTTAGCTTTGATGCTTTAGGATTTTAGGCTAGATGTAAGGTTCAAAAATTAGTTTTTTGAATTGTTTGGTTGAAATTGCAGAGAAAGGTCATTGGGAAAATGGAGTCAAAGACCTTAGGGTGATCAGATGCAGAAATATTAGAACATATGTAATAGGGTAAGGTAGGCACGCTATTGGATCTTTGTGGCTTGATGGACTGATAGAGAGGAAAAGATTAAGGTTCAATTAAAAATAGAGTAGTTAATAATTCTATATATAATTTCAGTTTGAAAACATAGATATTTTCTATAAGATAAGATAGAGTTTAATTAAAAAAATTCAGTCTTTCATTTTCTTTAAACAATATAGATCAGAATAACATATGGAAAACAGAGATACAACAAGTTTACAAAAATAGAAACATTGCCAATTCACCTGACACAAGAATCCCGAAACATATTTTTGTATTAAATAAATGATCAATTTTAACTCAATTAACAACATTACATCAATATCATGCTTTCTTCATCCAAGTTTTTACCTCTTGTTTATTACGAATGAAAAAATGTATAGAATAAAAAATCTCGTAAACTATTACAATAATTCTGGAATAAAATCCTGAATAATAACTAAAAATAAAATAATAGCTCAAATTTATCTGTTGGAAATATTGAATTGTACATTAAACTCTGGAATTTGTTCACTAAATGCTGGAAAGCTACAAAATGATCCTCAATATATTGATATTCTGTTGTTAGGTGTCCTTTGAATGTTGTTTCCTTTTTTCCAAGGAAAAAGGTGTAATTCTATTAATGAAAATAAAATCACATGTTACATTTGCAAATATTCATAACATCATCAAGTCCATGACTGATGATAGGCTAAAACATATAGAAATGAAAGCGAACTAATGTACAAATGGGGAGGAAAGCCTAGGATTTTCTCCCTTTCTCTTTTTCCACCTTGTGCCATTTCCCTAGGGATGGCAAAGAAGAGGCAAGTGTAAGTTGGTTTCTTGGACCAAGCCCTGCATTGTCCTTGTCTCAATCTGAAGTGTATGATGTGTGGGTGCATTTATAACCATTGGTTTCCATAGCTTCTCACATGGGTACAAATTATGCCAGATTGTCCTGAGATACCATTGGGACCTGAACGAACTCCTCCTATTTATCTCGTACTTCTGATGTCTAGTTGTTCCCGGGATGTGTGGACTCCTTCTCAACTTCATCTTCCTCCACGTCCTTTGGTTTTGGATGGAAGTTCCACCCTTTTGGTAGCTTCCCATTTTTCTTCCTTTTGATGTTGTCTTTTTTGGCTTCCAGGCATAGATTTTAAAGATTCCCTATTTGTTGGCAGATTCTACATCTGAAGGTTGTGTTTTCATAGTCAAGTGTCTAAGTCCAATTCATCTTCTTGTGGATTAGATAAATATGGTCTGGCAAGCCTTTACTGAGGTCTATTTCCACAAAAATATTGTCATGTGTATAGATCATTTCCTCCAATATTTGGGAATCCATCTTTATATATTTCCCTATGATGTTCCCAATGTCTGAAAGTATGTGCTCATCCTAGAAATGAAGAGGGAGGTTGTGCAAGAGAATCCACACCAGCATTCTAGAGATGACCATGGTGTTTGCATCAAAAGCTAGGAACTAAGGAGTGATAAAGAGATCCGTCATTCCCCAAAACCATGACCCCTCTTATAGAATACAGTCTCTGGCCTCTGGAGAAGTGAATTTTACTGTGAAAAATCCTTTAGAACAAATATGTATTTCATAATCGAGGGACCAATTGGTCAAAATCTAGTGAAAAAGTTCCTCAGGGTTTGGCCAAAATAATTAAATCGACAAATAACAACCTGTGATTCAAAAGAGGCACATTACACATCTACTTCTATTTCCTTTATATTTAGTTTTGGGATTGAGTTCATGAGCTCCACTATGAATGGATAGGAGACTAAACCTTCCTAATTGTTTTTTTTTTCTTTTTTTTGTCGTTGTTCTTTTCTCTTGAAGTATATTCATAAACAAGGGGCCTATATTCATTTGGTTCATAGTGACTTCTGGGTTTTTCGATGTATTACTCCCTAATCCCTTACCTGCATTGGAGAGTATTTTGACAAGCCCTACCCCCCGCCTTGATCTTAGATTAAGGACTATTGTGGATGATGTTTGTAAGTTGTAATCATACATGAACCTGCAGTCCTGTAAAACTTTGCCTCCATGAATCAGGTTTTGCATGTGTGCTGGATAACCAAATTTATACATAATGGAGAGCTTCAGGAGAAACACACTATCTGCTGACAAGCCCAGGTCGAAAGGGAAAGCCCTTGTGGAAGTTTTATAAAAATTTGAAAGTTGGGAGGGTTTACCTGAAACTGAGAGTCATCCTCCCATAGAAAGTCCCTATGTTGCACGACAGTGGGAGGTTCAAGAGCCACCATGGGTTGGTCTGGAAGGGTCCAGGCCAACACATTGGCAACCCAAGCCACAGAAAGAGTCTGCGGCGACTTGTGGAACCAATGCCTAGAGGGAAATTACAAAAAAAAGAGGAACTACATTGAATAGAGGCATGGTACCACCACCGCTAAAATTCGGGAGACTAGAACCTACTGGGAGAGGAAAAAACCAGAGCCTGAAATTTGATGGGTATAGAGAAGCCTCGACATCTGGCCAATGCTCACCGTAGAGCCAAACAAACCACCGAGAATCTCCCTCGAGACCCCCTGCAACTTGTTTTGAGTAGCATAGGTCTAGAGATCAATCGTCAAGCTGCCACCGACCACTAACCAATCTTGGCCTGCATCCAGAACATACAGTAGGTTGGGGAGGGTAACCCGCATCAACCCCCAGATCTCCAGATCCTTCTGGTTCGTGTAACAACAAAAATCCCACCACAACAATCGAATCAACCTGTAATTACAGACCACTGAAAGCCCATGAGGTGAAAAGAAGCCAGGCAGCCAGGCCAAAAATGATGAGACCACATGGGACATAATCCTCCATCTCTACCATGAATCCAAACCCCCATGGTCACCTTTGAACCATCCCAAGAACAGAGCATGATAGCCACATCAAAACACTCATTTTTACAGAAAAAAACCCTAGCTCCATGTTGTCCTCTCATCCTTTGAATGTTGTTATCTTCATGCCCTTGAAATCTAGAAATTGGTCAACTAATTTTGACCCTCTACCTTGGAATCTGCAGAGTTTAAAGTTGTCTTCACAAACTTGATAGCTACCTTTTCAAACTAATTAATTCTCCCACCTGTATAACTAGTTTTCCCTTGAGTTCTATTTCTATGATTTTTTGCCTTTCATCATATTTTGGAAAATTCATTATTGTCACAAAATATTTGGCGAAAAAATATATATATTTTCAGTAATATTTCCAAATATTTTGATTAAACCTGTAAATGAAAGCATATTTATTTGAATGATTTAATAAACCATCTTGTTTTCAAACTCATGTATTTTTGTCCCTTCCCATGTATTTTAAAAGTCGTTTCCTATTTTTCTCTCCCATGGATTTTGAAACTCATGTGTTGTTTTGCATTGGTTGGGTAAAGTTTCTTTACTTTCCACTTTTACTCCTGTAATTTTTTTTCCTTTGGAAAGTATTTATCCAAATCCATATCCTATACATTTCTCCTCTTTATATCATAGCAAAAATCATGTCTTTTTCCTTTTTTAATTTATCCTCCTTTCACTTTCACCTATACATTAGCTTCATAAGTACGTGACCTGTAAAAGACTCTTTTCACCTCCTTCAATCACATTTTACTCAACCTCCTTTTGCCTCTCACCTGTAGCCTCATTTCAAAAATATATCACTGCAAAAGTTTCCTTTCACTTTCACCTGTAAATTAATTTTGTAAATATATCCAAGCTTCGAAGAAATTCAATTAATCAAATGGCAAATAAACTTCCCCGCATATATCATAAATGTCCATCCCGCAATATATAATGATATTTAAATCATCCTAAATAATGGATAGGTAGGGGGCAGTGGGTAGGTAGTAAATGGTTTTGTAAGGGGGTGGGGTTAGAAATGAAGGAGAATCTAACAACTATAAAACCCGATAAAGTGAAAAACATTTTTCGGATCCCCCTCTTGGTTAAACGTCGAAAAGGCAAGGGGGCTCTGAAGTCCATCACTAACCATCGATTTATCTATTCACATATCTCAAGGATTTTAATATTGGGAAAAATTAATGCATTAAATGTGGGGTGGGGTCACAACCTTTTGTTTTATTTTTGGATTTTTTAATTGAAAATTTATTGTTGGGTGACGCATGAAGGAAAATATGATTCCATATTTTAGAGTTCAGGTTTTTGAATTTATTTTAAATTTAAGTTTAATAATTTCAAATAAATATTTTTACAATATATATATATATATATATATATATATATATATATATAGTAAAATTAAAACTCATTTAAAATCAAAACTATTAGAAATAACTTTAGGGACATTTCATCTTTTATCAATGGTTAGCAATGGAAAGGGTGGATTCTTACAACTGACTCATGGCATCTCAATGATGACACCCTAGGGACCTCTATACAAAGACAATTTAGACTATAAGACCTGGTGTATTTGTAGGCTAAATTTTATCCGCATATTCCCAAAATAAATAACCACATGATCATCAATTTACCACTATAATCTATAGAACCCTAACAGAACTATGATTGAAAGCATAACCTATAGTAGACTTCTAATTATTAGGGTCACCAGCTGAATCTGAATCAATGAAACCAACCATCAAGGGAGTTTCCCCTAGACTATATCCCAAACTAAAATGTATGGTGTATATGTCGAAGTGTCTATTTTGTTGCTTTACAATGACTTTAATGTGGTGTTTTCATCTTCGAGGAAACACAAAAAATAAGAAAGGAAATATCAAGATGGGAATGATTCAAACATAAGAGCCTACCAACTAAGTAACAATAAAAAGTTGCATCAACTTCAGGTTTTGTGCAGGTAGCAATGAGTTTCACTCCAAATTGAAAGGGATGAGGGGATGGTTTATAATGTTCCATGTGAAAATAGTGAAGAACGTAACATGTATAATTAGATTGGGAAACAAAAAATCCTTTCTTGGTGTGAAAGACTTGGAGGCCAAGAAAATAATTCAAATATCCTAATTTTATCATATCAAAATTTCTTTTGAATTCTTGACCTCGCGTGCGTTAAAATTTTAGGGTCACTATGAGTGATCATAAGGCCATCAACATAAATTCAAATATTATCATATGGCTCCCTACTCATTCGATGTAGATATTGGGGTTAGAATGACATCTAAAAAATTAAATGTCAAGAAGAAAGCCATATATTTTGGCATGCCAAGATTGAGGACCTTATTTACGACCATAGAGAGATTTCTTAGGGAACAAAATAGGGTTGAAATCACCCTAAACATAACTAGGATGTTTTTCCATGTTTTTTTATTCTTGTAGATTCCCATGCAGAAAGGTGGATCTAAAATCCATTTGATGGACCTCCTATCCAAGTGATGAATCAAGGGATAAAACAAGGCGGATGGAATTCACTTTCGAAATAGCAGAAAAGGTTTCAATGTAGTTAATTATTTCAACTTGGGAGAATCCTTTAGCAACTAACTAGGCCTTATGTCTTTCAAAACTTCCCTATGATGCATACTTAGTTTTGTATAGCGATTTATATCTAAATAGTTTTCTTCCTTTTGGAAGAGGTAAATGTTTCCAAGTTTTTTTTCCATCAACAAATTATATTCTTCATTCATTTATGTTTCCTAGTATGGATATCCTAAACACTCTATAAATGGTTTTATATCACGAGTCTCTAAAAGTTTATCCAAAAGACAGGAGGCTTGTTGGAATTCTGTGAAAAAGTATGACATTAATCTATAGGATATATAAATTCTCATTGTAGATCACCTGATAATGCAATATACTAAAGAAAAATACTAGATCTACTTCTACAATAAAACTTTGTGGAAGTTTAACCAATTTCAGCTATATCAATCAGAACACATATAACAGAGAAGAAGAAATCATACACATGAAACCAAGAAGAATAACCCAGGGAAAGCCTCAGCCTAGAACCCCAATCTCTTTGTTATTATACAAGTGGAAATATGTTCAGATTACAAAAAGAATCAGCTCACAAGCTATCCTTCTCTCTCTGCAATCCAACTGTTGCTCATAGACAGTAAAAGGCTTCAAACAAACTTTCTCCTATGCCCTCCAAGCCTCCTATTTCCTTGCACAATTTTCCTTGGCGTCCAGTCCTGCCACCTATGTGAATTGGCCTCTTCACACACTCACTAACCTCTGATCTAACTGTGCAATCCTGAAGGAGATAGTTCTTCTCCATGGATGAGTTCCCTTATATAGGAAAAATCTTCCAACTGATAGTACACTATCCCTTCCTCTAATCTCAACTCTGTCTCTGACTAAACTGACATGCATGAGTTATTTATGAGAGAATATTCAGTTATCTGGAGAGCAGTAGTTACATGCATGCAAGAATTAACTAACTGAACTCGCAATTAGTTCAACAAACTATTTGAACTAATCTAAATGGACTTAACTCAGTTAACTCAGCAAACTAATTACAACTCAAATTACAACTCATCCTTATCTCTTTAAGTGAGGGATACATTCTTCAATCAATGGAGATATTGTTGCATGTCTTCACATAAGCTTCATGTTTGATTTTCTACAACTAATTAACTCAAGATGAATTATTTAATTTTTTTACAAACAGTTTCTAAGATCAAATTCGAATTTTAATTCTCTATTTTAGTTGAGGGACTAACTAAAATAGGAAGGTATCCCGAAATTATATTTATAGCAATGTTATTTTTAACACTTCCATTTTTCATTCCTTGTTGCTATGTCCAACGCTAGTACCCAAACTTCTATTTATAAAAATGTTATTTTTATCATTTCTATTTTTAGCATTTCTTGTTGCTATTTTCAACATAGGAAACATCATGACATATACCTCCATTTGATGCATACTTAGTTTTTTACAACTATTTACATATAGAAAGTTTTCTTCCTTTTGGAAGAGGTAAAACTTCCTAGGTTTTGTTTTCCATTAGGAAATGATATTCTTCATTCATTGATGTTTCATAATATGGATATCCTAAAGCATTTGCGAATGTTTCTAGATCATGAGTCTATGAAAATTTATCCAAAAGAGAGGAGGTTCATTGGAATTAAGAAGAAGTACAATGTTGATCTATAGGACCATTGACAAGGTCACCAGCTACTTCACATGTTGAACGAACCCAATTGGGAAGTTGTGGTGCTAGTGCAAGTTCGACTTCAATGGGCTCATTTGGAGGAAAATGAGCAACCGAAGGTGGAATTTCATCCTCAGTTTCATCATTTCAAAAAGAAACCATAATAGGAGGATAAGGTGGCACAAATACCAAAGATGGCTCGCAAGCCAAAAAGGACAAACTTCCAACCAAGATTTTCTCATCAAATTTAATATCTATTATAGTGATTATTTCATTGGAGTGAGGTCGAAAAATTCCATAACCTTTGACATTTTTAAAATATCGAATAAGAATACAGTTCCCATTTAGTTTGTAATGCTTCCCTTTTTCATCGGGAATGTAAGCCCATGGTACACTACCAAAGATACATAAGTGGCTTACACCTAGCTTAATTTTATTCCATGATTCTTCTAGCATTATATTGCTTAAATTCTTTGTGGGAGTGAAAATTACTATGTAATTTTCATAACTGATGGTTTTGAAGGTATAAGTTGGCCCATATGGTGATAGGTTATGATTAAAAAAAGAAGATATTTTCCCTCACTAGCTTTGCCTGTAAGCTCACTTTTACAAATAAATTACTTCATGGAGTGACCCCCTTTTGTAAAACAAGTAAGAATCACTTTTAGAATAAGTTACTCTATAAATGAAAGTTCCATGCAAAAAATAACTTTAAATAAATATTAGTGTTAGTTTTTAGTGATTCACTTTCATACAACAAGTGAAATAAACTTTATAATAAAATTATGAAATAACTTAATATTACATTAACCTTTTCAAAAAGAACTTACAAAGAAATTTGAAATCGAGACTTACTCCTAAATAAAGTAACTTTTAAGCAAATGAGTGAGTGACAATTGTGAAATAGAGTGGGGGTGTTGTTGTTGTTGGACATCTACCTTAAATTGCATGCCTACCGTATTAAAATAAACAACAACTTGAAAAAAAATCAGAACTCAACAAGAGATGGATTAAATCTTTTGGTTAGTGTACTTAACAAATTCAAGTTTTCTTTTTGTTTATGATTTGTTGAGATTGAGAAAAGTGCAAGGAAAAGAGAAAACGCAACCAAAAAGAGTATTATACTAGGAATATAAAAATAAAACCAAAATATGATCTTTGTAAAAAAAAAAAAAAAGAAATAAAAAGAAATAAATAAATAATACAAACGTATTTTCACTGTACACCTCCAGATATCATGAAAAATGTTGTATATGGGAAAAAGACACATTTTTAGGTGAAATGAAAGGTGTTCCTAGCTAAAAACAACATTCCATATTCAATGGAGTAATATGTTTAAGAAAAAATAGTACAAAAATACTATATATTAGAAACACAGCAACACGAGCTTGATCTTGATCATGAGTGGGAATAGTTCTTTAAACCAAATATTATACCATTTTTGGGTAAACAAGATATTCCATACATGAATAACACCTTCAACAACCACCCGCACAACCAAATCAAAATCACAACACCAATATTTTTATAAGGTTAAAACTCTCTATGATGGAAACAATCCATGACCCCAACCAACGTAGCCACTTGAGGGAATTTTACTTTTTTAGCCACACTTGATGCAATTTTATTAATGCAAAATAAAACATTTTCAATATACATTTCTCATAATCGATCATCAGCCATGTTCCTCTATTCCCTTTAAGTATATATCAATGACAAATTTGGTGCTAAAATATAAATTAATAATTATAATTATAATGAATTATAATTAATAAGAAAACCAACACAACTCCATCTTAACTTTGGATCTATCAAGAGCTCAGAGGGATCAAGTATATTTTTAGATGAAAACCTCTTTTAGACTAAAAGGAGATTTGGTCTTTCATGCTTGGTAGATACACAGTTAATATGGAGCTAGGCTGGTGCTACCTTATATTATATTATACAAAATAATTATGATAATTATCATTCAATTTTTTTCTTGAATTTGTTTATTGTTCCGAGAGTTATTATCTAGAGTAATTTCCTATTGTGTTATGTAAACATTTTTTCATTGAGAGTCACTCTACAGCCCAATACAAGGGACATGTGTTACAAGCATTAGATGTTAAATATATAGGTGTTAGATGTTAAATATGTCAATATTTTTAAAATGTTGGATAATAAGTATATATGTTAAGTTATGTTATATAAATATTATGACTTGGTTAATAATAATTATAAAATTGAAATTGAAATAAAATAGTAAATTCGAGGTTTTTGGGCTACATGTTTTCACAACCATGGTTTAAAAAAAGAAATTAAAAAATAATAATTAATAATTAATATAGATAAAATAGTAAAGTTATGTATGGAGGTTTATGGAGTTGCCTTTAGTGCGACTTTTTGGACTTTCCGGTGCCGGAAACTAGCCAAAGAATTTGAGGTGAAATGTTGATTTGTGTTATTTAAATTGGTTTTTTGATTGTATATAGGGATTCAACACCCTGAAAAACCCCTAGGCCACTTGGATTGTGTAGAGGTTACCCATCAAACTTGTGATTTCAATAAATTCGTGCCAGATTTTAGAGAAATTAGACAGGAAAGACCCACCAGAAAAGCTTTCAAAAATTCGCACTAATGAAAACGCATAGGTTTATAGGATCACACAACCTGTGGTTTTTCCCATGTTATTCTTCACTAATTGTCAAATATATGTAGAAATAAAATAAAAAATTAATAATTTATAGTTAAAATAACATGACCCTCACCAGGCCTATAGGAATGACGGGAGAAATCCAGAAGATAAATGGAAAGCAACCTGGGAGAGGAAAATACTAAGCTTTAGAGGGATCCAGGCAATCCTACAATCTAGGGGGGAGGGTAGGAGATTAGGATTCATAAAACCTATAGACAAGATTGGAGATCCTGGGAAAGAGAGAAACAAAACCAGTCCTCAGCCGAGAAGGAGGCCTTATGGCTACCTAATTTGGAAGGGTAGGGTACATATAGAGGCCAAGGGTGTAGTAAGGGAAGAAACCCACGAAAATTCCCAGTCTTGGCAAACAAAAGGACCAGCTCTAAACCCCAGTAGACCAAAAACCCGATGGTAGTAGTAAATCTAGGAAAGGGAAGGAAACTGAGCAAATGGGAAATTGCGTTGATTCATTATTATAACTTTGATATATGCTTTGATTTTGTGATAGGTATACGAACATACCCAGAAAAGTACATTGAACAAAACAGAGAACAACAGGAAAAAGATAGCTGCATCCAGACAGAGATCCAAATGTATTCTAGAAAAGGACAGAGAGTAACTAAAATTGAAGAAGGCACAAGTGGAGTGTTGTAGATCTAACCCAGAAATAATATAGATCTGATATAAAAACATACGACAAACAAATAAACCCAAAAATAATATGAAATGATTCTTTATTGATCAAACCCTTAAGGTAGGGCAACACCATACATTCACTCCTTAAGGAAGGAGAACACTCCACAAGCCATATGCTTGTTCATACAATAATTCTTCTCTTCATCTTCATTTGTGGAGTCTCTAGCCTTTATATAGGCCTCATACATACAATACCATGTACCATTACCATGGTTTCCTTATACCATCAACTAATACCATGGGCCCCTTACATTATTATTAACTACTTGTGGTCCCTTACATGACATGGGTTAACCACCTTATTTATTACTATGGCCCATCCCATTATTACATTATTACCTTGGGTACCTCCCTTGGTACCCCATATTATCCCCCCTAGGTACATAACATTCCACCCCCCTTAAACATGTTTCGTCCCCGAAACATGGGAAGAACATAAATAATAAGATCTACTCAAGAGAGTAGTCCACTGATACCATGCACGTGCATCTAGCCATCCAAGAGAAAGGTGAACCCTCGATCTCACTAGTGCCTCGCTCGCTTGAGATGGAAGTTGACTGTGGCAACTCTTCTGTGTTGATGTGTAGTAGGTGGATCGTCTCTCCTTTCTATCCATCATGTGACTACTTGGTTTCCATGATGGTTGCCTTGTGGGGTGATGTGGGTGATGATATGTTGAAGTTTTAACCCACGATGGCTTTTGCTTGACTTCACCCTGCTGTGGTGCCTGTTGTGGTGTCTTCTTTTTCAATATGACTTCAACCACTGAGCCCTCCTCTGATGTATCATCACCTGTAACCTTTTCTTCTGCAGCCTCTGTTTGTGTTTGATTGTCGATCATCAAAGGCTCATCATCTGATATGTCAGTCCCTTGAACATCTTCTACTTCCACCTCCATATGCTCTACCTGTTTATGGATGGAAATATCCTGTAATGTAATTTTCTTCTTTTTATACCATAGCTTCAGGAATTTCTTTTGCACATTAATATTGATAGTACCCACGGATTCCATCCAAGGATATCCCAAAACAACACCCATATTATCCATCTCTGAAGCATAAAAATCACCATGCAACACATATTTATCCATAGAAATCTTCAAATCCTTATACACTTGAACATCCTCATTATCAACTTGTGCCGTTTCAATGTGTTTTGCTGGAACTTGCAATCTTTTTGCCAAATTAACACTTATAAGATTTTGCTTGCAACTAGGATTGATAGAAACAATGATCTTCTCTTTCTGAATCAATCCATGCACCTGCAATAAGGATATACCCGTAGGAATTAACCCCTTATGTGTCTCCTTCTCCTTTTTTCTAGCCCGAGACCATTGGTCCAAAAAGACTTTTTCAAATTCTGCGTCTGAAAGTTTGACCATCTGCCGGTAGTCAAGTGATGAAAACCATTTGTCAGCCTCGTCTGCCAAATGAAACCGTACTGAAATTTTCCAAGTTATCCTATATTTAGACTTTATTCTTTGTATGAATTCTTCAATAGTAGGACCATTATCTTTCCCTGTAAAACATAAATCCTTGCTAGAAGCCATGAAGGGTTTTGGGCGAAAATTTGAA
Source organism: Pinus tabuliformis (assembly GCA_031772625.1). Classification (NCBI taxonomy): domain Eukaryota; kingdom Viridiplantae; phylum Streptophyta; class Pinopsida; order Pinales; family Pinaceae; genus Pinus; species Pinus tabuliformis. The sequence continues at coordinate 200,416,271 of CM062810.1, read as the reverse complement.
AATGTCACAGTTTCGTCAATATTGCTCAGAATCTCTATTATAACCTGTTTTTGGAAATGGAGCAACCATTCTGTATCTGTCCATGTGATAGAAATCCTGATTCAGAAACTGGAATTACATATCTGCGCTGCTACTTTCCCGCCGTCACCCAAAATTTCTGGAAAAAGAGCTGATTTTAAATCAGCGATATCTCCCTCATCCGGACTCCGATTTGACTGATTTTTTTTTTTGAAATCATGTGTTTTTTCACAAAGATTCCAGATCTACAATTATATCTTGCAAATCTGGCACCAGGACTTCTAGATCTGCGCCGAAAAATCGCTGCCCTGAAAATTGTCTACAACCCCACTGATTTTTAAATCAGCGATATCTTCTTCATCCGGACTCCGATTCAACCGATTTTTTTTTTGAAATCGGCTATTTTTTCACCAAGAATACAGATCTGCAATTAGATTCTGCAGATCTGGCACCAAAACATATAGATCTGATCTGCAATTTCGCCACCCAAAAATCCCTGCAAAAATGAAAAAAAATTCTCCCACCGTTTGCCCAAGAAAGAGCTCTGATACCACTTGTTGTAGATCTAACCCAGAAATAATATAGATCTGATATAAAAACATACGACAAACAAATAAACCCAGAAATAATATGAAATGATACTTTATTGATCAAACCCTTAAGGTAGGACAACACCATACATTCACTCCTTAAGGAAGGAGAACACTCCACAAGCCATATGCCTGTTCATACAAGAATACTTCTCTTCCTCCTCCTATGTGGAGTCTCTAGCCTTTATATAGGCCTCATACATACAATACCATGTACCATTACCATGGTTTCCTTATACCATCAACTAATACCATGGGCCCCTTACATTATTATTAACTACTTGTGGTCCCTTACATGACATGGGTTAACCACCTTATTTATTACTATGGCCCATCCCATTATTACATTATTACCTTGGGTACCTCCCTTGGTACCCCATATTACCCCCCCTAGGTACATAACATGGAGCAATGAAGAAAAGAGGCAGGAAACCAGGTGGAGAACAAATGAAGAAAATCATCGACGCCTACATGGTTGGGAATCCACCGGACATTAGACCCCAAATAGCTAGTTGGGAGAGAGAATTAAACGACAATATCAAGCACCAGGATATCCCCATGGAAGAATGGGAAATTATGGTGTCAGACCCAGGGAAAACTCAGGGAAGACATTCCTTATTCAGGTAGACTATCGAACAATACTAGGTAATGAAAAATGTGGCAGCATGGGCTCTAATAATGCATCGAGAGAAAATGGCAGACGAAGAAGAAGAGGCACAAGAGAAGAATAAGGAAAAGGACCCAGTTAGGGCGGAACTACTCAGGGAGACAGCAACAATTCAGATCCAGACCTACCGAAACAATCTGGCTCTGGGTAGAATTGAACAAACTCTCAAAGACCTAAAGTGGAGAATAAAGGAGAGGAGTGAGATGCCATGATCAAGCGCCAAGGCACCAGCCCTAGTAATATCCTCGAATGAATGAAACAGAGATTCATTGTGATAGCAAAATCATTTTTATTTTTTGATGAAATGCATTTACATGTTTAGTTTAAATTATGTAACAGCAGTATAGACAGTCAAATTGTGAAGCTAGATGGATAGCAATAAACCTCTTTAAGTTTTCGATAGGGTTTTATGCTGACAAGTGGTTATCTGATTTCGTTCGAGCAAGGAAGCCACCTGGAACAAATGGTTGATAAAAGTTTTTTGAAAAAGGAATATAAATAGAGGATCTGCCAAGTTTACAAAAAAATGACATAAAATAGTAAATTTGTAGATCGAGGTTTTTGGTTTCTAAGTTTTCACAACCGATGTTTTCCCTGTATTCTTCTATAATGTTCAAATAACATTAAAAAAGAATTAAAATTAAAATAAAATTTTAAAAAATAAAATAAAATAAAAAATCGAAATTAATAATTAAAATAAATTTTAGATAAAATAGTAAATTTACTAGAGATTTTTGGGCTCCAGTTTTCACAACCCATGTTTTTTCTGATGGTATTCTTCTCTAATGTTAAAATTACATTGGGCTTAGTGCACACTAATCATCATCATTAACAAATTAAAATAATTAAGACAAATGAAATAAATTAATAATTAATAATTAAAATAAATTTCAAATAAAATAACAAGTTCATGGATCAAGGGCTTTGGGCTCCATGTTTTCACAACCCATAGTTTTTCCCATGGTATTTTTCTCTAATGTAGTTTATTTAAAGGTATTATTCACTAATATCATATATTCATTGCGCCAACATTTTTAGCTAAATCAAAGTAAATTCTAACTTCCACCACAAATAAGAAAAAAATCAATAAAGGCACAAGACAAAAAAAGCTTTATAGCTCTGTGAATGCTTGTCTTCCAATTAAACTTGGGGAAAACCAACATAGGTCCATCTTAAATGCGGCTCTAACATGAGCTGAGAGGAATCAAATTTCTTGAGGTGCAAACGTATTTTAGAGTGCAAAAAACGATGTGAAAGTATTCATTGTTTAAATTATATTATTGAATGCTAGATATTTTTAGATATAAGTCAATATTAATTCATATTAAAATATTGTATTCATAGCCTACATTGCATATAGCATATTTTATTGTATATGACATTAAAATATTACTTTTAACATTTTTTTCTATATATAGATATATACAAAGTTGATATTCACATAAGTTGGTTAACATATATCTTAAAACAATTTAATAAATAAAGTGTTAATATATTTTTGAAAAGTGTAAGGTTTAAATATCTTACTCACATTTTTTTTATTTCTAATTACTTTACACAAAATTATATAAAGTTATATGGACAACTAATTAAACATGAAAATGATATTGTTTTTTCTTTGTTATTATAGCCCACATTGGTTTTTGAAGAAGAATCACAAAGCCATATAACCATATGCATAACAAATTGACACACAAAAATTAAACTGGCAAAAAAGGCAGAGAGCCGTCATGTGGTCTCTCATGCTCATGTAATTCACATTATTCAAAAAATTTAATAATACATTTAAATAAATGAATAATTGGTCTTAAGATAGTGCGTCTATCTTAGACTCACTTGCTTGAGACAATTTCTCAACTTACACGCTAATTTAGGAGCGCTAGTTGGAGAGAATCTCTCATCCAAACTAGACTCCTTAGTTTGAGGAATTCTCATGATTTTATTTATTTAATTCAATAATTAGATTTATTATTGATTTTTAAGAGAGTGAGGCTAACATTACCCCCCTAAATGATAAATCCAAAATGAATAAGGAACCATCTTCCAAGCTTTCAAGTTGATCCTCAAAAAACATTTGCCTGAAAAACCGCCAAAGCTCGATGTTGAAGAAACTCAAATATGAAGAGAGCATGAATCAACTACATGTCCGATTCATTTCTGAATGTCACTTGACAACTCTATCACATGCTAAAGTGCAAAAGGATCCATATGTCCTTTTCTTGAAATCAACATCCTTTGTCCACTAACAAAATTTGATGATGCCCACTGGCGAATTTGATGTTGATGAATTCCCAATGGAGAATTTGTTGATGATGATCACCCACTGGCTACTTCACTGATGTTGTTGAGAATTTCAGTCTAACAACCACTATCAATTTCATTGACATTTCCCCCCCTTTTTCAGCTGAGAGGAGAGACAATATTCTCCAAAATATATCTGAACTACTCCCCTGTAGGTTGAGGAGTATTTCACTGGTGTAGTCCCCTGTTCAACTGCACGAGAGTACCATCTTCATTTGACTATTGGCTGCAATATGTGTGAGTGAGTCCGATTGTAAAACTTGGACAATATTATGTCTATGGATGACCATTCCAAGGGATCAATCCATGAATAATTTATCTCCAATCTGGTTGAGTTTCATTGGTTGCAACATTTCTCTGATGTATGATTTGACTTGCTGCAATGGCTACAAGGATGGAGATCAAAACATTGATTTTCTAGATGCTCGGTTCTTTGACAATGAGAACATTTTGGTTTTTCTGCAACTTGAGTTTGTGTGCATTTCTGTTTGTCTGCAACTTCAATTTGTGTGCATTGACGTCAGCCTGCAAGTTGCTCAAAACTTGCTGAGGTGATTTGTTCAAGTAATCTGGCACTGATGAACTGAATGGGCTTTGAATAATCAAGGATATGTAAGTTGTCGTTATCTTTGACATATCCTAAGTCGCATTGATTTCGATTACTTTGAATTTCTTCCCATGGCTTGATGATGGGTTTGGAAGAAAGTTGAACTATAACAACTTCAACACTTGAAGCTTGTTGGATGAATGAAGTCGAATGATCAGTTGTCTCTGGATTGATCAAAGACTTGGAAGCAACAAACTTCTCTTGCAACTCATTTCTCTGCAGTTGCGACTCGAGTTGAAGGAAATCAATAGTTTCATGTGTATGTTGAATATGCACTTGAATGTCAGAAAGAGTGGTTTTGCTGATGTACACCATGTCACCGGCTAATGATAACATTAAATTGTTAATATTTTGGGACAACTGAATGTGTGTCAACATGTTGCCTTACTTACTTTCAATTCAGCCTCGTTTGTACTGTTGTTGATTTCTGATGCTTTAAACACTTGCTAGATTTTTATGACTTGATTTTTTGAACTCTTTATGTCACGCTCCCTTGATGATGATCACTTTGCTTGAATGCTTCACTAACAGTTTGTGAATGCTTCAATCAACTTCACATTGCCTCGTTTGTTGTAGATGTCGTGTTGTGAACTTTCACACTTGATTTTGACACGCTCGCTTGCTTTGTTGTTTGAATGACATGCTCGCTTGCTTTGTTGTTTGAATGACACGATCACTTTCTTTGTGGTTTATTTCTCATTTCAAGAATATAATACACTTGTTTGATGATTATTGCTTGTTATATTGCTTGCTTGAACTTGCTTCATTGATTACTGACACTTTGTGCTTTCTTGAATGTACTTACTGAATGTGGTGATTAAAAAGAGGAAAGGTGTCGAACACTGTCAAAAATGCACCCAAGAGACAAATGACAAGTTCAATATTGATGACTCAGTTGAAGACTTACTTGGCTTAATGTATTCACCTTAACAATTCAAATTAGGGTGTCGGTTACAACCAAGAATGCACTCATATAATTCAGTTAAAAAATGTGTATTTGCAAGTGATACAAAAACTGTTGATGATGTGGATGTCATATTGGCTTGAAATGCTTGATTTTTGTAGTGTCCTTAACTTGATTGCTTTGATTACATGATGTGAAATGTGCTTGCTTGGAAGATCATCTTATCATGTTGATGATGTGATGCTTTGTGCTTGTGTACTTAAGCTTAATTACAGGAGCTTGATTAAGCGTTCTTGTACTTAAGCTTGCTTATGTGCATGTAGTTGTTTAAGAATAATACACAGATGTAATTTGAACATAAGTCATGCACATGCATTCATTACACACGATGTACCTAAGATCCCCTTATTCAATTTTGGGCGGATCTAGGACACAAGCACCACAAAAATTACGATTTTATTAATTACTGGAGTACATCATTCTTCAATATCACAACTTTGTCGTGGAAACTTCTCAATGAGAATGCCACACCTGCAAACTTTGGAAACCAATTGTCTTCAAAAACTACCTACACTCACTCAATCGTTCTCAAAGTAAAAAATTACTTTGAATTAAAATAATGAATTTCACTTATCATTCCAAATACAAAATATGCATCTTATGACGTCACAAAATCACTTATGACTCCATTACAAAAAATTAAAAATACTCCTTATCTCTCCAAAATGTACAAAAATATGACCATGCTTTTCTTCAAAATAATGGAATGATTTGTATGAAGTTACTTTATAAAAAGTTATTAAAGGATCCATTCTTTTTTTGAAAGCCATTCATCCCTCCTATATTCTGCATTCTTCTTAAAATATTAGAACTTTTATCTTAGGAAAACTATGACCCTTTCAACTTTGACTACAAAAAAACGTTGGAAAACCTTTTAAACAATTTTTAAACTTGCCTCAACATTTTGCATACTTGTTCAAACTGTCACCATCTCAGAAGCCAACATCTATAAACATTTTTCTAGTCAGTGGTGGCTTTTGGTTGTTTGAGCTTGTTGGTTACTCAATTCTAGAGAAACCCTCCATGAAGTGACATGGTAAGTAAAAATATGAAATTCTTTCCTTACCCCATAATGCAAAAAGCCATGAAAAAAAATGGATTCGATGTCTTAAGAGTTGATCATAACACATCAATATGTTTGAACTAGTAGCATTGGAATTGCTAATCCCTTCGAATCCAACATCTCTTCTCTCTCACGGTGCAATGAATTGACCCTTACAATGTTTACACCAGTCCAAATGTGACAGTCCTCTGCCTGGATGCCTACCAGAGCATGTACGCTCAACTTATATGCGGCCTCCTTCAAAACAATGAAGTCTTGAGGATGAGATCTGTTTTCGCTTTTGGGTTCATCATACCATACCATCAATAGATGTTTCGTTTGTTGCAGTAGTGGTAGCACTGAGAGTTCTCCTCCTACGTGGCCACCCTATTCTGAAATCCCTCAGAAAGTCAAACCAAATTTTTCACAAGTTTATAAGATCATTGGCAGTGTCTTTGACCCAAGCACAACCGATCACTTGAAGAATCTTAAAGAAATGGATCCAATTGATCTCGAAACTATGTTTTTAGTCATGAGGAATCTTCTCCAGCGCTGATTTTGAAGAGCATAAATTATTTTATCAGTATATGAAATGAATCCTGAAGATGTTGAACTTGCTATATAAAATCGAACAGATGAGTGTGTGGCAGTGCCAGGCATTACTGCAAAGCAGCCATCGGATCTTTGGAATAGCGCGACAGCCCTTCAGCACTTAAGCCTGGTGAAGTGCGAGGTGGTTAATGATATGAAAGTACTATCAAATTTCAAGATATTGGAGTACTTGAACCTTGATCAGTGCCCATTTGTAAACAATGACGAAGATAGGTGGCCATGGCAAAAGAGGAACTCAGATGATATGGAGGGCACAAGGTCGAGGGTTTGAGATTTAGAAAAATGACAATGCGCGAGTGAAAGATTATAGAGCTGATTGTCCCGAACTGGTTACCTTAATCGCTATACATTGTTAACGGAGACATCATCCAATGGATCAGAGGCAACTGGACATGCTTCATTTGTGTGCTTTATGCATGCAGCCATGCAGGCCTGATATGGTCTTGCTGGGAACCTTGAGGATGTAGATAATTTCATCGAAAGAATGACATTCAAACCAAATACTATGATATGCAGACATTATTTGGTGCTTGCCAAGTCCATGGCCATATGAAAATAGGAAAACACGCTGCACAATGTATTCTAGCTCTTTGGTATGCATAACACCCTTTGCCAGGCTTGGAACGCTAGCCAAAATTGTTGTGCAACTGCGTCCACCAGTTCGTGTATCCACACTCCAAAAGGATGTTGTGACTCTGCAGATCCAAAGGCATGCCTCGCTGCCCTCATGTGGCTCCAAAATAATCCACGTTCTCCTTCAAAAGGCCAACTTAGCATCTGGCATCACACATTGGTCAAGTGGCTCGAATCTTTCCACTGTTTTGTGGCTCAACGCATAAGACAGTCAAGCTGCTCCACCAAAAAAGAGTATAGAATGTTTGAATGCACAATCGATTCCTCAACAAGCTACAGCTCTGATACCACATGAAGAAGAATCACAAAGCCATATAACCATATGCACAACAAATTAATACACAAAAATTAAATTAGCAAAAAATGCAGACAGCCATCATGTGGTCTCTCATACTCATGTAATTCACATTATTCAAAAAATTTAATAATACATTTAAATACATGTGTAAGTGGTCTTAAGATAGTGCTTCTATCTTAGACTCACTTGGTTGGGACAATTTCTCGACTTAGACAATAATTTAGGAGAGCTAGTTGGAAAGAATATCTCATCCAAACTAAACTCCTTAGTTTGAGGAATTCTCATGATCTTATTTATTTAATTTAATAATTGGATTTATTATTTATTCTTAAGAGAGTGAGGTTAACACTTTTGTATTGAGAGGATATTTTATTTTTATTTTAAGAGGGACACTTGTCAACTCCAAGTTGAGTATGGACATACTTATACATTGCCTTCATACTGGGTTGTAGAATGAGCTTCTCGGCTCAATAAGCTTCCTCACTTAGTTACACACTCTTCAAATATTTTATTTTTCCATGTTGTTTTGTATGTTATTCATTTTAATTTATATGCTTAAAATTTTATTCTTAAGTGTGAAAAAGAATATGAGTATCAAAAAAATAAAATCTCGTGCATGCAGTCCTATATATTGTTTATATTTTTTATCTACATTACAATTTATTGGAGTTACTGTGTCAACTATTGGTTTTAACTTCTGCATGTCATGGAATATGTTAGATTTTCATGACAAAAAAAATATTGTCCATATCGTCCTATATATTGTTTACATTTTTTATCTGCATTAAAATTTATTGGAGTGACTATGTCAATTATTGGCTTTAACTTCTGCATGTCATGGAATATTGTCAAGTTAGTTAATATACAATTGTTATTGAATTTTATTTAGGATATTGAATGATAACATTAAAAATAAAATTAAACTAGGAATAACTAATATAAAGATAGAGGTATATATTCTTATTTAGTTTTAAGGTATAACTATAGAAATTTTGAATAATATAACACTTATTCACAGAGATTATCCCGATTATACACTACTTACGGAAAGCATGCATAATACATAACCTCCTCTACGTTGATCATCAATTTTGGGGAATTAAAAATAATGAAACATCAATCACATGCGGACATTAACACAGTATGTACGGGGGAATGCATACAACTGAAAACCCCCAACTATCTGTCTATTATAATGATAGAGAACATGTAACAATACATAGTAAAATACTCCTCACAAGTACTCAGTACTATCTCCACCTGCTACACACAAACTAGCTCAGATCTGAATCAAGTCATAGGTTCAAATCTCCTCCGCCGTCTGCCTGCCTCTACTGCACAATCCAATGTGAGAATAGGAATGATCCAAGTTCATTTTCCTTGGCTTTTACTGCACAATCCTCATTGGCAATCTCCATCATTGATCATGCAAATCTCATGCACAGCTATAGTCACAACTGATAGTAGTCTCCACCTCTAACACCTGTCTCCACTGAATTTTCCATGCAGTGAGTTAACTGATGTATTATTTAGTTGCTTTATGAGTTAAAAATTAGTGAATTAATTAACAATTAATTCACATCACTCATCACCAGTGTATTTGCAGTTAGACTAAATACAACTGGTTCAACTAAGTCAAACTGAACACAACTCCATCAACTCCTCAATCAACTCCACCAAACTCAATCACTTGAGTTTTAACTGATGTCCATCATGCAATAGCTCAACTAACCCATAGGAAAAGAGTATTTTCCTTGGCTTGTACTGCACAATCCACATTGGCAATCTCCATCATTGATTGTGCAAATCTCATGCACAGCTATAGTCACAACTGATAGTAGTCTCCACCTCTAACACCTGTCTCCAATGAACTGTCCATGCACTGAGTTAACTGATGTATTCTTTAGTTGCTTTATGAGTTAACAATTAGTGAATTAATTAACAATTAATTCACATCACTCATCACTAGTGTATTTGCAGTTAGACTAAATACAACTAGTTCAACTAAGTCAAACTGAACACAACTCCATCAACTCCTCAATCAACTCCACCAAACTCAATCACTTGAGTTTTAACTCATGTCCATCATGCAATAGCTCAACTAACCCATAAGAAAAAGGTATTTCCTTCTGGCAGTTGCATGTGCCACATCTGTAGCTCGAACTAAAGTGCTCCAAGACAATAAGATAATGTTTATAGTCCAAATATTATTAAGAGCTAATAATATTCGAGTGTTCTATTTTTAGCCTGCCAGTCTAAAAATAGACTCTGCCCATTGTCTAAAAATAGAAGTCAATCTATTTTTACCAACATGACCAATCATCCACAAATATCATCCTACAACTCATAGACCATGATCCATATGTCTAAAAATAGACTTTGCACCAAAAATAGCCTGCGGGCCCACTTAGTGAAGGTGACTCCTTTCCACTAAGCTGCATCATCTTGTTGCATTTTCAACACTCCCTCTCAACAAGATATGGATGATCTGCAACCCCTATCCTACCTCGGTGGTATTCGAATTTTCTCCTGGTGAGCACCTTCGTCAAGATATCAACATCCTGATCCTCCGTGGGAATGTATGAAAGTAACATGATTCTCTGCTGCACACAATCTAATCTCTGATATGATGGTACCAGATGTCGATGTGCTTAGATCTATCATGAAATACTAGATTAGCCGAGAGTTTAATGCAACTCTGGTTATCACAATAAATCGCAGTAGGCTCCAAGTGTGACCCGAAAAACCCGACCAAGATCTTCCTCATCCATATAGCCTCGTATGCAGCCAAACATGCTGCCATATACTTGGCCTCTGCTGAACTGAGTGCCATGGATCTCTGCTTCCTGTTGTACCAAGAAATTGTTGTCGACCCGATACTGAAGATCCCTCTAGATGTGCTCTTTCTGTCTGTTGGGCTCTCTGCCCAATCTGCATCTGTGAAGCCACATAGCTTCACCTCATCCTCCTGTTTCTACCACAATCCATATCCTGATGTGCCTATGAGATAACACAATACATTCTTGCCTGCCTTCCGGAAGAGCTTGGTTGGCTTAACCATAGCTTGTGAAAGTTGGTTAACAACATAGCATATATCGGGTCGTGTATTGACCAAATACATAAGCGATCCCACCAATTGTCGATAAACAGTGGCATCCACTACCTCTGCTGAAGTAGCATCCTCCTTCCTCCAACCTTCAGGAAGAGGAGTATCAACAGGCTTGCAGCCATGCATGTTGAACTTCTCCAGTATCTCCCGAGCATACTTACCCTGAGAAACAAATATTCCATCACTGCGCTGCCAAATTTCCAATCCCAAGAAATAATGAAGGAGGCCCAAGTCCTTCATCTCAAACTCTCTAGCAAGATCCTCCTTGCATGAGAGTATCAACAACTCATCTCCTGTCAAAATCAAATCATCTACATAAAGTACAATGATAAGAAACCTACCCTCCACCACAATCTGGTATAGGTTAGGATCCGCCTCACTCTTGGAGAATCCAAGTTCGGTGAAATAATTGTCTATCCGTGTGTACCAAGCACGTGGTGCTTGTTTCAACCCATACAATGCTCTCTTGAGCCTGCAAACATGCGACTCACTGCTGAATATCTCGAAACCTTCGGGCTGCTCTATGTACACCTCCTCCTCAATGACTCCATTGAGGAACGCAGTCTTAACATCCATTTGATGAATGTGCCACCCCATCTGCGCTGAGAGAGCAAGAATCGTCCGTATGGAAGAATACCTTGCGATAGGTGCAAAGGTCTCCTCATAATCGATCCCCTCTATCTGTGAGAAGCCTAGGGAAACAAATCTTACCTTGTACTTCTCCACACTCCCGTCAGCTGCCTGCTTCACTTTGTAGATCCATCTTGAACCCACCACCAATTTCCCTTCCGGTCTTGGGAAAATCTCCCACGCACTGTTTCTGACAATCGAATCATACTCTTCCACCATGGCATCTACCCATGCGGGATCCTACACAACTTCTTCTAAAGAGGATGCCTCAGTCACGACACATTTTCTCACAAGAGCCATGTATCTAGTGTACCGATCAGGTGACTGTCTCTGTCTACGTTGTTCTGTAGGTGGTCCTACAACCTTCTCTGCATCTTGATCCAGTAAATCAGCTTCTATAGTGTGCTTTCACCCTCTGATGGTTGGCATTGCATGAGTGGTCTCTTCCACTCCATGAACTTCATCTTGTGGCTGGTACACATCCTGAAGCTCATCCTTATGAACTAATAGCTCCTCATCTGCCTACAAGTGTGGCTCCCTCTCAAGTGAACACTTCATGGCTTTCTCCTCTTGAAATTTTATATCTCGTCACACAACAGTCTTGCGACTATCTAGCAAATACCCACGATAGTTGTGGGGCGTATCAATGTACCCCACAAATATCCCAACCTCAGCAGTCGGCTTCATCTTCTTCTTAGCATCCTTCGTCACATGCATGTAAACATTAGAACCAAAAATCCTCAAATGGGAAAAATCAGGCCTCTTACTAGAATAAGCCTCCTCGGGTGTACTCATGCCAAGTATCCTGTGAGCACAACGGTTCTGCACATATACTGCAATATTGCATGCCTCCACCCACAAGTGAAGGGGTAGGCCCTAATCATGCAACATCGCCCGTGCAGCACCCACGATCGTTCTATTCTTCTGCTCATCAACCCCGTTCTGCTATGGATTATGGAGAGCTATGAGCTCGCTTCGAATCCCTTCTGCCCTACAGAAGTCCTTGAACTCACCAAAGATGAATTCACTACCATTGTCGCTCCTAAGAGCCTTCACCTTCTTCCCCGATTCCTTCTCGACTAGTGCTTTGAACTCACAGAACTTTGAGTATGTCTCGCTCTTCTTCTGCATGAAGAAGATCCAACACTTTCGAGAGAAATCATCAACAAAGATCACATAGTACCTGTGCTTTGTTGTCGAAGCTACTAAGAAAGGTCCACACACATCTGTGTGAATTCTCTCAAGGATCATTGTGGCATGACTATCCTTCTCGTGAAAGGTGGCTTTCACAAATTTTCCCATAGTATACCCCTTGCACTGATCTAAATGCGCAAGAGTTCCTTTAGGAAGCCCAGTAGAAATCTGTTGCAGTATCTTCAAGGCTCCATGGTGAAGGTGGCCCAATCTCCTGTGCCACAACTCGCCATCATCCCCGCTCACCAGTCCTTCTGCCTTGCATGCCATTGCTGCGTAGCCATCTACATGCAATTGATAAATGTTCCTGACTCAAACCCCTATCTTCCAGGTTTCTCCAGCTCTCTTACTGCGCAGGAAAGCCTTTCCCTCACAGAAAACAACATCATATCCCTTGTCTTCTAACATCGCCACAGAGATAAGATTCTTCTTCAATCCTGGAACATGCATCACTTCCTTCAATACGAAGGGTTTACCAGACTCCCTCTTAAAGGAAATGGTACCGATACCGGTTGCGCTGTATCTACCATCATCGCCCATCTGGATGTGCACTCCAAGATCTTTCTCATCCAGATCAGAAAATAAATCTCGATCTCCTGTCATGTGAAAAGACGCACCACTATCCAAGAACCATACCGATCCCATCACACTTGATACCAAGCATGCAATCAACGAAAAATATAGCTCAAACTGTGAGGCTAAGGCCTCTCCCGCTACAGATCCAACAACTTGGTTATTTTTCTTCTTCTGCGAACAATTTGTGGCATAATGTCTGTGCTGGTGACAGTGAAAGCACTTCACCTTGGACATGTCATGCTTCTTGCCTTTCACACCGGAATGAGAAGCTTTCTTGTTCTTCCCCTTCTTTGCTTTGGCAGCCAAAGCGAAATTTTCTTCATCAGATGCCTTTGATGAAGATCCATCCCTGGTATTCCGCCTGATCTCCTCTTGCACAAGATCTGACCAAAGTCTCTCCCATCCAAGCAATTTCTCCCGACCATTAACAGAGTCCTGATAGGAATGCCAACTCTTCGGAAGATCAAGGAGAGCCAAGCTCACCAAGTCCTCATCACCCCCACACTTCTTAGCTCATCTCGGCATTAGGTGAACTTCGTGAGATACTTGGGCATACTCTCTCCATTCTCACACTTAATGTTTCTGAGTTTATCCTTGAGCGCCAACTTTCTCTGGTCGCTCTTGCTTTGGAATAAATCTTTCAACACTTTCCACATAAAGTATGGAGAAGCCTTTCCATGCAGGCTAGATACAATGTGATCCTTCACGCCCTCCAACAAAATCCTTCAACACTTTGTTGTCTTCTTTTTCCAAGCCTCAACGTGAGCAACATCAGTAGGCTTTGGGACCTCAGCCTCTATGAACGCCTTCAGCCCATTGTCATATAACACCACCTCAATCCTGTCCTTCCATGCAATATAATTCGAGCTGCCTTCAAGGGCATACTCCAATCGCAGTCTGTTGAAAGACATTTCAACTTTGACACCAAGAAAACACTGCTACAAATTCAAATTTTACCAGCTCAAAGCTCAACTACTTCTAATCTAAAACTCGTGAGAATAAAGTATTTCTCATACAGAGATTGACTGTATGGGCTTTTACTAGGTATCTCCCCTTCCAAAAGAATGATGAATCTAGAGGCTACCTGGCTCGATTACAGACTCTGCCTGAAGAAATAAAATGTAATCACTTTCTGAATAATAGATCTGATGATCAACTCTGCTCTGATACCATGTAGAAATTTTGAATAATATAACACTTATTCACAGATATTATCCCGATTATACACTATTTGCGGAATGCATGTATAACACATAACCTCCTCTACGTTGATCATCAATTTTGCAGAATTAAAAACAATGAAACATCAATCACATGCGCACATTAACACAGTATGTACTAGGGCAAGCATACAGCTGAAAACCCCCAACTATATGTATATTATAATGATAGAGAACATGTAACAATACATAGCACAATACTCCTCACAAGTACTCAGTACTATCTACACCTGCTACACACAAACTAGCTCAGATCTAAATCAAGTCACAGGTTCAAATCTCCTCCACTGTCTGCCTGCGTCTACTGCGCAATCCAATGTGAGAATAGGAATGATCCAAGGTCATTTTCCTTGGCTTGTACTACGCAATCCTCATTGCCAATCTCCATCATTGATTGTGCAAATCTCATGCACAGCTATAGTCACAACTGATAGTAGTCTCCACCTCGAACACCTGTCTCCACTGAACTGTCTATGCACTGAGTTAACTCATGTATTCTTTAGTTGCTTTATGAGTTAATAATTAGTGAATTAATTAACAATTAATTCACATCACTCATCACTAATGTATTTGCAGTTAGACTAAATACAACTAGTTCAACTAAGTCAAACTGAACACAACTCCATCAACTCCTCAATCAACTCCACCAAACTCAATCACTTGAGTTCTAACTGAAGTCCATCATGAAATAGCTCAACTGACCCATAAGAAAAGCATATTTCCTTCTGGCAGTTGCATGTGCCACATCCGTAGCTCGAAATGAAGTGCTCCAAGAGGATAAGATAATGTTTATAGTCCAAATACTATTAAGAGCTAATAATATTCGGTTGTTCTATTTTTAGCTTGGCAGTCTAAAAATAGACTCCGGCCATATGTCTAAAAATAGAAGTCCATGTATTTTTACCAACATGACCAATCATCCAAAAATAACATCCTACAACTCACAGACCATGATCCATATGTCTAAAAATAGACTTTGGACCAAAAATAACCTATTTGTGGAATGCATGTATAATACATAACCTCCTCTACGTTGATCATCAATTTTGCAGAATTAAAAACAATGAAACATCAATCACATGCGCACATTAACACAATCTGTACTGGGGAAAGCATACAGTTGAAAACCCCCAACTATCTGTATATTATAATGATAGAGAACATGTAACAATACATAGTACAATACTCCTCACAAGTACTCAGTACAATCTCCACCTGCTACACACAAATTAGCTCAGATATGAATCAAGTCACAGGTTCAAATCTCCTCCGCTGTCTTCCTGCCTCTACTCCGCAATCCAATGTGAGAATAGGAATGATCCAAGGTCGTTTTCATTGGCTTGTATTGCGCTATCCTCATTGCCAATCTCCATCATTGATTGTGCAAATCTCATGCACAGCTATAGTCACAACTAATAGTAGTCTCCACCTCTAACACCTGTCTCGACTGAACTGTCCATGCAATGAGTTAACTTATGTATTCTTTAGTTGCTTTATGAGTTAATAATTAGTGAATTAATTAACAATTAATTCACATCACTCATCACTAGTGTATTTGCAGTTAGACTAAATACAACTAGTTCAACTAAGTCAAACTGAACACAACTCCATCAACTCCACCAAACTCAATCACTTGAGTTCTAACTGAAGTCCATCATGCAATAGCTCAACTGACCCATAAGAAAAGCGTATTTCCTTCTGGCAGTTGCGTGTGCCACATCCGTAGCTCGAACTGAAGTGCTCCAAGAGGATAAGATAATGTTTATAGTCCAAATACTATTAAGAGCTAATAATATTCGACTGTTCTATTTTTAGCCTGGCAGTCTAAAAATAGACTCCGCCCATATGTCTAAAAATAGAAGTCCATCTATTTTTACCAACATGACCAATCATCCACAAATAGCATCCTGCAACTCATAGACCATTATCCATATGTCTAAAAATAGACTTTACACCAAAAATAGCCTGCGGGCCCACTTAGTGAAGGCGACTCCTTTCCACTAAGCTCCATCATCTTGTTGCATTTTCAACAATAACAAAGGAGTTTATTGGGTTTTATAACATAACAACATAGCTTCAAGTCTATTGTCTTAACTATTAAGCTTATATCTATTAAACCAGCCTAAATCCATCTTAACTCTAGATCTATCAAGCATCGAGAAGGATCAAATCTCTTGAGGTGCAAACCTTTCGTCAAGTTTTGCACTCAAAAAAGAGTTTGCACCATAAGAGATTTGATCCTGCTTGATTGGATAATTAAAATTATTAATTAACATATTTTAACATAATCAAATTACATAAAAAGAGAAAGAGAAATTGAAATAAAATTTTAAAAAATATATAAAATAGAAAATAAAATTATTAATAATTAAAGTAGCTTAGACTCATCTTAATTCTTGATCTACCAAGCAACTTCAAATTTCTTTTCACTCTAAAAGAAGTTTACACCTCACGAGATTTAATCTCTCTGAGCTCTTGATAGATACAGAATTAAGATGACCCTTGATAAATACAAAATTAAAATAAATTTAAACATGTTATAAATTTATTATGATAAAAAGAAATTCAACATTGAAATAATTTCATAATTATTTTAATTAAATTCAATTAATATATTTTAAAAATTATATTACAAGAAACAACTTTTTTTTAATCTATAATTAAATAAATATTGGTTAAAAAAAATCATAATTTTATTACTCAATTTTATTAATAAAAAATATTTTATCATATAATTTTTTATATATATGTATTAAATCATATATTTATTTTTAAAAAATCTTTAAAAGGCCCAAATAATTATACGTTACCAATAATTGCATGTTACATAGTTCGAGTTGATCTGTTTTGGAAATCAATACGAATTAACATTACAAAATGGTCGCACTGGTATTGAAATAATTTTAGAAATTTGTTGCACCGAATATCTTTATGTCTAGTATACAAAAGTAAAGGACATTGTTATAAGTCATGCAAGTTCATCTTCAGAGTGCAGAGCTTTTGTTTTGATTTACAAACACAATTCTGTCATGTTTCGTTGATGGGTATTTACTTATTTATTGATCGTTTTGAAATTTGTTTTGATTTACAAACACAATTGTGTCAGGTTTAGTTTGATGGGTATTTACTTATTTAACTATTAAATATTAGTATTTTAAAATTTGTTTGGATTTATCAATATAATTATGTCACTCTTTTTTTATGGGTATATTATTTTAAAATTTGTGTATTATGGATCACAATTACTTAAATTTTTAAATCTTCAGATCTTCAAATTGATAAATAATTTAAAAATTTAGCTATATCTTATATATAAGAAAATTTAAATAAAATTATAGAAAATATTTAAAATTTACCCATATTTTTATATACCTATACATTATATATATAAGAAAACTCAAATAAAATTATAAAAAACATTTAAAATGTACTCATATTTTTATATATCTATACATTATACATATATAAAAGAAAATTCAAATAAAATTTTAGAAAACCAATGAAATTATTGATTGAGACTAAGGCTTTAAGATGAGATTCCAAGGTAAGTGTAGACTCATCTATAGTAGATTTTGGACTTACTAGAAAAACCTCATTTTTGTCTTCAATCACAACACTTAAGCCTACATTTTACATAATTAAACTTAAAGCATAAACATATATGGCTAAAACCTAAAGGTTGAGATTCACATGACATGCCCACATCCATGGGCCATTGGTATTATATATAAAACACTAACTCATCTTGTTTATGTTGGCGAAGTAGTTGTTTTTAGTTTGTTTTTCTATAGTTTTAAGTAGTTTCTTTAGTGTTGGCACATTGTCTCCCTTTTTATAAAATAGTGTATTTACTAGTCCTCTTAAATCAGACTCATCAAATTGAAAGCTAAAATCAATTGTTCCTCTTCAAAATACATTATAGTTAATGGCTTTAAAGTGGGTACTTGAAAATTTTTCAAAAATAGTTTAGTGTAATTTGTAAAACTTTTGAAATTATGTAAATAGTAACCGTATATAATAGCATCAAATCATTATTGTTAAATATGCTTGATCTTTTTAAAGTAACTGAATTTAGGCTTCTGTGATCCATATTTTATGTGTTCATAAATTGTTCAGATGCAATCACAAAAATTTTACAGACTGTTTTGGAACGGTTCATAATGAAAACAGTGTCAAAATGAAACTAAAACATTAATTGAGACAAAAACACAAAAACTTTATTTTAACAAAAACGTTTTTATATTAATCGCAAAAAATTAACAAAAATACATAAAAACTTAACAGTGAACTAGTACAAAATGTTCACCTAAAATATAGTTATGCGCTCCTTTGGGAATGGTTCAGATAGTTCAACAAAAATACATAAAAACTTAACAGTGAACTAGTACAAAATGTTCACATAAGATATAGTTATGCGCTCCTTTGGGAATGGTTCAGATAGTTCAAGTACTCGCGGACTCCAGATCCCAGAACGTTCGAGCAGATTAACAATGATTCAAAACCCTTCCTCACCCTCGAGCGGAGTAACGATAATTCAAAACCCTTCCTGACGCCTGGGAGGATTTCTGTAAGATTTGTTGGAGGGGTCGGTGGTCATACGATACTGCAAGGCAGATGCAGAAACCGTTGGAACGCTGGAAGCTGTGTTTCTGTAATATGATCGATTGGAGGGCACGGCGGGCATAGGATTATGATGCTGCAAGGCGGGTGCCCAAACTGCAGGAATGGGCCTTTCTGTGGCCGAAGAAAGAGCAGTAGTAGAAGCAGGTTGTTGCAATGAAACGTTAGGGAGTAACATTGCTAGACTCTGCTGGATAGAAGGCAGCGAAGAGAAACCGGGATTCTGCAACAGTTCAACATAGAGATGAAAACCTGGAAACTGCTGCGAGATTAAGTCGATATTGTAGGGAAAGTTCGTGATTGGATTCGAAGGCCCAACTGCACCAAAATGTTGAGATTGTTTAGTTATTAAACCAAACATTAAATTACTGTATGAAAGTAAAATCACAACAATTTGATATATTGATGATAATAATCAAAGCGACAGTTAAAGTAGAAACCCACGTGACAGTTAAATAGATGTGTAAAGAAAAATCACAACTCATTCTAAAACAATCACCTTGTACTGAAGCAGGAACATGTTCGCTACTGTATGTTGCCATTGCAGAGTCAGACACAACCGATCCCTGCGGAAACCCCATCTCCGTCTCAGCTTTGTTTGTATCCCTCTGCACTGCTACTGAACCACCACTGGCGCTGCCGGGAACCACCACATTCACATGCTGCTGCAGATCGGCGGGAGATGGAGATGTGGTGGTGGGAACCAGCACCTTCCTAGGTCTGCCCCTGCTTCTCTTCTGCTGCAGAACCACCACGGGAGAGGGAGATGGAGATCCCGTGGTGGGAACCACCACCTTACTAGGTCTTCCCCTACGTCTTTTCTGCTGCGGGCCAGCGGGAGATTCTGTGGTGGGGTGCTGCTGCCCTGGGCCAACTGGGGTGTATGTTGTTGGCATTGCATGAGAGTCAGAGACAACCGATCCCTGCGGAAACCCCATCTCTGCCTCAGCTTTGTTTGTGTGATCACCCCCACTGGCGCTGCCGGGAACAACCACATTCTGCTGCGGACCCTCGGGAGATGGAGATGTGGTGGCGGGAACTAGCACCTTTCTAGGTCTGCCCCTCCGTCTCTTCTGCTGCGGAACCACCACGGGAGATGGATATCCCGTCACCACCTTCCTAGGTCTGCCCCTATGTCTCTTCTGCAGCGGGCCGGCAGGAGATCCTGTGGTGGGATGCTGCCATGGGCCAACTGGAGATCCTGTGGTGGGGTGCTGCCATGGGCCAGAAGACGCCATGTTGCAGAAAATGCTATATATCGTCGGCTGCGGCTCTTGGGACTCTCACAAACTAAAAGAGCAACCAACTGAAAATTTGCAGATTATCTTTGTGATATGAGAAGCTGCCTCTTACGTCCTATCTTTATAGGCAATCTAAATAACGATAGCAACAGCGATAGGTGTGTTTGTTAAGTTTGACGAGTTCTATTTTTTCTTTTTATTTTAATATATTGTAGTTAATTTATTTTTATTTTTATTTTAATATATTGTAGTTATTTTTTTATTTTTTTATTTAAAACCAGTCTGATTTCAAGATGTCAGGTTGTGTTTGTGCTGGTTAAGTTTGACCAGTTCTTTCTTTTTCATTTTATTTTAATATATTGCAGTTAATTTATTTATTTTTTTATTTTAATATATTTGTAGTTAATTTTATTTGTTTTTAAACCAGGCAATTTATTTTTATTTTTATTTTTATATATTGTAGTTAATTTTTTTATTTTTTATTTAAAACCAGTCTGCTTTCAAGATGTTCTGTTTTTTCCTGCACGCATTTTATTTTTATTTATAATGATTTTTTATTTGAAGTTAATTGAAAAGTGGACAAAATTTTTATTTGTTATTTTAAATTGTGTTTTTATTATTTATTTTTTTAAGTTAGAAAAAGTTGTTGAAGCAAAGTTTTTGTGGTCAAAATTTTTTAAAAATAAAGTGGACCAATATCTTTTTATTTTAATATTAATTTTCTTTTTCCAAAAAGTGAATTAAAAACTTGTTCATTTCAAGTATTTTTGTCGGATAAAAGTGGGCCATGAATCTATTTTCTATCATTTGATATTTTTCAAGAACTAGTTCTTTCATCTTTTTTGAATAAGTAAAAGTTCTTTCAAGAAACTCTATTATTATTTTAATATATCATAATTAAGTGTTCATTAATAATCATTCACTAACAACATTATTATTTTTATTTTTATTTTAATATATTGTAGTTAATTTTCTATTTCTTTATTTAGAACCAGTCTCATTTCATTTCAAGATGTTATACTTCAATTTTTTTCAATATGTTATAGGAATTTTTATTTCAATTTTGTATCATTTTATAAAAATTTATAATGATTTTTTTAATATATTATAATTTTTTATTTTATTTCAAGTTAATTGAAAAAGACAAAATTTTTATTCATTTATTTTAAATTGGGTTTTTATTTACATTTTTTCTAAAATGTTGAAAAAGTTGTAGATTTTAAAACTCAAGATTTTGTCGTCAAAATTCCTTAAAAATAAAGTGGACCAATATCTTTTTATTTTTATTTTTATTTTCTTTTCAAAACAGTGAATTAAAAAGTGAACTATTTTTGTCGGATAAAATGTGTACCCATAAAACCATTTTTTATCATTTGATATTTTTCAAAAACAGGTTGTTTCATCTTAAAAATAAAGTGGACTAATATCTTCTTATTTTTCTTTTCCCGAAGAGTGAATTAAAAACTTTATGTCACATAAAAGGTGTACCCATAATACCATTCTTTATCATTTGATATTTTTCAAAGACAAATTATTTCTTTTTTGAATAAGTAAAAGTTTCGTCTCCAAACCTCTTCGTATTTGTTCGTATCTCTTCAGATCTCTTCAGATCTGCGCGAACTTCGTATCTCTTCAGAGTGGGACGTTCGTATCTCTTCAGATCTGCGGTTGAGCTGCGCGAACGAAACTCGAAGGGGCCAATAAAACCATGCGTAGGTAGAGCCCTGCGGGCATGTAGTTCGCTAAGGGTATCCCTTCAGATCTCTTCGTATCTCTTCGTATCTCTTCAGATCTCCACGATTGGGAAGAGATCTTTCTTTAGCTTTCGGTATAGATTTGCGGTATTGTTGAATCTGCGGTATAGATCTGGTGTAGATCTGCGATATGGCTCCGAGCTTCGCAAAAATAATTAGTGGCTCATCGGCATCTGGAGGGCAATCTCCTGCCCATATCGTGAGTGAAGCCCCAGCTCCCACTATCCAAGTGGTCCAGGACTCACTCGATGAAGCTTTGAAGTTCTCTGAAAGTGCCCTAATTTGCTGGTTCAATGGTTTTTGGCGGCGACTGATAGCACTCCACAATTGGATCTCAGAGGTATGGAAGCCTATCATTTCTGATGAAATTAATATCTACCCATGTGCTAGAGGTTTCTTTATAGTAGATTTTGAAAATCCTGAAAGCAGACAATGTATTCTAGATTCTGGCCCTTGGTTTTGGGAAAAATCACGCCTATTCATGAAGCCATGGAACCCATCATTCGATCCCTCTACAGCAGTGATAACCTCAGCACCAGTTTGGGTGAGATTGCCAAGCCTACCCTTGCATCTCTGGAATCTCTCCTCGCTAAAAGCCATCGGAAATGCAATTGGGAAATTTTACTGCAGGTGCCCAGAAACAGAGGAATATGCGAGAACCACCTTACGCATCTGTGTGGAAATGGATTTCAGCGCCGGATTCCCAGCTGAAATAAACCTAACAAGTAAAGACTATGTATGGAACCAGAAGCTTGATTATGAAAGTGTCCTCTTCAGATGTCGATCGTGCTTTGAGATGGGGCATCTAGCCAAAAATTGCCCAAAAGCCTCTGAGAAAAATTTTGCTAGAAAAAACCACCACAGATCTACATGGTGGGAAGGAGCACAAAAAGAACACTACACTGTCATCAAAGAAGAATATTCTAGAGAAAACTCTGAGTCACAAGAAATCAAGGAAGAAGGAAACAACTCTCAAAACAAGCAAGGAGAAAGCCTGCCCCAACAAATCAACAGTTATGAGGATTTGAATACCGCAGAAAATAAATCTTCATTTAACAGCAAAGTAGATCTCCTAAACCAAACTTCTTCTCCGAATATTTTCAAAAGAACGAACACAATAGATCGCGAAGCTAAGACACCAATGTCCCAAGAACCAGAAGAGATGAAGGAGATGCAAGACAAAGGAAGTTGGAAGACCGTAGAGAAAAGAAAGAAAGATACAACGCCAATCTCGCCAAGAAAGACGAGGAGCCAGACAAGTAAAAATTAAGAAAATTGTAGGTCCGATAGACCAATTTGGTCTCAGTGGACGTTAACCATCATCATCATCATCATCATCATCATATTATTATTTTAATATATTATAACTAAGTGTTCATTAATAACCATTCACTAACAATACTACTACTAACAACATTATTATTTTTTATTCCATCCTCACTATGGTTCAAATCATTTCCTTCTAATTTAAATTGATAATGGCTTCATTAGCTTCTCAAATTCCTTTTTATTTTAACACATTACAATTAAATGTTCATTAACAATCTTTTAATAACAATACTACTAATAACATTATTATTCTTCATTTCATCCTCTTTAGAGTTTTTACCACTTCCCTCTAATTTAACTTCATAATGTCTTCTTTGACTTCTTGATTTAAGAGAGGAACTATGCTTACTTGAATTTGTGCCTAACCCTAAAATATATAAGAATATCATAATACTTATTTTATTTTCCACAATAATAACTTTAAAACCATAGTTGTTTATAGGAAACCATTTAGATCAATGTAAGGGCTCTATCTTATTAACCTTCTTTTTTTTCACCTAATATTCTCATCACAAATGTTTATGTTTCCTTTTATAAAAAACAATTATCGTCCATGTTACCTATATGAAAATTACTCCTCCAAATTCTATTATGACCTGATATTATTTCATTTCTTATTGCACTTACAAATGTTTATGCTTCCTTATTCCTCCATATTCTATTCTAACATGACATTATTCCTTATTGCAATTTTGAGCTATACTGTATGTAAATAACAATTATTTCCAAATTAATTCATTCTCTCTCTCTCTCTCTCTCTCTCTCTCTGTATATATATATATATATATATATATATATATATATATATATATATATATATATATATATATATATATCAAAGTTATTTCGTTAAATATTTACTAATGTATTGGTCCCTAAAACAATGCTTCATGTCGGCTCTGCAACTCTTCGAAGGTCGATGGAGAAATCCATGGCTGCGTCGCCCTCTTCGTTCTGCCGGGTCCTGGAAATTACACATATACGTTCTCCACCTATTGCTTCGCATGCTCCAGCAGGATCATGACGGAAAGAGGACTCCTCTCCCACAGAGGTGTTCAATTTCCTCTTACACAATGCAGCTCCTACACAGGGGAGAGCGATGAAGACGGGTCATGGTTCGAACAGAGGGCGTCTTGATTCAAGAGTGTCTGCGTCTTCTGCGGCAGCAGTCCGCGCAAAAAGTTGAGCTATCAGGCCGCAGCAGTTGATCTTGGAAACGAACTGGTGCTCCGATCTCCAGCTTCGGCCACTCAGGTCAGGGTTTCTCCCTTCGGCACTTTTACTAGTGCTTACGACAGCCATGGCGGACAGGAGGCACCTGTGTATGTTCGTAATAATCCCTACAAACTCAACGAAATCATGAAGGTTATTGCAGTTATCCTTCATGCAACGTTCCAGACCAGCATTCAAGGCAGCTGCAGCAAGCACAGCTCGGGACCCTTTTTCCTTCACAGAAGATCTGCACTCGCCATTCGGGTCTCGGCCAGACAGTTATCTGTGCGCTTTTGCCACAAACCAGAGCAGGAGATCTCAACATTCGCATGGTCTTTGTATGGATCTGAGGCAAACACTCGCTCTCCGAAACGCAGTCTTAGCTTCAAATCTGACAAAGATCTGCCAGATTCGGTCATCCAGAAGGCAGAAAAGCCCACGCTCTG
Source organism: Pinus tabuliformis (assembly GCA_031772625.1). Classification (NCBI taxonomy): domain Eukaryota; kingdom Viridiplantae; phylum Streptophyta; class Pinopsida; order Pinales; family Pinaceae; genus Pinus; species Pinus tabuliformis. Next base: position 200,391,208 of record CM062810.1, on the reverse strand, counting down.
GTCAGATCCAGAGATATGTACACATCTTAGCTCGGTCCTTTTCCGATCCGCAGTCTCAAATCAAAGAGAAGGGTCTGCATGGACAATCTGGACAATGTTGCCTACAGTCTGGAAATCCCAATTTATTTTGCTGCCCCTACCAGATGAAGTTCAACCAATCTCAAATAATCGGGGTCCGCATTACCGTCAGCGATGGACTCGCAACCCACTTCACGGATCTGCTACCTCAGATCTTGGGAGAACTAGGCAAGGAGACGGGACGTTCACTTCATGCATAACAAGATATAAAATCCCCAGATCTGTTGTTGATCAATCAGATCGGGCTCTCACCAAACAGATCGGCCAAGATCTTGCAGGTCTGCTCCCCCGGATGGGAAATAACCATGGCAGATTTGCTCTAGGAAGCTCAAGAAGCCCAGGCATGGGGTCAAGGCCCTTATCTGACTCCTTTCAGATCCAAATTTCTCAGCCTTCACGCAAAACCATCATGCAATGGGTTAGCCCTTCAGATCTGGTGCAGGAACTCAAACTGAATCTAGAGCACAGAATGGGGATCCCATCAAGCCTTCTGTGACTTCTCTTTCAAGGTAAACAACTTGAAGACCCTCTTCCCCTCTCTTCTTACAACATTTCCAGGAACAGCTCTGTGGTGGTGACCCTTCGTTTGAGAGGAGGTGCAGCGGGACAGTCATCCTCTACTCGACCTTTCTCATACAAAGACGCAGTTCACTTTGAGAACCCCAAACCCCCGGAAGCCCTTAAATCTAAGGCCTTCTTGGTTGACAAGATTGAAGAAGTTCCCTCTGTTGAACTCATACATGAAGATCTGGCTTCCCATCTTCAAAAATTTGCAGAAAGAGCCATCATTTGCAGATTTAATGGATTGTGGCCGCGATCTCAAGATCTCTATGCATGGATCCATGCAAACTAGAAACATCATTGTAAGATCTTTTTTTGTTCGAAAGGTTACTTCATTGTTCTATTTGATAACAGTAAGCATTATGAAAAGGCCTTAGCAGAGGGCCCTTGGTTCATGGGAACTGCAGGGCTATTCTTGACTCCTTGGTTCCCAAATTTTGATCTAGCTACTGCAGTCACTACCAAGACACCGGTATGGATTCGGCTTCCAAACTTACCTGCCCACCTATGGAGTACTCGTGTCTTCAGAGCTATAGGAGACACCTTGGGCAGCTTCATCAATGGAGATTTATGGCGGGAATCCAAAGGTCTCTACTCATATGCAAGAATATGTGTGGAGTTAGACCTGAGCAAAGGTCTTCCAGAACAAATCAATCTCAAGATAAACGACTTTGTCTGGACCCAGACACTGGATTACGAGAATACTGCTTTTCGGTGCCACCATTGCCACCAATCTGGGCATTTGCAGAATACATGCCCATCTCGCCCGGAAAAAAAAGAACAAGGCCAACGTCTCCAAGCCCAAGTCCAAACGATGGAATCCTTGCTCTCCTCCTCCAGTCGTGGATTCTGATTCCTCCAGCTCTGAAGATGAAGACATCGATGAAGAATTGAATCAGGCCCCTCATTTCGTGGCCCCTTCCACCGATGGTCTGGCGCCTTCCTCTGACTCAGCCATTGCTCAGAAACGTGTCCATTTGTCCTCCTCCTCGGATTCAGAAAAGGAGGGCTTCCCTGTAGAGGACCCCAATCTTCAAGTTGTAATCGCTCATCCACCCCAAAATGGTTGGGTTGAAGTTAAGAAAAGGAAAGGGAAAAAGCTTCGTGTTGAAGCCTCTACCCTTTGAGGGTACTATCCAATGCTTCTTTAAGCTCCCAGTGACTTGTCGTAGCTCCTTGCTTGCTTAACTCCTTCTCCGGAATCGAGGTTGATAGTCCTATCATTTCCGATTGCCGGTATCCTGCCTCTCTGGAATGTATCCTCTTGTACAATATTTTTTTGCTTAATAGAATTAGTCTTAATTCAGAAAAAAAAAACAATGCTTCATGTCATATAAATATTTGTTTAGATGGTATGGTAGCATGAATACAACTATTTAAAAATCCACCCTTGATGTCTTTGTAGTAATTCTTCCAAAATATATATATATTATCATTTGACATTTATTTCGTTAATATTCACTAATGTATCAGTCCCTAAAACAATGTTTCATGTCATATAAATAAATGTTTAGATGGTATGGTAGAATGACTATAATTCCACAAATTTGTTTCAAGGTTATTTAGTTAATATTCACTAATGTATCGATCCCTAAAACAATACTTCGTGTCATATAAATATTTGCTTAGATGGTATGGTAGCATGATTATAATTCCATGATTATTCACCAACTCTCATTATATTTGTGACTTGCCAATGGTTTAATATTTCAATAACCATTCTCCCTTGCTCATCCTCTAAAACTAAAGTTAAATTGTAACTATTTCATAATTTTTATTTTTATGTGGGATTTTTCTTATGTCTAGATAAGTTTATATAAGTTTTATTATGTATTCCATATGCATGATAAGTTTATAGATTATTCCTTCCATAAGCGAGAAGACTTCCTTTATTAGCCACGTGTTCGGTTTTATGACCACTCTAACAATGTTCTAGATTTTATAATCCAAAACGAGGGTTAGTCAATAATTAGGTTTATGGTAAGAGTTCTTAATGACCTCTCGAAAATTTGTTTCCATATTTTCATTTTTACGCCAAGTCCATTTAGGTTATGTTTACTGTTGTGGTAAAAATTTCTTTAAGGTTTCAATGGCGACTGTCAATGTCTTCGATAAACTTACTATATGTGTAATCTAAGATACCTTCCTAAATACATGGCTACCATTTTCATACAATAATGATTGACCCTGCTATTTGTAAAAAGGAGGGTTTTATCTGTCAATTCAAACTCAAAGACTATTCATAGAGGTATTTATTCTTTAAATATGATGACAAGTTGGTCAATTAACTTCAAAAAATTCTGATTCAGTGTCTTGTTTGGTCGATTTCTGATATATATTTTAACATTGTCATTCTGAAGGTTGCAGGGTAGACATTTGGGGTTATTTGAAATTATACATACGTGGTGATTTTTCAAAGGAGATGAATGGCCAATGTTAATGGATTTCACAACTTATGGGTAATCCTATCAATTACAAGAATCCCTCTTTTATATGGTTATTTGCTTCGAGTTAATTTTCTTAAAATACCGTAAGGGTTTTCTTATTAACTAATAATATAAATTTCCATCTATGTTGACCATGCACATAGTCATAGTCATAGCGACATTATTGTTGACACTGTAATTTTATTTTATTTTTCTCATCCTTATTTGACATTTCTTTGCTTATACCCAATAGCGTTATAGGCAAAGTTTTCTCCTTTCTCAACCCTTAGTGTTTCAACTATATCGAAGGTTCCTTTCCTTTCCTTTAACTATCTATAAAATTAGACTCTAATTTAAATTTACAGAAGTCGTTCTATTTACATACCATTGTTTATTATGAACATTTTGTTTCATTATTTGCTTCTCACTTCTCTATTTTCATTCTTCCATATATAGTTATAGGGCTTTTAGTATCAATCCCATGGTTTCCTATTTTCTGAGTGCCATTTCATGTCAAGGGTTACCTTCATATTTCAAAAATTTTGCACTTAGTTTTCTCTTTTCAATCTTTCTAAAATGTGCCTTAATTTTCTTTTGCCCAAGACATCAATTTTATATAATAATCTTATAATTAAATTTTATTAATAAACCCCATAGGGTTACAGAAATGTCTCCTTCATCTGTTTAACCTAGGGTTTCCAGTTTAATAAAGAGATATCTCATTACATTTTCAAAAAACTATACATTAATTTGTTTATTCTTTGTATTGTTCAATTTTATGGGTTATACTATTTTATTTTATAACTCTTGTTTCATATTTTTCTTACTAGATAAAAGCTCCGGACTGGCCTCCCAACCTCGCTAGGTAACTCTTAACCCTACTCCTGTAGAATGTTACTCTTATATATATTTTAACTCACCATAGCTGTCAGCGATGGCCATCAAGTATTCTTGTTTATTTTTTCTAAGTAATATTTGAATCTACCTTATATTGCTTCATGGCTTTATACAACGACTAAACTATGTGGAAGAAGTTTCAGTTTTAACACATTATTCTGTCTTTTCCCTAGGCTCATAAAATACTACCCAATCTATCTAGGTTCCCATGAGCATAGTCAATTCATATTAGTACATTCTATGAAAACATTCTTTGTCTTCTCATTAGTCATCCTTCAATTTATTTTGTGTTTGATTATATTCCTCAAGAAATTAGAGTTCCATAGGAGGAAATTCTCCTTTATTTAGAATAAATTCGAGTCTATTCAAGACTAAATACCATCTTTTATACTTTATTTTTAGACCTCTTTTATACAATTTTATTTAGCTAGACGCGCGAGAGAGAGAGAGAGAGAGAGAGAGAGAGAGAGAGAGAGAGAGAGAGAGAGAGAGAGAGAGAGAGAGAGAGAGATTATTTTTAGACCTCTTTTATACAATTTTATTTAGCTAGACGCGAGAGAGAGAGAGAGAGAGAGAGAGAGAGAGAGAGAGAGAGAGAGAGGAGCATCCAATGGAAAGGCGACAGTTGGACATGTTTTCTAAAGCATCTTTCCAAAAATTTCACTTTGATTTATTTTGCTGTTAACTTTTTCCAAGAAGACTGTTACAACCATTGTAATTTTTTTTTTTTGTTTCTGTTTCTTTTTAGTAATGAATGTGAGTTTAAAATTAGTTTAACAACCATAATAGGAAATGTAACTGTGCAATGTAACTGTAGGTAGTTCCTCAATCAAATGAGGCTACCTGAACTATTGAAATACATTTCATAGAAGGCACAAGGGTTGTTGCCTAGATAAAGAAAATAGAAATACTCTGAGATAGTAAGATTTGTTGACAAGCATTAACAAGAAGAATAAACAGTGGCATTTTCAGGTAACCAAAAAGCCTGTTTCATGAATTAATTTTTGTAATGTGCATGAGTGAAAATTATGAACGAAGAACAAGCATGAAGACTGTGCAAGCATAAACATTTAAAAACGAAGGATGAACATAGGAACTGTGCATATACCAAGAAAATGACATTCACCGAATATAGTCAAGATACTCGCAGACTAAACATTTTACCATTCATCAATATAATCTTTTATTCCATTAAAATGCATACATGTATTGAGATTGTTACATAAATAACTGTCAAATAAATTAGCGTTCCAAACTCATATTGTTCCATATTTACATTTCTTGCACAAACCCATAGTTCCAATATTCCACGAGTCCCATCTCTTCTATGGAAGAGACGATGAGAAACCCTCAGCCAACATAACCAAATAGGAACAAAAACAAAAGCCAGCCCATAGAGCCGAAATGTAAAGTAACTGTGGCCACGATGAAATGACAGAAAAAGCAAGACCAACAACAGAGTCACAGTCGTGAATACCTATAAAATAAAAATCCCTACATAACCTACGGAGAGACAATCACATATTTTTTCGACAGACAGAGCCTCAAATAGGCACTAGAACAATCTTAAGGGAATGGTCCTACCCATTTCAAACAAAGGCTGAGACAGAGGATTGGAGACACAGCGAGCCACCAAGTTTGAGCCTTAGACACCGGTACATGAGCCACCTGCACATCACAATGGAGAAGTTAGTTAGGGCAGCATAACCTGTATGAACAATAAACAAAAAGAATAGAAGGAAACAACGACAACAAAAGCCTAAAGGTTACATGAGTGATGAGTGGGTTTGAACAAACCACGAACTGGTAGCGATGCCAAGAGGGAAAAGGGAATTGTGAGTCCCAATAAAACCAGAGAAGCTCGAGCCACGACTACAGAGCCATACAAATCCCCAACTACTCACAAGGAGCGGGATTATCAGCAAAAGATATAGTAGCACGAAGAAGTGAAACCGGAGAAGGAAAATTAACTATGGAGGAAACTGGATAGTCACTAGAGAAAACGAACCAAGAACCTGTCAGTGGAACCAACATGATTTATCAACAATTGAGCCATATAAGCAAACAGATCAAGCCAAAAGACATCAAATCAAACAAGGTTTCTCAATCTCAGACCACCTTCATGGTGTACCCACAACAGGAAAAACATTGACGGAGCCAGCGAACAAAGGAGGGCCAAGTGCCATAGCCATAACTAGGAACAAAACCCCATAGCGAATGGAGCAGCTGTATTACCAACACAGCAAGTGAATGACCGAGAAAGGGTTTCCCACAAAGCCATAGAGCCAGCATGAAACTCCAAAACCTCATGGACTATGGAGGCATTAAAAGCCTCATTAAAACCCTCCAAAAACCTTGAGTCACTACACGGGAAGATCACGTGGTTTAGCTGCCACGTAGTCTCCACATCAGCGGTCGGGTCTGTCATCAATTTTTTGTATCATATCAGTTCTTTCCTTACAGAAGAAAGTTTAATTATGGAGGCAGGAAGAAGAGGAAGAGGAAGAGGTGTTCAGAGAGCATTGGAAGGTGGTCTGTGTGAAGAAATTAGGTTCCTAAGTCCCAGGCTAGTTGCAATGGAAGTAGGGAGGCGCAAGGATCAAGAGGATGGCGACGAGAGTGATGCAGAGACTATAGTTACAACATATGGGTCCGAAGACGAAGGGCCAAAGATAAGATTTTTGAAATCTGTCTTGTTAGCAAACAACAAACCAAAACCTGAACTGTCAAATTATGATGGCAACCTATCTACTGAATTGCTTCTTGATTAGATTAGTGAGTTAGATAAATACTTCAAGTGTGAAGGGATTAGTGATGAAAGTAGGATTAGGTTTGTAGCTATGAATTTGAAGGGGCATGCAACACTGTGGTGGGACAGTGTGTAAGCAGAGCGAAAAATATCCAACAAACCACCGATTAAGAAGTGATACAGAATGGTGGCCAAGTTGAAGGGTAAATTTTTACGTAAAGACTATCAGATTGCACTACATAGATAGGTACAGAATCTAAAGCAAAGGTCAATGACCGTAAAAGAGTACACAGAGGAGTTTTATAGAGTGAATTTGCTAGCAGGTTATGTCAAGGACAACCCAAAAAGGACTGCAAGGTTTGTGAATTGGTTGCAGATCGAGATACTCGATGAGATCAGTATTCTCTCTCCCAGATCTATAGAAGAAGCATCTCAAAGTGCTTTAAGAATGGAAGAAAAAATTAATAGAAGGCAGAATACAAGGAGAGGACATGGTTCTGGACGAGGAAGGGGACAGTCCTATGGCAGAGGTAGAACTACCAACGGCAACGATGAAGGCAGTAGTTTGAACGTTGCAAGGTCAACATACAAAGAGGGTAATTCAAGGGGAGGAAGGCCTTACCAGCAAGGTAGAGTTAATGACAGAGGTGGAGAAGCTACCTACCAGTGTTACAAGTGCCACAAATGGGGGCACAGATCGTTTGAATGTCCTGAAAGTGATCAGGGAGGACAAAGAGGGGCATATGTTGCTCAACCTGAGGAGAACGAGGCCCCACCTCAAGAAGTGGAGAACATGCCTGAAACAGGAAAAGCCTTAGCACTAAATAAAGTTTTCTTGAAGCCAACTAAAGAATCAGCTGATCCAACACAGTGGAAAGCTCTATTATGGACTGTGTGTAAGTCACAGGGGAAGTGTTGTAAATTGATTATCGATAGGGGAAGCATGGACAATTTAGTAGCCATGGAGATGGTGGAAATGCTGGGCTTAAAGCGATTGAAACACCCAACTCCATATCGGGTGTCTTGGCTGCAGAGAGGACACCAACTGCTTGTTGATGAGCAGTGTGAGGTGGAATTTCATATTGGCAGATATAAGGATAAAGTGACATGTGACATTATGCCGATGGATGTATGCCATATACTACTAGGAAGACCTTGGCGGTATGATAGGAAGATGTTACATGATGGAAAAACAAATTGATATAAGTTCGTGAAGGATGGGGTCAAGCACACACTAGTACCCATGAAGGAAGAACAAACAATAGAAAGTAGTGGATTGAAAGCCTTGTTGCTAGGGGGAAAAGAGTTCCTACAGCAGTTTGGAGATGACGAGATTAAATTTGCAGTCGTACAGAGGCCGAGGCCAGTGTTAGTTCATACTGAAATTAAGGATTTACGAGAAGAAATCCAAGATATGTTGCATGAATTCAACGATATAGTAGCGGACGAATTTCCAGATAAGTTACCTCCAAAATGGAGTATCAGCCACCATATCGACTTTATACCAGGAGCCAGCTTACCCAACAAAGCCACTTATCGTATGAGCCCAAAAGACAATGAGGAGATTATAAAACAGGTACAAGAATTATGGGACAAGGGACTGATTCAGGAAAGCCTAAGTTTGTGTCCAATACCAATAGTTTTGGCTCCCAAGAAAGGATGGGAGTGGTGAATGTGTACCGACTCCCAAGTGATCAATAAGATTACTATTAGGTACAGGTTTCCTTTACCACGCATGGATGATATGATGGATTGCTTAAGTGGAGCAACATACTTTTCGAAGATTGATTTGAAAAGCGGTTATCATCAGATATAGATTCAGGAAGGCGATGAGTGGAAGACTGCCTTTAAGACCAATGATGGCATGTATGACTGGTTGGTCATGCCATTCGAATTGAGTAATGCAGCTAGCACATTCATTTGCTTAATGAACACTATGCTGAAATAATACACCAGGAAGTTCATTGTTGTGTACTTGGACGATATTCTTATTTTCAGTAAGACCAGGGAGGAACATTTCAGACACGTCGGTTGTGTCTTGGAAAAATTACAGCAAAATAAATTCTTGTTAAATTTGAAGAAATGCGCGTTTTTCAAGAAGGAATTGATTTACTTAGGGTTTGTGATCTCAGAAAATGAGTTGAAGATGGATCCGGAAAAGGTTGCAGCCATAGTTAGTTGGCCATTCACAAAGATTTTATTTGAAGTACGAAGTTTTTATGGGCTACCAAGCTTTTACAAGAAGTTTATAAGGGATTTTAGTGGCATCTGCGCACCCATGGTGGAAACTGTAAAGAAGGCCAATCAGCCATTTCCTTGGACTAATTCAGCTGAAAGGAGTTTTCAGCTGCTGAAAAAGAAGATTATTGAACAACCTATTTTACGGTTGCCAGATTTTAACAAACTTTTTCAAGTTCATTGCGATGCTAGTGGGATAGCCATTGGAGTAGTGCTGAGTCAAGAGGATAAACCAGTGGCCTATTTTAGTGAAAAATTTGAATGAGAGCAGATAGAAATATTCATCCTATGATAAGGAATTCTATGCAATAGTACAAGCACTAAAACACTAGAGACACTATTTGTTGGGAAATGAATTCATCCTGTTTTCGAACAATTTTGCTCTGCAATATATTATGCAACAGCACAAATTAAACCATAAACAATCAAAGTGGGTGGAATATCTCCAAAGTTTCACGTTTATGTTAAAGCACATCAGTGGAGAAGCCAATAAGGTGGCAGATGCATTAAGTCAAAGGAGTTTGATCATACAGGAGAGTAGAATACAGGTGAAAGCTAAGTTGCAGAACATCAGTCAAAAGTAAAAAAAAAAGGCAGATTTGAAGCGACACGAAGTGCAGTTTGATATAGGAGATTTGGTACTGGCACATCTATGAAAGGAAATGTTCCCCAAAGGAGAGTACAACAAGCTGAAATTCAAAAATATAGGGCCTTGCAGAATTTTACGAAAATTCTCTGTAGATGCCTATGAACTAAAATTGCCCCCAGGCATTGGGATCTCGCCCATTTTCAATGTCACAGACCTATACCTCTATGTTTCTATGAACACAAAGGAAGATTCAACCAGTCACACATGAGACACACAGGGAGATGAAGAGATAGGTACATGGATCAAGCAGCTGCCCACAACTAAGCCTTTAGAGATTGACCAAATACTAGACACTCAGGTAGCTTGGTGGACATGCTAGAAGGAGTACTTGTAGTACTTGGTTAAGTGAAAGGATTTTCCGATAGAGGAAAATACCTGGATGGATGCCAGATAGATTCAGCACACCGGATATTCGATTGAAGAGCTCATGGACATGAGCCATGAGTTTCATTCACCCCAGGAGCCTGATGCAGGATCATCAAATGGTGAGGCGATAGTTGGACATGTTTTCTAAAGCACCTTAAAAAAAAATCACTTTGATTTATTTTACTATTAACCTTTTCCAAGAAGGTTGTTACAGCCATTGCAATTTTTTTTTTTAATTTCTGTGTCTCTTTATATATGAATGTGAGTTTAAAATTAGTTTAACAACCATAATAGGAAATGTAACTGTGCAATGTAACCATAGGTAGTTCCTCAACCGAATGAGACTACTTGAACTATTAAAAGACATTTCATAGAAGGAACGAGGGTTGTTGCCTAGATAAAGAAAATAGCAATACTATGAGATTGTAAAATTTGTTGACAAGCATAAACAAGAAGAATAAACAGTGATATTTTCAGGTAACCAAAAAGCCTGTTTCATGAATTATTTTCTGTAATGTGCATGAGTGAAAATTATGAATGAAGAATGAGCAAGAAGACTGTGCAAGAATAAACATTTAAGAACGAAGGACGAACACAGGAATCATGCATATACCAAGAAAATGATATTCACTGAATATGGTCAAGGTACTCGAAGACTGAATATTTTACCATTCATCAATAGAATCTTTTCTTCCATTAACACGCATACATGTATTGAGATTGTTACATAAATAACTGTCAAAGAAATTAGCGTTCCAAACGTCATACTGTTCCATATTTACATTTCTTGCACAAACCCATAGTTCTAGTATTCCACGAGTCCCATCTCTTCTACAGAAGAGAGGAATAGAAACCCTCGGCCAACATAACCAGACAAGAACAAAAGCAAAATCCAGACCACAGAGCCAAAATTTAAAGTAACTATGGCCACGACGAAATGACAGAAATAGGGAGACCAACTACAGAGTCACGATCGTGAAGATCTGTAAAATCAAAATCACTACATAACCTACGGAGAGACAATCACATATTATTTCAACAGACAGAGCCTCAAACAGGCACTAGAACAAGCTTAAGGGAACGGCCCAACCCTATTCAAACAAAGGATGAGACATAGGATTGGAGACACGGCGAGCCACCAATTCTGAGCCTTCGACACTGGTACATGAGCCACCTGAACAACACAACAGAGATGTTAGTTAGGGTAGCATAACCTATATGAATAGTAAACAAAAATAGCAGAAGGAAACAACGACAACAAAAGCCTAAAGTTTACTTGAGTGATGAGAGGATTGTAACAAACCCTGAACCAGCAGCAACACCAAGAGGGAAATGGGAATCATGAGTCCCAACAAAACCAGAGAAGCTCAAGCCACGACTACAGAACCATACAAATCGCCAACTGCTCACAAGGAGCAGGATTGTCAGTGAAAGATACAGTAGCACGAAGAAGTGAAACCAGAGAAGGAAGATTACCTATGGAGGAAATTAGATAGTCACCAGAGAAAGCGAACTAAGAACTTGTTAGTGGAACCAACACGGTTTCTCAACAGTTGAGCTGTATAAGCAAACATATCAAGTCAACAGACAGCAAATGGAACAAGGTTTCTCAGTCTCAGACTGCCTTCACGGTGTACCCACAACAAGGAAAATGTTGACGTAGCCAGTGAATGGAGGAGGGTCGAGTGACATAGCCATAACCAAGAACAAAACCCCATAGCATTTGGAGCAGATTTATTACCAACAGAGCAAGTGAATGGACGAGAAAGGGTTTCCCACCAAACCATAGAGCCAGCATGAAACTCCAAAACCTCATGGACTGTGGAGGCATTAAAAGCCTCATTAAACCCCTCCAAAACCCTTGAGTCACTACACAGGAAGATCATGTGGTTCAGCTGCCACGCAGCATCCACATCAGCGGTCAGGTGTGTCATCAGAGAGATATATATTTTGTATTTTGAAGCAGTCTATTCCTCATTTGGTTAAAATTTTATTGCTTTCAAGAAAAATATACTTCTTATATAAATTTTATGTGTATGTACATAAAAAAAAAATCATGCTACCATTGTAATGTAGTGTACAAATTTATGTCACACGGTTGTTCTTGAAAAAGATTTCTCATTTCCTGGGGAAACAACTATGTATTCTCTTAATGCTCTGCAATTCTTATTACTAGTTTTCATACTCTCTCTAGTTTATTTTATATAGAAAGCCATGATATATGTATGTGTATAGATTATCATCTAGTTTTGACTTTTACATATTTATATAAAAAAAACATATTTATTATATTTTATTTTCATACAAGAACTTCGAATGCATAGAAGAATACATAAGTTTATTTCCATCTATTATAGGGTAAAGGTTGAACTCATCTGTATATTTTAGAGAATAACACTTATTTTTGTATTTGATTCATTTTTCTACAAAATTAAAATCTTCCACTTCCTCTCATTAACATACAATTTACATCAATAATTATACGTATCTACAGACCTCATTCATCATAATCTGGTTGAAATTTTACAAAACTATAGCTTTGGCTTCACTTCATTTGTTTCTCCTTCAATGATACTTGGTTATGAATTTAAAACATACAAAAGGATACTACATGAAAATTTAAATAAATTTACACATATATTGGAAATTGTTTTCTTTTTCAACAAAATTCATCCAATTCAGACGATCATAAATAAATTTGCATGTAATGAAAAGTTATTAGTCTCACAAATATTTCGATTGTAATTATTTCGTGGGAAATTAAACATGTCGGGCTTCTCCCAACCATGACACAACCTATACTTGTCCCCCTGAGCAACCAGGTTTGCAATTCTTTGTATGCTACTTATGCTTCTCTTCAGTTTCTCTAATTTTCTCTTAGAAAATTATGAGACAAAAGCCAAAATTTCCAGAGATATTATCCATCTACAACTCTTTGTACGGTTATTAACTACCTCCACCTCATCAATTGATCTAGGTGGATATTTGGTGGCCACCTGCCAAGTCCACTTGGACCTCCACCATTGTTTCTTTCAGCTTTTTAGTTTCCTTAATTGTAGCACAATTTACTATTTTTAGCAGTTTTACAAGTCCTGATCTTCCGAAGCCATTTTGAGGCCCTAAACGACGTTTCTTATGAAAACTGGGAGCAACATGGGTCCATGGACTGATGTTTCTCTTCCCAAAGTTGTATTTCTCAGATAGATCTTTCTAACGAGATATTATGCACATCAAACGGAGATCATATGCCAAAGTTACGACCCCGGGAAGTTGATGTAACCAATTTACCCAAACGAGGCAAACAATTTGGTGTTTCATCTTCTAGGGTTAGGTTTTTGGATGTTTAGGGTTTTCCATTATTTCTCAACAATAAATAGGCTGTCGAGCCTCATTGTAACACAGTTGAGAGGCATGTAGCCGCCACATCTCTTCTCAAAGATAAGCTACCATTGCCCTAACTGGTTTATTTCCATTTCTGTCAGTAAGCATATTTCAGTATTTTACATTAATGAAATGAAGTATTGTTTCCACTGCATCTTTGTGTATATGGTTATCTCTATATTTTTTTGCATTCCTATTTAAATTTGGATCAGTGGTATCAGAGCGGTTTTCTTTTTTCTCTGTTTTTCTTTGCATGTCCCCAACGAGGTCGGGATATAAGGAGTTAGGCCTTGAACTAGTCAAACCTTTGCAAGACCAGCCTCACAAATATCGACGGCCTCCCATGGCGGATGAAAAGAAAAATGAGGGGGTAGGAGATGCTACCAAAATCTTGCTCGAAGAAGCCCTTGAGCGACAAAGGAATGCAATTATGGAAAACTTTGCCCAGATCCTTCAACGACTACCTAGTGGCGACGCATAGGCTTCCAATAGCTACATTGGAAATGCCACACTATTAAGTTACAAGTTAATTTTGAAATCCCTATATCGAGGGTTAGATAGACGCAGATGCCATCGATAAATGGTTAAATCTGCTAGAGGGTTATTTTTTTGTTCATGATTTTTCCAGTCAGGAAAAGATTATTTTCGCTCTTCTCAATGTAGCCCCCCACGTCAAGGACTAGTGGGAAAACTACTGCAAGCATAAGGATGAATGTATAGTCTCATTACTTTTGGTCACACCCACTTGGAATTTATTCTGGGATGCCATCAAGGACCAGTACTACCCTATCAGAAGCTATGAGGATAAATACATAAAGTGGACCATGTTGTGGAAGGGAAGGGACCAAGACGTGCTGGAGTTCACCAATATTTTCCATACCCTTCGCACAAAGTTGGGCATCAAGGATTCGGAGCAGCATTTCATACTCAAATACCATGGTTGCCTACATAAGTAAATCCCGGAAGAAATAGAATTCTTGAACATCTCCTCGCTCGGCACTGCATACCGATATGTTGTCAAGGTCCAACAAAAGTTTAAATAGAAGAATCGAGACTTTGGATCTGCGAATCTAAAGCAAGGGAAAGGTACCCCCAAACTGCAGAACAAAGGAAAAATCCAAGGTGGGGCGCCCCAAGACAACCCACCAAAGCTGCAAGCAAAGAATATCGTTGCGAAGCCGAGAAAGGACACGGGAAAGTGGTATGAGTTCCATAAGCGCTCCACTCACAACACAAGTGAGTGTCGGGCCAAGCAGTCACTGGTAACTGAGCTAAAGGTTTCAAAATTGGATGCAAGTTACGAATCTGAGTCAGAAACCCATAAGGGAAATGAAAAAGGGAAGCAGATTATCGATGCGGAGCCCAACGCCACTATTGCCACCACGAAGATCTAGAAGGAGGAACCTGAAGATCCAGAGGAGGAGGAGCATCTCTTCCACTCCCAGATGTGGGTAAAGGGCCTCCCGCTATAGTTCATTGTCAACAACAGGAGCCAAAAGAACCTCATTTCAGCAGAGGTCATGAAACAGCTGGGCTTACCGACCATAGCACATCCACAACCGTACACCATCAGGTGGCTTCACCAAGGACGAGATCTTCGCATGATCCAGCAGTGTCACCTTCCATACAACATCAAACCCTTCATGGATGAGGTATTATGTGACATTTCTCCCCTTGAAGTTTGTGATGTACTACTAGGACAACCATACTTGTGGAAGTGACATGTTGTGTATGAATCAAGGCCTTGTGTTGTTCTTGTACTTTGGGAACTAAGTTGTACAAGGTACTGGAGGTAGAATCGCCTACTGCCATCTCTTTGATTACTGCAAAACAATGCAATAAGCTTGTTTCCAAAATTGGGAAATTTGTTTTCCTAATGATACGCCCTCAAGGAAAGAATAAGATGGTGGCCATGACCTCTAAACAGGGCCCCTCTACACGAAAACTATAGATAGACAAGGTCGTGGAGGAGTATGAGGACATATTCACCTCCCCTGCGGGGCTTCCTCTACACTGTTAGGTCGAGCACTCCATCGATCGGACCCCAAGCGTGTCACTGTCCAATGGACCAATCTATCGACACTTCGTTCCGGAGAATGATGAAATCAAGAGGCAGATTTAGGAGCTGCTGCAAAAAGGTCACATCCATCCATGTTCATCACCCTGTGGGAGCCCGATTGTGTTGGTACAGAAGAAGGATCGGACTTGGAGACTCTGTATTGACTATCGGGCGCTGAACAAGATCATTGTCTGCAATAGGTACCTGATCCCATGGATTGATGACCTCTTGGACCAACTGAAGGGGGAAAATATTTCAGCAAGATCGATTTGAATTCAAGATATCACCAGGTACCAATTGAACCCTCCGATGTGTGGAAGATTGCCTTCAAAGCCAAGGAGGGCCTATTCGAAGGGTTGGTGATGCCTTTCAGATTGACGAATGCTCTTGCAACCTTCATGAGGCTAATGGATGACATCTTGTGCCCATTCACCAACTCATTTGTAGTGGTATACTTGGATGACATTCTGATCTTTAGCCAAAGTTGGGAAGAGCACCTACACCACATCTAACAGGTTCTCCAAACACTGCGACAACACAAGTTATGTGCCAGTTTGGAGAAACATACTTTTGGCATGACCCAGGTTCAGTATCTGGGATACATTATTGATGAACAGGGGCTGCATGTGGATCCATCCAATATCCAAGTCATTCGAGATTGGACATCTCCAACGACTCTGATAGAGCTCCGTAGATTTCTAGGTCTTGCCAACTTCTACTCCAAGTTCATGTTGGGATTTTCTCATATCACTTAGCCCTTGAGTCAAGTCACCAAGGGAGGAGTGAAAGGAAAATTATTTTGGTCTGAATCTCAACAGAGGGCAATCACAGAGTTGAAAGATTGTCTCTGCATGGCACCTGTGCTCACACTACCAGACTTGGAACAATCATTTGAGGTCGAGACATATGCCTTTGACTATGCTATTGGGGCAGTGCTTACTCAACACGGGCATCCAGTGGCATATCATAGTGAGACACTTTCAAACATAGTCTAGAAGTATCTCACTTATGATAGAGAGATGTATTCCATTGTGCAGGCCTGTCGACAATGGAAGCATTACATTTTGCGGAAGGAAATGGTCATCCACAGAAACCACCGACCACTAAAATTCATACAAACCCAAGGGAAATTGTAGAATGACTTCCATCAGAATTGGTCCACATACCTGCAATAGTTCCATTTGAATATCAAGTATAAGAAGGGTAGCACCAATAATGTTTCATATTTCCTCAGTCGACCACCAATCATGTAGTTAACCACTATGCTCAACTCTTGTGGGCATGAGACTTCTGATTGGCCACTTCTCTACAAAAGCAACCTAGAATTTGGCCACACATACCAGACACTCTTGGAGGGTCAAGATGTTCTAGATGTTCACCTCTAGGATGCCTTCTTATGCCACCTGGGTCATCTTTGTGTTCTTTCAAGCGATTGTGCCAAGATGATTTAGGAAGCACACTACAATTAGGCTTCTCGACATTTCGGGGTCGAGAAAACGGTGGCAGTACTGTAGAAGTATTTCTATTAACTGAATCTTCGACATGATGTCACGAAGTACATCAAATCGTGCACTGGCTTTGTCATTGCCAAACTGATCATCAAGAAGTAAGGCCTCTATACACCACTGCCTACCCCTAGTCGACCTTGGGAATCCATCTCCATGGATTACATGCTAGGTCTTCCTTCCACTAAGCGTAGAAATTACTATGTTTCTCTGGTCGTTGATAGGTTATAGAAGATGGCCATTATTGCCACCTGCAAGAATAATATCACAACAGAAGCCACTACTAAACTCTTCTTTGAACAAGTGTGGGTGTTGGCTTATATGGGCCTGACCCAAGTTTGGAAGAGTTATTTAGCCAAACAAATCCCGCAGCTACCGACCCTTTCAACAACAACCCGCGAAGTGCAGACTGAGGTATCAACTGAGGTAGCAGAAGAGGGTGTTGGAACTAGGTTTATGCACCCTTGGGATGTCTAGATGTGGTTTAGATGTTTCGCGCACCTTTCTCCAGCTTCGCGCTGCTCTGGATTTGCGTAGATCCAGACCTAGAATAATTTCTACTTTCTATTATTGCGTTGTTTACATATCTAGTCTATTTGATAAAGTATTGTGAGTCAGATCTATTTAGCAGGATCTTTAAGCAAGCATTTTAACAGAGTTAACCATTTCACGCACTTAGAATAAAATTAGATTCACATACATCTATAACATAAGGATATAGATCAAATAGATATATTAACCATAAAGTTAGATCCGTGATAACCCAGATTTAATGCAGAATTTTTAGAAGAAACTTATCTTTATTTCCACTTTATCACCAATATAGTCACATGCGCCCTGTGCACTCAGCTGCAGGAGTCTGTGCACACAGCTGCGGACTCTTCCAGGCCTCTGCATGCATAACTGCAGAGTCCCTATCCACTACCCAAACACTTTACTCGGACTTACAGACACTTTCAGACCCTTCTTCTCAAGAACCCATTACAATTCAGATCCAAGATCATACATGAAAAATAACTGACTTTCCCTCATAGAGTCGCGCTCTATTTTTACCTTCCTATGGTACACAAACCGACTTACTTCCTATTATTCTATATTATGTCTTGGGCAAAAAGCCCTTTGAATCGACCTTTTACATTTCGCGCTCCACATATTTCAAAGGTTTACAATATTTTTATCCTACTTCCTAGGCTATCAGACCTACAATTGTTACACAGGACCTCCGCTACCCAACAGTCCCCCAACACAATCATTGTGACTCGTCCCCAGTCACTTGTTGGTGTGGTGAGACACACTGTCGTGGCTTCGCGGTTCACCTTCCTCTGAGTGATGCTCATTGTCCTACTACTTCCTCATTGTCTCCTACAATGCTTCTTCTGGCTCCTGCTTCGTTGTTTCTACCAATTCTGGTGACCGATAATGCTCATTCTACTCTGCTCGGTTAAAACAAAACACCCCTTCCTAGGAATTTAGCTCTAGCAGGGGAGATGCATCCGGGACCTCCTTGTACCACCGTAGCCATTTTTGACCTTTGTACCTACTCTTCACACTGTCTGCTATAGTTTGTGTTGCAATTTTACAAGACTTGTGCTGTTGTTTGCGAGATCCCAATCGTCAAGGTCCTTTAGATATGGCTTATTAACTTCGTTTCTACCTGTAGTCTCCATTTTTCCATTCTTTCACCTTTTTGTTGTGGCTCGCCGACCTACCCTTCGGCATGGAAACGACATCCGGACCAATCTTGCTTCATGTCTCCCCTTTTCTGTTACATTCCCTACTATTGATGTTGTATTATGTGCAATGCCCGTAGCTGTCAACACCATGCTCATTAGATAGTCTTGCTTCTCCATCGACCATATCAACACCCTCAGGCTTACTCCTTGTGCAGATATAATGAAAAGCTCCATATCGATAATTAACATGTATTTTCTAGAAGTATAGGTCGCCCGGTGGATGCCCCTCAGTGATTGATAAGTAATTCGAATTTCAAATTCATTGGTTCCCGCTTGTTCTAGCATCCTCGTGTAAAATCTGTGGCAGCTCATTCCATATTTGACTCGTACTCCCTCTCTTAATTTCTCGTTGCCCGCTCCCTTTTGCCATAATGCAGACATCTTTTCATGAATAGTGACAGGAACGGTCAGCTCTCTTCTTAGCAATGCATTGAACCACTTGTATCACGCAATCACAATCTTGTTGATGAGCCAAATCACCACGTAACCCTGTACTCGTGCCTCTTTCCCCTAGACTGCTTTACCATCCCACACTCTCTTTCAATTGGCTGGAGTGGTGAGATTGTCCCTCAAATGATTAGTCAGGCGGCTTGCCCGCCTGTGTAGAGCTTCTGGCAACTACCATTCACTCGACCTGGGAAGGGTTCTTCATTAAGTTTAGAAAGATGAATCGCGCCCCCATCAGTAACTTCTTTGATGACATATGATCCCAACCAATGCATTCAGAATTTGCCAGGGAATTTCTCAAACTTACTGTCGTATAGAAATACTAGATCATTCTCCTTGAAGGTGCACACCTTGATATGGCGATCATGCCACGCTTTCTCCCATTGTTTCTGTACTTGCTGATGGAATCCAACGAAAAATCATTCCTCCTCTAGTTTTTCTACCTGCGTGAGCCTTTCCTCCAAAGCCCCATGGTCTACCATACCGATGATTTTTGCGATCCGTAGACTAGGCACCATATATTCCATAGGCATAACAACCTCCTTGCCATAGACTAACCGAAAAGGTGTCAATCCTGTCAAATTTTTGCACGTGGTTTAGTATGCCCATAGCAAAGTAGGGATGCACAAGTCCCAATCATTTCGCTATGCATTACAAACCTTGGTCAATGTTGTCTCCAAGATTTTGTTGAATGCCTCAACAGTCCCATTCGCTTGCGGGTGGTATGGCATACTCTGTTGGTGATATATCTAGAATTCCTCAGCGAGTGTGCTAATTGTTTCATTCAGAAAATGCGTTCCTTGATCTCTCATGAGAATTTTGGAACATCCAAACCTTTTCAGTACATTCTCAAACAAAAACTTCGCAGTTGTGTAGTCCTCAACTCGCTGTGCTTCTGCCCATCAGGTCAAATATTCGGTCGCGGTAATGATATAGCGCGCACCCATCTTCCCTCGTGGATCGATAGGTCCTACGAATTTTATTGCCCACTTCTCGAATGGATTTAGTGTTGTCTGTGGCTGAAGTGACATTTCATCTCTCCTCGATGGTTTCCCCATCCATTGGCATACATCGCAGGCTTGGCAGTATGCTTTTGAATCCTAATGCAAAATGGGCCACCATAATCCTACACGATGAATCTTCTAGGTTGTGGTGCGACCCGCATAATTTCTGCCAGCAACCTCTCCATGTGCTTCGGCTAGGATCTATCCTCGCTCGAACTCTGGGACATACCTACACACTATTTTATCGTTGCCCATTTTGTAAAGGTGTCCTGCAATCATGGTGAAGTTTGCTACGCGTATCACCAATTCCTTCTTTTGCTGAATAGAATATCCCTACGGTGCGGTTCATGTAGTCAAGAAATGGATTATTTCCTCAAAATGGCCATTCGATACGCGCACCACATATAGTTGTGCATCCTGGAGCCCATCCTCTATATTTGTGGGTTCTTCGCCAGTCTCGATTCAGGACAGGTGATCTGGGCTTGCGTTTAGATGTCCTGACTTTATGACGACCTCAAAGTCATATTCCTGGAATAACAGCAACCACCTACAAATGCAACCCCCTAAGACAGGCTTGTTCACTAGGTATTTTAACACTAAGTGATCGGTATAGATCTTAAATTGGCCTCCAAGTAGATACTGGCGGAATTTTTGAAGTACTTATACCATCGCTAATCCTTTGTGCTCAGTAGTGGAGTAATGCTTCTCAGCTTTTGACAACCGACGACTTGCGAATGTAATCAAGTGGTCAATTACCTCCACTCTTGGTTGAGTAAGTACCACCCCCAATGTGATACATGATGCATCGACATGCACATGAAATTCGACGTCCCATTTTGGAAAGACCAATATAGGGGTTGATGCCATCTTTTCCTTAATTGTGTCCAAATTTTTGTTGCATTCCTCATTCCAGCAATAAGTAGCATCCTTCTTCAGCAACTGTTCCATCGGAGCCTTGATCTGAGCATAGCTCTTTATGAACTTCCAATAGTAGCCTGTGTGCCCCAGTGTAGCGCGCAGTTGTTTGACACTTCGAGGCACTTGTAGATTGAGTATGATGACGATCTTTGTTGGATCCACCATCAGGCCTTGCTTACAGACCACATGGCCCAGCAAGTTCCCGAATGGGACAATGAAAGTACACTTCTTTAAGTTTAGCGCAATTTGGTGTCGGCGACAAGTATCCAGCATCAACCGTAAGCTCGATACATGCTTCTTAACGAGTCAAAACATGGTCTAGTCATCAAGATAGACTTATAATAACTTGTGTATAAATTCTTTGAATGCTGCTACCACTATTCATGAAAATATCATCGGTGCATTCTTCAGTCCAAATTGCATCACCGTGAACTGAAAGCAACCCCATTCAATGGCGAACATTGTTTTACTCCTGTCCTCTAGTGTGATCCTGATCTGGTGGTATCCTGAGAACCCATCCGTAAAGGAGTAGGCTTCATGCCCCCCCAAATTTTCCAGTACCTCATAGGTAAACGGTGTTGGAAATGGATCATTAACATAGGCATCATTGAGCTTCCTGAGATCCAGGTAGATGGGAATCTCACCCTTATGTTTCTTCTCTTGCACAACCATCAGAATTACCCAGTCGGACTCCTCGACTAGTTAAATGATTCTTATTGCCAACATCTTGTCCAGTTCTTCGTGGACCTTTGCTTTATATTTTGGATTCAATCGGTAGGGTCGATGCTTTACTAGTTTCACATCTAGCTTCAACGTTATCTTCATCATTCCCAAGTCTCCTAGGATCCCTTTTAGCTCTGTGATTTTTGTTTGGAACAAATCGCGATATTCCCGAAGTAATTCTACGACCTTCTCCACTGTGGCGTCATCTCAATAGTCCCCAAGCATTGCATATTTCAGCTCTTCTTTGGTTCCAATATTGACTTGTTTCATTTTCAACGACGCCGTGATATTGGGATCTTTGATTTCAGGTTCGCACACCTCATATATCCCCTCTGATTCTGAAATATGAAATTTCGCAGATCATCCTCATCATCTTCTACCTGGAAATTATAGCATTCAAGGGCCTGGCTTAGCTTCCGCGACTAGTCAGGCTATACAATTTCTTCTCGTTCTAGTGGCATCTTGAAAATGGCGGCCTTTACCAGTTGTAATGCTTCATCCATGGGATCCATCCATTGATCTTCAAAGAGGAATGTCGACAAAAACCCTGAGCACAAGATACCCCACTCGCCTTTTTCATGCTAGAGATCTGCTTCAGTATACCAGTTTTTGGGAATGACGTCCAGGGTGTGATAAAATAAGTGCACCCATTATGGCTGAGGTTCCTCTTCGTAGGCTTTGATCAATTTGGTAAGGTGCATGGATGGGTCGTCATGTCCATCGTATTTCTTCATTATATGTAGTTCCGACTTGCCAAATATAATCTTCATGACGCGCCTGTAGGTGCACCAATATTAGAAAGTCCCTTCATGTGTGCCCCACCACCGCAGAGGCGTCGCGCGCAATGCCCACCTCATTGCATCAAACCGTTGGTGCTCTAGTACTGCGATTTCAAATTTGGTCAAGAATTCATCTATTATTATCAACCCATCATACTTCAGTAATTCGTGATCCCGGGCTCTTATATAGTATAGAGATTTAGTCATCATGTTGCAGTGTAGAGTGGTTACTCTGTTCAACCTGTTGCGCCATCGCTTGTCTTCCTCATTTGAATCGGAAGTGCAGGATTCTCTATCACCCTATGATAATCTTCTATTCTCCACTGTCTTGACCCATTCTTGCCTTTGTGCAAACATTCTGTAGCTATGATCTTTGTCATTGTTGCTTTCTCTGTCACGCACAGGTTAAATATAGCGTGGTCCTTCATCCGGATTGAGCGGAATGATTACACGGAGTGACTTTGTTTCAAATATCATTGTCCACTTCTTTAAATTAATAACCGTGTTCATGTCGGTGGCCCAGTTTATTCCTAACAATGTAGGATAGGGCATACTTTCATCCACGAGCTTAATAACTTCAAAGTATGTCCGAGTACTTGCGCCATCAAGGTCTATCATAACTCCTTGCAGCTTTCCCATGGGCACCACCTTCTGCTGATTTTCCATCCGTAGTTGTATAGGGGACCATTGTAGCGTAGGCTTACCCATGCAGTCCCAAGTCTGTTTAGGCAATATGTTGGCACCTAATCCTAGATCCAGAATGACCTGATCCATTTCATACTTGTCGATCTGCGTTATTAACCACACTTCCCTCCTGGTCCACGATGCATGTCTTCCCAACTTTCGAACTATGTGAGGTTCACTCCATCCTGCGCATCTATTTATGAGTTCCTATAAGCCTTTAACTCCCTTGTTGTCACGAAGAAATTTTATACATGTCTCTAAAAAGGTAGTTATCATCGGGGGATCCTTGACTGGCTGAGGCTGATCCCTACTACCTGGGGTAGAGACTTCCACGAAGCTCTCCCGAGCTTCTAGATATGTCTCCTTACCCACCCCTGCATCTTCCTTACTTAAGCTCCTTCTATCCGCTCCTGTGGCCGTGCCACTTCTCAGTACCATGTTGTCTTTGGGATCTTCCTCGCAGGGTTTGGACCTCATCATTTGCACATTCTGGGTTGTCGTTGGTTGCACTGCCCTTTTTCACGAACCTGTGCTATCAAAGTCAGACAATCTATTAGCTCATGATCAAATTACTCACAATAACTACATGAAATTCTAGTGGGGTTGGTATAATCCTGAATGTAATGTCCTGGACCTCCGCAGTTGTAGCAGATTAGCTACCCGCGACCCCTTCCTAGCCCCATTCTATCCTGTCCTCGTCAACAGGCCTCGAACCCACCACGCACGATCACCGTGGCTGGATCCTAACCTCACACCTCAGTGTACATTCTGTAAGTAGGTGACTGGTCCATTAATAATTGGTAGCTATGACAGTCCCTTTCCTCGTGGCCCACTGATCTGCAAAAGTTGCAAAATAGCTGTTAGGGGGTCTGCTTGCATTTTGGCAATAGATGATAGTTACCAGTGTTGTGCTTCCCTCCCAACTGACGGATTGCACACCAGAGCGGGGTTGTTGGCCTCGTCCCTGCTTGTGCCTTCAGTAACAATGGTATTGGTCCCCTCATTGCTACATAATTTACTAAGACCAGGCAGTGATCTTTATCATGTCCCTGACTCCTACACTTTATACACCATACTTCCTCTTGGATTTCTCGTCGTGGTGCCTATTCTTGTTTTAACTTTTTCATTTCCAAACAAAAATTTTGGATCTGCACTTGGATTTGCTAAAATCCCAACCCTGGGTCTTGTAACAGGGTTTCATGCAACCTCATCATTGTCTCTAATGTTTTAGCCTGGGTTGAGATCTTCTTTTGTGACAAAGCTGTCCTCAGATGTGGTGTTAAGGATTCCATAAACCAAGCGTAGTGTTGCACATCCGTCAATGTCATGTTAGCCTCGCAAATAGTAGTTTTCAGTATTTGGTCCACATCCCATGATGTTTCTCCAGGCATCATCACGATCTCTTTGAACCCTATGATCGACTGTGTTTCTGAATTTGACCAGCTAAACTCCTTCTTTACTTCAGTTTGGATTTCTGTTGTCCCTGCCATTGAGCAATCACTTGAGTACTTTATGTACCATGTTAGTGCTTGATCCTGCAGCATGCTCACTAAGGTAGCATTTCTCGTATTATCATCTGCAATTCGCTTTGCATTCCATACTAATGTTAACATAAGCCATAATTGTTCTTGGTCTTCGCCTCCTACTCCTTTGAATACCAGTAGCTGGATCGTGCTCGTCATTTTTACCCTTGGCATTGTGTTCAGAGATATTATAGTTCCTAGTACTTTTGATCCTTCAACAAACACCCCTTAGGCATATCACGGTCCTAGCAATAGAAGCATTTGTTGTCTTATATGGGCTTGACCTAGGTTCAGAAGATTTATTTAGCCAAACAAATCCCACAGCTACTGGCCCTTTCAGCAATAGCCCGCGAAGCACTGACTGAGGTCTCACCTGAGGTATCAGGGGAGGGTGTTGGAACTAGGTTTCTGCACCCTTGGGATGTCTAGATGTGGTTTAGATGTTTCGCGCACCTTTCTGTAGCTTTGCGTTACTCTGGATTCTTGCAGATCCGGACCCAGAATAACTTCTACTTTCTACTATTGCATTGTTTACAGATCTAATATATTTGATAAAGTATTGTGTGTCAGATCTATTTGGCAACGTCTTTAAGCAAGCATTTTAACAGAGTTAACCATTTCATGCACTTAGAATAAACTCAGATTCAACTACATCTATAACATAAGCATATAGATCAAACAAATATATTAACCATAATGTCAGATCCATGATAACCCAGATTTAACGTAGAATTTTCAGAAGAAACTTATCTTTATTTCCACTTTATCACCAATACAGTTAGATCCGCCCTGCGCACTCAGCTGTAGGGGTCCAAGCACACAATTGTGGATTCTTCCAGACCACTTCCCACACATCTGCAGAGCCCCTATCCACTACCCAAACACTCGACTCGGACTTACAGATGCTTTCAGACCCTTCTTCTCAAGAACCCATTACAATTCAGATCCAGGATCATACCCCAAAAAGAACTGCACAACTGATCCAGGATCATTGGTAGTGTCTTTGACCCAAGCACAACTGATCACTTGAAGAATCTTAAAGAAATGGATCCAATTGATCTCGAAACTATGTTTTTAGTCATGAGCAATCTTGTCTGGCCCTGATTTTGAAGAGCGTAAATTATTTTATCAGTATATGACATGAATCCTGAAGATGTTGAACTTGCTATAGAAAATCGAACATATGAGTATGTGGCAGTGCCAGGCACCACTGCAAAGCAGCCATCAGATCTTTGGAATAGCGTGACCGCCCTTCAGCACTTAAGCTTGGTGAAGTGGGAGGGGTTTAATGATATGAAAGTACTGTCAAATTTCAAGAGCTTGGAGTACTTGAACCTTGATCAGTGCTTATTTGTAAACAATGATGGATACAAGTGGCCATGGCAAAAGAGGAACTCGAATGCTACAGAGGGTGCAAGGTCGAGGGTTTGAGATTTAGAAAAATGACAATGCGTGAGCGAAAGATTATAGTGTTGATTGTCCCGAACTGGTTACCTTAATCGCTATACATTGCTATCAGAGACGTCATCCAGTGGATCAGAGGCAACTGTCCATGCTTCATTTGTGTGCTTTATGCATGCATCCATGTACGCCTAATATGGTCTTGCTTGGAACCTTGAGGATGCAGAGAATTTCATCGAAATAATGTCATTCAAACCAAATACTGTGATATGCAGACATTATTTTGTGCTTGCCGAGTCCATGGCCATATGGAAATAGGAAAACATGCCGCAGAACGTATTCTAGCTCTTTGGGATGTGTAACACCCTTTGCCAGGCCTGAAACGCCAGCCAAAATTGTTGTGCAACTGCGTCCACCAGTTCACGTATCCACACTCCAAAAGGATGCTGTGACTCCGCAGATCCAAAGGCATGTCTCGCTACCCTCACGCAGCTCCAAAATAATCCACGTTCTCCCTCAAAAGGCCAACTTAACATCTGGCATCACACACTGGTCAAGTGGCTCGGATCTTTCCATAGTTTTGTGGCTCAACGCATAAGACAGTCAAACTGCTCCACCAAAAAAGAGTACATAATGTTTGAATGCACAATCGATTCCTCAACAGGCTACAGCTCTAATACCACAAGACGAAGAATCACAAAGCCATATAACCATATGCACAACAAATTAATACACAAAAATTAAACTGGAGAAAAAGGCAGACAACCATCATGTGGTCTCTCATGCTCATGTAATTCACATTATTAAAAAAATTTAATAATACATTTAAATACCTGTGCAAGTTGTCTTAAGATAGTGCTTCTATCTTAGACTCACTTGGTTGAGACAATTTCTCAACTTAGACACTAATTTATGAGAGCTAGTTGGAAAGAATATCTCATCCAAACTAAACTCCTTAGTTTGAGGAATTCTCATGATTTTATTTATTTAATTTAATAATTGGATTTATTATTTATTTTTAAGAGAGTGAGGCTAACACTTTTGTATTTAGAGGATATTTTATTTTTATTTTAAGAGGGACACTTGTCAACTCCAAGCTGAGCACGAACATACTTACGCATTGCCTTCATACTGGGTTGTAGAATGAGCTTCTCAGCTCAATAAGTTTCCTCACTTAGTTACACACTCTTCAAATATTTTATTTTTCCATGTTGTTTTGTATGTTATTCATTTTATTTTATATGCTTAAAATTTTATTCTTAAGTATGAAAAAAATATGAGTATCAAAAAAATAAAATCTCGTGTATGCAGTCGTATATATTGTTTATATTTTTTATGTGCATTACAATTTATTGGAGTTCCTATGTCAACTATTGGTTTTAACTTCTGCATGTCATGGAATATGTTAGATTTTCATGACAAAAAAATTATGGTGCATATCATCCTATATATTGTTTACATTTTTTATCTGCATTAAAATTTATTGGAGTGACTATGTCAATTATTGGTTTTAACTTCTACATGTCGTGGAATATGTCTATTAGATGTTCATGTCAAGTTACTTTAAATACAATTGTTATTGAATTTTATTTAGGAGATTGGATGATAACATTAAAAATAAAATTAATCTAGGAATAACTAATATAAAGATAGAGGTATATATTCTTATTTAGTTTTAAGGTATAACAAAGGAGTTTATTGGGTTTTATTACATAACAACATAGCTTCAAGTCTATTTTCTTAACTATTGAGCTTATATCTATTAAACTAGCCTAAATCCATCTTAACTCTAGATCTATCAAGCATCGAGAAGGATCAAATCTCTTGAGGTGCAAACCTTTCGTCAAGTTTTGCACTCAAAAAAGAGGTTTGCACCACAAGAGATTTGATCCTGCTTGATTGGATAATTAAAATTATTAATTAAAACATTTTGACTTAATCAAATTACATAAAAAGAGAAACAGAAATCGAAATAAAATTTTAAAAAATACATAAAATAGAAAATAAAATTATTAATTTTAATTATTAATAATTAAACTAGCTTAGACTCATCTTAATTCTTGATCTACCAAGAAACCATAGGCTTCAAATTTATTTTCACTCTAAAAGAGGTTTACACCTCACGAGATTTAATCTCTTTGAGCTCTTGATAGATATGGAATTAAGATGACCCTTGATAAATACGAAATTAAGATAAATCTAAACATGTTATAAATTTAATATGATAAAATGAAATTCAACATTGAAATAATTTCATAATTATTTTAATTAAATTCCATTAATATATATTAAAAATTATATTACATGAAACAAATTTCTTTAATCTATAATTAAATAAATATTTGTTCAAAAAAAATCATAATTTTAATACTCAATTTTATTAATAAAAAATAAATATTATTTTATCATATAATTTTTTATATATACCTGTATTAAATCATATATTTATTTTTAAAAAATCTTTAAAAGGCCCAAATAATTATACATTACCAATAATTGCATGTTACATAGTTCGAGGTGATCTGTTTTGGAAATCCATACGAATTAATATTACAAAATCGTTGCACTGGTATTGAAAGAATTTTAGAAGTTGTTGCACCGGATATCTTTATGTCTCGTATACAAAAGTAAAGGACATTGTTATAAGCTAAGTCATTGGATTCATCCTAAACCCCCTACGAATCCCGAATCCGGCGAATCTAACACGATTCGGTCCACATTCGTGTCCAAATCACAAGACACGTCGTGTCTGAGGGCGTGTCACAATTTTCAAAAGCATGTCGCGATTTTAGGACACATGTCCGGTTTCCAGGACTTGCTAAGCTCAGCGCGGAAATGAAAAGGGCGTGTTTGCTCATTAAAATTTTCATTTGGCAAGTGATTTGTGCTGTTGGCAAGTGATTTGTGCTATTGGAGCAAGGAGTAAAGCATTTTGGCAGCTTCATGATCAAGTCTAGGCCCTAGTATTGATATGCTATTCATGGTAATGTTAAATTCTTAAAGTAAAAGTGACATTCTCCTTAATCTTCATTTTCATCCTTTTACTTAAATTTTTAACATTACCATGAAATGACTGAAGATGTTTGAGAGTGGTTCCGGCCTCATTGGATTTCATATAGAGAAAGTAGAATTTTATATTTCATTCAAAATCCAGCAGACTTATCAGTTTTTCAGGATTTTAGGATTGGGGGATTGCAATGTTTCCATTGAATTTTGTCATGTATTAGGGTATGGAACTTGTATTTAATCAACAACACCAAAGCAAGAGCTTCTGAATATGTCGCTCTCGCTCTCGTTTTCGCTCCCGCTCCCCGCTTTCGCTCCCGCTCCCAAGTAACACTGTTCCTGATGATATGGGTCTCGACACCACTGTTGAGTTGGCATTGGCCAACATGGATCTCAATGATCCAGTGCTAGAGCCCATTATATTTGATGACTTAGAGGGGTCAACCTCCATACCAGCAGATGCAGAGGCGACTATGGATACAACAGAGTAGGAGGATGTAGAGGAGAGCAGTGGGGACCATGATGATGGGGACAGTGTTATAGACATTTTTGTGCCTTACAACTATGAGCATGAAATGTCCATAATTCAAGGGATCCAAAGTCCCTAAAGATGTTGTTACAGCTCCTAAAGGAACAAGGTCAACCAATGACAGCTTCTCCCAGAAGTTCTCCACCAAAAACCACTCAAAATTGGTCAAAACTGGATCAGCGCACCTAAATGCACTACCAGGGTGCTATGCAGCACACCTTGTACACACGGGAAGTGCATTTCAGTGCACCTAAATACACCGTGAGGGTGCGATGGACGGGAAAAGACAAGTGGCAGAGACAGTTTGCGAGGTGGATGATCATGGAATCTTCCAGAAACTTCTCATGGGACACTTGCCTCTCAAAATCGCCCAAGGATGAGTAAGAGATCAATGAGATCTCCAAGTGGCATCAAGAACTATCAGAGAGAATACACTAATCAAAAACCCAGAGCTAACTCACACCTCTGAAAATATCTATATATAGATCTCTCATCCCAGAGATCCAGAGGTTGGAGGCCGGAATTTTGTACTTTGCAGAGAATTGCTGTTGGTTTGAGATTGAGATTAGTACACTGGGTGATTTATGCTTTGTTGGAGGAGAGGAAGGGATTCCTTTGCTGGGAGGTAGATGCTGGATCAAAACTCACTTGGTTGTATCTCCTTTTGGACTTTGTTATTCTATCAATAAACTATTTGAGTTTCTCCTACATGCTGTGTATCAATGATGTTTTGTTATACTTATATGTTTAGCTTAATCTGATCTTGAGCTTTTTATGAATGTATATCTATATCTTCGTGTAGTCTCTCTCTCTTGTGATCTTGCAGGAATTCGGTGAAGCTGGGCCGGTGAGTGAGTAGGGAGTTGGGAGCCACTAAAGAGAGGAGCGATTGGATCAACAAACTAGTGGAAGACACAGGTTAGTTACATCCTTCTTCCTCATTTACATTTCATAAAGAAGAAATACTCAAATAAGTTTCCTTGTTTGTTGCTAAGGCACTATCACACCTTAGAGTGGGATAGGGGCGTTCCGAATGGATACTTTTCCCAACAACAAATTGGCGACT
This sequence comes from Pinus tabuliformis, assembly GCA_031772625.1. Classification (NCBI taxonomy): domain Eukaryota; kingdom Viridiplantae; phylum Streptophyta; class Pinopsida; order Pinales; family Pinaceae; genus Pinus; species Pinus tabuliformis. The sequence continues at coordinate 200,360,486 of CM062810.1, read as the reverse complement.
CCGCTGGGGATCATATCTTGTTAGTTTATTTGTGGTTCTATTGTTGTTCTTCTCATAAACTCAAGAGTGCCGAATCGAACTGCATTTTCCATTTACGAATGCAATGTAGAGATCTGCCACTCTAGTCCACTCACTGGGCCTGTTTTTATGATCTGAACAGCTGATCCACAAGTGCTTTAACAACCCTTTGTGATAGATCTTAGTCCTCTTTTAAATCATCCTCCTAGTTGTACCTAATTTATAACTTTTATCCGGCCAAAAACTGTAGATTAAACTGCAAACTGTGACCGAGAACCCAGAGACAATTCTCGTTTCTGCTTCAGCGCAGACTCTGTGAAGAGGTTCTGCATTTCAACACAGGTCCCGAGAGGGCTACCTGCGCTGAAGTTTAGTTTCTCTGTGCTGGGGGTGCGCTGATCAGCCTTTGCCTTGTGCAGCTGTGGTTCCCTGCTTCCTTTTGCTCAGTTTTGTCTCTGTTTTTGCAGCCTGTTATCAGTGTGTGTACCTATCTGAAACCCCTTTTCTTTGCCTTAATTCTGCCTCAGTTGTATAAAGAAACTGTATTTGTTCTTTGTGTATTTGTTACATCATTTGCAGTTTCCCATTACAAAAGTAAACTAGTCATACTGTCGCCCTTAGATCTAGACCTGTCGTAAGTGTCGTTTTGATCTTAGGAGTGAGTTTGTTTGTTGTTCGCAGTTGATTACACTTTTACTTTTGTCTTTTGGTTTGAATTTATGAATTTCTAGTGTCGAAACAAGTGTTTACTTCAAAATCATAAGTGTCGTAATCGTCTTTTTGAGTTCAAGAAGAAACTTGTTTGTGTTTTCACTTGAAATCGAATTCAAATTTGTACAACAACTTTCTTTTTAGGCATCAATATTAAGAAAGAGAAAACAAATACATGCATATGTGCATTTTCATTTTGACAGTTTGTATGTTGATTTAGGAAAAGTGCATTTACAGTGTGCTCTATGCTCTTTGAGAAAAGATTGTGTCTTTCTTTTCCCCTTGTAGCTAGGATTTTCATTGTTGAAAAGAGATAAATGCTTGCTTATCATCTTTAGACTGCATTTAGGAATTGTATCATACATCTTGTGGTGATCCAAAAAGGCAAACTTCTAAGAAAGATCAACCTAAAATAAATTGAATGAACTTAACAATGCTTTGTAACTTAATGCACAACATAGAGGTCTAGGCTAGAGACGTGTTCCCGCGTCGTAAAACCTGGTGACTATCGATCTCACTGATGGTTGGGTGATTCCTCCTGAGAGACGAAAAGCGCCAGTACGGATTGTGCTCTCACGTACCGTCGAGTATATATTGGGAGACCCCTATAGGCATAAAACCTTTATCCATAGGAAGCCGTGTCGGCTGCCCTACTGATCGCAATGCACTGAACACAACATTCGGGAAGATTGACCGCCCGTACCTTAAAAAGTATTGTGCGGTTTTGCGAAAAGTTTGGCACACCCTCTACCTAGAACTCCAGAGCAGTCCCTTTCGTTCCTTTTCAGACTCCTTAACGGAAAAGGTCCATCTGAGCACTTGTCACTTCAGGCTCATTAAAAATCAAAGGAGACTAGAGTCATCTTTTGCTTTTTCTCGACTCTTTAAAATTGAAAAAGCAAGTTTTGTCTAAAGCGTCTAAAATTCATTTAATTCGGAAACACATTTCCCTTTTGTATTTTAGTTGATCGAGTAATCCGCAATCGTGGAAGAAAGTAAATTGAAACCCCGTCGTTCGCGGATGCTTACGAGTCAACCGTCTTTGTCTCCGAAATCGAAAAAAGTACGGACAAAGCGAACTCGTTTAACCGGTTCGAAATCTCCTATTAAAGTTAGAACAAGTGTTCCAACAACATCCGAGATTCCGGTTACTCCAAACATTTCTGGAAACCCTGCCTCTACAGAAGAAGTTCAACAGCCACATAGGGACAGTGATACCGATCCTAGTCTGAGAGTAAACACTTGTGTTACTGAACCAGTTCCATCTGCAACCGGTTCGGAGAGTCTTTCTCTTCAAACATCTGTCACTGTTGATTCAACCCCTTCTTTGGCACCAGAAATATTTTACGGACCTGACGGTCTTCCCCTTCCACCTGGTTTGATTTTGATAGAGGAAATTGTAGAAGATCCGCAAGCAAGTACTCCAACACATTTTGGAGTCAGGGTCACTCTATTTCCTTCGACATCAGAAGTTGGTCTACCATCAGCGGAAGTTCCTGTGGAATCACTAGGCAATCTTTTGGATAGACTCCAAATGTCTGAACAACCGTCGACATCCAGGACTGTGTCGTCCGACACAGCAGTGGCACAACCTCCTACTGCTACTCCAACGATGTTCAATGGTATACCATCTGTCCCGACAAGTTATCAACAACAAGCCAGAGTCCCATCAGGGATTGCTTCGATGACATGGTTAGTTCCTATTTCTTCATCCGGATTATCATCTGGTATTTCTTATGTTGAAACTCAACAAATTGATCCAATGTGTCTTCAAAGGCCAATATACCCTTTAAGTACTGTATTGCCACCATATGGAGGGCAGTATGCCTTTTCATTGTTCCTTCCCGGAGAACAACCATATGGGAGTTTACAATAAAGTTCAGGTCAAACTAGAATTACATCCAGCGGTTGGGTACCAATACTGCCTCAGCAACCAAGGGTTGCATAATAAATGCAAGCAGTCCACCCTGTATCGAATATTCCCACTATACCTGGTATGGTGATTGCGTCGCAAGTACAAGCGCTACCTGTTGATGTCAACCCCAAGTTTCTCAGGTTGCAATACAACAACCTCTTGTCTCGACAACTCAATCACAACCTCAGGTTAGTGCCTCCTTATCTGGAGTGACTCAGGTTCAAACAAGTACTATGACTCCCCATCTTGGTCAATCATCTAGTACTAGACAACAACAAATGGTCCAACAACCATGGCTGGTTCAATCTCAACAACCGCAATTCCACCAATCATATGAAGGACCTGAGCAACAAGTCTTTGTAAGTAATGGGCAACTGCATTTCCAAAGCGGTTATCAACAACCATACTATAATGGTTATGCCCATCAACCTTGTCAAAGTTGCCAGCATCAAATACATTATGTTGGTATGCAAAGACCCACTGCTCAGGCGATTCCATCTTATCCTGGGTATGCTTCGCCTAACCTGAATCAACAGTTGCCCTTTGTAGCAACTCTAGAATTACCAGATCTAAACCGGCTGACGAATGATCCAATTGCTTATGCCCCTTGGTGGCCAGCGATTCCACATAAACTTCCGTCAGATATTCCTAAATTTAATGGAAATCCAGGTGAAGATCCATCGAATCACGTGATGACATTTCATCTATGGTGTTCATCAAACACCTTAAACGATGATTCGATAAGGCTTCGCCTTTTTCAGAGGACGTTAACGGGTCCAGCGGCAAAATGGTATATTGAATTGCCTAGAGCTTCATTCGACAACTTCAGTACCTTAGCCACGTCTTTCTTAACCCATTTTCAATTACCGATAAGGTGTGAAACGGGAACGGAACTCCTAACCAACTTCAAACAGACAACGACCACTCACATATCTGATCATATACATGAGTGGCGACGTCGTCGTAGGATGGTAAAAACGTACATTCCCGATCAGCTATTAGCTGAATGGTTCATCAAGTCCTTACCTACAATCATGGAAGATGTGGCAAAGGGGGGAGTTGTAATAGAAGAGCAAGTCATCGCTCGTGCGCAATATCTGGACTTGGTCTATACTCAGTCTGGCACGCTCTACGACAAAATACCTGACGCCCCTAGACCGAAATTCTCAATTCCTCCTCCTCCTAAATCAAACAATGACTCTCACGCCGACGATGGTGTGATTGGCACGACAAACGCGAAATCGACAAAGGCTACGTCCAAGAAAGCCCGTAAGATTTCAGATCAAAATGCAAAAGACAAACTTCTCACCTCGGAAGTAAATGCCGACAAGGGAAAACAACTGAAACAACCAAGGGGCAAGAAGAGAAAGAAAGGGAGAAAAAAGAAGCATGATAAAGCTTCTACAAACCCTACTGGGAAAAGGAAACCCCCTGCGGGGTGTCATATATGCGATGAGGATCATCAGACGAGAGATTGTCCACATAATGCTGAAGTTAAGAAACTCTTTAAGAGTTCAAAAACCTCAGCAGTATTAACTGATCTGTTTCCAAACCCGGGAACCAAACTGGTTGCTAATCAAAATGCTTCTCGATCCCAAGTTCTTATGTTGTCTATCTCATAGCAGCAAAATGATGCTTTGACAAGGAATAAAGATTACGGGAATCCACAACTGTCGAATAACAAGGCTAATGAACAACCTGGTAGTTCGACAACAACTTTGACTGAAGTTGTGCCACCCATCATTCCTGAACTAATGATAAAGTCACCAAAGGGAGTAGTACACAAATCGACATTTAATCCTAGTGCAAAAGTAGCATAGAATTATGATATAGTAGAGGACTTGGCCCAATCGCCATCCGCTATGTTGACACTTGAGGTACCGCAAAATTTCCCCTCCTAAAAGCAAGCTTTATTATCAACAATAGGAGGGATTGGCCCAATAGATTCCAATCTTGTGGCCTTTGATCATAAATGATATGACCCTCAATTACCAGCTCAACTAGATTTCCTTATTCAAGTGAAAGCCCTGAACAAAACTGTTCATCGAACAATTATTGATGAGGGGGCATCTACATGTATTATGTCGATGAGTTGCTGGAAAAATTTAGGCTCACCACCCTTGTCGAGATCATCAACGACGTTAAAAGCATTTGATGGACGATCATACACTCCATACGGGATTTTAAGTAACTTGCAAATTGAACTAGGGGAAAAACAATAGAAGTTTATGTTGAAGTAATCGACGGAAACCTCGATTACAACATCCTATTGGGAAGGCCCTGGATATATGCTATGGCTATTGTTGTGTCAACCTATTTTAGGAAGATTGCATTTCCCTTCCGAGGAGGAATTACAATCGTCGACCAAAAAACATTTCTCCCCAACAGTTCACAAGTTACGGGAAGCATTCCAATGATCCATGGAAGCGATCATTTGCTTCAAAATATTGGAGTAGGCCTCCTAAAAGACCCTGCCTTAATGGGTACTTTTTCCCTACCGCCTCCAAGTAATCTGGCGAAAGTGGCCATAGTGGAAACCTACAATATGAAATCTTCTATATCTAATGGATTCAGAAGATTCCTAAACATTTTGTCAGCATGGATCATCGCCCTAATAGAAATATTGTAGCAATCAATTTTCTTGGCCTGGGGGGCAAACCAAAATCAACACTCATCGAGTGTTTGGATAGATAGGTCTAAGGAAAATGGCACCTCTTCAAATCCTTTGTCACTTGTACATTCTACAAACGGAGGAATCATTTAATCAATGGTAATTGACGGGGCGCCATGGAATGATTCCCACCATCGTTCCCTTCTCCCGGATTGTGGAGAAGATACTAAAGATGACCTTTATCATCCTTCAGTTTTCGATTTTCTATCAAATACTGTAAATATAGTGGGCTTCGAGGATGGTTCTTATCTCGTGTCGACCTCGTTAAAAAATGAAACAAGGAGTCATGAGGATAGTTCTTTTACTGTGTCAACCCCATTAAAAAATGAAACAAATCCCCTTTTCAAATCTCAAAGGTAAACCTTCATTCCAACCACAGAGTTGAATGCAATGAAGCTTGGGGGGCATGCACCTCGTTTTGCGTTATTATGCTGGGGGCATACAAACTTATCATCGAGCAGTGTTACCGCAAGGTTCAAGCTCGTTAAAAAATAAACCCGCACCGAGCAAATTTTTCCACCCGCGTTTAAGCTCGTTAAAAAATGAACTATCCCCTGGTAAATAACCACCGTGAATGTAACATTTCAGCCATTAAAGCCTTGGTCATGTTTGCACTATCACCTCCACTTTTCCATTGGCCGATCATTCACCTCCATATGATTGTTTACCCATTTTGAGGAACAGCTGTGAAGAGTGATATCACTAGCCATCCTTGTGACACTGCCGTAATTGGAAAATTCCAAACCTTACCTGGAATCAGCTGCTACCCTTTTTATCACTCGTTCCTCAAAAGACGAGTCTTCTTTAAGCTCTTTTCAACTGACTCGTAAAATATGAAAAGATTGCCTAGTTTTGGCCTTCCAGCTCGTTAAAGCGACCGGAAGTGCTATCCCTCCTCTAGATTTTAATATTTTTGGACCTGAGGGATTATTGCACAAAAAGATCGAGCGCTTGTTTTGTTCGGCTCATTAAAACTATCGAAAATTCATCCCTTCTGTATTGTTTTATACTATTTCGGACCTAAGGGATTAGATGACGAAAAAGGACTTTTAGAGTTAACTTTAGGTACCTTTTCAGACTCTCTAAAAATGAAAAGGACCAAGTTATCTTTGTCGTTAAACTCGTTAAAAACATTAATAGCGACAAACTTGTCTTTAGACGAGAACGAGTTTCACTATCGCTAGGCTCGTTAAAACATAGCGATGGGTTTGCCCGAAGGGCAAATTATAGAACAAGCATATGTTATCCTCCTCAAGCTTGACAAAAATAAAGAGGTACTGGTCAGCAATGACTGGAGAAAAATTGGGAAGAAACTCAAAGAACCTTTATTAGTAGCAAGTCGCTCTTGAACATGACACTTTCGCTCAGTGCCTGAGTCGGGTTGGGTTGTTTCATTCACCGGTCACATCACCATGGTCTCGCCATACCATCCACCTTTGGGGTAAATGCTACCGATCCATCACCTAAGTGTCGCCGATATGTTCAAGAGAAGTCATCTAGAGAAGTCAACCGTGTCCCATCCACTACCATACATTATACTTCACTCTTTCATGACCGCCACCCTGAACCATATATCATCAGATCGTTTTCACCGCCATCAAAATCATTTGCTCCGTTTCGTGTCACTGATATGGGATACATTAAGGCCCTCCTCTGATGGATCGCTTCTTGTCGACATCAGCTCATTATCCAAGAAGTTGATCTAGGAACACCCCTTTCAGTACTTTGAAGCTTGCATGCCTCAATGGCAAGTTTCTCAGTTCCGGCGACAGGTATACATCAATGAACTTCGAGCGAAAGATTTTGCATGGTGTTCGACGCCAAGTCCTTTATTCACACCACGTGAATTGTACTGCAGTACCTTGAGGGTCATTATCATTATCGGTGATTCCTCTCGCGCTTGTTAATAGTTTGCATCATTGACTGGTAATCAAGCGATGTCTTTCCATGTTCGACTTCAAAACATTTCTCACATGGATCGACTTGTACTTAGAGTGAAGATCGGACGAGATTGAAGACCCCGAATCTAGTTTCATCCAGTCGGGCTGCGATATATATTCAGGAAAAATAAAGACATTGACATGTACAGCATCGCAGAACAGATAATCATCCTACCAAAAGGATGATGATTTCATTAGAATCATCAGTCTACCATCAGACGATTGTCTGTCCTATGTACATAAAAATGAATTTATAAAGCTGAGCATGGGAATGCCCGCCTCAGCTAGATCATGAAAACATCATGAAAAATAATTTATTGTATTGTATCTTATTACAAGTCTCCTCCCAGCATTGAATGAACTTTGGATCCTCCTAATAAAGCATTTCACCTGATAAACGGCCTCATACTTTAGGGGGCAACTGTTATAGACATTTTTGTGACTTACAACTATGAGCATGAAATGTCCATAATTCAAGGGATCCAAAGTCCCTAAAGATGTTGTTACAGCTCCTAAAGGAACAAGGTCAACCAATGACAGCTTCTCCTAGAAGTTCTCCACCAAAAACCACTCAAAATTGGTCAAAACTGGATCAGCGCACCTAAATGCACTACCAGGGTGCTATGCAGCGCACCTTGTACACACGGGAAGTGCGTTTCAGTGCACCTAAATACACTGTGAGGGTGCGATGGACGGGAAAAGACAGGTGGCGGAGACAGTTTGCAAGGTGGATGATCATGGAATCTTCCAGAAACTTCTCATGGGACACTTGCCTCTCAAAATCGCCCAAGGATGAGTAAGAGATCAATGAGATCTCCAAGTGGCATCAAGAACTATCAGAGAGAAGACATTAATAAAAAACCTAGAGCTGACTCACACCTCTGAAAATATCTATATATAGATCTCTCATCCCAGAGATCCAGAGGTTGGAGGCCGGAATTTTGTACTTTGCAGAGAATTGCTATTGGTTTGAGATTGAGATTAGTACATTGGGTGATTTATGCTTTGTTGGAGGAGAGGAAGGGATTCCTTTGCTGGGAGGTAGATGCTGGATCGGAACTCACTTGGTTGTATCTCCTCTTGGACTTTGTTATTCTATCAATAAAATATTTGAGTTTCTCCTACATGTTGTGTATCAATGATGTTTTGTTATACTTACATGTTTATCTTAATCTGATCTTGAGCTTTTTATGAATGTATATCTATATCTTCGTGTAGTCTCTCTCTCTTGTGATCTTGTAGGAATTCGGTGAAGCTCGGTCGGTGAGTGAGCAGGGAGCTGGGAGCCACTGAAGAGAGGAGCGATTGGATCAACAAACTAGCGGAAGACACAGGTTAGTTACATCCTTCTTCCTCATTTACATTTCATAAAGAAGAAATACTCAAATAAGTTTCCTTGTTTGTTGCTAAGGCACTATCACACCTTAGAGTGGGATAGGGGCGTTCTGAATGGATACTTTTCCCAACAACAGACAATGATGCTGATTCTGATGTTTATTGATGCCTTGAGGCTTGTATACCTGTAGTTGTTTTATATTTTCTATTTCTATTTGCCATTGGCATTTCACCAACACTACCTATGTAACACATTTTGATTTGATGACTTAATGAGAAAACTATAGTTGTCAGTGTGTTTATCTTATTATCTTGTAGTTTTAAGTTGTCTTTCAGTTATGAATTATGAATCATGATTTAAATTTTTAATAGATTTATCATTTATGTGACGAGTACCACTGACATTTATTTGAATTTTGTATGTACTATGCATGCTAATAGCTATAGATGAAGATCTATGTTTGAAATCAATAAATTTGTATCATTAATCAAAATTTGTGTAAGAAATATGATAATATTTAATTTTTAATATATATATATATATATATATATATATATATATATATATCTATATATATGTTTAATAAAATAATATATAACGTGTCCTAACGTGTCTTGTTCTGGGGGTCATCGTGTCTGAATCTGACACCACGAATCTCGAATCGTGCATGTCCCGTATCCCCGTGTCAGGTGACATAGGTTATAAGTCATGCAAGTTCATCTTCAGAGTGCATGGCTTTTGTTTTGATTTACAAACACAATTCTGTCATGTTTCGTTTGATGGGTATTTACTTATTTATTCATCGTTTTGAAATTTGTTTTGATCTACAAACACAATTGTGTCCTGTTTAGTTTGATGGGTATTTATTTGTTTAACTATTAAATATTATCATTTTAAAGTTTGTTTAGATTTACCAACATAATTATGTCATGTTTAGTTTGATGGGTATTTATTTATTTAACTATTAAATATTATCATTTTAAAGTTTGTTTAGATTTACCAACATAATTATGTCATGTTTCCTTTGATGGGTATATTATTTTAAAATTTGTGTATTATGGATCACAATTACTTAAATTTTCAAATTTTCAAATCTTTAAATTGATAAATAACTTAAACATTTAGCCGTATGTTATATACAAGAAAATTTAAATAAAACTATAGAAAATATTTAAAATTTACCCATATTTTTATATATAATTTATAAGAAAACTCAAATAAAATTATAAAAAACATTTAAAATGTACCCATATTTTTATATATCTATACATTATACATATATAAAAGAAAATTCAAATAAAATTTTTAGAAAACCAATGAAGTTATTGATTGAGACTAAAACTTTAAGATGAGATTTCAAGGTAAGTGTAGACTCATCTATAGTAGATTTTGGACTTACAAGAAAAAACTCATTTTTGTCTTCAATCACAACACTTAAGCCTACATTATACACAATTAAACTTAAAGCATAAACATATATAGCTAAAACCTAAAGGTTGAGATTCACATGACATGCCCACATCCATAGGCCATTGGTATTATATATAAAACACTAACTCATCTTGTTTATATTGGCGAAGTAGTTGTTTTTAGTTTGTTTTTTTTTTTATAGTTTTAAGTAGTTTCTTTAGTATTGGCACATTGTCTCCCTTTTTATAAAATAGTGTATTTACTAGTCCTCTTAAATCCAACTCGTCAAATTGAAAGCTAAAATCAATTGTTCCTCTTCAAAATACATTATATTTAATGACTTTAACTAGGGTACTTGAAAATTTTTCAAAAATAGTTTAGTGTAATTTGTAAAACTTTTGAAATTATGTAAATAGTAACCGTATATAATGGCATCAAATTATTATTGTTAAATATGCTTGATCTTTTTAAAGTAATTGAATTCAGGCTTCTATCATCCATATTTTATGTGTTCATAAATCGTTGAGAGGCAATCACAAAAAATTTTCAAATAGTTTTTGAACCATTCATAATGAAAACAGGAAAATCATATAAACATTAGATTAAAATAATATAAAAATATGCATTTATAGAGAATTTTTCCCACTGTTTTCGAACCATTGATAGTAATAACAAGATAGAGAATCAGGTAAACATCAGATTAAAATAATATAAAAATATGCATTTATATATTACTTAGTTTAGTTTATGGTCAAAATGAAACTAAAACATTAATTGAGACAAAAACACAAAAACTTTATTTTAACAAAAACGTTTTTATATTAATCACAAAAAATTAACGGAGATACATAAAAACTTAACAGTGAACTAGTACAAAATGTTCACATAAAATATAGTTATGCGCTCCTTTGGTAGTGGTTCAGATAGTTCAACAAAAAATACATAAAAACTTAACAGTGAACTACTACAAAATGTTCACATAAAATATAGTTATGCGCTCCTTTGGGAATGGTTCAGATAGTTCAAGTACTCGCGGACTCCAGATCCCAGAACGTTCGAGCAGAGTAACAATGATTCAAAACCCCTCCTCACCCTCGAACGGAGTAACAATAATTCAAAACCCTTCCTGACGCCTGGGAGGATTTCTGTAAGATTTGTTGGAGGGGTCGGTGGTCAGACGATACTGCAAGGCCGATGCAGAAACCGTTGGAACGCTGGAAGCTGTGTTTCTGTAATACGATCGGTTGGAGGGCACGGCGGGCATAGGATTAAAATGCTGCAAGGCCGGTGCCGAAACTGCAGGAATGGGCCTTTCTGTGGCCGAAAAAAGAGCAGTAGTAGAAGCAGGTTGTTGCAATGAAACGTTAGGGAGTAACATTGATAGACTCTGCTGGATAGAAGGCAGCGAAGAGAGACCGGGATTCTGCAACAGTTCAACATAGGGATGAAAACCTGGAAACTGCTGCGAGATTAAGTCGATATTGTAGGGAAAGTTCGTGATTGGATTCGACGGCCCAACTGCACCAAAATGTTGAGAGTGTTTAGTTATTAAACCAAACATTAAATTACTGTATGAAAGTAAAATCACAACAATTTGATATATTGATGATAATAATCAAAGCGACAGTTAAAGTAGAAACCCACGTGACAGTTAAATAGATGTATAAAGAAAAATCACAACTCATTCTAAAACAATCACCTTGCACTGAAGCAGGAACATGTTCGCTACTGTATGTTGCCATTGCAGAGTCAGACACAACCGATCCCTGCGGAAACCCCATCTCCACCTCAGCTTTGTTTGTATCCCGCTGCACTCTTACTGAACCACCACTGGCGCTGCCGGGAACCACCACATTCACATGCTGCTGCGGATCGGCGGGAGATGGAGATGTGGTGGTGGGAACCAGCAGCTTCCTAGGTCTGCCCCTGCGTCTCTTCTGCTGCGGAACTACCACAGGAGAGGGAGATGGAGATCCCGTGGTGGGAACCACCACCTTACTAGGTCTGCCTCTACGTCTTTTCTGCTGCGGGCCAGCGGGAGATACTGTGGTGGGGTGCTGCTCCCCTGGGCCAACTGGGGTGTATGTTGTTGGCATTGCATGAGAGTCAGAGACAACCGATCCCTGCGGAAACCCCATCTCTGCCTCAGCTTTGTTTGTGTGATCACCACCACTGGCGCTGTCGGGAACAACCACATTCTGCTGCGGACCAGCGGGAGATGGAGATATGGTGGTGGGAACTAGCACCTTTCTAGGTCTGCCCCTCCGTTTCTTCTGCTGCGCAACCACCACGGGAGATGGAGATCCCGTCACCACCTTCCTAGGTCTGCCCCTACGTCTCTTCTGCAGCGGGCTGGCAGGAGATCCTGTGGTGGGATGCTGCCATGGGCCAACTGGAGATCCTGTGGTGGGGTGCTGCCATGGGCCAGAAGACGCCATGTTGCAGAAAATGCTATATATGGACGGCTGTGGCTCTTGGGACTCTCACACAAACTAAGAAAGCAACAAACTGAAAATTTGCAGATTATCCTTGTGATATCAGAAGCTGCCTCTTACGTCCTATCTTTATAGGCAATCTAAATAACGATAGCAACAGCGATAGGTGTGTTTGTTAAGTTTGACGAGTTCTATTTTTTCTTTTTCTTTTTATTTTAATCTATTGTAGTTATTTTTTAATTTTTTTATTTCAAACCAGTCTGATTTCAAGATGTCGGGGTGCGTTTGTGCTTGTTAAGTTTGACCAGTTCTTTCTTTTTCATTTTATTTTAATCTATTGTAGTTAATTTTTAATTTTTTTATTTCAAACCAGTCTGATTTCAAGATGTCGGGGTGCGTTTGTGCTTGTTAAGTTTGACCAGTTCTTTCTTTTTCATTTTATTTTAATATATTGCAGTTAATTTTTTTATTTATTTTTTATTTCCATATATTGTAGTTAATTTTTTTTTTCCTAAACCAGTGAATTTTTTTTTTATTTTTATATATTGTAATTAATTTTTTTATTTATTTTTTATTTAAAACCAGTCTGATTTCAAGACGTCCTGTTTCTTTCTGCATGCATTTTATTTTATTTATAATGATTTTTTTGTTTGAAGTTAATTGAAAAGTGGAAAAAAAAATTATTTGTTATTTTAAATTGTGTTTTTATTTATTTATTTTTAAATTAGAAAAAATTGTCCAAGCAAAGTTTTTGTGGTCAATTTTTTTTTAAAATAAAGTGGACCAATATCTTCTTATTTTAATATTAATTTTCTTTTCCCAAAGAGTGAATTAAAAACTTGCCCACTTCAAGTATTTTTGTCCGATAAAAGTGGGCCATGAATCTATTTTCTATCATTTGATATTTTTCAAAAATAATTCTTTCATCTTTTCTGAATAAGTAAAAGTTCTTTTCAGGAAAATCTATTATTATTTTAATATATCATAATTAAGTGTTATTTAATAATCATTCAGTGACACCATTATTATTTTTATTTTTATTTTTATTTTTATTTTAATATATTGTAGTTAATTTTCTATTTCTTTATTTAGAACGAGTCTCATTTTAGGATGTTATACTTCGATTTTTTTTCAATATGTTATAGGCATTTTTATTTCAATTTTGTATCATTTTATAAAAATTTATAATGATTTTTTTAATATATTATAATTTTTTATTTTATTTCAAGTTAATTGAAAAAGACAAAATTTTATTCATTTATTTTAAATTGTGTTTTTATTTACATTTTTTCTAAAATGTTGAAAAAGTTGTAGATTTTAAAACCCAAGGTTTTGTCGTCAAAATTCCTTAAAAATGAAGTGGACCAATATCTTTTTATTTTTATTTTCTTTCCCTAAGGATGAATTAAAAAGTGGACTAATTTTGTCGCATAAAAGGTGTACCCATAATACCATTTTTTATCATTTGATATTTTTCAAAGACAAATTCTTTCATCTTTTTTGAATAAGTAAAAGTTCCATCTCCAAACTCTATTATTATTTTAATATATTATAACTAAGTGTTCATTAATAACCATTCACTAACAATACTACTACTAACAACATTATTTTTTTTTATTCCATCCCCACTATGGTTCTAATCATTTCCTTCTAATTTAAATTGATAATGGCTTCATTAGCTTCTCCAATTCCTTTTTATTTTAACACATTACAATAAAATGTTCATTAACAATCTTTTAATAACAATACTACTAATAACATTATTATTCTTCATTTCATCCTCTTTAGAGTTTTTACCATTTCCCTCTAATTTAACTTCTTGATGATGATGATGATGATGATGATGATGATGGTTAACGTCCGCTGAGACCAAACATTGGTCTATCGGACCTAAAGAAACAAATTATTTATTTTGATTTATGATTTTATTCCTATGCTCAAAAATCTTCGAGAGAAGCCTCCCGAGCTCACTATAATTTTGACATTGTAAAAGGCTGGGAAGGTAAGTATTATAACAAAGATTGTGAAACTAGATCTAATGTGGTTGTACGCGGGGCACTCTAAGAGGAAGTGGTTTTCATCCTCGATGTTCCTACTCTCACATATATGGTAGATCCTTTCCATCCATGGCGTTTTAGGAACTTCCCAATGACCTGTTTCACTATGGAGCTCATGAGAATTTGTTCTAATCTTTGTTATATTAATTTTCTTCTTTGAGATAGTTAAAATAGAGAGATACTTTTGATCTTCTAGGGTGGGGTTGATGAACTTCTTATAGTAACTTAATTTTCTTTTAGCCACTAAATCTTTCTCACACCACATTTTTTCTTTGAACTTAGAAGTAACAATATCTTTAATGTTATTTATGTTTTGCAATGCATCATTCTCGTTGATCTCCCAATAGTTTAACCAGGCCCTTGTGTCTTTATGCCACCCCCGATTGAGCCTTAGGTGGTTTTGGCTGGAATTTAAAGCTAGCTTAGGAAGTCTATGATCATCTATGTTATTGAGTTTGTGCATGTACAATAGAAACCTAATCATAGCTAGCCTCTCAATAGGGGAAATACTTCCTTCTATAACGACAATAAGATAGGTTGTGTTACTTTTAATTTTCAGGTTATAAGTTATAAAATGCTTCTAGATTTGCTCAATCTTTCTCCATGATTCTCTGGAGATGTTGCAACTCTAAACCTCACAGCCATATAAGATAACAAGAGTGACTAAAGGTTCAAAGAGGAACTTCTTTGTATCCCACGTTACAAGGTTTGTTGTTTTACAATTATTTTCAAGACCAAAATAAGCTTTCCACCCCCCATTAATCCTTTTCTCAATGCTATGGTTTCAGTTGAGCTTGTGATGAATATCAATTCCTAGGTACTTGTAAGAATATACTTCCTCCAGGTTATTATTGTCATACATAAAATTAGCGTAGTGTCCTTCTTGGATTTGATAATCATAACTTGGACTTCTTTGACTTCTTAATTTAAGGGAGGCACTATGCTTACTTGAATTTTTGCCTAACCCTAAAATATATAAGATTATCATAATACTTATTTTATTTTCCACAATAATAACTTTGAAACAATAGTTGTTTATAGGAAACCATTTAGATTGATGTAAGGGCTCTATCTTATTAACCTTATTTTTTTTCACCTAATATTCTCATCACAAATGTTTATGTTTTCTTTTATAAAAAACAATTATCCTCCATGTTACCTATATGAAAATTACTCCTCCAAATTCTATTTTGACCTGATATTGTTTCTTTTCTTTTGCATTTACAAATGTGTATGCTTCCTTATTCCTCCATATTCTATTCTAACATGAAATTATTCCTTATCTTTGAGCTATACTGTATGTAAATAACAATTATTTCAAAATTCTCTCTCTCTCTCTCTCTCTCTCTCTCTCTCTCTCTCTCTCTCTCTCTCTCTCTCTATATATATATATATATATATATATATATATATATCATAGTTGTTTCAAAGTTATTTCACTAATATTTACTAATATATTGGTCCCTAAAACAATGCTTCAAGTCATATAAATATTTGTTTAGATGGTATGGTAGCACGAATACAACTATTTAAAAATCCACCCTTGATGTCTTTGTAGTAATTCTTCCAAAGTATATAATCATTTTAAATTTATTAATTCTTCATATATATATATATATATATATATATAATCATTTCAAATTTATTTCGTTAATATTGACTAATGTATTGGTCCCTAAAACAATGTTTCGTGTCATATAAATATTTTTTTAGAGGGTATGGTAGCATGACTATAATTCCACAAATTTGCTTCAAGATTATTTCGTTAATATTCACTAATGTATCGATCCCTAAAACAATACTTCATGTCATATAAATATTTTCTTAGATGGTATGGTAGCATGATTATAATTCCATGAGTATTCACCAACTCTCATTATATTTGTGACTTTCCAATGGTTTAATATTTCAATAACCATTCTCCCTTGCTCATCCTCTCAAAATAAAGTTAAATTAGCTATTTCATAATTTTTATTTTTATGTGGGATTTTTCTTATGTCTAGATAAGTTTCTATAAGTTTCGTTATGTATTCCATATGCATATTTGATAAGTTTATAGATTATTCCTTCCATAAGTGGGAAGACTTCCTATGTTAGCCACGTGTTCGGTTTTATGACCACTCTAATGTTGGAAATAATACTGAGAGGGGGGGTGAATCAGTATTATCTAGCAATTTACCAAATCTTCCTTATTTGATCTTTTGAATTATTCTTGCATATCAGTACCATAAAACAATGAGCATGAATAAAGAAAATAGACAGTCACACCAAAGAACACAAGATGTAAGGTGGAAACCCAATGCGGGAGAAAAACCACCTGCTGCAATATGTCTCTATCTTCTTTCAAGAAATTCTTTTTACAATGATTTTGTACTGGTGCAGTCCTTTACCAGCACGCAGGCTGCAACCTGCAGAGAGCTACAACTCTCTCTCGTTTTCCAGTCTCTCCTGGAAGGGAGCTACAACCCCCTACTTCTTTTTATGAAGAATCAAATGATCAACAAGTATACAACAGATACAGTCTACTACAGATATCAGATCAGTAATTACAGAAACAACCCAGAACACCTTATGAACAGAAATATACAGTCAACAGATCATCTTAAGACAGGGACGCATATTTTCTTTCTGTGGCCTGCGACTGGACGCAGTATACCTTCTGCTGTTCTGCGTGCAGACGCACTGTTCCTCTTTGCTTTTCTGCGACCGACGCACCCAGCAACACTATCGCGCCGCGTCTTTCGCTTCAGAGACGCACCCAATACCACAGTCGCGCCGCGTCCTTTGCCTCAGAGACGCACCTGAGCCTTTACTGTACTGCGTCCCGGTGCTCTTTCCCTTCACTGAATCTGCGTCCCTTCAGATATAGAAGATAAGAGGACTTCAGAACCAACCCAAACACTCAGATCCACAGATCTGATCATGCGCCATATAGATCATAGTCCATTAGAAGATTCGCCCTTATAGATTTGGACTAGATCTCACCAAGAGATATTCAACCAAGATGATGATAAATCCAAATGAACTCCTTTGCTTTATATAGGCAAGCTTCTCCCCAAAACATGGAACAATACCACGAGCCGACACCATAGAAACACAAAACCGTCGGCTAGATACCACACAAGAAACCCCCACGTGCTTTTCTCTGCCTTGAAATGTGTGCACTGGGCGGACGTACCTCCTGAACGGCTGGCCTGCGTCCCTGGACGCGGGTTCTGTATGGTATACCTGCGGGGACGCACTTGCTCAACATATTTCCTGCGTCCTTCTTGATTTATCACCTGAATGGGTTTGCCATCAAGGACAACACCTGAACCATAATGCCAACAATCTCCCCCTTTGGACTTGATGGCAACCACATAATCTTCAGTTTCATTCTCCCCCTTTGACATCAAGGGCAAAGGGTATGCTCCCCCTATGCTCATGCATCTCCAGATCTGTAACCATAAATCCATCATGAAGGAGATAGAGACATATTGCAGCTATTTCCAAGATCTCCTTCTCCATAATGCCAACAATGCATTATGTGCTCCCCCTGAGTCTGTATCACCAATAGGAAGATGATCAACAGTAAGATGATGCATCAACAACCCCCAGCTTTTGCCTGAGGTATTCAAAAGTGTCCCTGGGCAATGGTTTGGTGAAAATATCAGCAACTTGTTCCTTAGAAGGAACATACTCCAACTTGACCTTCTGTTCAAGTACTTGTTCCCGGAGAAAATGGTACTTGATTGGTATGTGCTTGGTTTTTGAATGCATAACCGGATTCTTTGAGATGCTGATTGCACTTGTGTTGTCACATAAGATAGGGATTGGAGGAGTACAAGTGATTTGATAATCCTGCAAATTCTGCATCATCCAAAGGAGTTGGGTGCAACAAGATGCAGCAGCAACATATTCTGCTTCAGCTGTAGACAAGGCAATTGAACTCTGTTTCTTGCTGAACCAAGAGACCAGTCTGGGACCCATAAAGAACGCACCACCACTTGTGCTTTTCCTGTCATCCACGCTTCCGGCCCAATCTGCATCTGTATAAGCATGAAGAGTGAGATCTGTATCTCTAGGATACCATAAGCCATAATTTTGAGTCCCTTGAAGATATTTGAAAATTCTCTTCACTGCCTGAAGATGAGTTTCCTTCGGATTTGCCTGAAATCTTCCAACTATTCCAACTGCATGCATGATGTCCGGTCGGGTACCTGTCAAATATAGTAAACTTCCAATCATAGATCTGTAGGTTGGTTGATGTACTGCTGCAGATTCATCATTTGCACTGAGACTACATCCTGTGACCATGGGTGTACATACTGGTTTTGCATCTTCCATGCCATATTTCTTCAAAATCTGCTTGAGATACTTGGTTTGAGATAAAAGGATTCCTCCTTCCTTTTGTTGGATTTGCAAACCAAGGAAGTATGTCAGTTCTCCTAGCAAGGACATTTCAAATTCTTTCTGCATGACTGAGGCAAAGCTTTGACTCATAGCTTCTTCATTGCTGCCAAAAATAATGTCATCTACATACACAACAAGTATTAGCAATTTGTCATTTTCAACTTTTATATATAGATTGCTATCTGCTGAACCTTTTGAAAAACCTTGTTGATGAAGATATTTGTCCAACCGGTAGTACCAAGCCCTTGGGGCTTGTTTGAGACCATAGAGAGCCTTTTTCAATCGGCATACAAGATTTGGATCATTTCCAAGAATGAACCCATCTGGCTGTTCAATGTACACTTCTTCTTCCAAGTCTCCATTCAGAAAGGCTGATTTTACGTCCATTTGAAATACTTTGAAGTTCTGAAAACTTGAGAGAGCAAGGAACATTCGGATGGCCTCAAGTCTTGCAACAGGAGCAAAAGTTTCTTCAAAGTCTATTCCTTCTTGCTGTGCATACCCTTTACAAACAAGTCTGGCTTTGTTTCTAATTACTTCTCCATTTTCATTCAATTTATTTTTGAAGACCCATTTTGTTCCGATAACATTCTTATCCTTTGGTCTAGGAACCAGCTCCCAAGTGTTGTTCTTTTCGATTTGCTCAAGTTCTTCATCCATTGCTTTCACCCAACATTCATCTTTGCATGCCTCTTTCACATTTTGTGGTTCAGTAGAGGAGAGTAATGCCAAATAACTTGAAGCTTCTGCAATTGTTCTTCTAGTTTGTATACCTGCTTCTTTCTGTCCCATGATC
Organism: Pinus tabuliformis; assembly: GCA_031772625.1. Lineage (NCBI taxonomy): Eukaryota > Viridiplantae > Streptophyta > Pinopsida > Pinales > Pinaceae > Pinus > Pinus tabuliformis. The sequence continues at coordinate 200,340,805 of CM062810.1, read as the reverse complement.
TGAGATTCTGGCTGGTTCTTTTGAACATATCTGGATGGAGTCTTTTCTTCTATTCTTGTTCGTTCTTCTGCTTCTTCGTGAGGTTCTTCTTGAGATTCTTCTTGCGGTTCTTCTTCTTCATCATTCTGTCTTTGAGGGTAGCTTTCATCTTCTTCGATGTCTTCACGATGTATTTGCCTAGGAATGTATCCCTTCTCATCAACCACTACATCAATGCTGTCAACAATTCTGCCAAGCCTTTTATTGTAGCATTTGTATGCTTTGCTATGTGGAGAGTAGCCAAGAAGAATACCTTCATCTGCTCTAGGATCAAGTTTACCAAGCTGCTCCTCAGTATTCTTGATATAGCATTTGCTCCCAAAGATTTTGAAGTGCTTTACCGAAGGAGTTTTACCACTCCAGAGCTCATGAGGAGTTTGAGTGTTGTTCACTCGGACATTTGTCTTGTTGAGAATAATAACCGCCGCATGTGCAGCTTCACCCCAGAAGGTTGCAGGAGTTCCTGATTCATCAAGCATAGCACGAGCCATTTGCTGGATTGTTCTGTTCATTCTTTCAACTACTCCATTTTGCTGAGGAGTTCTAGCTGTAGAAAATTCTCTCCTTATCCCATGTTCATCACAGAAATCAAAAAATTCATTTGAAGTAAATTCCCCACCTCTGTCGGATCTGAGGCACTTAATTTTGTGACCTGATTCATTTTCAACCAAAGCTTTGAAGGATTTGAATTTTTCGAAAGCTTCATCTTTGTGCTTCATAAGTCCTAACCAAACAAACCTGGAGAAATCGTCAATAAATAATATCAAGTATTCCTCTCCTCTAGGTGTTCTTTTTCTGAATGGTCCACATACATCTGTATGTACTAGCTCAAGAGGCATGCTGGCTGATCCTTCTTTCTCTGGAAAGTTAGTTCTGGTTTGTTTTCCAAACTGACATGATCTGCATATGGTGTTGTCAGGAATTTTGATATCTGGAAGGTCGCGAACTGCTTGATATTTGCAAGCTTTCCTTATTTGTGAGAAGCTTAGATGTCCCAACCTTCGATGCCATAACCAGTGCTCTTCATCCTTGCTTAGATAGCATTGTTGTTGTCCTTCATCAAATATGTATAGATTATTTGGAGTTCTTTTTCCTTTGAGAACTGTTTTACCTGTATCAAGATCACGAACAAGACATCCATTTGATCTGAATATAACCTCGGTTCTTTGATCACACATCTGGCTTACACTTAGTAGATTATGCTTTAGTCCATCAACAAACAAAACATTTCCAGCCTTAACATCTTCTTTTAAAGGAGCAATACCTTTTCCTTTTATAGTTGCAGGAGTATCATTTCCAAAAGAGACTTTCTTTCCCTTTTCTAAATTAGAATAAGATTCAAGTTTTTCTTTATCACCTGTCATATGCTTCGAACATCCACTGTCAATGTACCATAGATTTTCTTGTCCTTCTGCATAAAATGCTATCCCACATCTTTCTGTTTGAGGTTCCTTTATTTTCCATGTTTTGGTGCCTGAGGCTTGTTCCTTTTTCTGTTCTTGTACCTTTCTTTCCGGAAACCTGCTTCTGCATTCAAAGTCTTTATGTCCAAAATTATTGCAAATAGAACATTCAACTTCATTTTCGAGAGCTGAAAAGTTGTTATAGGTCCTTTTTGTAATCCCTGTCATACTTCTTTGTTTTTGAGCTTCCCTAGTCATGATTGTTTTATACGCAACACATTGAGCTGCTTTGTGACCAAAGTTATGGCAAGAAAAGCATTGTCCATTGAAGAAGTTTCTGCGATTATTGAATCTACCAGCCAACTGATTGCAATTTCTATTTTCATCTATTCTTGAACCAAATTGGGAAGATTTTACCTGTGGCTGGTTGTGGCTTTTGTTCACCCTTAAGCTGGATTGCCCCTGATAGTTTCTGTTTGACGTTTGTCCCTGCTTTACCTGATGATCTTCCTTGTGCTCTTGCTCATTTCTTCTTGCTGCATCAAGATAACTTTTTGAAGTGGATGCTTGAGAAGTTTCTCCATTATAGCCCAGACCTGTCTTATTTAGTGGAGACCGCTGCACACTGATAATCTCATTCAAAGTTTCAGATCCTTTGACAAACTTGAGATTAATAGTTTTTGTTTTCTCAATTTCTTTTCTAAGACCAACAATTTCACCTTCTAATTTTTCAAGATGTTTTTCCTTTTCATCAATTTGAAATTGTAGAGTATCAATAATCATGTTCTTTTCTTCTATACATCTCTTGAGTCTAGTAATTTCATCATAAAGGTTATCCACATCTATAGCATCCTCATAATCATCATCTTCAAATGCCATTAACAATCTATATTTATTACCTTATTCATCTTCATCACTGTTTGATAAGCCATCACTATCTTCATGGGTGTAGTAGCTTTTCTTATTTGCACTCTGTTTCTTGTTCCATCTAACAGGTTCCTTTCCTTTATCCTTATAAGAGCATTTTGCAGCATAATGACCTACTCTTCCACAAGCAAAGCATTTGAAAGGTAGCTTACCTCTGAACCTTCCAGAACCCCTTTGAAGATTTCTGACAAAATTTGATTCTTCTTCCTCTTCTTCTGGAACATGACTTGCTTCATAGTGATCTTCTTTGCCTGATGCTTTAAAAGCAGCTTCCCTTCTGTCTGATGGACCTCCCTTTCTCATTTCATAAGCAGTTAGAATTCCATGCAGCTGAGACATAGTGAGAACACGGAGATTTTCCTTTTCTTCTACTGCAGATACTTTAGATTCAAACTTGGGGGATAAAGATCTTAGAATCTTTTGAACTACTATAGTCTCTTTTATTTCTTCACCCAAATTTTTCATACAATTAACAATCTCATCTACCCGAAGAAAATAATTAGCCACACTTTCATCATTATACATCTTGAGAGTCTCATATTGAATCCTGAGAGTTTGAAGTTTAGCTTCTTTTACCTGTTCATCTCCTTCATAGCTAGTGATCATTTTGTCCCATATCTCTTTTGCTGATTTGAAGTGCATGACCTTCATGAACTCTGTTTGGGATATACTTCCTAATAGAGTACTGACTGCTTTTGCATTTGTTTCATACTGCTTTTTCTCAGCTGGATCTGTAGGAGTAGCTGAAGGAAAGGCATAGCCTGTTTCTACAATGTTCCAAACTTCTGTACCAAGAGATTGAAGATATGCAGTAACTCTTACCTTCCAATAATTGAAGTTTGTCCCATCGAAGACGGGTGGCCTGATTGATGCTTCTCTCTCGTAGTTGCTCATGATGAACGATCTACCTTCAAGCGATCAAGCTTTTCTGAAGGACCTGCTCTGATACCAATTGTTGGAAATAATACTGAGAGGGGGGGTGAATCAGTATTATCTAGCAATTTACCAAATCTTCCTTATTTGATCTTTTGAATTATTCTTGCATATCAGTACCATAAAACAATGAGCATGAATAAAGAAAATAGACAGTCACACCAAAGAACACAAGATGTAAGGTGGAAACCCAATGCGGGAGAAAAACCACCTGCTGCAATATGTCTCTATCTTCTTTCAAGAAATTCTTTTTACAATGATTTTGTACTGGTGCAGTCCTTTACCAGCACGCAGGCTGCAACCTGCAGAGAGCTACAACTCTCTCTCGTTTTCCAGTCTCTCCTGGAAGGGAGCTACAACCCCCTACTTCTTTTTATGAAGAATCAAATGATCAACAAGTATACAACAGATACAGTCTACTACAGATATCAGATCAGTAATTACAGAAACAACCCAGAACACCTTATGAACAGAAATATACAGTCAACAGATCATCTTAAGACAGGGACGAATATTTTCTTTCTGTGGCCTGCGACTGGACGCAGTATACCTTCTGCTGTTCTGCGTGCAGACGCACTGTTCCTCTTTGCTTTTCTGCGACCGACGCACCCAGCAACACTATCGCGCCGCGTCTTTCGCTTCAGAGACGCACCCAATACCACAGTCGCGCCACGTCCTTTGCCTCAGAGACGCACCTGAGCCTTTACTGTACTGCGTCCCGGCGCTCTTTCCCTTCACTGAATCTGCGTCCCTTCAGATATAGAAGATAAGAGGACTTCAGAACCAACCCAAACACTCAGATCCACAGATCTGATCATGCGCCATATAGATCATAGTCCATTAGAAGATTCGCCCTTATAGATTTGGACTAGATCTCGCCAAGAGATATTCAACCAAGATGATGATAAATCCAAATGAAATCCTTTGCTTTATATAGGCAAGCTTCTCCCCAAAACATGGAACAATACCACGAGCCGACACCATAGAAACACAAAACCGTCGGCTAGATACCACACAAGAAACCCCCACGTGCTTTTCTCTGCCTTGAAATGTGTGCACTGGGCGGACGCACCTCCTGAACGGCTGGCCTGCGTCCCTGGACGCGGGTTCTGTATGGTATACCTGCGGGGACGCACTTGCTGAACATATTTCCTGCGTCCTTCTTGATTTATCACCTGAATGGGTTTGCCATCAAGGACAACACCTGAATCATAATGCCAACATCTAACAGTGTTCTATATTTTATAATCCAAATCGACAGTTAGTCAATAATTAGGTTTATGGTAAGAGTTCTTAATGACCTCTTGAAAATTTGTTTCCATATTTTCATTTTTACGCCAAGTCCACTTAGGTTATGTTTCTTGTTGTGGTAAAAATTTCTTTTAAGGTTTCAATGGCGACTGTTGATGTCTTCGATAAACTTACTACATGTGTACTCTAAGATACCTTCCTAAATACATGGCTACCATTTTCATACAATAATGTTTGACCCTTCAATTTGTCAAAAGGAGGGTTTTATCTGTCAATTCAAACTCAAAGAATATTCATAGAGGTATTTATTCTTTAAATATGATGACAACTTGGTCAATTAACTTCAAAAAAATTCCGATTCAGTGTTCTGTTTGGTCAATTTCTGATATATATTTTAATGATGTCATCCTGAAGGTTGCAAGGTATACATTTGGGCTTTTTCAAAATTATACATATATGGTGATTTTTCAAAGTGGATGAATGGCCAATCTTAATGGATTTCACAACTTATGGGTAATCCTATCAATTACAAGAATCCCTCTTTTATATGGTTATTTGCTCCGAGTTAATTTTCTTAAAATACAGTAAGCGTTTTCTTATTAACTAATAATATAAATTTCCATCTGTGTTGACCATGCAGATAGTCACAATCATAGTGACATTATTGTTGACACTGTAATTTTCTTTTATTTTCTCATCCTCATTTGACATTTTCTTTGCTTATACCCAGTAGGGTTATAGGTAGAGTTTTCTCCTTTCTCAACCCTTAGGGTTTCAACTATATGGAATGGTCCTTTCCCCTTAGGGTTTCAACTATATGGAATGGTCCTTTCCTTTCCTTTAACTGTCTGTAAAATTAGACTCTAATTTAAATTTACAGAAGTCGTTCTATTTACATACCATTGTTTATTGTGAACATTTTGTTTCATTATTTACTTCTCACTTCTCTATTTTCATTCTTCTATATATAGTTATAGGGTTTTTATTATCAATCCCATGGGTTCCTATTTTCTGAGTGCCATTTCATGTCAAGGGTTACCTTCATATTTCAAAAATTTTGCACTTAGTTTTCTCTTTTCAATCTTTCTGAAATGTGCCTTAATTTTCTTTTACCCAAGACATCAATTTTATATAATAATCTTATAATTAAATTTTATTAATAAACCCCATATGTTACAGAAAAGTCTCCTTCATCTCTCTAACGTAGGGTTTCCAGTTTAATAAACAGATATCTAGTTACATTTTCAAAAAACTATACATCTATTTTGTTTATTATTTGTATTGTTCAATTTTATGGGTTATACTATTTTCTTTTATAACTCTTGTTTCATATTTTTCTTACTATATAAAAGCTCCAGACTGGCCTCCCAACCTCGCTAGGTAACTCTTAACCCTACTCCTGTAGATTGTTATTGTTATATATATTTTAAATCACCATAGCTGTCAATGGTGGCCATCAAGTATTCTTGTTTGTTTGTTCTAAGTAATATTTGAATATACCTTATATTGCTTCATGGCTTTATACAACAACTAAACTATGTGGAAGAAGTATCAATTTTAACACATTATTCTGTCTTTTCTCTAGGTTGGTAAAATACTACCCAATCTATCTAAGTTCCCATGAGCATAGTTGATACATATTAATATATTCTATGAAAACATTATTTGTTTTCTCATTATTCATCCTTCAATTTATTTTGTGTTCAATTATATTCCTCAGGAAATTACAGTTTCATAGGAGAAAATTCTCCTTTATTTAGAATACATTCGAATCTATTCAAGACTAAATACCATCTTCTATACTTAATTTTTAGACCTATTTTATACAATATTATTTAACTAGACATGTTCAGTATATATATCAATACATATATTATCGAGAGAGAGAGAGAGAGAGAGAGAGAGAGAGAGAGAGCATCCAATGGCGAGGCGATAGTTGGACATGTTGTCCAAAGCACCTTTCAAAACATTTCACTTTGATTTACTTTACTGTTAACTTTTTCCAAGAAGGCTATTATAGCCATTGCAATTTTTTTTTAGTAATGAATGTGAGTTTAAAATTAGTTTAACAACCATAACAGGAAATGTAACTATGCAATGTAACTGCAAGTAGTTCCTCAACCGAATGAAGCTTCCTGAACTATTAAAAGACATTTCATAGAAGGCACGAGGGTTGTTGCCCAGATAAAGAAAATAGAAATACTCTGACATAGTAAGATTTGCTGACAAGCATAAACAAGAAGAATAAACAGTGATATTTTCAGGTAACCAAAAAGCTTGTTTCATGAATTATTTTTTGTAATGTGCATGAGTGCAAATTATGAACGAAGAATGAGCATGAAGACTTTGCAAGCATAAACATTTAAAAACGAAGTACAAACACAGGAACTGTGCATATACCAAGAAAATGACATTCACCGAATATAGTCAAGGTACTCGCAAACTGAACATTTAACCATTCATCAATAGAATATTTTCTTCCATTAACACACATACATGTATTGAGATTGATACATAAATAATTGTCAAAGGAATTAGCGTTCCAAACTCATACTTTTCCATATTTACATTTCTTGCACAAGCCCATAGTTCCAGTATTCCACGAGTCCCATCTCTTCTATGGAAGAGAGGACCAGAAATCCTCGGCCAACATAACCAGACAAGAATGAAAACAAAAGCCAGACCATAGAGCTGAAATGTAAAGTAATTGTGGCCACAACGAAACGATAGAAATAGCAAGACCAACAACAGAGTCATGGTCGTGAAGACCTGTAAAATCAAAATCCCTACATAACCTATGGAGAGACAATCACATATTGTCGACAGAAAGAGCCTCAAACAAGCACCAGAACAAGCTTAAGGGAACAACCTTACCCACTTCAAACAAAGGATGAGACAGAGGATTGGAGACACGTCGAGCTACCAAGTCCGAGCCTTAGACACCAGTACATGAGCCACCTGCACAGCAAAATGGAGATGTTAGTTAGGGCAGCATAACCTGTATGAACAATAAACAAAAAGAGCAGAAGGAAACAATGGCAACAAAAGCCTAAAGGTTACCTGAGTGATGAGAGGGTTTGAACAAACCCTGAACCAGTAGCAACGCCAAGAGGGAAACAGGAATTGTGAGTCCCAAAAAAACCAGAGAAGCTCGAGCCATGGCTACAGAGCCATACAAATCCCCAACTGCTCACAAGGAGTGGGATTGTCAGCAAAAGATACAATAGCATGAAGAAGTGAAAATGGAGAAGGAAGATTACCTATGGAGGAAACTGGATAGTCACAAGAGAGAATGAACTGAGAACATGTTAGTGGAACCAACATGGTTTATCAACAGTTGAGTCGTATAAGCAAATAGATCAAGTGTTGGGTCCCTATTATACTAGTGATTACCCCATTACTATTGCAGTTGTATCCCTTATTAATATTGTTGTGCCCCTATTGTCCCCATATTTTTATTACTATGCCCCATAGAATCCCTCTATTGTTATTTTTGTGGCTTTGTATTATTATTGTTAGGTCGGCTAGGTTATATTATGACTCCTTAGACTACTATATATAGAAAGGAGGTTTTGTAATTTGAATCATCCAAGAATGGTTCATTTATGTAATTTAAAGGAGGTTTCTCCCTCAAAGAGGCTGAATTCTAAGGTGTGGATCTATCTTTTCTATCTTTTTCTTGAGCTCGTTCATAACATTTGGTATCAGAGCTTTGGATTCTAGGGTTTTCCTGCTCCAAACAGGTCATTGTGCAATTTTAGATATAACATTTTTTATACGATGTTTCAGAATCTAAAAAAAAAAAACATTTTAGAAGACATCGTGTTGAATCTCAGGTCCAAATTTCAGATCTTTTTGCAATATATTTGCAGAGATATGATTTGAGGAAGTTGGTCTTTTTGCAGACTCCTGAATTACATTCCAAACAGGTGACTTGGGGAAAATCATCATAACTTTCTCTATAAGCATCGGATTGAAATTTCATAAGAAGGTATAAAAATAGGATAGACTGTAGTTTCTTGTATATAATTTTCAGATTCAAAGGTCAAAACAGGGACACATGGAATGTGGCAAAAGTTTTCTCTACTAAACTAGTCTATAATCAGGTCACTGTGGGAGATTTGACATAACTCTTCCTTGGAGAATCCAATTGGGATCAAACTAGTGGCATTGGAAAGAGGAGATAGAGTGCTACTACAGGTTGCAATTTCAAAACTAGATGATCTGAAATTACAGAGAGACATCAGAGGCAATATCGAGCTCCTACAAAGTGAAAAAAGGTGTGTAGATTTTTCTAAATTTTTGCTTAAGCTTGGTTTGAAAAATTATTTTGAAGGAATTCAAAGGGCATAGTAGAGAATTTTTATCGATAACTGATGCCTCGAGGAAAGAAAATGCAAACGCCTAGTAAGCAACTTGAAAGCCCTAGCATGACTTATGAAGAAGAGGAAGAAATGATACATGATATATCAAAATTACAAGACCAAGTGCAACAAATTTCACTCTCACAAAAGCTAAAAAAAGCTAAGATAAATGGGGTAGAATCTAAGATAAAGGGCATGGAAGCTAAGATTGATGATTTGAAGACAGAGTCGAAGACAGATTTGAAGAGAGACATGGTATATTTGAAGACAGATTTGACAAAGTCTGTACAAGAAATACTTACTAATGGTGAAAAGGTAGTAAAGGAAACTCATGATGCTAACAAAAGAAATCTTAATCATGATTTCATAGACTCTAATGTGGGATCGAAGACCCACCATATTCCAAAATTGATATGAGGAAGTTTGATGGCGAGGATCCCGCAAAATGGATATTACAGATGGAGCAATTTTTCGATCTCAATGATGTTCAAAACACACAAAAGGTACGTATTGCAACTTTATATTTGGAACCAAATCAGTTTGTATGGTATCAATGGCTTTGCTCTCATAAACAAATTATCACTTCGGCAGCTTTTACGGAATAATTGACAGCACATTATGAGGATACAAAAAGCAACACTTTTTTTAGCCAATTGATAAGTCTCAAACAAAAGGGTTCAATAATGGAGCACATTGAGGAGTTCCAAAAATTGAACATAAGGGTAAAAAATATTCCAAAGGAGCATAGGATTGATGTGTTCATAGGGACTTTAAAGGGTAATATCCAACATGATGTTCGCCTTTGGGAACCTGATTCATTAGAGAAGGCATTTAGGTTAGCAAGAAAAATGGAAAGAAAAATTATGGCAACCAGGAAGCATACCACTCACAACTATAAAGATGGAAGTGTTGTTGCCTCTAATCTTCCACAACCTATAAGGTTGACACCACAAAAATTGCAATAAAATAGAAAATACACTGAAGATCATAAGTGTACTGAGAAGAAATTATTCTACATAGATTGTGAAGACGAAGAAGAAAAGGAGTAATAAAGGTCAAAATAAGAGGATATACTACACGAACAAAGCCTAGATAAAGAAGAAATGAATCCAACCATATCTTGTAATGCGTTGGCAGGAATTACCACTCCTCAAACCATCAAGATAGAAGGACAAATCAAGAAGAAAAAGGTAATAGTGTTGATTGATTAAGGAAGTACCCACAATTTTATTCATTGTAAGGTAGCAAAAGAATTGAATTGCTTCTTATATCCAGCACCAGAATGTCAAGTGATGGTTGCAAATGGAGGAACAATAAATTGCTCTAGAAAGTGCCATAATATCAAGCTATCCATGGGAGAATATGTATTGACTAGCCCAATGCTTTCCATTCCAATGGGAGGTGTTGATGTTGTACTAGGAGTCCAATGGCTACAATCCCTGGGTACAATAGCTTTTAATTTTCAAGAACTTTTCATGAAATTCTATGTGGAAGGAAAGGAAGTTGAATTAAGGGTATTGTAGGGAAACCGGGAAAGATAATCAGCTCTAACAGTATGACAAAGCTTCTAAAAAAGGAACAAAGAGGTGTAATTGCACAAATATGTTCGCTAGATGTTTCCATATTGGAATCATCTACTTCTCCAGATCTCCAAAAAGTCTTGGACAATCATTCCAAGTTATTTGAGACTCCCAAAGGTCTCCCACCTATTCATGATCATGATCATGCTATTCATCTGATTCCAAGAAGTGTTCCTCCAAACATCAGGCCGTACAGATATCCCTATGCCCAAAAGAGTGAAATTGAATGTATGGTTGTAGAAATGCTAGAGGCTAGTATAATTCAACCGAGTCAAAGTTCTTTCTCTGCTCCAGTAGTATTGGTGCATAAGAAGGATTGATCATGGTGCATGTGTCAAGATTATAGGGAGCTCAATAAGCTCACTATTAAAGATAAGTTTCCCATTCCTGTCATTGATGAATTACTGGATGATTGCATGGATCAATTTACTTCACCAAGTTGGATCTTGGTTCAGGATATCATCAAATTAGAATGAAGACTGAAGACATTCCGAAAACAACATTTAGAACTCATGAGGGTCATTATGAATTTTTGGTCATGCCTTTTGGCCTTACCAATGCACCTTCAACATTTCAAGGTTTGATGAATTCCATTTTCAAACCATTCCTTAGAAAATTTGTGTTAGTATTTTTTGATGATATACTTATCTACAGAAAGTCTTGGAAGGATCATGTTGAACATGTTGACATGGTGCTACAACTATTGGAAGAGAAACAATTATATGCAAAAAGATCCAAATGTTTCTTTGGAGTAGAAGAGGTGGAATATCTGGGTCATATTGTATCTCATGAAGGAGTTAAGGTAGACCCTAGCAAAATTAAAGCCATTAAGGAATGGAAAATCCCCACATCCATAAAGCATCTGCGAGGATTTCTTGGTTTGGTAGGGTATTACCGCAAGTTTTTTAAGAATTATGGGAGAATAGCAGCACCTCTAACAACATTATTGAAGAAAGATGCATTTTCATGGACTCCAGCAGCAACAAAGGCCTTCGAACATCTTAAAGAGGCAATGTGCCAAGCACCGGTCTTAGCTACACCGGACTTCACAAAAACCTTTATTGTGGAATGTGATGCTTCAGGAAATGGAGTTGGTGTTATTTTAATGCAAGATGAAAGACCCATTTCTTTTGAAAGTTGTCCAATCAAGGGAAAGTTTTTACACAAAGCTATTTATGAGAAGGAAATGTTGAGAATACTCCATGCACTTAAGAAATGGTGACCCTACCTAATGGGAAGAAACTTCAAGGTAAAAACGGATCATGATAGCCTTAAATACTTTTTAGAACAAAGATTATCCTTTGAAGAGCAACAAAAGTGGGTCACAAAGATGTTGGGTTATGACTTTGAAATCATCTACAGAAAAGAGAAGAAAAATGTGGTGGCAGATGCACTCTCAAGAAAGGATGAGGATGTGGAAGCATTGTTGTGCGCCATTTGTATTATCCAACCAAATTGGATAAACGAAGCAAGGGAGGAATGGAAGAATGACGAAGAAGTGAGGGCACTTATTCAAAAGTTACAACAAGATTCCAGTATGTCTAATACATTTAGCTGGCAAAATGATTCATTATGGTACAAAGATCGCTTATACCTCTGTAAGAATTCCCAGCTAAAACAAAACATTCTTATGGAATTGCACACTTCTCCCTTAGGAGGGCACTCGATATTTTTAAAAAACTTACCACACGGTTAAGAAGGAATTTCTTTGGGATGGCCTTAAATTAGAAATTCCAAAGATTGTGGCAGAAAGTTTGGTTTGCCAAAAAATAAAGTTGAAACAATTAAGACACCGAGTTTATTACAACCTTTATCCATTCCAAGCCAACGTTGGGAGGAGGTTTCAATGGAGTTTATCACAGGTTTACCCAAGTCTGAGGGAAATAGTGTCACCATGGTGGTAGTTGATAGACTTACCAAGTATGCACACTTTTGTGCATTATCACATCCATTTAAAGCCACTATAGTTTCTTCTGCATTTATGGAAACAATTCAAAAGCTACATGGAAACCCAAAGATTATTGTAAGTGACAAAGATCCCATTTTCACTAGAAATTTTTGGACAAAATTATTTTCTTGTCTTGGTACTCAGTTAGCTCATAGCTCATCTTATCATCCTCAATCTGATGGGCAAACTGAGATAGTAAACAAATGTTTGGAAGGATATCTTCGTTGCTTTGTATCTGATGAACATACACAATGGGTCAAATGGTTGCCTCTGGCTGAATGGTGGTATAACACTTCCTTCCATACAACAACAAAAATGACCCCATTTATGGCACTTTATGGATATTAGCCACCATCCATCACATCATATTTAAGAGAAAATTCTAAGGTTCAAGCAGTGGAACATCACATCGAACATCAACAACAAGTCCTCCAACTCTTAAAGGATAACCTCGTGTTGGCACATAATAGAATGAAACAACAGGCAGATCAACATCGCAGCAAAAAAAGTTTTGATGTAGGTGATTGGGTATTCCTATGGCTACAACCATATAAGTAAATGTCCCTCAAGCAAGCTAAGAAGGATAATAAATTATCACCAAAGTATTATGGTCCATACAAGGTGTTGCAAAAGATTGGTACTATGGCAGACAAATCGGATCTTCCTGCAGCTTCTCGATTGCACCTAGTTTTCCATGTTTCATGTTTAAAGAAGGTTATAGGCGACAAGCTCCCAGTTCAAACAATATTGCCAGAACTTGACGAGGAAGGAAAAATTATATTGGAACCAAAAGCAGTCACAAAAGTAAGAGCTCGACAGCTACAAAATCAATCAATTTCAGAGTATCTTATCAAGTGGAACAACTTATCTGCTAAAAGGTCCACATGGGAGGAAGAGAATTTTATACAGAAGCATCCAGAACTACTCAAGCATTGAGGACAACACTTTTTTGAAGGAGAGGAGCACGTTGGGTACCTATAATACTAGTGATTACCCCATTACTATTGTAGTTGTATCCCTTATTAATATTGTTGTTCCCTTATTTCCCCCATATTGTTATTATCGTTCCCCATACAATCCCTCTATTGTTATTTTTGTGGCTTTATATTATTATTGTTAGGTCGGCTGGGTTATATTGTGACTCCTTAGACTCTTATATATAGAAAGAAGGTTTTGTCATTTGAATCATCCAAGAATTGTTCATTTATGTAATGTAAAGGAGGTTTCCCCCTCGAAGAGGCTGAATTCTAAGGCGTGGATCTATCTTTTCTATCTTTTTCTTGAGCTGGTTCATAACATCAAGCAAAATGACAACAAATCAAACAAGGTTTCTCAGTCTCAGACCACCTTCAGGGTGTACCCACGATAGGGAAAACGTTGACAGAGCGAGCGAATAAAAGAGGGCCAAGTGCCATAGCGATAACCAGGAACAAAACCCCATAGCGAATGGAGCAGTTGTATTACCAACACAACAAGTGAATGGCCGAGAAAGGGTTTCCCACAAAGCCATAGAGCCAGCACGAAGCTCCAAAACCTCATGGACTATGGAGGCATTAAAAGCCTCATTAAACCCCTCCAAAACCCTTGAGTCACTACACGGGAAGATTACGTGGTTCAGCTTCCACGCAGTGTCCACATCAGTGGTGGGGTCTATCATCAAGTTTTTTGTATCATATCAGTTCTTTCCTTAGGGAACAAAGTTTAATTATGGAGGTAGGAAGAAGAGGAAGAGGAAGAGGTGTTCGGAGAGCAATCGAAGATGGACTGTGTGAAGAAATCAGGGTCCTAAGTGTTAGGCTAGCAACAGTGGAAGTAGGGAGGTGCAAGGATCCAGAGGATGGCGATGACAGTGATGTAGAGACTATAGTTACAATAGATGGGTCCGAAGAGGAAGGACCAGAGATAAGAGTGTTGAAATCTGTCCTGTTAGCAAACAACAAACCAAAACCTGAACTGTCAAATTATGATGGCATCCTATAACTGAATTGCTTCTGGATTAGATTAGCGAGTTAGATAAATACTTCAAGTGTGAAGGGATTAGTGATGAAAAGAGGATCAGGTTTGCAGCTACGAAGTTGAAGGGGCATGCAGCACTGTGGTGGGACAGTGTGCAAGCAGAGCGAAAAAGATCCGACAAACCACCAATTAAGAAGTGGGACAGAATGGTGGCCAATTTGAACGGTAAATTTTTACCTAAAGACTATCAGATTGCACTACATAGATAGGTACAAAATCTAAAACAAAGGTAAATGACTATAAAAGAGTACACAGAGGAGTTTTATAGAGTGAATTTGTGAGCAAGTTATGTTGAGGACAACCTAGAAAAGACTGCAAGGCTTGTGAATGGATTGCAGATGGAGATACTAGACGAGATCAATATTCTCTCTCCTAGATTTGTAGAAGAAGCATATCAAATTGCTTTAAAAGTGGAAGAAAAAATTAACAGAAGGCAGAATGCAAGGAGAGGACATGGTTCCAGACGAGGAAGTGGACAGTCCTATGGCAAAGGCAGAACTGCTAGCAGCAATGATGAAGGCATTAGTTTGAAAGCTGCAGGGTCAACAGACAAAGAGGGTAACACTAGGGGAGGAAGGCCTTACTATCGAGGTAGAGTTAATGATAGAGGTGGAGGAGCTACCTACCAGTGTTACAAGTGCCACAAATGGGGGCACAGGTCATTTGAATGTCCTCAAAGTGATCAGGCAGGACAGGGAGGGGCATATGTTGCTCAGCCTGAGGAGACCGAGGCCCCACCTCAAGAAGTGGAGAACATGCCTAAAACAAGCGAAGCCTTGGTACTAAATAAATTTTTGTTAAAGCCAACTAAAGAATCAGCTGATCCGAAACAGTGGAAAGATCTATTCTGGACTGTGTGTAAGTCACAACGGAAGTGTTGTAAATTGATTAACGATAGTGGAAGCATGGACAATTTAGTAGCCATGGAGATGGTGGAAAAGCTGGGCCTAAAGCAATTGAAACACCCAACTCCATACCGGGTGTCTTGGCTGCAGAGAGGACACCAACTCATTGTTGATGAGCAGTGTCAGGTGGAATTTCATATTGGCAGATATAAGGATAAAGTGACATGTGA
Organism: Pinus tabuliformis; assembly: GCA_031772625.1. Lineage (NCBI taxonomy): Eukaryota > Viridiplantae > Streptophyta > Pinopsida > Pinales > Pinaceae > Pinus > Pinus tabuliformis. The sequence continues at coordinate 200,325,269 of CM062810.1, read as the reverse complement.
CATTATGCTAATGGATGTATGCCATATACTGCTGGGAAGACTTTGGCAGTATGATAGGAAGGTGGTACATGATGGAAAAACAAATTGCTATAAGTTCGTGAAGGATGGGATCAAACATACACTGGTACCCATGAAGGAAGAAGCTACAACAAAAAGTAGTGGATCGAAAGCCTTGTTGCTAGGGGGAAAAGAGTTCCTACATCAGTTTCGAGATGACGAGATTAAATTTGCAGTCGTATAGAGGCCGAGGCCAGTGTTAGTTCATACTGAAATTAAGGATTTACCAGAAGAAATCCAAGATATGTTGCATGAATTCAACGATATATTAGTGGATGAATTGCCAGATAAGTTACCTCCAAAACGAAGTGTTAGCCACCATATCAACTTTATGCTAGGAGCTAGCTTGCCCAACAAAGTTGCTTATCATATGAGCCCAAAAGACAATGAGGAGATTAGAAAACGGGTGCAAGAATTGTTGGACAAGGGACTGATTCGGGAAATCCTAAGTCCATGTGCAATACCAATAGTTTTGTCTCCCAAGAAAGGAGGGGAGTGGAAAATGTGTACCGACTCTCGAGCGATCAATAAAATTACTATTAGGTACATGTTTTCTTTACCACGCATGGATGATATGATGGACTACTTAAGTGGAGAAACATACTTTTCCAAGATTGATTTGAAAAGCGGTTATCATTAGATACAGAATCGGGAAGGTGATGAGTGGAAGACTTCTTTTAAGACCAAAGAGAGCTTGTATGAGTGGCTAGTCATGCCATTCGGATTGAGTAATGCACCTAGCATGTTCATGCGCTTGATGAACGAGATGCTGAAAGAATACATCGGGAAGTTCATTATTGTGTACTTGGATGATATTCTTATTTTCAGTAAGACCAGGGAGGAACATTTCAGACATGTCAGGTGTGTCTTGGAAAAATTACAGAAAAATAAATTGTTGTTAAATTTGAAGAAATGCACGTTTTTCAAGAAGGAATTGATTTACTTAGGGTTTTTGATCTCAGAAAATGAGTTGAAGATGGATACGGAAAGGGTTGCAGCCATAGTTAGCTGGCCATTCCCAAAGAGTTTATTTTAAGTACAAAGTTTTCATGGGCTAACAAGCTTTTACAAGAAGTTTATAAGGGATTTTAGTGGTATCTGCGCACCCATGGTGGAAACTATCAAGAAGGCCAATCAACCATTTCATTGGACTGATTCAGCTAAAAGAATTTTTTAGTTGTTGAAAAATAATATTATTGAACGACCTATTTTACAATTGCCAGATTTTAACAAACTTTTTCAAGTTCGTTGCAATGCCAGTGGGACAGCCATTGGAGCAGTGCTGAGTCAAGAGGATAAACTGGTGGCCTATTTTAGTGAAAAATTGAATGAGAGCATATAGAAATATTTGTCCTATGATAAGGAATTCTATGCAGTAGTACAAGCACTGAAACACTGGAGACACTATTTGTTGGGAAATGAATTCATCCTGTTTTCGGAAAATTCTGCTCTGCAATATATTGTGCAGTAGCACAAATTAAACCACAAACATTCGAAGTGGGTGGAATATCTCCAACGTTTCACGTTTGTGTTAAAGCACATCAATGGACAAGCCACTAAGGTGGAATATGCATTTAAGTTGGAGGAGTTTGATCATGTAGGAGAGTAGAATATAGGTGAAAGCTAAGTTGTAGAACAACAGTCAAAAGTATAAACAAAAGGTAGATTTGAAGCGACGGGAAGTGAAGTTTGAGATAGGAGAGTGGGTACTGTCGCATCTATGAAAGGAAATGTTCCCCAAAGGAGAGTACAACAAGTTGAAATTCAAAAAGATAGGGCCTTGCCGAATTTCACGAAAATTCTCTGCAAATGCCTATGAACTGCAATTGCCCCGGGTATTGGGATCTTGCCCATTTTCAATGTCACAGACCTATACCCCTATGTTTCTGCAGACACAGAGGAAGATTCAACCAGTCACACATGGGACACCCATGGAGATGAAGAGACAGGGACATGGATCAAGCAGCTGCCCACAGCCAAGCCTTTAGAGATTGACCAAATACTAGACACTCACATAGCTCGGCGGACACGATGGAAGGAGTACTTGCAGTACTTAGTTAAGTGGAAGGACCGTCCGATAGACGACAGTACCTAGATGGATGCCAGACAGATTTAACACAGTGGATATTTGATTGAAGAGCTCATGGAAAGGAGCCATGAGTTTCATTCACCCCAAGAGCCTAATGCAGGAGCATCTAATGGCGAGGCGACAGTTGGACATGCTATCTAAAGCAGCTTTTAAAAAATTTCACTTTGATTTCTTTTACTATTAACTTTTTCCAAGAAGGCTATTACATCCATTGCATTTTTTTTTCTGTTTCCTTTTAGTTATGAATGTGAGTTTAAAATTAGTTTAAAAACCATAACAGGAAATGTAACTGTGCAATGTAACCATACGTAGTTCCTCAACCAAATGAGGCTACCTGAACTATTAAAAGACATTTCATAGAAGCCACGAGGGTTGCTGCCCAGATAAAGAAAATACAAATACTCTGAGATTGTAAAATTTGTTGACAAGCATAAACAAGAAGAATAAACATTGATATTTTCAAGTAACCAAAAATCCTGTTTCATGAATTATTTTATGTAATTTGCATGAGTGAAAATTATGAACGAAGAATAAGCAAGAAGACTGTGCAAGAATAAACATTTAAGAACGAAGGATGAACACAGGAATTGTGCATATACCAAGAAAACGACATTCACTGAATATAGTTAAGGTACTCGTAGACTGAACATTTTACCATTCATCAATAAAATCTTTTCTTCCATTAACACACATACATGTATTGAGATTGTTACATGAATAAATGTCAAAGAAATTAGCATTCCAAACATCATATTGTTCCATATTTACATTTCTTGCACAAACCCATAGTTCCAGTATTCCACGAGTCCCATCTCTTCTATGGAAGAGAGGACCAGAAACCCCATCCAACATAACCAGACAGGAATGAAAACAAAAGCTAGACCACAAAGTTGAAATCTAATGTAACTGTGGTCACGACGAAACAACTGAAATAGCAAGACCAACAACAGAGTCACGGTCGTGAAGACCTATAAAATCAAAATCCCTACATAACCTACGAAGAGACAATCACATATTGTTTCGACAGACAGAGCCTTAAACAGGCACTAGAACAAGCTTAAGGGAATGGTCCTACCCGTTTCAAACAAAGGCTGAGATAGAGGATTGGAGACATGGTGAGCCACCAAGTCCGAGCCTTCGACATCGGGACATGAGCCACCTGAACAGCACAACGGAGAGGTTAGTTAGGGCAGCATAACCTGTAAGAATAGTAAACAAAAATAGCAGAAGGAAATAATAACAAAAAAAAGCATAAAGGTTACCTGAGTGACGAGAGCATTGTAACAAACCCCGAACCATCAGCAACACTAAGAGGGAAATGGGAATCGTTAGTCCCAAAAAAACCAGAGAAGCTCGAGCCATGGCTACAGAGCCATACAAATCCCCAACTACTCACAAGGAGCGGGATTGTCAGTGAAAGATACAGTAGCATGAAGAAGTGAAACCAGAGAAGGCATATTACCTGTGGAGGAAACTGGATAGTACCTAGAGAAAACGAAGTGAGAGCCTGTTAGTGGAACTAACACAGTTTATCAATATTTGAGCTGTATAAGCAAACAGATCAAGCCAACAGACAGTAAATCAAACAAGGTTTCTCAGTCTCAGACTGCCTTCACGGTGTACCCACAGCAGGGAAAATGTTGATGGAGCCAGCGAACGGAGGAGGGCCGAGTGCCATAGCCATAACCAGGAACAAAACCCCATAGCAAATGGAGCAGCTTTATTACCAACAGAGCAAGTGAATGGCTGAGAAAGGGTTTCCCACAAAGCCATAGATCCAACATGAAACTCCGAAACCTCGTGGATTGTGGAGGAATTAAAAGACTCATTAAACCCCTCCAAAACGCTTGAGTCACTACGTGGGAAGATCACGTGGTTCAGCTGCCACACAACATCCACATCAGCGGTCGGGTGTGTCATGAGAGAGAAAGATATATTTTTGTTTTTTGAAGGAGTTTGTTCCTCTTTTGATTAAAATTTTATTGCTTTCAAGAAAAATATACTTCTTATATAAATTTTATATGTATGTACATAAAAGAAAGAAGAAAAAAGCATGCTACCATTGTAATGTGGTGTAAAAATTTATGTGACACAGTTGTTCTTGAAAAATATTTCTCATTTTCGGGGGAAACAACTATGTATTCTATTAATGCTCTGCAATTATCATTACTAGTTTTCATACTCTCTCGAGTTTATTTTATATAGCAAGCCATGATATATGCATGTGTATAGATTATCATCTAGTTTTTACTTTTACATATTTATAATACCAAAAGCATATTTATTATATTTTATCTTCATACTAGAACTTCGAATGCATAGAAGAATACATAAGTTTATTTCCAGCTATTATAGGGTAAAGGTTGAACTCATCTCTATATTTTAGAGAATAACACTTATTTTTGTATTTGATTCATTTTTCTACAAAATTAAAACCTTCCACTTCCTCTCATTAACGTATAATTTACCTCAATAATTATACTATCTACAGACCTCATTCATCAGAATCTAGTTGAAATTTTACAAAACTATAGCTTTGGCTTCACTTCATTTGTTTCTCCTTCAATGATACTTGATTATGAATGTAAAACATACGAAAGGATACTACATGAAGATTTATTTAAATTTTAACATATATTGGAAATTGTTTTCTTTTTCAACAAAATTCATCCAATTCAGATGATCATAAACAAATTTGCATGTAATTAAAAGATATTAGTGTCACAAATATTTCCATTATAATTATTTCATGGGAAATTAAACATGTCGGGCTTCTCCCAACCATGACACAACCTATACTTGTCGCCCTAAGCAACCAAGTCTACAATTCTTTGTATGCTACTTATGCTTCTTTTCAGTTTCTCTAATTTTCTCTTAGAAAATTATGAGACAAAAGCCAAAATTTCCAGAGATATTATCCATCTACAACTCTTTGGATGGTTATTAACTGCCTTCATCTCATCAATTTATCCAGGTGGATATTTGGTGGCCACCCTCAAAGTCCAATTGGACCTCCACCATTGTTTCTTTCAACTTTTTAGTTTCCTTAATTGTATCACAGTTTACTATTTTTAGCAGTTTTTCAGGTCCTGAACTTCTGGATCTGTTTTGAGGCCCTAAACGACGTTTTTTGGGAAAACTGGGAGAAACATGGGTCCATGAATTGATGTTTCTCTTCCCAAAGATGTAGTTGTTAGATAGATCTTTCTAACAAGATATTGTGCACGTCAAACAGAGATCATATGCCAAATTTACGACCCCAGGAAGTTGATGTAACCAATGTACCCAAACGAGACCCACAGTTTGGTGTTCCATTTTCTAGGGTTATGGTTTTGGATGTTTAGGGTTTTCCATTGTTTCTCAACAATAAATAGGCGTTTGAGCCTCATTGTAACACAGTTCAGAGGCATGTATCTACCACATCTCTTCTCAAAGATAAGCTACCATCGCCCTAGCTGCTTTATTTCCATTTCTGTTTGTAAGCATATTTCGGTATTTTACATTAATGAAATGATGTATTATTTACACTGCATCTCTGTGTATATGGTTATCTCTATATTTTGTTGCATTCCTATTTAAATTTGGATCAGTGGTATTAGAGTGGTATGCTTTTTTCTCTGTTTTTCTCTGCATGTCCCCAACAAGGTCGGGATATAAGGAGTTAGGCTTGAACTGGTTGAACCTTTGTAAGACCAACCTTGCAAATCCATATGGCCTCCCATGGCGGATGAAAAGAAAGATGAGGGGGTAGGAGATGCTATCAAAATCTTGCTTGAAGAAGCGCTCGAGCGATAAAGGAATGCAATGATGGACAACTTTCCCCAGATCCTTCAGCAGCTACCTAGTGGCGACGCATGGGCTTCCAATAGCTACACAGGAAATGCCACACTGTTTAAGGTACAAGTTAATTTTGAAATCCCTATATTCGAGGGTTATATAGACGTAGATGCCATTGATAAATGGTTAAATCTACTAGAGGGTTATTTTTCTGTTCATGATTTTTCTAGTCGGGAAAAAATTATTTTTGCTCTTCTCAAAGCAACCCCCCATGTCAAGGACTGGTGGGAAACCTACTGCGAGCATAAGGATGAAAGCACAGTCTCATTATTCTCGGTCACAACCACTTGGAATTTATTCTGGGATGCCATCAAGGAGTAGTACTACCCTGTCGGAAGCTATGAGGATCAATACATAAAGTGGACCACACTGCGGCAGGGAAGCAACCAAGACGTGCTGGAGACTAGGAAAATTTTAAGGATGGAAAATTTTCTTGAAGTTTCAAACATTGGCGAATCTCACTAATCCCTAATATGCAAACTATAAAATGTTTATTGATATATTTGTAAAATTATTCAAATTTATAATGATTATATATGTAGCCTCTATATAATGTTGGCGATTTTTAAGGTAAAATAATTTTATATTCTAAAATTTGGGTGAATTTTCTTTTATAAAAATTGGAAATTGGCGAATCATTTTGTGGAAAAATCATGGAAAATTAGCCCACTGGGCGAAGATTAGCCCCTAAAATTTTCCATGGCTGGAGTTCAACAATATTTTCCATATCCTTCACAAAAAGTTGGGTATCAAGGATTTGGAGCAGTATTTCATACTCAATTTTATGAAACCAGCTCAAGAAAAGATAGAAAAGATAGATCAATGCCTTAGAATTCAGCCTCTTCGAGGGGGCAACCTCCTTTACATTACATAAATGAACAATTCTTCGATGATACAAATGAAAAGACCTCCTTTCTATATTTAGGAGTTTAAGGGTTCATAACATAATCAGAGCCGACATAACAATAATAATGTAAGGGCACAATAATTACAATAATGGGCTTCTATGGGGCACAATAGTAACAATATGGGCACTACATGGGTACATCAATATAATAAGTGGGTTGTACTAATAACAATAAGGGGTTACACTAGTAGTATAGGGGCCTAGTGTTGGCATTATGATTCAAGTGTTGTACTTGATGGCAACTCACTCAGAGGATGGTACAGGTGCTCAGAGGTTGGTACAAGTAATTAGAGGACAGATCTTAGTACAACATGCCAAGAAAGTTCATATACGCAGGTTCTCTATATATCAAGTCACGTGTACACGCTGGTTGGCTTCAGTAAAAGTGCGTGTATGTGGAAAACTTCTCTTTGGTCCACGACGGTTATTCCTTGGAAGTTGTGCCTATGATTTTGGACCTTGATGTCTCGACGAACGTGTTGATCCCTAGTTTTGAAGATGATGGTATTGGATTTCTATGGTTTTGGCTCTTGGTATTGAACAAGGACTAAGGCTATATAAGGAGAAGGAAATCATTAGGCAAGTGCATCTGAAAAAGTCTTGAATATCTGATGAAGTATTATATCCAGTATGTAGGTTATTGGTTGATGAGATATTGCTTGATCTGAGCTAAGGAGAGATCTCACCGGTTAATGGAGAACTAGATCTAAGGAGAGATCGGGATCAAATGGTTTGAAATGAACTATCTTTATATGGTTGGTTATGCGTATTTCTAGATTTGCATACTGACGCAATGTTATGTTCTGGGTATAACTGAAATCTGGTACAACTGTAAGTTATGAAAAATTATTTTTAGATCTGTACGCAGGTTGTCTTTGGTAAAACCGCGTGTATACGCGGGTTGCCTTCATTATAGTAGCGTATATCTTTTGGAACTTGATTTTTGGGTTGCAGCTGGATCTGACTGTTATTGCAGAGTTCTGTAGTCTGCTCTGTGTTCTGGTGATTGGGTTTGACAGGGTTTCAGTGGTTCAGTAATTCAAAGATTGATGATGCTGGTAATGGTTGTTTCATGATTTGTGAATGAATCATGGTCTTCAGATTGTAATGTTGTGCTTCAGGAGTATCCAGTCTGAAAATTGATGAAAGTTGGTACCTGAAAGAAAGAAGATTGTAGGCCAGCACCTACGTACTAGTATCTTAGCTAGTACGAGAGCAAAGGGGGTTGGAGCTCCCTTCCAAGGAAGTTTGGAGAACGAGAGAAGGTTAAAGCTTTCTGTAGGTTGTAGCATGCGTACTGGTATAAGGCTGAACCAGTACAAAATATTGTAAACTGAAGTTCTTATTAAAGAAAGATAGAGACGACTTGCAGCAGGTGGTTTTCACCCACATTGGGTTTCCACCTTATATCATGATGTTCATGTGTGTGGCTTTTGTGTGATGATCTATTCTGCTATACTGCATCTGTTTACTCTTAATATGATAAATAATGTCCTCATGAATTTAACTGGAGATAAACTAACTGAATTATAAGATTTATGGTTATACGCTGGTTTCTTTAGACACAGTAGCGTGTACACGCTGGTTCACTTAACTGAAGTAGCGTATATGTTTCTGAGCATTGAAAAAGTTTTGTTGATCTGATAATAATGATTCACGCCCCCCTCTCAGTATTATTTCCAACAATTGGTATCGGAGCAGGTCCTTCAGAGAAGCTTGATCGCTTGAAGGTAGATCGTTCATCATGAGCAACTACGAGAGAGAAGCATCAATCAGGCCACCGGTTTTTGATGGAACAAACTTCAATTATTGGAAGGTAAGAGTTACTGCCTATCTTCAATCTCTTGGTATAGAAGTCTGGGACATCGTAGAGACAGGCTACACTTTTCCTTCAGCTACTCCTACAGATGTAGCCGAGAAAAAGAAATATGAAACAAATGCGAAAGCAGCTCAATGTGTTGCCTACAAGACAATCATGACTAGAGAAGCTCAAAAGCAAGGCAGAATGACTGGAACCATGAAAAGGACTTATAACAACTTTTCGATTCTTGAAAATGAAGTTGAATGCTCTATTTGTAATAACTTTGGTCATGAAGACTCTGAATGCAGGAGCAGGTTCCGGAAGAAAACTCAGAAGGAACAAACCTCAAATGTCAGAACATGGAGAATAAAGGAACCACAACCAGAAAGATGTGGGATAGCCTTTTATGTAGAAGGTCAAGAAAGTCTATGGTACATTGATAGCAGATGTTCGAAGCATATGACAGGGGACAAAGAAAAGCTTGAGTCATATACCGCACTAGAAAAGGGGAAGAAAGTTTCTTTTGGAAACGATATCTCTGGAGCTATAAAAGGAAAAGGTGTTGCTCCATTGAAAGAGAAGGTAAAAGCTGGAAATGTTTTGTATGTTGATGGATTGAAGCATAATCTTTTGAGTGTCAGTCAGATGTGCGATCAAGGAACAAAAGTAATATTTAGATCAAACGGATGTTGTGTTCGTGATCTTGATACAGGTAAAACAGTGATCAAAGGAAGAAGGACTCCAAATAATCTATACATATTTGAAGAAGGACCACAACAATGCTATTTGAGCAAGGATGATGAACACTGGCTATGTCATCGAAGGTTGGGGCATCTAAGCTTTTCACAAATAAGGAAATCATGCAAATATCAGGCTGTTCGTGGTCTTCCAGATATCAAAATTCCAGACAACACTATATGCAAATCTTGTCAGTTTGGAAAGCAAACCAGAACTAACTTTCTAGAGAAGGAAGGATCAGCCAGCATACCTCTTGAGCTAGTCCATACAGATTTATGTGGTCCATTTAGGAAAATGACACCTCGAGGAGAAGAATATTTGATATTATTCATTGACGATTTCTCCAGGTTTGTCTGGTTAGGGCTTATGAAGCACAAGGATGAAGCATTCGAAAAATTAAAATCCCTCAAAGCCTTGGTTGAAAATGAATCAGGACACAAAATTAAGTGCCTCAGATCTGACAGAGGTGGGGAGTTTACCTCAAACGAATTTTTCGATTTCTGTGAAGAACATGGGATAAGAAGAGAATTCTCTACAGCTAGAACTCCTCAGCAAAATGGGGTTGTGGAAAGAATGAACAGAACAATACAACAAATGGCTCGTGTTATGCTTGATGAATCAGGTACTCCCGCAACCTTCTGGGGTGAGGCTGCACATGCTGCAGTTATTATTCTTAACAAAACAAATGTTCGAGTAAACAACACTCAAACACCTCATGAGCTCTGGAGTGGTGAGACTCCTTCGGTGAAGCATTTCAAAATCTTTGGGAGCAAGTGTTATATTAAGAATACTGATGAGAAACTTGGAAAACTTGAACCAAGAGCAGATGAAGGCATTCTTATTGGTTATTCTCCACATAGCAAAGCATACAAGTGATACAATAGAAGACTTGGCAGAATTGTTGACAGCATTGATGTAGTGGTTGATGAGAAGGGATATATTCCTAAGAAAGTTCATCATGAAGACATTGAAGAAGATGAAGGCTACCCTCAAAGGCAGAATGATGAAGAAGAAGAATCTCAAGAAGAATCTCAAGAAGAAGAAGAACCTCAAGAAGAACCAGAGGAGCAGACAAGAATAGAAGAGAAGACTCCATCCAGATATGTTCAAAAGAATCATCCAGAATCTCAGATTGTGGGGCAGAAAAAAGCAGGAATACAAACAAGAAGAAGAATTGCAGAAGCTTCAAGCTATTTGGCATTACTCTTTTCTACTGAACCACAAAATGTGAAAGAGGCATGCAAAGATGAATGTTGGGTCAAAGCAATCGATGGAGAACTTGAGCAGATCGAAAAGAAAAATACTTGGGAATTGGTTCCTAGACCAAAAGATAAAAATGTCATAGGGACTAAATGGGTCTTCAAAAATAAATTGAATGAAAATGGAGAAGTAATTAAAAACAAGGCCAGACTTGTTTGTAAAGGGTATGCTAGCAAGAAGGAATAGATTTTGAAGAGACCTTTGCTCCCGTTGCAAGACTTGAGGCCATCCGAATGTTCCTTGCTCTCTCAAGCTTTCAAAACTTCAAGGTATTTCAAATGGACGTGAAATCAGCCTTTCTGAATGGAGACTTAGAAGAAGAAGTATATATTGAACAGCCAGATGGTTTCATTCTTGGGAATGATCCAAACCTGGTATGCAGATTGAAAAAGGCTCTCTATGGTCTCAAACAAGCTCCAAGGGCTTGGTACTATCGGTTGGACAAATATCTTCATCAACAAGGTTTTTCAAAAGGATCAGCAGATAGCAACCTCTATATAAAAGTTGAAAATAACAAATTGCTAATACTTTTTGTTTATGTAGATGATATTATCTTTGGCAGCAATGAAGAGACTATGAGTCAAAACTTTTCCTTGGTTATGGAGAAAGAATTCGAAATGTCATTACTTGGAGAGTTGACATACTTCTTTGGATTGCAAATCCAACAAAATGAAGGAGGAATCTTCTTGTCTCAAACCAAGTACCTCAAGCAGATCTTGAAGAAGTATGGCATGGAAGAGTCAAAGCCAGTATGTACACCCATGGTTACAGGATGCAGCCTCAGTGCAAATGATGAATCATCAGCAGTTCATCAACCAACTTATAGATCCATGATTGGGAGTTTGCTTTATTTGACAGGTACCCGACCAGATATTATGCATGCAGTAGGAATTGTTGGAAGATTTCAAGCCAACCCAAAGGAAACTCATCTTCATGCAGTCAAAAGAATCTTCAAGTATCTCCAAGGGACCCAAAACTATGGCTTATGGTATCCTAGAGATACAGATCTCACTCTTCATGCTTACACAGATGCAGATTGGGCCAGAAGTGTGGATGATAGGAAAAGCACAAGTGGTGGTGCTTTCTTCATGGGTTCCAGATTAGTATCTTGGTTCAGCAAGAAACAGAGTTCGATTGCCTTATCTACAGCTGAAGCAGAATATGTGGCTGCGGCATCTTGTTGCACACAACTTCTTTGGATGATGCAAACCTTGCAGGATTTTCAAATCACTTGCACTCCACCAGTCTCTATCCTATGTGATAATACAAGTGCAATCAGCATTTCAAAGAATCCAGTCATGCACTCAAAGACCAAGCACATACCAATCAAGTACCATTTTCTTCGGGAACAAGTGCTTGAGCAGAAGATCAAACTGGAGTATGTTCCTTCTAAGGAACAAGTTGCTGATATTCTCACAAAACCACTGCCCAGGGAAACGTTTGAATATCTCAAACAAAAGCTGGGAGTATTTGATGCTTCATCCTGCTGTTGAAGCTTATCTGTTCTACCGAAAAGTTGGTATACGCAAGTTACATAAGGGATATACGCGTATATACGCCGAATTATGCTGGGAAAGTCGCGTATATGGTGTACCCGTGTTGCAGAAAGAATATCCACGTGCATACGCCATTTTCTGCAGAGGAAGTCGCGTATATGGAGTTCTAAACAGCAATGGCAGACTCCGGTCAGAGAAGGTCTAAGATGGGTATGCTAGAATTCTTCAGGCACAGGTTCAGGGGGAGTAACAGGCACAGGTTCAGGGGGAGCAGATTAAAGTCTCATAAAGCATTGTTGGCATTGGTTCTAGTACACAACTGTTTTTGGTTTCAGGAGAAGGAGCTCAGAAAAAAATCTTGGTTGCTGATCTAAAAGATGTGTATCAGATGCTGCTTGTGACTTTCATAAGTCTTGGTCTAGATTTGTTGTCTCTATGTCATGTATCTCTTTTGTGATATCTCTTTTATGGTGTCAAGGTCATGTAACGGCCTATGTTGGTTTCCCCACTATGCCTGGGATGAATGATGTAATATAATTAGTTGTTTCTGATGTATCCCCTCTTGGTTGGGAGTATGGATGTATGTATTGAGTCTTTTGGTAATAGGAAGGTCCCTTATGGTGTATAAGTCTTGGTTCCTTTGAAGAACATCTTTTGCAGATCTTGCCTACAGTTAGAGGAAGCATGTTTCAGCACAGCCCTTTGCCCTTGATGTCAAAGGGGGAGAGTGACTAGGTGTGGTGGTTGCCATCAAGTCCAAAGGGGGAGATTGTTGGCATTATGATTCAAGTGTTGTCCTTGATGGCAACTCACTCAGAGGATGGTACAGGTGCTTAGAGGTTGGTACAAGTAATCAGAGGACAAATCTTAGTACAACATGCCAAGAAAGTTCATATACGCAGGTTCTCTATATATCAAGTCGCGTGTACACGCTGGTTGGCTTCAGTAAAAGCACGTGTATGTGAAAAACTTCTCTTTGGTCCACGGCAGTTATTCCTTGGAAGTTGTGCCTATGATTTTGGACCTTGATGTCTCGACGAACATGTTGATCCCTAGTTTTGAAGATGATGGTATTGGATTTCTATGGTTTTGGCTCTTGGTATTGAACAAGGCCTAAGGCTATATAAGGAGAAGGAAATCATTAGGCAAGTGCATCTGAAAAAGTCTTGAATATCTGATGAAGTATTAGATCCAGTATGCAGGTTATTGGTTTATGAGGTATTGCTTGATCTGAGCTAAGGAGAGATCTCACCGGTTAATGGAGAACTAGATCTAAGGAGAGATCGGGATCTAATGGTTTGGAATGAACTATCTTTATATGGTTGGCTATGCCTATTTCTAGATCTGCATACTGACGCAATGTTATGTTCTGGGTATAACTGAAATCTAGTACAACTGCAAGTTATGAAAATTTATTTTTATATCTGTACGCAGGTTGTCTTTGGTAAAACCGCGTGTATATGCGGGTTGCCTTCATTATAGTAGCGTATATCTTTTGGAACTTGATTTTTGGGTTGTAGCGGGATCTGACTGTTATTGCAGAGTTCTGTAGTCTGCTCTGTGTTCTGGTGACTGGGTTTGACAGGGTTTCAGTGGTTCAGTAATTCAAAGATTGATGATGCTGGTATTGGTTGTTTCATGATTTGTGAATGAATCATGGTCTTCAGATTGTAATGTTGTGCTTCAGGAGTATCCACTTTCAAAATTGATGAAAAGTGGTACCTGAAAGAAAGAAGATTGTAGGCCCGCACCTACGTACTAGTATCTTAGCTAGTACGAGAGCAAAGGGGGTTGGAGCTCCCTTCCAAGGAAGTTTGGAGAACGAGAGAAGGTTAAAGCTTTCTGTAGGTTGTAGCCTGTGTACTGGTATAAGGCTGCACCAATACAAAATATTGTAAACTGAAGTTCTTATTAAAGAAAGATAGAGACGACTTGCAGCAGGTGGTTTTCACCCACATTGGGTTTCCACCTTATATCATGATGTTCATGTGTGTGGCTTTTGTGTGATGGTCTGTTCTGCTATACTGCATTTGTTTACTCTTAATATGATAAATAATGTCCTGATGCATTTAACTAGAGATAAACTAACTGAATTATAAGATTTATGGTTATACGCTAGTTTCTTTAGACACAGTAGCGTGTACACGCTGGTTCACTTAACTGAAGTAGCGTATATGTTTTTGAGCATTGAAAAAGTTTTGTTGATCTGATAATACTGATTCACCCCCCCCCCCCTCTCAGTATTATTTCCAACACCTAGCATGCCCCTCTCCTTCAAAAAGCGTTGTCCTCAATGCTTGAGTAGTTCTTGATGCTTCTGTATAAAATTCTTGTCCTCCCATGTGGAATCTTCAGCAGGTAAGTTCTTCCACTTGATGAGATACTCTGAAATTGATTGATTTTATAGCTGTCGAGTTCTTGTTTCTGTGACTGCACCAGGTTCCAATATGATTTTTCCTTCCTCTTCAATTTCTGGAAATATTGTTTGAATTGGGATCTTTTGCAAATTTTGAATAAGTGGCCATACTTCTTCATCCTTCTTCCATTCATCCCTTGCTTCGTTTATCCAATCTGGTTGGATAATAGAAATAGCAGAAAACAATGCTTCCACATCCTCATCTTTGAAGAGTCTTCCCATTTGGTAAGGTTGCCATTTTTTAAGTGCATGTAGTATTTCCAACATTTCCTTCTCATAAATAGCTTGCTTGAGATGTAGCAGTAAAAATACCCAATCACCTACATCAAAACATTTTTCACTACAATGTTGATCTACCTGTTGTTTCAACTGATTTTGCACCGAAGTGGCGTTATCTTTTAAAAGTTGGAGAACTTCTTGTTGATGCTCGATGTGATCTTTCACTACTTGAACCTTTTTCTTCTTGATATGTCCTTCTATCTCTAGAGTTTGAGGAGTGGTAATTTCTTCCAATCCTTTACAAGATATGGTCGGATTCATTTCTTGATGCTTGATGTGATATTTCACTTCTTGAACATTTTTCTTCTTGATATGTCCTTCTATCTTGATAGTTTTAGGAGTGGTAATTTCGACCAATGAATTACAAGATATGGGTGGATTCATTTATTCTTTCTCGATGTGATCTTTCACTTCTTGCACCTTTTTCTTCTTGATATGTCCTTCTATCTTGAGAGTTTGAGAAGTGGTAATTCTTGCCAATTCTTTACAAGATATCGTCTGATTCATTTCTTCTTTCTCTGGGATGGGGTCCTGGCGCATATCTTCTTCTTTTGATGTTTCTTGATCCTTTTCTTCCTCCTATTCATATTCTATGTAAAGTAATTTCCTCTCAGCACACTTATGACCTTTAATGCATTTGCTATCACAATTGTAACAAAGCCCTTTTTCTCCTTTTTCTTACAATTGTTGTGGTGTAACCCTTGTAGGTTGTGGAAGGCTAGGAGAAACATCACTTCCATCTTTATAGTTGTGAGGGGTATGCTTCCTGGTTTCCATAATTTTTCTTTCCACTATGTCACAAAGCCATTTTACTCTTTCCAATTGTTGTGGTGTTACTCTAAAGAAGGTGTTTCTCTTTGTATCCTCATAATGTGCTATCATTTCCTCCGTGAAAATTGACCACGTAACAAGTTTTTTACGAGAACAAAGCCCTTCATACCATAAAAATTGATCTGGTTCTAAATATGAAGATGCAATACATACCTTTTGTAATAGTTGTACCTCATGTAGATCGAAATATTTCTCCATCTGTAGTATCCAATTTACCGGATCCTTGCCATCAAACTTCCTCATCTCGCTTTTTCTTGATTTTAGGAGCTCGATCTTGAAACGACAGTAACTCTGTACTTTCAAATCTTTAAGTTCTAAAATTGCGGCCTATAGTAGCCCTCTATGTCCTCTTTCCAATGCCACAAGTCTAACCCAATTTGGATTCTCCAAGGAAGAGTTATACAAAATCTCCCACAGTGACTAGATTATATACTAGTTTAGTAGAGTGAACTTGTACAACGTGCCACGAGTCACTGTTTCGACCTTTGGATCTAAAAAATGCATACAAGAAACTACAATCCATCCTCTTTCTGTAAATTTTTACAAAATTTCAATCTGATCCCCAGAGAGAAAGTTATGACTATTTTCCCTAGGTCGCCTGTTTGGAATGAAATTCAAGATTCTGCAAAAAGACCAACTTCCTCAAATCATATCTCTGAAAATATAGCGTGAAAGTCTCTGAAATCCAGACCCGAGGTTCACCGCGATTTCTTCTCAAATGGTTTTTTTTGCAACTTCTGAAACTTCGCAGAACAAAAGTTATAGCGAACATTCCACGATGACCTGTTTGGAGCAGCAAAACCCTAGAATCCGAAGCTCTGATACCAAAATGTTATGAAAACAGCTCAAGAAAAGATAGAAAAGATAGATAAATGCCTTAGAATTCAGCCTCTTCGAGGGGGAAACCTCCTTTAAATTACATAAATGAACAATTCTTCGATGATACAAATGAAAAGACCTCCTTTCTATATATAGGAGTCTAAGGGGTCATAACATAATCAGAGCCGACATAACAATAATAATGTAAGGGCACAATAATAACAATAGTGAGCTTCTATGGGGCACAATAGTAACAATATGGGCACTACATGGGTACATCAATATAATAAGTGGGTTGTACTAATAACAATAAGGGGTTACACTAGTAGTATAGGGGCCTAACACTCAAATACCACAGCTACCTGCATAAGTACATCCATGAAGAAATAGAATTCCTAAACATCTCCTCGCTGGGCACTGCATACCGATATACCGTCAAGGTCAACCAAAAGTTTAAATAGAAGAAGCGAGACTTTGGATCTGTGAATCTGAAGCAATGGAAAGGTGCCCCCAAACTGCAAAACAAAGGACAATGCTAAGGTGGGGCGGCCCAAGAAAACCCACCAAATATGCAAGTAAAGAAGAGTGTTGTGAAGCTGAAAAAGGACATGGGAAAGTGGTGTGAGTTCCATAAAAGCTCCACTCACAACACAAGCGAGTTTCAGGCCAAGCGGTCACTAGTGGATGAGCTAAAGGTTTCAAAATCGGATGCAAGTTATGACTCTGAGTCAGAACCCCACAGGGGGAATGACAAAGGAAAGCATATTATCGATGCGGAGCCCAAACCCACTGTTGCCACCACGAAGATCTCGAAGGAGGAACCCGAAGATCCAAAGGAGGAGGATCATCTCTTCCACTCCTAGATGTGGGTAAAGGGATCCCCGCTACAGTTCATTGTTGACAGCGGGAGCCAAAATAACCTCATTTCAGTAGAGGTCGTGAAGCAGCTGGGCTTACTGACCATAGCACATCAACAACCATACACCATCGGGTGGCTTCACCAAGGACGAGATCTTCACATGAGCCAGCAGTGTCGCCTTCCATACAACATCAAGCCCTTCATAGATGAGGTATTATGTGACATTTCTCCCCTTGAATTTTGTGATGTATTACTAGGACAACCATACTTGTGGAAGCGACATGTTGTGTGTGAATCAAGGCCTCATGTTGTTATTGTTACTTTGGGAACTAAGTTGTACAGGATACGGGAGGTAGCATCGCCTACCGCCATCTCTTTCATTATTGCAAAACAATGCAGTAAGTTCGTTTCCAAAATCCGGAAATTTGTTTTCCTAATGATATGCCCTCAAGGAAAGAAGAAGATGGTGGCCATGACCTCTAGACAGGGCGCCTCCACACGACAGCTATAGATGGACAAGGTCATGGAGGATTACGAGGACACCTTCACCTCCCTCCTAGGGCTTCCTTTACATTGTCAGGTCAAGCACTCCATCGATCTGACCCCAGGTGCGCCACTGTCCAATGGACCAATCTATCATCACTTCATTCTGGAGAATGACGAAATCAAGAGGCAAATTCAGGATCCATCCATATTCATCACCCTGTGGGAGCCCGATTGTGTTGGTACAGAAGAAGGATGGGACTTGGAGACTCTGTATTGACCATCGGACGCCAAACAAGATCATTGTCTGCAATAGGTAGCTGATCCCATGGATTGATGACCTCTTAGACCAAATGAAGGGGAAAATATTTCAGCAATATCGATTTGAAGTCAGGATATCACCAGGTACCAATTGAACCCTCCGATGTGTGGAAGATTGTCTTCAAAGCTAAAGAGGGCCTGTTCGAATGGTTGGTGATGCCTTTCAGATTGACGAATTCTCCTGCAACCTTCATGAGGCTAATGGACGACATCTTGTAGCCATTCACCAACTCATTTGTAGTGGTATACTAGGATGACATATTGATCTTTAGCCAGACTTGGGAAGAGCACCTCCACCACATCCGACGGGTTCTCCAAACACTGTGGCAACACAAGTTATGTGCCAATTTGGAGAAATGCACTTTTGGCATGACCCAGGTTCAGTGTCTGGGATACATTATTGATGAACAGGGGGTGCATGTGGATCCATCCAAGATCCAAGTCATTCGAGATTGGCCATCTCCAATGACTCTGACAGAGCTCTGTAGCTTTCTAGGTCTTGCCAAATTCTACTGCAGGTTCGTGTTGGGATTTTCTCATATCACTTAGCCCTTGAGTCAAGTCACCAAGGTAGGAGTGAAAGAAAAATTATTTTGGTCTGAATCTCAAAAAAGGGCATTCACAGAGTTGAAATATTGTCTCTGCATGGCACCCATGCTCACTCTACCAGAATTGCAACAACCATTTGAGGTCGAGACAGATGCCTTTGACTATGCTATTGGGGCAGTCCTTACTCAACATGGGCATCCAGTGGCATATCGCAGTGGGACACTTTTACATACAATCTAGAAGTATCTCACTTATGACAAAGAGATGTATTCCATTGTGTAGGCCTACTGAAAATGGAAGCATTACATTTTGGGGAAGGAAATGGTCATCCACACAGACCACCGACCCCTACAGTTCATACAAACCCAAGGGAAATTGCAAAATGATTTCCATCAGAAGTGGTCCACATACCTACAATAGTTCAATTTGAATATCAAGTATAAGAAGGTTAGCACCAATTATTTTGTAGATTGCCTCAGTCAAACACCGATCATGGAGTTAACCACTGTGCTCAACTCTTGTGGGCACGAGACTTCTGATTGGCCACTTCCCTACAAAAGCAACCTAGAATTTGGCCACATTTACCAGACACTCTTGGAGGGTTAGGATGTTCCAGATTTTCACCTCTAAGATGCCCTATTATGCCACCTGGGTCACCCTTCTGTTCCTTCAAGTGAGCGTGCCAAGATGATTTGGGAAGCACACTACAGTCAGGCTGCTCGACATTTTGGGGTCGAGAAAATGGTGGCAGTACTGTAGAAGTATTTCTATTGGCCGAATCTTCGACATGATGTCAGGAAGTACATCAGATCATGCATTGGCTGTGCCATTGCCAAACCGACCATCAAGAAGTAAGGCCTCTATACCCCACTGCCTACCCCTAGTCGACCTTGGAAATCCATCTCCATGGATTACATGTTAGGTTTGCCTTCCACTAAGCATAGAAGTGACTGTGTTTTTTTGGATGTTGACAGGTTCTAGAAGATGGCCATTATGGCTTCCTGCAAGAAGAATATCACAGCAGAAGCCACTGCTAAACTCTTCTTTGAACGAGTGTAGGTGTTGGCTTATATGGGCCTGACCCAAGTTCAGAAGAGTTATTTAGCCAAACAAAACTTGCAGCTACTCGCCCTTTTGGCAACAGCCCGTGAAGCGCGGACTAAGGTCTCACCCGAGGTAGCAGGAGAGGGTGTTGGAACTAGGTTTCCACACCCTTGGGATGTCTAGATGTGGTTTAGATGTTTCAAGCACCTTTCTCCAGCTTCGCGCTGCTATGGATTCGCACAGATCTAGACCCAGAATAACTTCTACTTTCTATTATTGTATTGTTTACATATCTGTTGTGGCCAGCAACAACCCCCCTTCTTATTTAGTATTATTCCTAATACTAAATAAGTGGGGACCCTTAGTTAAAAATTTAAAAAAATCAAATTAGTATTTAAATTTCCTTTTCCAAATAAAATTACCATCAAAAACTTAGGAAGCCCCCCTTCTCTTTTTTCCCCCTGGAAAAATCGTAATCTTTCATTAATTGGAAAAATTACATGTTGTAGATGCATTTTGCATATGCTATATGCTCTTCCACCACACATGTGGGTAGCTGTAGTTTCTATTACTGTCTATAAAAAAGCAAAATTCATCTCACAGGATGTTCTATATTGTCATATAAACATATTGCCTCGCAGGGCTATCAGTTATAATATTTATCAGCTATATACAAAATTGTTCAAAAAATATCAGTTCATATCAGATTTCATGGGCTGGCTTCCCGATGATACTGTGCATCTATGTATGGGCGGTGGTAGTACTGATATGCATTAGCACCTCACTACTCCTGTATCATCCACTCGCCTCTGGGAAGTGTCGTAGCCTCCTTGGATAGTTGATCGGCACTGTTGTTGTGTTCCCTGTAGATATGAGTGCAAGTGATGTCATTAAACTGATCCTTCAGTAATTTAATTTCATCCAAAATGCTGTTGAGTGTGTGTGAATGAAAAGCAGTATTATTATTGAACCAATCTATGACAATCTTTGAATCTCCATATATGTTTAAGTGCAAGCAATTGTGGCTCAATGCAAAATGAAGAAGATGACGGAGGGTGATGAGCTCAGCGAAGTTGTTTGAACGATCTCCCAAACCCAGCTTTGCTTTATAGGAATGTTATTCGTTTATGAAGAGGAGAAAGCCCCCTCCACATCCCTGCTATTGGGCAGCACCATCGAAATAAGCCCATGGGCTCTTGTGATTGATTTGAGGACGGTCACGGGGACGGCGGGCCTTTGGCTGCGGTGGCTCAGGAGTTTCATTGTAGGCTGATATGATCTTAGCAATAAGATGCGGCCAATGAACCGGTTTATCCTCGAAGGTCAAACGGTTACGAGCCAGCCAGAGGTACCAACAGGTGATGATGGGCAAGCTTTGCAGTTTTGAGTTTCTGTGCTGATGGAACCAAGTCTCCGAGGTTTGATTTATATCAACACCCTCCCATTTACCGGTGTATTGTATATCAGTGGAAATTTCATGCCAAATGTGTGACAGTACAGAGCATTGAAGAAATAAGTGCGTCCGCGATTCAGCTGACTATTTACACAGGATGCACCAAGACGGTCCATGGACCGCACGTCTCATGAGGTATTCCCCCGTGGGGACTACACCCTTAAGGATGCACCAAAAGAATAGCTTCTGCCTGGGAGGGGTTGTTAGCTTCCAAATGGAGCTCCACCAGAATGATAATAAATCCGGGACCTTATGTGAAATGAGAGATAGGTACCCAGTTTTAGGGGTGTAAATTCCGTGCTCCGAAGGATACCAAATAAGCTCATCAGGTCCCTGCTTGATTCTGATGTGCGATTCAGATAAGGCACTGATATGAGACAGCCAATCTTGGTGCCAAAGAGGTGGAATTTTGATCTGATCTGCAGTTTTCCATCACTGTTCGAAAATGGTGGTGCACTGTGGATCAGCTATATCAGCTATATAAGTGATCCCTTGTGTATGCAGGTACCGGATGAGGGCTTCAGGAAGTATATGCCTTCCTCCGCTTCCATTCCAAGGATCCAGGCCGATTCTAGCCTGTGTGCCATCATTGATTTTCCATATCAAGTTATCTCTGATAAGAGGAATAGCATGAAGTAGTGCTTTCCAAACTGATGATATTCCTACTTTAGGCCAGGTCGGGAGCCGGATCCAATCCATTAAATGATGGGGCCAAATATATTTGTGATATACCATATGAGTCCATAGGTTGTCTCCAGTGATTAAGGTCCATCCCATCTTTGCTGCCAGAGCCTGTGCAAAGGAAGGGAGATCTTTGAGCCCCCAGCAACCCCATTTCTTTGGGATGGCAATCCTCTTCCATCCAATCCATGAAAAAATGTGTTTCTCTTTTGCCCCATTCCATATGTACCTATTGCAGGTTTGCTGTAGTCTGGTCAGGATGCTCCGCGGGATCCAGGCCAAAGCCATCCAGAAGACCGGGGTAGCTTCCAAGACAGATTTAATCAGGACAAGTCTTCCTGCTCGAGAGAGGTATCGATGGCTCCAGATATTGAGTCTCTTCTCCAATTTAGCAACTAGCCAGATCCAGTCCACTATTTTTGGGCTGATAGGATTGATCTAATATCCCAAGTATTTAAGGCCCTGATCTAGGGGATGAATGTTGTAAGGAAAAAGCTGAAGTGCCAATTGAGATTCATGGACAGAGGTTCTGGATAGGATAATAGATGACTTTGAATGGTTGGCCAGCATCCCAGTGGCAGATGAGAAGAGGGAGATAATATTTGAAAATGAACGGGAGTCCCGGATACTTCCATCAAGGAAGATCATAACGTCATCCACAAATAAAAGGTGGGTGAGGTAACATTCCTCTGTTATCTTGAGACCACAAATATCTCCATTTCTCTTGGCTGAGGTAATAAGACGACTGAGGCCATCCATGACAATGAGGAAGAGAATGGGAGACAGAGGGCACCCCTATCTGAGGCCATGTTCAGAGTGGAAGAACTGGGATGCAGATCCACTGATCAGCACACTAAAGGAGGGAGTGGTTATGCAAACCATGATCCAGGTGATAAATCGATGAGGGAAGCCCAAATGAATAAGGAGCATTTTGATATAGAGCCAGCTGACCCGGTCAAATGCTTTGGCTAGGTCAATTTTTAAGATGATGGCTTTATGGTGTTTTAACTAGATAGAGTGAAAAGCCTCATGAGCAACCCCAATAGCTTCATGAATCTGGCGGTGTTCCAGGAAGGCGAATTGTTGAGGGGCGATGTGGCGAGACAGAATGGGGCGAATGCGGTTTGCAATGATTTTTGAGATGATCTTATAGAGTACATTACAGAGTGAGATGGGACGATATTCATCAAAAGAGGAGGGAGAGTCAGATTTAGGGATCAGAGAAATGAATGTGGAGTTGATAGCATTATACATGGATCCTGGCATCCTACATTCCTCTACTACCCGAAGAAGGTCCTGTTTGATCATCTCATAAAATGCAATGTAGAATTCGATGGTCCATCCATCCGGTCCCGGGTTACGCTCCTTCTTAAACCATTTGATGGTTGATTCCAGTTCTTCAGGGGTCACCGGATCGAAAAGATTCTCTGCTTCTTCCTCGTTTACAAACCTGGGAAAGTGTCCAACAATGTTAATGATATCTGCAATGTTGGAACTCGGAGGTTGCTTGTATAGATTCCTGAAGTGGGATGATCCCATCTGAGAGAGCTTATTGAATGTATCAGCCATTCCACCAACGGGCATAGGGAGATTCCAAATAGTATTGCTGACCCTCCTGCCCTTGGCATAATTTTGAAAGAAGCGAGAGTTGTCATCTCCAGCCTTAAGCCAGATTGCTCTACTGCGCAGACGGGCAAATTCTTCCCTCTCCCTAAGGATTTTTTTCTTCTGATTTTCCAGCTCCACTAAATGAGATTTATCTGCCTCTGATGAGAAACCCAAACCTCTTTCATCTGTGAGAGAGGTAAGCTCAGCTTCAATCTGCAAGAGGGCTGAGTTCTCCTGCCTGTTCTTATTTCTGGCCCATTCGATACTGAGTTCCTTGATTTGTGATAGATTTGAGCAAAAGCCCTTAGCCCGAGAGTCAGCTCTATCTATCGGGTTGAGAGGCCAGAAGTCTGTTACAAGTTTGATGTAGGAGGGATCCTGTAACCAGCCATGATTGAACTTGTAAGGGGATTTGGGTTTTTTATTGGGCCCATTTATTTCCAGATAGATAGGATGGTGATCTGATATGCCACCTGATCCCACCCATTGCTTGTAATGATGAAGCCTTTGTAGCAGAGATCCTTTCATCATGAATCTATCTAGTCTACGAGAGAGTGCAGCATCACCGATTCTTCTGTTCCTCCAGGTGGGAAGAGGTTTAATCATGGGGACATCACTCAGGTCATGACATTCCAATAGGTCACTCATGAATGCAGTAATAGGGTCGATTTGTGCCGAGGCTCCCCATGATTCACCGTAACCCAATGAAAAGTTTAGATCCCCCCCAATGATTAAGTTCTCTGCTGATAGAATGGATAGGCCCAGGAGGTTGTTCCAGAAAGTTTCATGCTGGTGACATGGTCCATATATGTTGATAACCCTGAGGGAGGTGCCCAAGTCTGCAGAAAATAGATAGAGCCTCAGAAAGCCTGGACCCCCCCAAGTGCCTTAAGCCCTAATAGATACAGGATTATATCCTATAGCTAAGCCACCTGATCTACCAGAGGCATCCATGGCCGAGAATTGCCAACCGGGGTGATAGATGATAGAGAGGCCGATATGGAGTCCCCAGGTCCAAGAGTTTCTTGGAGAAGAATAATATTGACAGGAGAGGATTCAATCAATCGCTTGAGGGCTAGTTTCTTTGAGGCACTAGCCAGGCCTCTGCAGTTGAAGGATAGACACTCCATGGGGGGGGATGGCCAGGGGTGTTCTTTGCTCTAAGTACCCCATCAATAGTGGATTGACGCCCAATGGGTACCTCTGCCCCCGCTCTTTTGATAGCCTTAGTAAGATCCGATTTTCTCCCTCGAGTAGGCAGAGAGGACATCCCAGGTGTTATGATACCCAAGCCGATAAAGGTAGGGTGAGATCCCTGTGAGTGAGTGCGCGAGCGCATGAAGTATGAGTGTTTTGAGCCCCTGGAAGATGAGGGGGAAGATGCTGGTGATGGGAGCTGTTGAGAGGATGTAGCAGCAGGGGCAATGACAGAGGAGGATGGCATCGAACAAAATGCAGCAGATAAAGATGGAGTAATAGATGAAGTAGATGTGAAATTAGACAATGGAGGGAAGAGAGAATTACCCGGAGGGGCTGCACATGCGGCTGCTGAGGCTACCCGAGATCTGGTGACCGGAGCTGTTGCACGATCATGAGTAACACCCGGTGCCTGAGGAGTAGCACATGTGTGAATGCTCGTGGCCGGGGCATGTTGAGCAGCCGGAGAGATGGATCTCGGAGTAATGATGGTGGGCTCTGGTGCATCAGTGTGCCTTTGGTTGAGCGGACAATCCTTGAAGACATGCCCTACCCTATGGCAGTGTCGGCATCTGAAAGTAACGCCTTCATAATCAAGGATCTGTACTCGAGTAAATCTTCCCCATTGAAGAGTGATCTTTTCCTCTAGGCCTTCGCGGGTATCTAGGTGAACCAGGATCCGGGCGAGCGTTCTATTCCTAGATTCCACGAAGGTGCGATCGTGGTCGAGATAGGTCCCCACAGCATTTCCAATGCGGATGAAAACTTATTTGTTCCAGTATTGAAGGGGGAGACCAGGCAGTCGCACCCATAATGGCCCAGCTCCAATCTGTTCTCGCTCGGGATCGAACAAAGGACTCCAACGCTTGAGCAGTACCGGCGCCATCTCTATATGCCAGAATTTGGCCAAGACAAGATCCGTATAATTTTCCTTGGAAAAATGTAGAGCAAACCAGCCGCGAGGGAGTACATGAACTTCAGGGAGTTCCATCAGAACCCCACCCCAGATCTCTTTCACCCACTGAGTTAACCGGGTCGCAGAGTATGCTCGCCCTCGGACATGACCCACAAGGATAGTATTAGCCATATTTGCTGCCTCTCCTATGGCCGTGGCCTCTCCGAACCGTATGGTGATATCCTTGGAAGTAGATTTGACACACTTTGTTCTTTTTTCCCCGTGCGCGGCGCAGAAGGGTGATTAACCAAGGGGTCCGGGGAGCAGTCTTGAGGGTTCGGCCTGGAGGAGCTGACTTTGACAGCGGGGGTTTGAAAACATCCCGAGGGAGAATGGAGAAGCGCAGAAAAGCTAGCCGTCGATGGAGGAGGTGGTCTCGATGAGGATGGAGCCGGGATGGAGGATGACAGGGGACGCGATTCAAAGGGAGGCGATGGGGGTATGACCGATGATAAGAAGCGGAGGGCCCCCAGTGAAAGAGGGGGAAGATCCAGACTAGCGGATTCAGAAGGAACAATGCCTTCAGGTAAACAAGAAGGGGGGGGGGACCGGGATAGAGACCACCGGGGAAAGATGCGCCTCGGATTGCAAAGGGCCAGGATCAGTAGATGACGATGCGAAGGATGGGCGGTCGAAAATAACCTGAGAAGAGAGCGGGTCTTCAGTATAATCGATTTCCTTGTCTGTGTCCATAACATCACCAACAGTAACCGGATCCATGCTGAAAACGAGAGTTGTAACCTGAAAAGTCGGGCCAGGTAAGCAGGACAAAACAGTTGTTGAGAGTAGGTTGTAGGTTGAAGAGGTAGGGTTTCAGTGTGCCCTAACCGAAACCCTCGCGGTTTGCTGCAGAGCGCACCGGTTCCATCCTCAATCTCGGAAGCCCCCCTTCTCAAATCCAAAAATCTAAGTTTTATGATAAGGTAAATCTTTCCTTAGGAATATCGCATTGGGAAAAAGATAACGAGATACCTCCATATGAGCTGAATTTTAAAACATTGCGAGATTGCGATGCATGATAATGAAATATCGCATCACATACAACACAATTTACAACGAAACGCTTTGATTTGCCGATGTGCGATGACATTGATCGCAAAATCGCATTTCGCAGAAAACATGTTAACAAAGATTGTCATACATAGCATTCCTGCAATATGTGATATTGCGATATTGCAATCTCGCGATACAGTGACAATGCGATATTGCGATCTCGCGATACAGCGACAATGCGATAACGCGATATCGTGAGCGAACAACTTTGCAATGTTACGATTTTGCGATATTATCATTTCGCAATGCTGCGATTTGCGATATTGCGAAGCAAATCACAAAATCTCTCGATTGCAGATCTTTCGGCCGTGTTATTCAAGAAAAGAATTTTCCTTAAATTGGCACGTAGTTATGCGCTTTAATGCTAATAAATGAGTTAGTTGCTAGTTATTAATGGAATATGGGTGCGTTCTTATCAAAAAATCATCTCACGTAACGTGGTATATTTTATATTGTCTACGACATTTAAAACTTTCCCATCAACCTTCCTTGTCATTCATTTTCACTTCACTTGTGAATTGCAGGAACGGAGAACAGAGGCCGATACAAAGCAATACGTAGGTTAAAATGGGAAAGAAAAGCAAAGCCCCGAGCTCAGAAGAGAAAGAAATGGCGCCCCTGTATATAGACATGGCCTCTAACAGAGATGCGGGAATTGCTACGTGGGAAGGCATGTATAATCCGCTTGAAGAGGAGAATCCCAGAGTAATGGGAGTAGTTGCTACCGCGGGCTCAAATGGTTCTTCTAAAGCATCCCTTACAGAGCTAGCCTACTCATTCTTACATCGGATAGCAGCAAGGCCCAAAATTCTCCCATACATGGACATGGAGAAGTGATACTGGATAGCGCAGATATCAGAAACAGAAAGTTTAAAACTCAAGGACAAGAGCTTATAGAAATATTATTTTCACAAATGATGAACTTTATATCTGCTAGAAAGAAAAAGCGCAAAAGGAAAAAAACGCATCAAGGAAAACCGGATCAAGAAACGAAGGCAGTTTTCGATGCACGATTAGTGCCTAGCACTAATCGCGCATCGCTGAGATTTTTTTTTCGAAAAGGAAAGCTGCTGATTGCCCAGTCATCTGCAGCTCCGAAAATTGCAAGAAAACAACACTACAAGCAAAAGAAAAGGCAAAAGCAATTCAAGGGTTAACCAAGTTAAACTAGGATTATTACTAGGATTACTTGGTAAAGCCACATAGCCAATGGATGACTCTCAAGTGCATCATCAATGCGGCTGAAAAGATGGCGCCAACTCTCGTCGATTCTGTTTTCTCACAATTCAGCTAGCCGACTCTTCTCAAACAGATGTTGCATGCATGTGATTTCAAGGAACAAATACATAAGTAGTTTAATTTTAGATTCAATTTTAGATTTAATTTTGTTTTATTTTCCTGAAAAAAGGATGGTCATTTAAACTGCATCCTATCTTTTTGTAATAATTTATTTTTAGATTTGGCTAGTAGTATTTAAACCCTTCTCATGCATTTAGAGAAGGGTCCTGAAATTTATCAAAAACTTATCCCCAGAACAAGCACTTCTGCACCCTCTGAGGAGGTTTTGATGAATGAATGGAACATGATTTATTGATGTTTTCATTTAATATCTGCTACTGATGTTGCACTTTTGTACTCTTAGTGGATATTAGATCAAGAAGAGATAAATCGTTATCACTTGAAGCTCATGAGTAGGACTACTTATAAATGGTATTTCTATCTCTTAACTATATCTGCCTTGTGTTAAAGTGATTTTTATGTTCAGTTATTTATATATTGATGTATGAATGCCTGAGCAATCATTTGGCACTTTTGTATGGTGATAACTATTTATTTATGCTTAGTGTATGAGTAACTTACTATGCGATATGTTTTTCACAACTGTTTCGTCTAACTTTTTATACGAAGTAGTTCATCTTTATTGAATTCTTCTCTCATAGTAGCTGAATGATCTTTATTACCAGTTGTTATTTGAAATCATTTTAGATCGCATAAAAGAAAGATCATACCCTGGGTTAGCGTAGATTTACATATTTATGTTTATTAGAATATAATTTCCTTATTATTAGATTAGAATTAGAGTAGAAGTATTCCATTTAGAAACTGTTAGAAACAGAAATATCCATCTTTCCCACACACACACATAAATTTGGAAACTGGTCCCATATCCCCAATCAGGCCCGCTATACCAAATGGAAAAGGAGCTACCAACCAAGGTCCGGACCGAGCGGGTATCCCCCTTGTTGTAGACCTAATTTTCAGGGCTTCAACATATTTGGCGCTAGAAGGAGGGCCACCGAACTGTGAATGGAAAGAAAATCCAAATCTAAATACTATTCTGAGAGTAAATCGCCCTCACCATCTCCCCCGACTTCTCCATTTCATTCAGAAACCTTGAATCCAGAGTTAGAAGCCGCTAGAGCAACAACGACTGCTACAAACCATGATATTTCATAATAATCTACTATTGAACCTCCTGAAGTTGAATCTTTGATTCACAAACTTCAGTGATTTTCTATATCTCCTCAAAAGTCTTATAAATCTCAAGGCAGTGTGACTTCACAATATAATCATGCTCATCCTCTCACCAGGTTAAAGAGTGAAAAGTTTGGTCTTCAGCCAACCGAACTACCTCTACCTACTAGGAATAGAGCAAGAAAGTCTCCTAAAGGATCTGATAGTGAGACTCTTTCATCCTGATCATCCATCTCAACCTTTAACCGCGAAGTCAACCATCCACTCCTCCACTTTAGATCATCGTTCATCAGCCTATTGCAACTTCCTCAACTCCTTCTCAACCTTTTGGAGTTATAGTATCCCCATCTTCTCAACCACAGGGATCATCTTCTGCACTTTCCTCTATTAGTAGTTTAGAAATGGCCCAAACTCCATGGAATAACCCAGGGGCAGTCTTAATGCCTACACCCTTGAGTCAGTTACCGGCCCATCCTGAAAAATGGCTGCCTAAGTTTAACCCTGAGGCAGGCATGCTAGCGGAAGAGCATATAAATAACTTCATGTTATCTATAAATCTCAATGGAGTTTTTAATGAGGATGTTGTTGTTTTACTTTTCCCTTATACTTTGCAAGGGACAACTGGATCATGGTATTTCTCGTTACCTTCTCGATCTATAACTAGTTGGGACATCTTCCAAGAACAATTCCTTACCAAGTTTGGTGACGACAGGTCTACAACGACATTGCTCAATGACTTGTCTAATCTTAGGGCCGAGTCAAGAGAACCTATCAAAGATTTCAATTTACATTTCAATAAAAATTTAAACAAAATTCCTATTGCTTCTCAGCCTAGTGAAGAAGTCCGAAGTGAATGGTACATTACTACTTTACCATCAAACTTAGCAATATTTATTGATAATGCTAACAAAACAACCTTAGTTGAAAATATGAAAGAAGTGAAAGCAGTAGAGAAACGTATTAGGCCCTAGAAAAGAAAAACATGGTAGAAGAACAAAAGTCTAAGAGGGTGTCTTTCAAAGAAGATCCCAAGAAGAAACAACCGAAAGATCCATTTGATTTAGAAGGATTACAAAAATTTTTGAAGACCATGTCTACTGAAATGGTCGACATTAAG
The DNA here is from genome assembly GCA_031772625.1 of Pinus tabuliformis. Classification (NCBI taxonomy): domain Eukaryota; kingdom Viridiplantae; phylum Streptophyta; class Pinopsida; order Pinales; family Pinaceae; genus Pinus; species Pinus tabuliformis. The sequence goes on along the minus strand of CM062810.1, from coordinate 200,294,944 downwards.
AAAAAAGTGGCAGAAACTTCTTCTAGAAAGCCATACAGGCCTTTTAAAAGAAATCCTTCAACTGATTCCAAACCCCCTAATGCTATATCAAATTCTGAGTCAGAAGAAGAAGAAGAGGAAAACACTACTGAAGAACATACCGATGAAGAATAAATTGTAGAGTTACAAGGTATGTGGGATTTCATCCTCCCAAATGAAGAAGATCAAGAGGCATGCCTTGCTAGTACTCGTAGCAGAAATCAGCTTGATCCTCCGCAACCTACACCTAAGCTAAAGAGCCCAAGCTCGATGACTAAGGATAAAGTCACGGACAGGAAAACATCACCTAAAGCGACTCAAACCAGCCCAGTCCAAACAGACACATCTACTCCATCTAAAATGCTAATCATTTTGGATGAAATGGAGTATAAAATCGTAGAAGATATGACAAAGACTAGGGCCAATATTACTTTTTTTGAATTGAGCAAGTTAAAACACCAGCAGAAAGTACTTTTGGAAGAATTACATGCTGTACCAGTTGCGCCTTTACCAGCTGTTGTAATCTCTCAAGCTTCTCATGATATGGGAAGACCTCCAACTAGTACGATAAATAAAGTTGATCCAAACGATATCTCATTAATTGGAGGAAGATCGAGATCGCATACTCCCCCATTTCTCCTTACTTCTGAAATTTTCAATAAAAACGTGCATAATTATTTAGTGGATTATGGAGCTTCATCGAATATTTTACCAAGATCAATTTGCGCAAAATTGAATGTTCAACCACAGAAATCCGCTGTACACATAGTCCAATTAGATCAATCGCAAGTCGAAGTAATTAGCGAGTTAAATCACGTTACCATAAGGCTATCATCTAACCCAAAGGTATGTCAAGTTATCGACATTTTGGTTGCTGATATTCCTGAATTTTATGGCTTAATTCTTAGCAGAGACTGGTCAGAAAAACTTCATGGATACTTTGCAACTGACTGGTACCACATGTGGCTACCTTATAATGGCAAACCAAACCAAATAAAAGTTGAGCGCAAACGACATCAAAAATACATAGTAACAGAACTCGAGGGAGAAAATGAACCAGTAGCATACAATTATAACATCATAGGAAACTATTCAGTAGATTCTTTCTTAGGAAATTTTAATGCTCATACTTCACCTTACTTAGAACATTCTGTTTTATCTCAAGTAGAAAATTTTTCTGAAACAGATAGTTCTAAATGCATTAATTTTATAGATAGTCCTGTAAATAAATCTTTGTTTTGGAAATTATTTTTTGATGGTTTTAAGTCTAATGAAGGAGCAGGAGAAGGGTTCATGTTAGTAAGCCCAGAGGGAGATAAAATCATGCTAACTTGCAGACTCAAATTCGAGTGCACCAACAATACCGCAGAATACGAAGCTCTAGTCCAAGGGTTGTACACGGCAATCGGATTAGACGTCAAATACCTGCAAGTTTTTGGAGATTCTGAAATTGTAATTAGACACGTACGTAATAATATACACTGTTTATTAGGTCATTTAAAGCATTACCAATCTTTAGTTCAAGATCTGACTGAACATTTTATAGCATTTAATATATCCCCAATTCCAGGACTCCAGAATTCTAGCGCAAACCTCTTAGCCAACGTAGCTTCCAAGCTCATTCCTTCAGAAGATTTTAGCCCTGACCGATTTTCAATTAAGTTAATTTTTAGACCATCTATCCCTGATAACATTACCAATTGGAGGATTTTCAACGATGATCCTGATATCGTGAGTTTTCTCACATCTGAAGGATCCTACACCAATCAAATAATCGACGAAGACCAACATGACCAACAATTGCAACAAGATAGTACTAACAACACTATACCTAAATCAATAGTCAAATTAGAAGACCTTAGTGATTTGAAATATCAATTCAAAGGATCTACCAAATCAAAACTCCAAAGTTCTACTTTGAATTATGAATTAGTAAATCTAGGAACTGATGCCAAACCCCAGAATACCGACCTAGGCCTTGGCCTAGCCCCTGAAGATAAATTAGCATATATTCGTCTCTTGAAACAATACAAAAGTGTATTTTCTTGGAATTATGATGAACTCAAAACATACGACACCTCCATCATCCAACATACTATCCCAGTGATTGATAATGAAAAACCTGTCCAACAAAATTTGAGAAAGATCCATCCAAATTTAGAAAATCAGATCAAAACTGAACTCAACAAGTTATTGAAAGCCAAAATAATCTTTCCCGCTAGACATTCTAAATGGGTCTCCAATATGGTACCTGTTAGAAAGAAAAACGGAGATATCAGAATCTGCATTGACTTTTGAAACCTTAACAAGGCCTGCCAAAATGATAATTTTCCTTTACCTCCCTTGGAACAAATACTGCAGGCAGTTGCGGGCTAAGAATTAATGTCATTTTTGGATGGATTCTCAGGATACAACCAAGTGTTGGTACATACCGACGATCAATTAAAAACGACATTCAGAACTAAGTGGGGCACATACGCATATCAAAAGATGCCATTTGGTTTGATTAACGCGGGTGCCACTTTTCAAAGATCCATGGACATTGCATTCAAAGGGTTAGTTAATAAGTCAGTGGTAATCTACTTGGATGATATTACTATTTATTCCAAGAAATGAAACAACCATCTCAGGGATTTAAAACAAATCTTCCAATGTTGTTTAAGGTATGGGATTTCGCTTAACCCGAAGAAATCTTTTTTCGCATTAAGTGAAGGAAAGCTTCTAGGATTCATTGTGTCAAAATCTGGAATTCACATCGATCCTGACAGAATCAAGGAAATTTCTGCAGTTCCCCTACCTCACAACAAGAAAGCCATGCAATCTTTCCTTGGCCAGATTAACTTTGTAAAGAGATTTGTGCCAGATTTTTCGAGAATCGTGTCTCCTTTACAAGCCATGATTAAAAAGAACGCAAACTTTAAGTGGGGCCAAGATGAACATGAGGCATTCAATCTGATCAAACAAGCAATTATCAATGCTCCATCTTTAGCAACTCCAAATTTTTCCGATCTTTTTATTTTGTATACATTTGCCTCAGATAGATCATATGCTGCGATACTCACTCAAGAAAATCAAGAAAAGGCGGAAGCCCCAATTGCTTTTTTCAGTTCCAATTTACAAGGTGCTAAATTAAATTATTCAGATGTGGAGAAACAAGCTTATACTGTTTTTAAAGCAATTAAATATTTCAGACCTTTTTTACTCAAAACACATACCAAGATCATAGTACCGTTTCCAGCAGTAAGAAATCTTCTAGTACAGAAGGATGTGGGTGAGAAGAGGGCAAATTGGGTTACTGCCTTACAAGAATATGATGTAGAAATCAGACCAGAAAATATTGTAAAAGGTCAAGGCTTTTGTAAAATGGTGGCAGGAGCATCACTAATGCCCGAAAATCCATCTGAAGAGGTACAAGAGTATGAGGTAAGCCTAAATGATGCTGAGTCATTATATGTTGATATTATTTATTATTTAAAGAATGGATATGCCCCTTCAAACCTAGATCATACCAATAAAAGGTCCCTGAGGTTAAAAGCCAAGCAATATCAACCTGTGAATGACGTTCTTTTCAGAATAAATTATGATTATCTTCTTCTTAGATGTCTTGAGAAATCTAAAGCTGAAAAAGTCTTGCTGGAACTTCATGATGGGACAGTAGGCAGACACTACGCTGGAGACACCACTTCTCATAAGATCTTACGTGCAGGCTATTACTGGCCCACATTGTTCAAGGATGAACATAACTACGTAAGGAAATGCCAAGTCTGTCAAACTGTTGCTGGGAGACAAAAGAAACCATCCTTCCCACTACAACCAGTTACCATTGAATAGCCATTCGATCAGTTGGGATTGGATATAATAGGTGAGATTGTTCCTCACTCTTCTAAACATCATAGATACATCCTGACAACAACAAATTATTTTACAAAATGGGTAGAAGAAGTTCCACTCAAGATGGAAAATGCTGAAAATATCATTGAATTCATAGATCAGTTCATAATTACCAGGTTTGGATTGCCTTCTATTTTAATGTTTGATAATGCATCATAATATTCTGGTAATGCAATGACTGAATTTGCACTCAAAAGGGGTTTCAATCTTAAATACTCGGCCAATTATTATCTGCAGGAAAATGGGCCAGTTGAATCTACAAATAAGAACTTAATTAGAATCATTAAGCGAACGATTGACCAAAATCGTAAAAATTGGCATAAGTCATTAATATAAGCTTTATGGGCAGATCGAATAATGCAGAATTCCTCTATCGGCACTTCTCCCTTTAATTTAGTTTATGGGAAAGAAGTGGTTCTTCCAACACATCTAGAAATTCCATCTTTAGCCTTGGTCCAATATATTGATGAAGTACTGACTTCCTCTTTACAACTTAGGCAGCTGGAATTAATTAAATCAGAAGAACAACGAGAACGCGCTAAAATAACTCACGCACATCATCAAGCATTGGTAAAGGCCTCTTTTGATTCCAATATGATATCCATAAAATATTTTCAGATAGGAGATCTAGTTTTGAAATTGGACAAGGCACATGAGGAAAAGAGAAAACATCCAAAATTTCAAAGAATGTGGCTTTGTCCTTTCCAGATCATAGAATTCATAGGCCCATATACCTTCACATTACAAGATTTAGCAGGGAAAAGGGATTCTTTACCTGTTAATGGTCAGATTCTTAAGAAATATTTTCCATAGAAGAACATTCTTCTATTTTTGTAGAGTAGTTGTTTTCTTTTCATAATAAAACCATTTGTGAATGGTTACAATAGGCATTTATGAAAAAGACACCAATTCTCTTTCAAATTTTGATCTTTCGCTTGTATAAATAGCAAATCTTTTGGAAAATTGATCTTTATTATTGAAAGATACAGTTAAAAAATCTAGCCTAGATATGATACTAGTTTCAACTTCATAAAATTTGATGATAACAACCTTTAGCGAGAAATTGTTTTATATCAGTGCAATGAAAGGTATCAATAACAAAATAAATATTCCCTGTAGAACAACTATTTCCAAAAACTCTATTATTGTCGTCCAGAGCTATCTTAAGGAAACAATGGCTTCCTTCCTACTAAGGAAATCACAACTTTCAGAGGAACAATCCAAGGATACACTTTATCTTAAAGAGTGAGAGGTCTCATCACGAGCCGGCTTATCATAATCACAGATATTATAACTTGCTGACTTTGCCAATACTGCATACCACAATAGGGCAATGACTCGAGATTGTTAAAATCAAAAGACAAGGGGTCTCATCACGAGCCAAGTAATGACTGATATAAATACAAGGACTAGCTTGAGGCAGCAAATAATCAAAGTTAGAAATAGTTGAAACAAAATGTCATTGACAAGTTAAAGCATAATGTACTTTATCTTTCTATAATAAGGTTTAACTTTCTGGAAAATTTTCTGTTTTGGAAGTTTTGAAAATTCAAAATGTAGCAGAGATAACTGGTTCTTCCAAGTGAATCGCCAATTGTTGTGGCCAGCAACAACCCCCCTTCTTATTTAATATTATTCCTAAAACTAAATAAGTGGGGGCCCTTAGTTAAAAATTTAAAAAAATCAAATTAGTATTTAAATTTCCTTTTTCAAATAAAATTACCATCATAAACTTAGGAAGCCCCCCTTCTAAAATCCAAAAATCTAAGTTTTATGATAAGGTAAATCTTGCCTTAGGAATACCGCATCAGGAAAAAGATAACGGGATACCTCTTTATGAGCTGAATTTTAAAACATTGCGAGATTGTGATGCACGATAATGAAATATCGCATCGCATACATCACAATTTATAATGAAACACTTTGATTTGACAATATGTGATGATGCTGATCGCAAAATCGCATTTCACAGAAAACAGGTTAACAAAGATTGTCATACATAACATTCCTGTGATCTGCGATATTACAATATTGCGATCTCGCGATACAGCGACAATGCGATATTGCGATCTCGCGATGCAGCGACAATGCGATAATGCAATATCGTGAGTGACCAACTTTGTGATGTTACGATTTTGCGACATTATCATTTCGCGATGCTGCAATCTGTGATATTGCGAAGAAAATCGCAGAATCGCTCCATCACAGATCTTTCGAGCGCGTTATTCAATAAAAGCATTTTCCTTAAACTGACACTTGGTTATGTGCTTTAATGCTAATAAATGAGTTAGTTTCTAGTTATTAATGGAATATGGGTGCGTGCTTATTGAAAAATCTTCTCACGTAAGGTAGTATATTTTATATTGTCTGTGGCATTTAAAACTTTCCCATCACCCTTCCTTGTCATTCATTTTGACTTCACTTGTGAGTTGCAGGAATGGAGAACAGAGGCTGATACAAAGCAATGCACAGGTTAAAATGGGAAAGAAAAGCAAAGCCCTGAGCTCAGAAGAGAAAAAAATGGCACCATTGTATACAGACACGGCCTGTAACAGAGACACAAGAATTGCTATGTGGGAAGGCATGTATAATATGTTTGAAGAGGAGAATCCCAGAGTAATGGAAGTAGTTGCTACCGCGGGCTTGGATAGTTCTTCTGAAGCATCCCTTACTGTTACAGGGAAAACTGTCTATATAGAACTGCTCTATCCCACTAAGGTGTGACAGCTGCCTTAGAAACAAACAGAGAAAAGCTACTTTTGTTTTTCCTTTATGAATTATAGATAGAGAGGAACGGAAAGACCAACTTTTGTCTTGCGCTAATCTCCTAATTTGATCCCTCTCTTCTTTGATAGTCCTCAACTACGTGCTCCCTTGCACGCCCAGCTTCACAAAGTACCTGTAAGATCACAAAAGCATAGCACTATACAAAGACATGGATCTATAATCATAAACAATCTAGAATCAGATGTAAATTGACCATACAAATGTAGCAAGCATCAATGACACAAAAGGATGGAGGAAAACTCAAATAGCTTTTATTGATAAACAAGAAAAGAGCCAAGAGGAGTTACAACCAGTTGTTCTAACCCAGCATCAACCTCCCAGCAAGGAAGCCCCTCTTCACCTCAAACAAAGCTTAGATCACCCAACAATCTGATGTTTGTCTCAAGAAACCAACAACAATTCCTTACAATATGCAAAATTCCAGCCCCCGGATCTCTGGGATGAGGGATCCATATATAGATATCTGTAAGGGTGATGAGTCAGCTTGTGATTTGTGTCTTCTCTCTGATAGTTCTTGCTTCCACTTGGAGACTGATGGCCTCTTACTAATCCTTGGTCGAATTCAGTGAGGCAAGTGTCACAGGAGAAGATTCTGGAAGCTTCCATTGCCTCTCCACCTCGCAGAATGACACTGTCATTTGTCATTTCTCGCCCATCACACCCCACAGAAGGGAATTTTGAAATGCAACGCACCCTCACAGTGTAATTGGGTAAGATGCAACGCACTTAGCCAGTGGAGCAGCTGCAATGATCCTGTTTTGACCAATTCTGAGCAGTTTCTCATGGAGAACTTCTGGGAGAAGTTGTAATCTGTTGACCTTGTTCCTTTAGGGGTTAGAACAACACTTTTAGGGACTTAGGAGCCCTTGGTTTATGGACATTTCATGCTTGGGGTTGTAGGGCCCACAAATGTCTATAACAGTTGCCCCCTAAAGTATGAGGTCGTTAATCTTTTGATGTCGGGTGAAATGCTTTATTATGAGGATCCGAAGTTCTTTCAATCCTGGGAGGAGACCTGTAATAAGATACAATACAATACATTATCTTCATAATATTTTCATGATCTAGCTGAGGCGGGCATTCCCATGCTTAGCTCTATAAATTCATTTTCATGTACATAGGACAGACAATCGTCTGAGTGTAGACTGATGATTCTGATAGAGCCATCATCCTTTTGAGTGGATGATTATCTGTGCAGCAATGATGTACATTTAATGTCTTTATTTCCCTGAATATATATCACAACCCGGATGGATGAAACTAGATCTGGGGTCTTCAATCTCATCTGATCTTCACTCAAAGTACAAGTCGATCCATGTGAGAAATGTTCTGAAGTCGCTGATGGAAAGACATCACTTGATTACCAGTCAATGATGTAAACTGTTAACAAGCGTGAGAGGAATCACCGATAATGATAATGACCCTCAAGGTACTGCAGTACAATTCACGTGGTGTGAATAAAGGACTTGGCGTCGAACACCACGCAAAATCTTTCGGTCGAAGGCCATTGATGTAAACCTGTCGCCGGATGTGAGAAACTTGCCATTGAGGCATGCAATCTTCAAAGTACTGAATGGGGTGTTCCTAGATCAACTTCTTGGATAATGAGTTGATGTCGAAAAGAAGAGATCCGTCATAGGAGGGCCTTAATGAATCCCACATCAATGACATGGAACAAAGAAAATGATTTTAATGGAGGCGAAAACGATCTGGTGATATAAGGTTCAGGGTGGCGGTCATGAAAGAATGGAGTATAATGTATGGTAGTGGGTGAGACACAGGTGAATTCTCTGAATGACTTCTCTTGAACATATCAGCGACATTGATGTGATGGATTGGTAGCATTAACCCCAAATGTGGATTGTATGGCGTGACCATGGTGATGTGACCGGTGAATGAAACAACCCAACCCGACTCGGACACGGAGTGGAAGTGTCATGTTCAAGAGCGACTTGCTACCAACAAAGTCTCTTCAAGTCTTCTTCCCAATTTTCCCCAGTCATTGTTGACTAGTAACTCTTTATTTTTGTCATGCTTGAGGAGGATAACATATGCTTGTTCTATAATTTTCCCTTCGGGCAAACCCACCGCTATGTTTTAACGAGCCTAGCGATAGTGAAACTCGTTCTTGTCTATAGACAAGTTTGTCGCTATTACACTTTTAACGAGTTTAACGACAAAGATAACTCGGTCCTTTTCAATTTTAGAGAGTCTGAAAAGGGACGTAAAGGTAACTCCAAAATTCCTTTTTCGTCATCTAATCCCTTAAGTCTGAAAAAGTATAAAACAATACAAAAGGGATGAATTTTCGATACTTTTAACAAGCCGAACAAAACAAGCGCTCGATATTTTTGTGTAATAATCCCTATGGTCCAAAAAGATTAAAATCTAGAGGAGGGATAACACTTCCTGTCCCTTTAACGAGCTGGAGAGGCCAATGGCTCGACAATCTTTTCATATTTTACGAGTCAGTTGAAAAGAGCTTAAAGGAGACTCGTCTTTTGAGGAACGAGTGATAAAATGGGTAGCAGCTAATTCCAGGTAAGGTTTGGAATTTTCCAATCACGGCAGTGTCACAAGGATGGCTAGTGAAATCACTCTTCGCAGCTGTTCCTCAAAATGGGTAAACAATCAAATGGAGGTGAATGATCGGCCAATGAAAAAGTGGAGGTGACCGTGCAAACACTACCAAGGCTTTAATGGCTAAAGTACTACATTCACGAAGGTTATTTACCGGGAAATAGCTCAATTTTTAACGAGCTTAAATGCGGGGGGAAACATTTGCTCATGGCTTATGTTTATTTTTTAACGAGCTTGAACTATGTGCTAAAACTGCTCGATTAATCCAGTCGTGTGATAAGAATGTCTCATATAAAAATGACAAAATTTTAGAGTTTTGCCCCACATCCTTTCTTTATGCAAGTTAGGAAACGACGAATCCTACGAGTTAAAGGGTTAGAGGTCCTACAAATTTAAAAAATAAATAGTCGCTCTTCGCTTGCATGCCAAAAGGCTTGCATGCCCCCAGATATAGAACAGAGTTTCAAGGTTACCCCTTCTTTAGTCTGTTAAAACATTTGTTTTACCGAGAGAGGCCTACCTCTTACAGGTTACTCAAAGATTATTCTATTCACAGCGCAAACAAAACACTTCTTTGGCAATGTCTACTGAGATAAACAAAGGTGAGTGAAGGAGGCTACTCCACTCACATAACTTTGACAAGAGAATCTTGTTCTAGAATAACCCCCTCTTCCAATCACGGACGGGAGTAAAGACTAGTCATATTCTCTCGCGGAAACCTACCCTATACCCGGAGCTTTCCTGCCGAAGCAGACCAGGGTGCATGCCCCCTGGGATTTAGTCATGTCCCCTCGAATCACTCGCACTCATCAGGTGGACGGACTGGAGATTGAGACATTTCTTGCGTGAAAAGACCATTTAGGGATGGTATATGACTATTTTCTCTGTATAATCCAGGAAATGAAAGCTGGTCTACGAGCTTGACCACTCTTCCTTCGTGCGGAAAACACATTACTCTAAAGAGTGAGGAGACAATTGTTCCCATGCAATAAATATAGTCTTGTCCAAGGAGTAGATTGTAATCCAGGGGTCCTTGAACTACCATCACGTTCATGTGAACGGTTTTCCCTCTCAATGTTATGGGTACATTGGGAAGGATCCCTAACGATCGACTTGTTCCTTTATCAAAACTTGTTAGATTTCTCATCTCAGGCAAAAGTGATGGCGAACCAAGCGCTTTCCAAGCAGTTGAGGAAAGGATACTCACAGAAGCCCCCTCATCTACGATGGTACCAGTCATAACCATTCTATATATTTGAACAATGATTCGGAATGGTATACTAGCAGGTAAACGGGGCCTGCCTAGTTGATTCCAGTCGAAGGAGACAACTACGTTTCTTGGAGGTGGGACCGAATAGACAGCCGGGTATAACTATGAAGAACTTCCTTCCTGCGGTAAAGGAACGGGTAAATTTCCCCCATGTTCATTGGAGTCTGTGCTTATGAAAAGAATTTGGACGGTGTCATCCTTGTTCTCTTCTGTGATTGTATCATCTGAAGATGGAACCTTTGAAGGCAAGACCGGGTCAACTGCCACCTCGACCTTTTGACTTTCGTCTGGTATGGGTTTAGATGGTTTATCTTCAATGATAGATGCTTCGGCTGACCACCTGAGCGGGTTAGCCGGATTTTCAACTAGTGACGGACTCGACAAGAGTTTTTTATATCCAGGAGGAAGTCGTAACGGTGAAACCGGACGATCGTCCAAAACTCTTTTAGCTTCGTGTAAGAAGGGACAATGGTGGACGGCATGATCGCCTTCGCACAGTTTACAAGGAAATCTATATTTTCCTTTTTGTCCTGGGGCTTCACTTTCACTAGTTGACGGTGTGTTTTCAACATGATCATTAAAGGTTGATGACACCTGGGTTGTGCAAATGAGGAGACCAGTCCCTTAAGATCTAAGGGATGCAAGGACAATGTCTGTGATAGTGGTCTCCTTTGCAAATGACACATGGTGATTTAGGCTTGGTTGGTGTAGTGTGTGGATTTTCGTTAGACGACACTCGTTTGCCCCCATTCACTTTTGGCTCCTTCTTCTTCTTCTCTTTCTTCTTCTTTTCCTTCTTCTCCTTCAGTACTTGAATTTTGGCTTTACCAGCCCGATCAAGTGAAGAGGAAGGAGGAGAGGAAGAATTAGAGGAAGTAGAAGGTTGGTGGGTAACTCTGGACTCGTCTAGTTGCTGATTTGATTGTTCAGGAATAGTGGTGTTCTGAACGACAGAGGTTGAGAAGAGCCATACAGGCAAACCAATTGTCAGTCCTGGAAGCGACAATGTGGCCATATGGGGTGCACCAACATCTCCCCAAGAGGAGAAGGGACTAGGATTTCCTCCAAGGGGAATTCCTTGGTTGGTGGATTCCATTTTCTCAACCCAAGATCAACGTAGGAAAGGGTAATGAATATTCCATTTAAAATAAATTTTAGACGCTTTGACACAACATGTTTTTTCAATTTTTAAGAGTCGAAAAAAAATAAAAGATGACTCTAGTCTCCTTCGATTTTTAATGAGCCTAAAGTGACAAGTGCTCAGATGGACCTTTTCCGTTAAGAAGTCTGAAAAGGAACGAAAGGGACTGCTCTAGAAATCTAGGTAGAGGGATTACCAAACCAATGGCAAAACTGCAGAATTCTTTTTACGGTACGGTAGTAAATCTTCCCAAATGTTGTGTTCAGTGCATTGCGATTGATAGGGCGGCAGACAGGGCTTCCTATCGATAAAGGATTAAGCCTATTGGGGTCTCCCAAAATATACTCGACGGTACGTGGGAGCACAAGTCTGTACTGGCACTTATTGTCTCAAAGTGGAGGAATCACCCAACCATCAGTGAGAACAACAGTTACCAGGATTTACGACGCTGGAATACGTCTCTAGCCTAGACTTCTAAATGTTGTGCGTTAAGTTCCAAAGTGTTGTTAGATTCATTGAATTTATTTTAAGTTGATCTTGTTTATGAAGTTTGCCTTTTGGGTTCACCACGAGATGTAGATGTAATTCCTAAAATGCAATCTAAGATGATAAAATTTTTTTTTATCTCCTTTATGCAATGAAAATCCTAGCTACTAGGGAAAAGAAAGACATAATCTTTTCACAAAGAGCAAAGAGCACACTCTAAATGCACTTTCCTAAATCAAGCCAATCAGACTGTCTATATGCAATTGCACATGCATGTATTTTTTTTCGACTTTCTTAGTATATGATTGCTAAAAAGAAAGTTGATGCACAAATCTGAATTTCTTTTCAAGCGACAAATATCAACAAGTTTCTTTTCGAAATCAAAAATGGAGACGATCACAACATTTCACGATTTTGAATTGAATACTTGTTCTTGACACTAGAAAATTACAAATTCAAACCAAAAGCAATATTAACAGGGTAATTGACTGTCAACAACAATCAAGCTCTTTCTTACAATTGAAATCGACACTTGCGACAGATTCAAATCAAAGGACGACAGTACGATTACGCTACTTTTCCAAAGGAGAACTGTAAATGACTCAACAAACACACAAAAACATCTACAGTTCTTTTGTATAAAGGAGGCGGAATAACAGCAAGGAAATGGGGTTTCAAACAGGCATATACTGATCATAGGCAACAAAATTCAGGAATAGAACTGGAAAGAATGAACCACAGAAGCCACAACTGCACAGAGCTAGCCTGATCAGCGCACTTGCAACACTGAGAATCTGAAATGCAGCACAGGTTGTGCACTTGGGAAGTGTGCTGAAATTCAGAATCTCTAAACAGTACTTGCGCTGGGCCAGAAACGAGACTCTGTTCGGGTTCCGAGTCAGAGTTTGTAGTTCAGTTCTTGGGTTTTGGTCGAGCAAAAAGCAATCAGTAATGCAACAATCAGGGGTAGATATAAGGAGGATCTAAGAGCTATCACAAGGGCAATCAGATAGTTTGTGAATCAGTTGTTTAAATCATAAACAGATCTAGTAGATGGATTGAAGCAGCAGTTATCTACTTTGCATTTGTTATGGAAAATGCAGTTCGAATGCTACTTGTAATTTTATGAAACAAACAACAAAGAATGATAAACAAACAAACTAATTATCTCCCCAGCGGAGTCACCATTTTGTTACAGGGAAAAGTGTCTATATATAACTGCTCTATCACACTAAGGTGTGACAGCTGCCTTAGAAACAAGCAAAGAAAAGCTACTTTTGTTTTTCCTTTATGAATTATAGATAGAGAGGAACAGAAAGACCAACCTTTGTCTTGCGCTAATATCCTAATTTCATTCCTCTCTTCTTTGATAGTCCTCAGCTACATGCTCCCTTGCACGCCCAGCTTCACAAAGTACCTGTAAGATCACAGAAGCATAGCACTATACAAAGACATGGATCTATAATCATAAACAATCTAGGATCGGATGTAAATTGACCATACAAATGTAGCAAGCATCAATGACACAAAAGCATGGAGGAAAACTCAAATAGCTTTTATTGATAAACAAGAAAAGATCCAAGAGGAGTTACAACCAGTTGTTCTAACCCAGCATCAACCTCCCAGCAAAGAAGCCCCTCTTCACCTCAAACAAAGCTTAGATCACCCAACAATCTGATGTTTGTCTCAAGAAACCAACAACAATTCCTTACAATATGCAAAATTCCAGCCCCCGGATCTCTGGGATGAGGGATCCATATATAGATATCTGTAAGGGGGATGAGTCAGCTTGTGATTTGATTAGTGTCTTCTCTGTGATATTTCTTGCTTCCACTTGGAGACTGATGGCCTCTTACTCATCCTTGGTCGAATTCAGTGAGGCAAGTGTCACAGGAGAAGATTCTAGAAGCTTCCATTGCCTCGCCACCTCGCGGAATGACACTGCCATTTGTCATTTCTCGCCCATCGCACCCCACAGAAGGGACTTTTGAAATGCAATGCACCCTCACAATGTATTTGGGTGAGATGCAACGCACTTAGCCAGTGGAGCAGCTGCAATGATCCTGTTTTGACCAATTCTGAGCAGTTTCTCATGGAGAACTTCTGGGAGAAGCTGTAATCTGTTGACCTTATTCCTTTAAGGGTTATAACAACACTTTTAGGGACTTAGGAGCCCTTGGTTTATGGAAATTTCATGCTTGGGGTTGTAGGGCCCAAAAATGTCTATAACACTTACAGAGCTAGCCTTCTCATTCTTACATCGGATAGCAGCAAGGCCCGAAATTCTCCCATACATGGACATGGTGAAGTGATACTGGACAATGCATATATCAGAAAAAGACAGTTTAAAGCTCAAGGTCAAGAGCTTATGGAAATATTATTTTCATAAATGATGAACTTTATATCTGCTAGAAAGAAAAAGCGCAAAAGGCGAAAAACGCATCAAGGAAAACCGGATCAAGAAACGGAGGTAGTTTCCGATGCGTGATTAGCGCTAATCGCGCATCGCTGAGAATTTTTTTTCGAAAATTCAAGCTACTAATTGCCCAGTCATATGTAGCTCCGAAAATTCCATGAAAACAACACTACAGGAAAAAGAAAAGGCAGAAGCAATTCAAGGGTTAACGAGGTTAAACTAGGATTATTATTGGGCTTACTTGGTAAAGCCACATAGCCAATGGATGACTCTTAAGTGCATCATCAATGCGGCTGAAAAGATGGCACCAACTCTCGTCGATTCTGTTTTCTCAGCTCAGCTAAGATCAGAAGTCATCCAGCCGACTCTTCTAAAATAGATGCTGCATGCATGCGATTTCAAGGATCGAATACAGAAGTAGTTTAATTTTAGATTCAATTTTAGTTTTACTTTTGTTTTATTTTCCTGAAAAAAGAACGGTCATTTAAACCGCATCCTATATTTTTGTAATAATTTATTTTTATATTTATCTAGTAGTATTTAAACCCTTCTCATGCATTTAGAGAAGGGTCCTGAAATTTATCAAAAACTTATCCCCAAACATGCACTTCTATACCCTCTGAGGAGGTTTTGATGAATGAATGGAACATGATTTATTGATGTTTGCCTTTAATATCTGCTACTGATGTTGCACTTTTGTACTCTTAGTGGATATTTTATCAAGAAGAGATAAATCGTTATCACTTGAAGCTCATGAGTAGGACTAGTTATAAATGTTATTTCTATCTCTTAACTATTTCTGCCTTGTGTTAAAGTGATTTTTATGTTCATTTATTTATATATTGATATATGAATGCCTGAGTTATCATTTGGCACTTTTGTATGGTGATAGCTATTTATTTATGCTTAGTGTATGAGTAACATACTATGCGATATGTTTTTCACAACTGTTTCATCTAACTTTTTATATGAAGTAGTTCATCTTTATTGAATTCTTCTCTCATAGTAGTTGAATAATCTTTATTACAAGTTGTTATTTGAAATCATTTTAGATAGCATAAAAGAAAGATCACACCCCGGGTTAGCGTAGATTTACATATTTCTGTTTATTAGAATATAATTTCCTTATTATTAGATTAGAATTAGAGTAGAAGTATTCCATTTAGAAATTGTTAGAAACAAAAATGTCCATCTTTCCCACACACACACACATAAATTGGGAAACTGGTCCCATATCCCCAGTCGGACCCGCTATACTAAACGGAAAAGGAGCTGCCAACCAAGGTCCAGACCGGCCGGGTATCCACCTTGTTGTAGACTTGATTTTCGGGGCTTCAACAAGATCTAATCTATTTGATAAAGTATTGTGAGTTAGATCTATTTGGCAGGGTCTTTAAGCAAGAAGTTTAATAGAGTTAACCATTTCGTGCACTTAGAATAAACTCAAATTTGCATACATCTATAACATAAGGATATAGATCAAACAGATATATTAACCATAAAGTTAGATCCATGAACCTAGATTTAATGCAGAATTTTCAGAAGAAACTTGTCTCTATTAGCACTTTATCACCAATACACTCAGATGTGCCCTGCGCACTCAGCTGCAGGGGTCCGTACACACAGCTGTAGACTCTTCTAGGCCTCTATGCACATAGCTACAGAGCCCCTATCCACTACCCAAACACTTGACTCAAACTTACAAACACTTTCAGACCCTTCTTCTCAAGAACCCATTGCAATTCAGATCCAGGATCATACCCCAAAAAGAACTGCCTTTCCCTCATAGAGCCGCGCTCTACTTATACCTTCCTATGGTCCATGGACTGACTTACTTCCTATTATTGTGTATTATTTCTTGGGTGGAAAACACTTTGACTCAACCTTTTACATTTCATGCTCCACATATTTCAGAGGTTTACAATATTTTTATCCTACTTTCTAGGCTATTAGACCCAAAACTGTTACACGAGACCTCTGCTACCCAACAGTCCCCCAACACAATCATCGTGACTCGTCCCGAGTAACTTGTTGGTGCGGTGAGACGTGTTGTCGCGGCTTCGTGGTTCACCTTCCTCTGAGTGATGCTCATCGTCCTACTGCTTCCTTGTTGTATCCTACAATGCTTCGTCTCGCTCCTGCTTCATTGTTTCTACCAATTCTGGCGACTGATAATGCTCATTCTAATCTGCTCGATTAACACAGAACACCCCTTCATAGGATTTTAGCTCTAGCATGGGAGTCGCATCCAAGACCTCCTTGTACCACCATAGCCATTTTCGACCTTCGTATCTACTCTTCGCACTGTTTGCTGCAACTTGTGTTGCAATTTTGCAGGACCTGTGCTATTGTCTACGAGATCCCAATCCTCAATGTCCTTTAGAGACAACTTATTAACTTCATTTCTACCTGTGGTCTCCGTTTGTCCATTCTTTTGCCTTTCTTTTGTGGTTCTCCGACCTTCCCCTAGGCGGGGCAACGACATCTGGATTAATTTTGCTTCATGTCTCCCCTTTTCTGGTACATTCCCTACTGTTGATATTGTATTCTGCGCAATGCCTGTAGCTGTCAACACCATACTCGTTAGAGAGTCTTGCTTCTCCATTGGCCATATCACCACCCTCAGGCTTACTCCTTGTGCAGAGATAATGAACAGCTCCATATCGATAATTAACATGTATTTTTCAGAAGTGTAGGTTGCCCAGTGGATGCCCCTCGGTGATTTATGAGCAATTCGAATTTCAAATTCATTGGTTCCCACTTGTTCTAGCATCCTCATGTAAAATCTGTGGCAGCTCGTTCCATATCTGACTCGTACTCCCTCTCTTAATTTTCCATCTCCCACTCCCTTTTGCCATAATGCAGACATCTTTTCATGAATAGTGAAGGAATGGTCACCTCTCTTCTTAGCAATGCATCGACACACTTCGTATCACGCAACCACAATCTTGTTGATGAGCCAAATCACCACGTAGCCTTGTACTCATGCCTCTTTCCCCCAAACTGCTTTACCATCCCACGCTCTCTTTCAACTGGCTGGAGCATTGAGACTATCCCTCAAACGGTTAGTCAGGCAGCCTGCCCACCCGTGTAGAGCTTCAGGCGACTGCCATTCACTTGCCCCAGGAAGGGTTCTCCATTGAGTTTGGCAAGTTGAACTGCGCCCCCATCGGTAACTTCTTTGACGACATAGGGTCCCAACCAATGCATACAGATTTTGCTAGGGAATTTCTGGAACTCACTGTCGTATAGAAATATTAGATCATTCTCCTTGAAGGTGCGCACCTTGATATGGCGATCATGCCATGCTTTTTGGTGTTGTTTCTGTACTTGCTGATGGAATCCAGCCAAAATTTGTTCCTCCTCCATTTCTTCTAGCTGTGCGAGTCTTTCCTCCAAAGCCCTATGGTCTACCATACCAGTGATTTCCGTGATCCGCAGACTAGGCACCATATATTCCATAGCCATAATGACCTCCTTGCCATATACTAACCGAAAAGGTTTCTAGCCTGTCAACTTTTTGCACGTGGTTCAGTATGCCCATAGCATAGTAGGGATATGAAAGTCCCAATCATTTCGTTGTGCATTATAGACCTTGGTCAATGTTGTCTCCAAGATTTTGTTGAATGCCTCAACAGTCCCATTCGCTTGCGGGTGGTATGGTGTACTCTATTGGTGATATATCCAGAATTCCTTTGTGAGTGTGCTAATTTTTTCATTCAGAAAATTCATTCCCCGATCACTCATGAGAATTTTGGGACATCCAAACCTTGTCAGTACGTTCTCAAAAAAAAACTTCACAGTTGTCGCAGTTGTGCAGTCCTTAATTGGCTATGCTTCTTCCCATCAGGTCAAATATTCGGTCGCAGCAATGATAGAGCGCACACTCATCTTCCCTCGTGGCTCGATAGGTCCTACGAAGTTTATTTCCCACTTCTCGAATCGATGTAGCATTGTCTGTGGCTAAAGCGACATTTCATCTCTCTGCGATGGTTTCCTTGTCTATTGACATACATTGCAGGCTCGAAAATATGCTTTAGAATCCTAATGCAAAGTGGGACACCATAATCCTACACGAAGAATCTTCTAGGCTGTCACACAACCCGCATAATGTCCGCCAGCAACCCCCGCATGTGCTTCGACCAGGATCTATCCTCACTTGAACTCCGGGACATACCTACACAATATTTCATCATTGCCCATTTTGTAGAGGTGTCCTGCAATCATGGTGAAGTCTGCTACGCATATCACCAATTCCTTCTTTTGCTGAACAAAATATCCCTACGGTTTGGTTCCTATAGTTAAGAAATTGATTATATCCTCAAAATGGCCATCCACTACGCGCATCACATATAGTTGTGCATCTAGGAGTCTGTCCTCTAGATTTGTGGGTTCTTCTCCAGTCTCGATTCGGGACAGGTTATCTCGGCCTACGTTTAGATGTCCTAACTTTACGACGACCTCAAAGTCATATTCTTGGAATAACAACAACCATCTACAAATGTGTCCCCCCAACACAGGCTTGTTCACTAGGTATTTTAACGCTGAGTGATCAGTATACATCTTAAAGTGGCCTCCAAGCAGATAGTGGTGGAATTTTTGAACCGCGTATACCATCGCTAATCCCTCGTGCTCGGTAGTGGAGTAATTATTCTCAGCTTTTGACAACCAGCGACTTGCGAATAGAATCAGGTGGTCAATTCCCTCCACTCCTAGTTGAGTAAGTACCGCCCCCAATGCGATACATGACGCGTCGACATGCACATGAAATTCGACATCCCGTTTTCGAAAGACCAATATAGGGGCTGATGCCATATTTTCCTTAAGTGTCTCCAGACTTTTGTTGCATTCCTCATTCTAGCAATAACTAGCATCCTTCTTTAGCAACTATTCCATCAGAGCCATGATCTGAGCATAGCATTTTATGAACTTCCGATAGTAGCCCGTGTGCCCCAGTGTAGCGCGCAGTTGCTTGACACTTCATGGCACTTGTAGATTGACTATGACGATGATCTTTGCTGTATCCACCATTAGGCCTTGCTTACAAACCACATGGCCCAACAGGTTCACAAATGGGACAAGGAAAGTACACTTCTTTAAGTTTAGCGCAATCTGGTGTTAGCGACAAGTATCCGGCATCAACTGTAAGCTCGCTCCGTGCCTCTTAACCAGTCTAAACATGGTCTAATCATCAAGATAGACTTCTAAGAACTTGTGTATAAATTCTTTGAATGTCGCTATCACTATTCATGAAAATATCATTGGTGCATTCTTCAGTCCAAAGGGCATCATCATGTACCGAAAGCAACCCCATTTAGTGGTGAACATTGTTTTACTCCTATCCTCTAGCATGATCTTGATCTAGTGGTATCCTGAGAACCCATCCGTAAAGGAGTAGGCTTCCTACGCCCCCACATTTTCCAGTACCTCATTTGTAAATGGTATTGGAAATGGATCATTAACGTAGGCATCATTGAGCTTCCTAAGATCCATGTAGATTCGAATCTCACCCTTATGCTTCTTCTCTTGCACAACCATTAGACTAACTTAGTCAGAATCCTCGACTGGTTCAATGATTCCTATTGCCAGCATCTTGGCCAGTTCTTCGCGGACCTTTGCTTTATATTTTGTATTCAATTTGTAGAGTCGCTGCTTTACTAGTTTCACGTCTAGCTTCAACATTATCTTCATCATTCCCAAGTCTCCTAGGATCCCTTTTAGCTCTGTGATTTTTGTTGGGAACAAATCGCGATATTCCTGAACCAATTTGATGACCTTATCCACTGTGGCATCTTCCCAATAGTCCCCAAGTGTTGCATACTTCAATTCTTCTTCGGTTTTGATATTGACTTGTTTCATTTTCAATAGCGTCGTGATATTGGGATCTTTGATTTCGGGTCTGTGCACCTCACAGATACCCTCTGATTCTGAAATATTGACGTTTCGCAGATTGTCCTCATCATCTTCTACCTAGACATTATAGCATTCGAGGGCCTGGCTCAGATGTCGTGACTAGTCAGGCTGTACAATTTCTTCTGGGTCTAGTGGCGTCTTGAAAATGGTGGCCTTTGCTAGCTGTAACGTTTCATCCACGGGATCCATCCATTGATATTCAAAGAGGAATGTCAACAAAAACCCTGAGCACAAGATATCCCACTCGCCTGTGTCGTGTCGGAGCTCTCCTTCAGTATGCCAGTTTTTGGGAATGACGTCCAGGGTGTGATAAAATAAGTGCACCCATTCTGGCTGAGGTTCCTCTCTGTGGGCTTTGATCCATTTGGTAAGGTGCATATGCAGTCATCACGTCCATCGTGTTTCTCCGTTATGCATAGTTCCAGCTTCCCAAATCTAATATTCATCATGTGCCTGCAGGCGTGCCAATCTTCGAAAGTCGCCTCATGTGTGCCCCACCATAGCGTAGGCATCGTGCACAACGCCCACCTCATTACATCAAATCGTTCGTGCTCTAGTACTGTGATTTCAAATTTGCTCAAGAATTCATCTATTATTGTCAACCCATCGTACTTTGGTAATTCGCGATCCTGGGCTCTTAAGTAGTATAGAGATTTAGTCACCATGTTTTCTTGTAGTGTGGTTACTCAGTTCAACCTGTTGCGCCATCGCTTGTCTTCCTCATCTGAATCGGAAGTGCAGGATTATCCATCACCCCATGATATTCTTCTATCCTCCGTTTTCTTGACCCATTCTTTCCTTTGTGCAAACATTCTGTAGCTATGATCTTTGTCATCATCACTTTCTATGTCACACACAGGTTCAATATAGTGTGGTCCTTCAGTCTAATTGAGCGGAATGACTACGCGGAGTGACTTTGTTTCAAATATCATTGTCCGCTTCTTTAAATTAATAACCATGTTCATGTCAGTTGCCCAGTCTATTCCTAAAAATGCTGGATAGGGCATACATTCATTCATGAGCTCAATAACTTCAAAGTATGTCTGAGTACTTGCACCGTCAAGGTCTACCGTAACTCCTTACAACCTTCCCATGGGTAACACCTTTTGCTGATTTTCCATCCATAGTTGTATAGGGCACCATTGTAGCGTAGGCTTACCCATGCGATCCCAAGTCTGTTTAGGCAGTACGTTAGCACCTAGGACTAGATCCAGAATGACCTGATCCATTTCATACTCACCGATCTATGTTATTAACCACATTTCCCTCCTCGTCCATGATGCATGTCTTCCTAACTTTCGAACTATGCGAGCTTCACTCCATCCTACGCATCTATTTATTAGTTCCTGTAAGCCTTTAATTGCCCTAACGTCACAAAGCAATTTTATAAATGTCTCTAAAAAGTTAGTTATCATCGAGGGATCCTTGATTGGCTCAGGGTGATCCCTACTACCTGGGGTAGAGACTTCCACGAAGCTCTCCCGAGCTTCCAGATATGTCTCCTTACCCACCCCTACGTCTTCCTTACTTAAGCTCCTTATATCCGCTCCTGTGGTCATGCCACTTCTAAGTACCATGTTGTCTTTGGGATCTTCCTTGCAAGATTTGGGTCTCATGATTTGCACGTTTTGGGTCGTCATTGGTTGCGCTACCCTTTCTTCATGAATCTGTGCTATCAGCGTCAAACAATCTATCAACTCATGATCAAATTTCTCACAATAGCTACATGAAATTCTAGTGGGGTTGGTACAATCCCACGTGTAATGTTCTAGACCTCTGCAATTGTAGCAGATTAGCTGCCCGTGACCCCTTCCTGGACCCATTCCGCCCCGTCCTTGTCCACAACCCTCGAACCCACCGCGCGCCATCGCCACGGCTAGATCCTGACCTTGTGCCTCAGTCTACATTCTGTAAGTAGGTGATTGGTCCATTAGTAATTGGTAGCTATGACAGTCCCTTTCCTCATGGCCCATCGATCTAAAAAAGTTGCAAAATAGCTCCTGGGGGTCTTGTTGCATTTTGGCAATAAATGAAAATTACAAGTGTTGTGCTTCCCTCACACCTGACAGATTGCGCACCAGAGCGGGGTTGTCGGGCTCAACCCTACCTGTGCCTCCGGTCACAATAGTATTGGTCCCCCTGTTGCCACATAATTTACTGAGACTGAGTAGTGATCTTTATCATGTCCCTGACTCCTACACTTTATACACCATACTTCCTCTCAAACTTCTGGTCGCGTGCCTGTTCTTGTTTTAACTTCTTCATTTCCAAACACAAATTTTGGATCTATGCTTGGATTTGCTAAACTCCAACCCTGGGTCTTGTAACGGGGTTTCATGTAACCTCATCGCTGTCTCTAATGTTGTAGCCTGGGTTGAGATCTTCTGTTGCGACAAAGTTGTCCTCAGATGTGGTGTTAAGGATGCCATAAACCAAGCGTAGTGTTGCGCATCTGTCAATGTCATGTTAGCCTCGTGAATAGTACTTTTTAGTATTTGGTCGAGATCCCATGGTGTTTCGCTAGGCATCATCATGATCTCTTTGAACCCTATGATCGACTGTGTTTCTGACTTTGGCCAGCTAAACTCTTTCTTTAGCTCAATCTGGATTTCTGTTGTCCCCGTCGTCGGGTGATTGCTTCAGTACTTTATGTACCATGTCAGTGCTCAATCCTGCAATGTGCTGACTAAGGTAGCCTTTCTGGTATTATCATCTGCAATTCGTTGTGTGTTCCATACTGATGTTAACACAAATCAAAATTGTTCTGGGTCTTCACCTCCTACTCCTTTGAATACCGGTAGTTGGATCATGCTCGTCATTGTTACCCTTCTCAATGTGTTCAGAGATACTATTGTTCCTGGTTCATTTGATCCTTCAAGTCCCCTCATTTCACATCATACACTCCTTAGGCATATCCTGGTCCTAGCAACGGAACCATTTGTTGTCTTATATTGGCCTGACCCAAGTTCGGAAGAGTTATTTAGCCAAACAAATCCCGCAGCTACCGGCCCTTTTAGCAATAGCCTACAAAGCACGGACTGAGGTCTCACCCAAGATAGCAGGGGAGGGTGCTGGAACCAGGTTTCCACACCCTTGGGATGCTTAGATGTGGTTTAGATGTTTCGCGCACCTTTCTGCAGCTTTGCATTACTCTGGATTCGTGAAGATCCGGACCCAGAATAAATTCTACTTTCTATTATTGTGTTGTTTACAGATCTAATCTATTTGATAAAGTATTGTGAGTCAGATCTATTTGGCAGTGTCTTTAAGGAAGCATTTTAACAGAGTTAACCATTTCGCACACTGAGAATAAACTCAGATTCGCATACATCTATAACATAAGCATATAGATCAAACAGATATATTAACCATAAAATCAGATCCATGATAACCCAGATTTAATGCAGAATTTTCAGAGGAAACTTATCTTTATTTCCATTTTATCACCAATAAAGTCAGATCCGCCCTGCACACTTAGCTGCAAGGGTCCACGCACACAGCTGTGGACTCTTCCAGGCCTCTATGCACATAGCTGTAGAGCCCCTATCCACTACCCAAACACTTGAATCAGACTTACAGATGCTTTCAGACCCTTCCTCTCAAGAACCCATTACAATTCAAATCAAGGATCATACCCCAGAAATAATTGCCTTTCCATTATAGAGCCGTGCTCTGTTTATACCTTCTTATGGTCCGCAGACTGACTTACTTCCTATTATTCTATATTATTTCTTGGGTGGACAACCCTTTGACTCGACCTTTCACATTTCGTGCTTCACATATTTAAGAGGTTTACAATATTTTTATCCTACTTTCTAGGATATCAGACCCAAAACTGTTACACATGACCTCCGCTACCCAATATTGGGTACACTTTGTGATCCCACAGTCTATCATCTTAGATTAGGATAGCAGGTTCCTCAGTACCATTTGGTTCAGTCTCTGGTCGATGCTCGACACCAAACTCACTAATTCAACATCCTTCCATCCTCAAACTGATGGCTAGAAAGAGGTTTTCAACAAGATGATTGTACACATTCTGCGCATGTACAACTTAAAGCATCCACGCACATGGGACGAGAGCCTCCCTTATGTTCAACGTAGCTACAACCGATCTCTCCACATCTTGACTGGTGATAGCCCTTTTCAATTGGGCTTGGGATTCTAGCCACTATGTCCCATTGATGTGGCCATGCCATTTGCAGCTACTCACGCAAACTCGGCTCATGTCCAGTCCGAAACAGATAAGGCAAACAACTTCATTGAGCACATCCAACATATTCGCGAGTAGATCCATGACATTCTGGAGAAATCAAATGCCAAGTATAAGCAGCAACATGATCAACATTGGGTGCCACACAAGTTTCAGTTGGGCGACAAAGTCTGGTTGCATTTGCAGAAGGAATGCCTTACTGGAGCCTATCGAAAACTCAGACCACTCCGATATGGTCCTTACACCATTACCAAGGTTGTGGGAGATAATGCATTTGAGCTCAGCATTTCCCCATTCCTTGGCCTGCACCCAGTGTTCAATGTGGATCACCTTCGGCCATACATTCCACCATTACTAGACATATCCAACATTGCAGAACAACTCACACCCACATAGTTAAATCCAAATTGCATGGAAGAAGCTGCAACTGGTCAGATCATGGACACAAAAATCAAGCACACTGGCCAGCAAAATATCCAATTGTATCGAGTTGTCAAAGTAGGCCAACTCCTTCACCAGGGAAAGTGGCTTACCAGGGACCAAGTTCAGCAGAAGTTTCCTCATCTCATGGAGGAAATCAATGTAATGGGTACCATTGCTTCTTAAGGGTGGGAATGCTCCAGGTGGATATTTGGTGGCCACCTGCTAAGTCCACTTGGACCCCCACCATTATTTCTTTCAGCTTTTCAGTTTCCTTAATTGTAGCACAGCTTACTATTTTTAGAAGTCTTTTGGGTCTTGAACTTCTGGAGTCGTTTTAAGGCCCTAAATGACGTTTTTGGGAAAACTAGGAGAAACATGGGTCCACGGACCGATGTTGCTCTTCCCAAAATTCTATTTCTCGAATAGATATTTCTAGCGAGATAGTTTGCGTGTCAAACAGAGGTAGTATGCCAAAGTTATGACCCCGGGAAGTTGATGTAACCAATTTACCCAAACGGGGCCCACAATTTGGCGTTTCATCTTCTAGGGTTAGGTTTTTGGATGTTTAGGGTTTTCCATTGTTTCTAAACAATAAATAGGCCTTTTAGCCTCATTGTAACACAGTTCAGAGGCATGTAGCCACCACATCTCTTCTCAGAGATAAGCTGCCATTGCCCTAACTAGTTTATTTCCATTTCTGTTTGTAAGCATATTTCAGTGTTTTACATTAATGAAATGAAGTATTATTTTTGCTGCATCTTTGTGTATATGGTTATCTCTATATTTTTTTGCATTCCTATTTAAATTCGGATCATCAATATGTGGAAGTTAGTTAGCTTCTCATTTATTTTTTCTTGTTTCTCAGTTCTAAAGACAATTCTTTGTCTTCTAGGGATGATTACATGGGCTAATATAATAAATTCACAATTAAATCTAATCACCAAGATTAAATTCCTAGTGCTTGATGATGGATAAAGTAAATTCCAACCATTTTCCTCTTTCATCCATCTATACTTCAACCATTAGTTTCCCATTTTTTTAATTCATAAAATAAACATAAATACAGCTTCACAACAACACTTGTTCATCAACTATTATCGACGAGATTATTAATAATTAAATTTATGTTTTTCTTTATAATTTCGTATTATAACTCAAAAATTAAAGTTATATACATATAAATTTAATGAATTCATTAAGCTGAGGGATATCACATCCTTCCCTGCTTAAATTTGTCAACTTCCCAGTGTCTCAATTTTCTTTTTCTTTTCAAAACAGTTTTAAAATCTAAACCATAAAAGGATAAGCTTCCTTGAAAGGATCATCAAATTCCTAGGTTGCTTCCTCTAGAGTGAAATGTTTCCATTTGTCCTTCAAGTGCACCACTTCTTTATTCTAGAGTGTAACCACCCTTTGGTCTAGAATACACAGTGGTTCTACTAGGAACCCTCCCTTTGGTCCCACTTGTACAATATGTCAATCAATCACATGAGAAGGATCATGCACATATATTCTTAATAATGAAACATGAAACCCATTATGAATCTTAATGTTGAATAGTAGGTTTGGTTGGTAAGCAACAGTCTAGATCTCACTAACAGTTCAAAGGACCCACAATATCTAGGAGATTACTTAGCACAACTGCTAAACATGAGTTTACTCTCTGTTTAACTTTTAGGTATCCATGATCTCCTACATTGAACTCTTTTTGAGTTCTCCTCAAATCTGCATAACTTTTCTGATGATCTTGGGTTGCTTTCAAGTTCTATTTGACTTGCTTGACTACCTCTTTCATTTCTTTTAACATGTCAAGTCCTAGTATCATGTTGCCTTCAAGGTGATCTTAACTCAATTGTACCTTGCATATCCTCCCATGCATGAATTCAAATGGACTCATTTTTAAAGAAGTTTTATATCCATTGTTATATGCAAATTCAACTAGATGCAGATAGTCTTCCCATTTAGTTTGTTTATATTTTACATACATCCTTAACATGTCCTTTAATATATGATTGGTCCTTTCTATTTGACCATTATTTTTAGGATGACAAGACATACTAAAGGTTAACTTACTTCCCATGTTTCCAAATAATCCTTTCTAGAATTTGGAGGTGAATTCAGTATCTTTGTTTGAAATTACAACCTTAGGTACCCCATGAAGTTTGAAAAATCTCCCTCATAAAGATTTATGCAATATTTATAGCCTTAAATATGGATTTGACTGGAATAAAATGTGCAACCTTGCTGAGTTTGTCAACTACAACCATAATGGCATCATGTTTCTTTATATTTTTTGGTAACCCAGTAATGAAATCCATTGAAATAGCCTCCCATTTCAACTCACGAATGGGCAAGGATTGTAACAAACCAGAGGGTATTCATGAGATGCCTTAACTTGTTGGCATTCAAGACATCTTCCTCCATATTTATCTGTCTCCCTTTTTATGTATGGCCAATAAAAATCCTCTCTCAAAATGGTGATAATATTTTTGTAACTCAGATGACCACCTGTTCGCCTTTTAAGCAACTTATCCAATACAAAAAAATTCATATTTATTTTATTTGGCATGTAAATTATGCCTCTAAACGTAGGAAGTAAAATTCGAATTTGGACTTAACAGTTGTTTGAAAATAAATTAATTAATTCACCATGAGCTAATTAGTTGTGAAAAATCAAACATGAAGTCTATGTGAGGACATGCAACAGTTTCTCCATTGATTAAGGTATTGATCCATCAGTTAAAGAGATAAGCATGAGTTCTAATTTAAGTTGTAATTAGTTGGCTCAGTTAATTGAGTCAAGTCAAGTTAGATTGATTTAAACAGTTTGTTTAAATTAATGTGAGTTTAGTTAGTTAATGCATGCTTGAATATAACTACTGCACTTCAGATAACTAAATATTCTCTCATGAATAACTCATGCATGTCAGTTCAGACAGAGACCTAGTTGAGATGAGAGGAGGGACAGTGTACTATCACCTGGATGGATTTTTCCTATAAAGGAATCTCATCCATTTATCTCCTTCCGGATTGTGCAGTTGGATCAGAGGTTAGTGAGTGTGTGAAGAGGCCAATTCACACAAGTGACAACACTGGACCCCAAGGAAAATTGTGCAAAGAAATAGGAGGCTTGGAGGGCAGAGGAGAAGGTTTGAGAGAGGCCTTTGACTATCTATGAGTAGCAAATGGATTGTGAGCTGATTCATTTTGTAATCTGGACCATATTTCCACTTGTATTATAATACAGAGTTGGGGTTTTAAGATGAGGCTTTCCTCGGGTTATTTCTTCTGTGTTATGTGTGATTGATTCCTTCTTATCAGTTATATGTTCTCAATTGATCTTTCTCAATTCAATTAAGCTTCTGCATGATTGGTTGCAGAAGTAGATCAAGTATTTTTCTTTAGTATATTAGGTGATCTACAGTGGGAATTTCTACATAGGGTATAGGCTCTAGCCAACCTATACCTAGAGAGGGCTCTCTCTGTATGATTTAGCTTTGTTTGATGGGATTTTAGGCTAGTGTTGAGCAGCGGATCCCCCCATAGTGGTTTTTTGGGGCTTGTAGCCCGAATTTTGGTCAAAAGTAATGTAAGACCCCATGAAATGTGGGCGCGAAGCGCAAAAGTCTAAGGTTGTCTGCCCTAAAATATTATAATCTAATATAGAATGGGTCGACATACCCATGGTCCACGGACCATGGGAATGTATAAATAGAGCGAGGCTCTAAGTGTAGAAGAAGGTTTTTGAGTATTGATCTCAAGTGATATGGGTTTTTGAATGCAATATTCGCTTTAAGTCTATAAGTCTGAGTCTTGGGTTGTAGGAGTAGGAAGAGGCTCTACAGCTATGTACGCAGAGGCCTGGTAGAGTCCATAGCTGTGTGCGTGGACCCCTGCAGCTAAGTGCATAGGGCGAAATTAGGATTGTAACGGAACAAAAGTTTAATAAAAGATAAGTTGATTCTGAAATATTGTGCATCTATTCGTAGATCTGTATGTTTATGATTTTGTTATATGTTTATGCATCTCCTTACAGTTTATTATTGCGTGCACTTGTTATGAACGTTGAATGATTGGTAAGAATATAGGGCCCATAGAATTAAGTTAAGACCTATAATAATAACAGAGTAAGGTTAAAGGATCTAGCCTGCGCCTCTTCGCACTCTCCACAGAGCTACGCGAAGGTCAGATAGTTGTGCGGAGTAGTGCGAGCACACAAGATTAGTTCGCAAACCTCCTAGACTTCATCAAGATATCCCTAGGGTGCAGAAACCTGGTTCCACCACCCTCCCATACTACCCTGAGTGAGACTTCAGTCCATGCACCATGGACTATTGCCGAAAGGGTCGGTAGTTTCGGGCTTTGTTTGGCTAAATCACTTCTAAACCTGGGTCAGGCCCCAACAAGCCAACAAATGGTTCCGTTTCCAAGACCGGGATCTAACTAAGGGATGCCTGATCTCGGAACACTGGAATCCTACGAAGAAGGAAATTGAAGATTGTGTTGTTGGGAAAAGTATCCAATACGGAATGACCCTATCCCACTCTAAGGGTGATAGTACCTCAGCAGCAATCAAAGCAAAGCTATTCGAGATTACTTCTTTATGAGATGTAATAGAGGGGAGAAAGAGATCCACTAACCGATGTCTTCCGCTAATAATTGATCCAATCTTCTCTCCTTGCTGCTTGCTCCCAGCTCCTTGCTCTTTCAGTGGCCCAGCTACACCAAGATCCTGCAAAATGGCAAGAGAGGGAAACTACAAGAAGCATACATTCATAACTGATTCAAGGATTAGAATAAATCAAATACACAAGTATAAAAATACACCATTGAGACACATGCATATAGAGGAACCTCAAATGCTTTATTAATGGAAGAAGCAAAGTTCAGGAAGTAATACAACCATAAGAGGCCCAATCCAACATCACCTCCCAGCAGAAAGAAATCTCCTCTTCACCTCCTTCAAAGAAAATCACCCAATAGTTCTATACTCAAATCAACAGCACTTCCTTCTATTCACAAGATTCCAGCCCCCTTAGACATCATGAGAGAGAGCTATATATAGGAGTTTTGGAGAAAGGATGAGTCAGCTTGAGGCTGGCATGAAGCTGACTAGTGTCCTCTCTCACTTCAGTTATTCTTCAGTTCTTGAGTCCACTTGGAGGTTCTTGCTTCCACTTGGAGATCTAGAACCTCTTACTCATCACCAGTCGAATTCCCTGATCCAAGTGTCATTTGGAAGCTTCCTGGGCATTGACACCTTGAGGAATGACTGTGCCACATGTCCAAACTCGTTCAGCGCAGGTAGCCAGTGTTAGATTTGACATTCAGCGCAGGTAGCCAGTGTAGCAGTTGACATTCAGCGCAGATGCTCAGTGGAGCAGTTGACATGATCCTGAATTGACTTGTTTTTGAGCAATTTTCAGTGGAGAACTTTTGTTCAGTGCTGTGGTTTGCTGACCTTGTTCCTCTAGGGGTAGGAAAAACATGTTTAGGGACTTTGGATCCCTTAGATTATGGACATTTCATGCTTCATGCTGTAAGGCACAAAAATGTCTATAACAGTTGCCCCCTAAAGTATGAGGTCGTTTATCAGGTGAAATGCTTTATCAGGAGGATCCGAAGTTCATTCAATCACTGAGAGGTGACCTGTAATAAGATACAATACGATACATTATTTTTCATACTGCTTTCATGATCTAGCTGAGGCGGGCATTCCAATGCTCAGCTTTATAAATACAATTTTCTGTACATAGGACAGACAATCGTCTGATGGTAGACTGATAATTCTCTGCTGAAATTATCACCCTTTGAGTAGGATGATCATCTGCTGCACATGTCAATGTCTTTATTTCCTGAAT
Organism: Pinus tabuliformis; assembly: GCA_031772625.1. Lineage (NCBI taxonomy): Eukaryota > Viridiplantae > Streptophyta > Pinopsida > Pinales > Pinaceae > Pinus > Pinus tabuliformis. The sequence continues at coordinate 200,263,945 of CM062810.1, read as the reverse complement.
ATATATCGCAGCCCGGATCGATGGAACTAGATCCGGGGTCTTCAAACTCGTCCGATCTTCACTCTAAGTACAAGTCGATCCATGTGAGAATTTCTTGGAGTCGAACATGGAAAGACATCGCTTGATTACCAGTCAATGATGTAAACTGTTAACAAGCGCGAGAGGAATCACCGATAATGATGATGACCCTCAAGGTACGGGAGTACAGTCTACGTGGTGTGAATAAAGGACTTGGCATCGAACACCACGCAAAATCTTTCGGTCGAAGGTCATTGATGTATACCTGTTGCCGGAAGTGAGAAACTTGCCATTGAGGCATGCAAGCTTCAAAGTACTGAGGGGGTTGTTCCTAGATCAACTTCTTGGATAATGAGCTGAAGTCGACAAGAAGCGATCCGTCAAAGGAGGGCCTTAATGAATCCCACATCAGTGACACGGAACGGAGCTAATGATTGTGATGAAGGTGAAAACGATCTGTGAAATATGATTCAGGGTGGCGGTCATGAAAGGATGAAAGATGATGTATGGTAGTGGATGGGACACGGTTGACTCTTTCTGAACGACATCTCTTGAACATATAACGACACTGATGCGATGGATCGGTAGCATTACCCCAAATGTGGATGGTTTGGCGAGACCATGGTGATGAGACCGGTGAATGAAACAACCCAAGCCGATGTGGTATGGAGGAAAAGTGTCATGTTCAAGAGCGACTTGCTACCATTAAAGCTTTGAGGTTCTCCCAATTTTTCCCCAGTCATTTCTGACCAGTACCTCTTTATTTTTGTCAAGGTTGAGGAGGATAACATATGCTTGTTCTATAACCTGCCCTTCGGGCAAGCCCATCGCTATGTTTTAACGAGCCTAGCGATAAGGAAACTAGTTCTCGTCTAAAGACACGTTTGTCGCTATTTAATCATTTTAACGAGTCTAACGACAAGGATAACTCGGTCCTTTTCATTTTTAGAGAGTCTGAAAAGGTACGTAAAGTTAACTCCAAAATTCCTTTTTCGTCATCTAATCCCTTAAGTCCGAAAAAGTATAAAACAATACAGAAGGGATGAGTTTTCGATAACTTTAACGAGTCGAATAAAACAAGCGCTCGACCTTTTTGTTCAATAATCCCTCAGGTCCAAAAAGATTAAAATCTAGAGGAGGGATAGCTCTTCTGGTCCTTTTAACGAGCTGGAAGGCCAAAACTCGTCAATCTTTTCATATTTTACGAGTCAGATGAAAATATCTTAAAGGAGACTCGTCTTTTGAGGAACGAGTGATAAACAAGGATAGCAACTGATTCCAGCTACAGGTTGGAAATTTCCAATCACGGCAGTGTCACAAGGATGGCTAGGTGAAATCACTTTTCGCAGCTGTTCCTCAAAATGGGTAAACAATCATATGGAGGTGAACGATCGGCCAAATGAAAGTGGAGGTGGTAGGTGCAAAACACGACCAAGGCTTTTTATGGCTGATAAATTTATGATCACAGTGGTTATTTACCGGGATAGGTTCATTTTTTATTTAAAAATGAGCTTAAACTCTGGAGGAAACATTGCTCACTACTTATATTTATTTTTTAACGAGCATGAAGACCACGTTAAAACTGCTCGGATCTTGCGTTTATTTTTTAACGAGCATGAACTTTATGCTAAAACTGCTCGATTGTTTGCATGCCCCCAGCATAATAACGCAAATCGAGGTGCATGCCCCCCAAGCTTCATTGCATTCAACTCGGTGGTTGGAATGAAGGTTTACCTTTGAGACTCTGAAAGGGGATTTGTTTCATTTTTTAATGAGGTTGACACAGTAAAAGAACTATCCTCATGACTCCTTGTTTCATTTTTTTGCGAGGTTGATATGAGATAAGAACCGTCCTCGGAGCCCACTGTATTTACAGTATTTCTATTAGGGCGATGATCCATGCCAACAAAATATTTAGGAATCTTCCGAATCCATTAGATACAAAAGATTTCATTTTGTAGGTTTCCACCGTGGCCACTCCCGCCAGATTATTTGGAGGCGGTAGGGTGAAAGTACCCATTAAGGCAGGGTCTTTTAGGAGGCCTACCCCAATATTTTGAAGCGAATGATCGCTTCCATGGATCATTGGAATGCTTCCCGTAACTTGTGAACTGTCGGGGAGGAAAGTTTGTTGGTCAACGACTGTAATTCTTCCTTGGAAGGGAAATGCAATCTTCCTGAAGTAGGTCGACACAACTGCGGCCATGGCATATATCCAGGGCCTTCCCAGTAGGATGTTGTAATCGAGGTTTCCATCAATTACTCAACATCGATTCCTACTGTTTTGCCCCCGAGTTCAATTTGCAAGTTACTTAAAATCCCGTATGGAGTGTATGATCGTCCATCAAATGATTTTAACGTAGTTGATGATTTCGACAAGGGTGGTGAGCCTAAATTTTTCCAGCAACTCATCGAAATAAGACATGTAGATGCCCCCTCATCAATAATTGTTCGATGAACAGCTTTGTTGAGGGCTTTCACTTGAATAAGGAAAGCTAGTTGAGCTGGTAACTGAGGGTAATATCCTTTATGATCAAAGGCCACAAGATTGGAATTCATTGGGCCAATCCCACCTATTGCTGATAATAAAGCTTGCTCTTGGGAGGGGCAATTTGTACCTCAAGTGTCGACATAGCGGACGACGATTGAGCCAGGTCCTCTATTATATTATAATTCTGTGCTATTTTGGCACGAGGATTAAATGTCGATTTGTGTACTACTCCCTTTGGCGACTTTATCATTGGTTCAGGAATGTTGGGTGGCACAACTTTGGTTAAAGTTGTCGTCGAACTACTAGGTTGTTCATTAGCCTTGTTATTCGACAGCCGTGGATTCCCGTAATCTTTATTCCTTGTCAAAGCATCATTTTGCTGCTTCGAGACAGACAACATAAGCACTTGGGATCGGGAAGCATTTTGATTAGCAACCAGATGTTGACCTGGGTTGGGAAACAGATCAGTCAATACTGCTGGGGTTTTTGAACTCTTAAAGAGTTTCTTAACTTCAGCTATATGTGGACAATCTTTCGTCCAATGATCCTCATCGCATATATGACACCCTGTCGGGGTTTCCTTTTTCTCCCCTTCTTTTTCTTCTTGCCCCCTGGTTGCTTCAGTTGTTTGCCCTTATTGGTCAACATGGCATTTACTTCTGAGGCAAGAAGTTCTTCATTTGCATTTTGACTAGAAATTTTGTGTTTTCTAATCACGCCATCACTGGCGTGAGAGTCATTGTTTGATTTAGGAGGAGGAGGAATTGAGAATTCCGGTCTAGGGGCGTCAGGTATTTTGTCGTAGAGCGTGCCGGACTGAGTATAGACCAAGTCCAGATATTGCGCACGAGCGATAACCTGTTCTTCCGTTACGACTCCCTCCTTTGCCACATCTTCCGTGATGGCAGGAAGTAATGACTTGATAAACCATTCAGCTAATAGCTGATCGCGAACATACGTTTTTACCATCCTACGATGACGTCGCCACTCATGTATATGATCAGATATGTGGGTGGCAGTCGTCTGTTTGAAGTTGGTAAGGAGTTTTGTTCCCGTTTCATACCTTATTGGTAATTTAAAATGGGTTAAAAAGGTTGTGGCTAAGGTACTGAAGTTGTCGAACGAAGCTCTAGGAAATTCAATGTACCATTTTGCCGCTGGACCCGTTAACGTCCTCTGAAAGAGGCGAAGTCTTATCGAATCATCATTCAGGGTGTTCGATGAACACCATAGATGGAATGTCATCACATGATTCGACGGGTCTTCACCCGGATTTCCATTGAATTTAGGAATGTTCGATGGAAGTTTATGCGGAATCGCTGGCCACCAAGGGGCATAAGCAATTGGATCATTCATTAGCCGGTTTAGATCTGGTAATTCTAGAGTTGCTACAAACGACAACTGTTGATTCAGGTTAGGCAGAGCATACCCAGGATAAGATGGAATCGCCTGAGCAGTGGGTCTTTGCATACCAGCATAATGTATTTGATGCTGGCAACTTTGACAAGTTTGATGGGAATAACCGTTATTATATGGTTGCCCATTACTTACAAAGACTTGTTGCTCGGGTCCTTGATATGATTGTTGGAACTGTGGTTGTTGAGTTTGAACCAGCTCCGGTTGTTGGACCATTTGCTCTTGTCCAATACTGGATGATTGACCAAGATGACGAGTCACAGTACTTTTTTGAGCCTGAGTCGCTCCAGATATGGAGGTACTACCCTGAGATTGTGATTGAGTCGTTGAGACAAGAAGTTGTTGTATTGCAACCTGAGAAACTTTGGGTTGACATACAACAGGTGAAGCTTCTACTTGCGACACATTCACTATAGCAGGTATGGTGGGAATATTCGACACAGGGTGTACTGGTTGCATTGAATATACAACCCCTGGTTGTTGAGGCAGTATTGGTACCCAACCACTGGATGTAATTCCAGTTTGACCTGAACTTTGTTGTAAACTCCCATATGGTTGTTCTCCAGGAGGGAACAATGAAAGAGCATACTGCCCTCCATATGGTGGAAATCTAGTACTTAAAGGGTAACTTGGCCTTTGAAGACACATTGGATCAATTTGTTGAGTTTCAACATAAGAAATACCAGATGATAATCCGAATGAAGAAATAGGAACTAACCATGTCGTCGTCCCTGATTGGACTCCGGCTTGTTGTTGATAACTTGCCGGGACAGATGGTATACCATCGAACATCGTTGGGGTAGAAGCAGGAGGCTGTGCCACTGCTATGTCGTATGACACAGTCCTAGATGTCGACGGTTGTTCAGACATATTTAGTCTATCCAAAAGATTTCCTAGCGATTCTACAAGAACTTTGTGATGAAGGTAGACTAACTTCGAAGATCAACGCAGGAATAAAGGGTGATTGTTCCATTTAAAATAAATTGTTAACGACGCTTTAGACACAACTTTCTTTTTCAGTTTTAAAGAGTCGAGAAAAAGCTCAAGATGACTCTAGTCTCCTTCGATGTTTTAACGAGCCCGAAGTGACAAATGCTCGGATGGACTTTTTCAGTTATAGAGTTTGAAAAAGGCCAAAAGAAACTACTCTGGAGATCTAGGCAGAGGGTGTGCCAAACTTTTCGCAAAACCACAGAATACGTTTTACGGTACGGATGGTCGATCTTTGTGAATGCTGTGTTCACTGCATTGCAATCAGTAGGACGGCCGACACGGCTTCCTAAGGATAAAAGATATATGCCTATAGGGGTCTCCCAATATATACGCGACGGTATGTGGGAGCACAAGTCCGTATTAGTGCCACCGACTCTCAGGAGGAATCACCCACCTTCTTCGAGATCGACAGTCACTACGTTTAACGACGCCGGAACACGTCTCTAGCTTAGACCTCTATGTGTTTGCGTTATGTTTCAAAGCATTGTTAGGTTCATTCAATATATTTTAAGTTGATCTTTTTAAAGTTTTCCTTTCAAGGTTCACCATGAGATGTTTGATACAAATTCCTAAATGCAGTCTAAGATGATAAGCAAGCTTTTTCAATCTTTTCGACTTATGAAAATCTTAACTACTGAGGGAAAAGAAAGACATCATCTTTTCACACAGATCATAGAGCACACACTAATGCACTTTTTCCTAAATCAACATGCAAGCTGTCAAAATGCACATGCACAATGCAGGTATTTCTTTTCTCTTTCTTAATGTTGATGTATTACAAAAAGAAAGCTGTTGTATAACTTTGAATTCAATTTCAAGTGAAAGCAAACAAGCTTGTCCAAAATCAAAAGACACCTTAATATTTACTTGTTTCGACACTAGAAATACATAAATTCAAACCATATGACGAAAGCAAAAGCTCAATCAGCTATGAATAGCAAACAAACTAACTCTTAAGATCAAAACGACACTTATCACAGGTCTAGATCTAAGAGGCCACAACAAGACTAGTTCACTTTCGTTATGGGAAACTGCAAATGATGTAAGAAATACACAAAGAAAAAATACAGTTTCTTTATACAACCGAGGCGGAATAGTGGCAAGGAAGGTTGGTTTCAGATAGGTACATTGACTGATAACAGGCTGCAAAAACAAGCATGAAAACAGGGCAATAAACAGCAGGGAACCCCAGTTGCACAAGGCAAAACTGGTTCAGCGCAGGTAGTACACTTTCAGTTTGACATTCAGCGCAGGTAGCCCCTTCGGGACCTGTGATGAAATGCAGACTACCTTCACAGTGCCTGCAATGAAGAGATAAACTTTCATTTTTGTCAGTTTCTGGGTTACAGATTGCTAAAAAATTCACAGTTTTTGGCCAAATCAGAAGCTATCAATCAAGTACACACTAAAGGATGAAAAGGAGGATGAAAAGCTATCACTAAGAGCTATTCAGAGTCCTTGTGGATCAGCTCTTCAAATCATAAACATGCCCAGAAACTGAGCTAGAGTAGCTGCCCTCTACTTTGCATTTGAAAGATCCAAATGCAGTTCGATTCGGTACTCTCAGTGTTTAGGAAATGAATAGCAAAAACACAAACAACCAAGAAGATACGGTCCCCAGTGGAGTCGCCAATTTGTTGTTGGGAAAAGTATCCAATACGGAATGACCCTATCCCACTCTAAGGGTGATAGTACCTCAGCAACAATCAAAGCAAAGCTATTCGAGATTACTTCTTTATGAGATGTAATAGAGGGGAGAAAGAGATCCACTAACCGATGTCTTCCGCTAATGATTGATCCAATCTTCTCTCCTTGCTGCTTGCTGCCAGCTCTTTGCTCTTTCACTGGCCCAGCTACACCAAGATCCTGCAAAATGGCAAGAGAGGGAAACTACAAGAAGCATACATTCATAACTGATTCAAGGATTAGAATAAATCAAATACACAAGTATAACAATACACCATTGAGACACATGCATATAGAAGAACCTCAAATGCTTTATTAATGGAAGAAGTAAAGTTCAGGAAGTAATACAACCATAAGAGGCCCAATCCAGTATCACCTCCCAGCAGAAAGAAATCTCCTCTTCACCTCCTTCAAAGAAAATCACCCAATAGTTCTATAATCAAACCAACAACAATTCCTTCTATTCACAAGATTATAGCCCCCTTAGACCTCATGAGAGAGATCTATATATACGAGTTTTGGAGAAAGGATGAGTCAGCTTGAGGCTGGCATGAAGCTGACTAGTGTCCTCTCTCACTTCAGTTATTCTTTAGTTCTTGAGTCCACTTGGAGGTTCTTGCTTCCACTTGGAGATCTAGAACCTCTTACTCATCACCAGTTGAATTCCCTGATCCAAGTGTCATTTTGGAAGCTTCCTGGGCATTGACACCTTGAGGAATGACTGTGCCACATGTCCAAACTCGTTCAGCGCAGGTAGCCATTGTTAGAGTTGACATTCAACGCAGGTAGCCAGTGTAGCAGTTCACATTCAGCGCAGATGCTCAGTGGAGCAGTTGACATGATCCTGAATTGACTTGTTTTTGAGCAATTTTCAGTGGAGAACTTTTGTTGAGTGTTGTGGTTTGCTGACCTTGTTCCTCTAGGGGTAGTGTTATAGACATTTTTGTGCCTTACAGCATAGAGCATGAAATGTCAATAAACTAAGGGATCCAAAGTCCCTAAACATGTTTTTCTTACCCTTAGAGGAACAAGGTCAGTAAACCACAGCACTACAAATCAGTTCTCCACTAAAAAACACTCAAAAACAGGTCAATTCTAGATCAAAGCAGCTGCTCCAAAGGCTACCTGCACTGCATAGCAGGTGCAACAAAGGCTACCTGCATTGCATAGTAGGTAGAACAAAGGCTACATGCGTTGGGCGTACTTGGACATGTGGAGGAATCTTTTTCTCAAAGTGCCAGTGCCCAGGAAGCTTCCAGAAAGACATTTGATCATAAGATTCGCCTAATGATGAGTTAAGAGCTTCTAAAACTCCAAGTGGAAGACAGAATCTCTAAGTGAAGAACTGAAGAACAACTGGAGTTGAAGAGGACAACAAGTCACACATCAATCTGGCTTATCTTCACTCCAAAACTCTATATAAGGATCTCATCCCATGGGATCTAGAGGGGCGGAATTCAGTGCAAAGAATCGCTGTTGGTTTACAGTTGTGAAGTATTAGGTGATTGCTTGAGGGAGGTGAAGAAGAGATTTCTCTCTGTCGGGAAGGTGATGCTGGATTGGACCTCTCATGGTTGTATCACCGCCTGAACCTTACTTCCATATATTAATAAAGCATTTGAGGTTCTTCTATTCGCATGTGTTTCAATGATGAATTGTCTTACTTGCGTCTTTGATTTATGCTAATCCTTAGATCGATTATGAATGCATGCTTCTTGTAGTTTCCTTTTCTTGTCTTGTTTGCAGGATCTCGTGTAGCTGGGCCCGTGAAAAGACTTGGAGCTGGGAGCAAGCGGCAAACAAAGGAGATAGGATTGACCATTTGCGCAAGACATCGGTAAGTGGATCTATCGCTTTTATCTCTTGCATGTCATAAAGAAGAAACTTTAGATAGCTTTGCTTTCAACTGTTGTTAAGGAACTGTCACCCTTAGAGTGGGTTAGGGTCATTCCGAGTTGGATACTTTCCCCCACAACAGACTGGCGACTCCACTGGGGACCGTGTCTTATTGGTAGCTTGTGTTTCTTGCTATTCATTTCTTAAACAAAAGAGTACTGAATCAAACTGCATTTGAGTCCTTCGAATGCAAAGTAGAGGGGCAGCTACTCTAGCCCAGTTCTGGGCATGTTTATGATTTGAAGAGCTGATCCACAAGGACTCTTTTTAGCTCTTTTTGATAGTGTTCATCTTCCTTTAATCATCCTATAGAGTATACTTGACTGATAGCCTCTGATTTGGCCAAAAACCGTTCATTTTTTAGCAAACTGTGAGCCGGAATCTGAGAGAGACGAGAGTTGTCTCATCAGTGCAGTTGCAACAAAGGCTACCTGCACTAACAACGCAGGTCCCGAAGGGGCTACTTGCGCCGCATCTCTGATTGACAGTGCAACACCTGCGCTGATTCAGTCTTGCCTTGTGCAGCTGGGATTACCCACTGTCTGTTGCCTAGTTTTCAGTATTGTTTTTGCAGCCTGTTGTCAACCTGTATACCCAGCTGAAACCACTTCTCTTTGCCTTCATTCCTCCTCAGTTGTATGAAGAAACCGTGATTGTTCTTATTGTATTTCTTGCTGTCATTCACTGTTTCCCATAGCGAAAGCGAATTAGTCTTGCTATGACCTCTTGGATCTAGACCTGTGAGAAAGTGTCGTTGTGATTCTAAGAGCTAGTTTATTGTTGTTCATAGCTGCTTGAGCATTTGCTTTCGTTATATGGTTCGAATTTCATTATTTCTTGTGTTGAAACGAGTGAATCTTAAGGTGTTCTTTTGATTATTGGAAAAAACTTGTTTGCTTATGCTTGAAATCGAATTCGAAATTATACAACAACTTTCTTTTTGTATACATCAACATTAAGGAAGAAGAAAAGAAATACTTGCATTGTGCATGTGCATTTTGACAGTTTGCATGTCGATTTAGGAAAAGTGCATTAGTGTGTGCTCTATGATCTGTTTGAAAAGATGATGTCTTTCTTTTCCTTCAGTAGTTAAGGTTTTCATAAGTTTAAAGAATTGAAAAAGCTTGCTTATCATTCTTAGACTGCATTTAGGAGTTGTCTCATACATCACGTGGTGATCCATAAAGGCAAACTGCTAAGCAAGATCAACCTAAAAGGAACTGAATTTATCTAACAACGCTTTGAAACATAACGAAACACAGTAGAGGTCTAGGTAGAGACGTGAACCGGCGTCGTTAAACATAGTGACTATTGATCTCTACGAAGGTGGGTGATTCCTCCTGAGGGACGATAGCACTAATACGGACTTGTGCCCCCGCGTACCGTCGCGTATATTGGGGGACCCCTATAGGAACAAATCCTTTATCCATAGGAAGCCGTGTCGGCCACCCTACTGATCGCGATGCAGTGAACACAACATTCACGAAGATCGACCACTCGTACCGTAAAACGTATTCTGTGGTTTCGCGAAAGGTTTGGCACACCCTTGCCTAGAACTCCAGAGTAGTTTCTTTTGGCCTTTTTCAAACTCTATAACTGAAAAAGTCCATCCGGGCATTTGTCACTTCGGGCTCGTTAATACATCGAAGGAGACTAGAGTCATCTTTAGCTTTTTCTCGACTCTTAAAAAGTGAAAAAGCAAGTTGTGTCTAAAGCGTCGTCATATAAAATTCATCTTAAACGGAACATAATTACCCCTGATTCCTACGATTGATCTTAAAGTTGAGAACATGGAACACACCAACAAAGGGATTCCACATGATGGGACCCCTAGCCCTTTCTCCTCTTGGGGAGAAGTTGGTGCGCCCCACATGGCCACATTGTCGCTTCCAGGACTGACAATTGGCCTGCCAGTTTGGCTATTCTCAACCGCTGTAGTTCAGACCACCACGGTTCCTGAACAGTCGAGTCAATAGTTAGACCCATCTAGAGCTACCCTCCAGCCTTCCACTTCTTATACGCCTTCCTCCGATCCTTCTTCTTCGAAAGGTCAAGCCGCCGAAAGCGGAGCTCCCATAGAAAAGAAGAAGGAAAAGAAGAAGAAAGAAAAGAAGCAGAAGGAGCCAAAGGTGCCTGGGGGCAAGCAGAAGGTATCTAACGAAAACCCACACACAGCATGGATCGGCCCCAAATCGCCATGTGTCATATGTAGAGGGAACCACTTCCACAGGGATTGTCCCAGTATTCCCCGGATACTAAGGGACTGGTCCCCTCGTTTGCACAGCCCGAAAGCGTCAACCTCTGACAACCAGGTTGAATGCTTACCGTCGACCAGCGAAAGTGAAGGTTCTAGACGATGAAAGGGAATGAGATTCCCTTGCGAACTGTGTGAAGGCAATCACACCCTTCGCCATTGTCCCTTTTTAGACGAAGCAAAGAGAGTTTTGGAAGATCAACCGATTGCGCCATTGTTACTTCCTCCTGGATACCAAAAACTCGTGCCAAGTCCTTCGTTGGTCGAAAATACAGCTGCCCCGCTCATAGGGCCAGCTGAAGTGTCAGTCGCTGAAAGTGAACCTACTGAATCCAGACTGGACGAAAGTCCAAAGGTCGAAATGGCAGTTGACCCGGTTCTCCCTTCAGAAGTTTCATCTTCACATACCACAGTCACTAAGGATTCATCTTCAATCGACACCCTCACCGAAGAGAGTAAGGATGACACCGTCCAGGTTCTCTTCATCAACACCGATTCTGATAAACATCAGGGCAATGTGCCCACTCCTTTATCGCAGGAAGGAGCGTCATCAGGATCATATCCGGTCGTATATTCGGTCCCACCACCAAGCAACCTAGTTGTGTCCTTTGATTGGAACCAACTAGGCAGACCCCGGTTACCAGCCAGTATACCATTTAGAATTATAGTCCAAATATACAAAATGGTGATGGCTGGAACTATCATTGATGAAGGGTCATCTGTGAGTTTCCTGTCCTCTATTGCTTGGAAAGCACTGGGTTGCCCGACGCTTTTGCCTGAGACAAGAAATTTCTCGGGTTTTGACAGAGGAACCAGTCGACCATTAGGGATTCTGCCTAATGTGCCTATTACATTGAAAGGGAAGGCTGTCAAGATGAATTTGATGGTCATCCAAGGACCCTTGGATTATAACCTACTCCTTGGATGAGACTACATATATTGCATGGAAGCAATAGTCTCCTCGCTCTTTCGAATAATGTGTTTTCCATACGAAGGAAGGATGGTCAAGCTCATAGACCAACTTTCACTTCTGGGATCACGCATCGCAAGTAGTCACATACCTATCCTCAATGGTCTATTTGATCAAGAAAGGTCTCTACCTCCGGTTCTTCTTCCTGATGAGTGCGAGTAATTCGGGAAAGGAAGGCCGGAACCCAGGGGGCATGCATCCTGGTCTGCTCTGGAGGCAGAAAAACCTTGGGTGTAAAGTAGAATTTTCGCAGGAGAATATGACTAGTCCGTACCCCATCCCCTCCTTCATCTTTGTGAATCTTCCTCTGAGCCATCTTCATGGAGAAGAAGGACAAGAAGACAAAGAGAGAGATGGGCTCTCAGAAGGAGTAATTGGGAGTGGGGTTGTTCTGGAAAAAGATTCTTTTGTTAAAGTTAAGTGTGTGGCGGAGCGTCGTCATTCACCTTTGTCTAAATAAGTGGGCTCTACCAAAGGAGGGGATCCGTTTGCGGCAGAAAGTAGTAACCATCTTAGGATAAAAGGCAAGCCTCACCCATTAAAACAAATGTTTTAGAGGATAAGTAGGGGCAGCCTCCAAAGAAAGGGATTCAATTGCTACAACAAGTTGTAACCATCTTTGTGTAACCTGATGATAGACATCGCCGGAGAAAGTTCTGTTTGAAAGAATTAACAGAACAATCTTTGGGTAACCTGAAAGAGGTAAGCCTCCCTCAAACCTACCAATGTTTTGTCTATTGAGAAGTGTTCTTCTCTTGTCGCAAGTAGCTGTTCTCTTGTCGCAAGTAGCTGTTCTCTTGCGATCTCGCGAAGGTCAGTTAAAAATTGGGCTGACGAGAAGACAAGTACCGCGTAAGACCCGTTAAAAATAACGAGAAGACAAGTATCGTAAACATTAGGACTGACGAGACAACAAGTAGCTGTGAACACCCAAAGAAAACCAAAAGTAAGAGAGAGGAGGGGCAACCTTGAAATTATACTTTACACCTGGGGGCATGCAAACCTCGTGGAATGCAAGCGCGGGCGGCCTTTTAGTTTTAGGTAGGAATAACCCCTCTAACCCGTAGGATAGGCCGATACCCAGCTTGCATGAAGAGAGGATATGGAGCAAAGCATAGGGAGATGAAGCTCCTTAAAAAATAGGAATCTTCCATGAGACCTTACTACTTTATGACTGGTAAAAACGAGCAGTTTTGGCAAAGTTCATGCTCATTAAAAAATAAACGCAAGATCCGAGCAGTTTTAATGCGGAAATTCATGCTCGTTAAAAAATAAACATAAGCTTGTGAGCAGGCTTCCCCCAGTGTTCAAGCTCATTCAGAAAAAATGAACCGGTAAATAACCATTTGAGACCGTAAATTCATCAGCCATAAAAAGCCTTGGTCGTGTTTGTGCACCGTCACCTCCACTTTTCATTTGGCCGATCGTTCACATCCACTTGATTGTTTACCTATTTTGAGGAACAACTACGAAGAGTGATCTCACCTAGCCATCCTTGTAATACTGCCGTGATTGGAAAATTCCAACCTGTACCTGGAATCTGCTGCTATCCTTGTTTATCACTCGTTCCTCAAAATACGAGTCTTCTTTGAGCTCTTTTCACTGACTCGTAAAAAATGAAAAGTTTGCCGAGTTTTGGCCTTCCAGCTCGTTAAAAGGACCGGAAGAGCTATCCCTCCTCTAGATTTTAATCTTTTTGGACCCGAGGGATTATTGCACAAAAAGATCGAGCACTTGTCTAGTTCGGCTCGATAAAGATATCGAACATTCATCCCTTCTGTATTGTTTTATACTTTTTTGGACTTAAGGGATTAGATGACGAAAAAGGACCCCTGGAGTCTACTTTATGTACACTTTTCAGACTCTCTAAAAATGAAAAGGACCGAGTTGTCTTTGTCGCTGGGCTCGTTAAAATATTAGATAGCGAAAAGCTTGTCTTTAGACAAGAACGAGTTTCCCTATCGCTAAGCTCGTTAAAACATAGCGATGGGCTTGCCCGAAGGGCAGGTTATAGATCAAGCATATGTTATCCTCCTCAAGCTTGTCAAAAAATAAAGAGGTACTGGTCAGAAATGACTGGGGAAAAATTGGGAAGAACCTCAAAGCTTAATGGTAGCAAGTAGCTCTTGAACATGACACTTTTGCCTCCGTAAATATCGGGTTGGGTTATTATCATTCACCGGTCCCTTCACCATGGTCTCTCCATACCATCCATACATGGGGTAATGCTACCGATCCATCCATCAGTGTCGTTATATGTTCAAGAGATGTCATTCAGAAAGTGTCAACCGGGTCCCATCCACTACCGTACATCATCTTTCATCCTTCCATGACCACCACCCTGAATCATATTTCACAGATCGTTTTCACCAATCATCACTAGCTCTGTTCCGTGTCACTGATGTGGGATTCATTAAGGCCCTCCTTTGACGGATCACTTCTTGTCGACATCAGCTCATTATCCAAGAAGTTGATCTAGGAACACCCCCTCAGTACTTTGAAGCTTGCATGCCTCAATGGCAAGTTTCTCACTCCCGGCGATAGGTATACATTAATGACCTTCGACCAAGAGACTTTGCGTGGTGTTCGACGTCAAATCCTATATTCACACCACGTGAATTGTGCTGCAGTACCTTGAGGGTCATCATCATTATCGGTGATTCTTCTCGTGCTTGTTAACAGTTTACATTATTGACTGGTAATCAAGCGATGTCTTTCCATGTTCGACTTCAAGAAATTCTCACATGGATCGACTTGTACTAGAGTGAAGATCAGACAAGTTTGAAGACCCCGGATCTAGTTTCATCCATCCGGGCTGCGATATATATTCAGGAGATAAAAACATAGACATGTGCAGCAGATGAGCATCCTACTAAAAGGATGATAATTAAGAGCAGAGAATTATCCGTCTATTATCAGATGATTGTCTGTTTATGTACAACAAATGTATTTATAAAGCTGAGCATGGGAAATGCCTGCCTCAGCTAGATCATGAAAAGAAAGTATGAAAAGATAATGTATTGTATTGTATTTTTTACAGGTCACCTCCCGACGATTGAATGAACTTCGGATCCTCCTAATAAAGCATTTCACCCGATAAACGACCTCATACTTTAGGGGGCAAGTGTTATAGACATTTTTGTGCCTTACAGCATAGAGCATGAAATGTCAATAAACTAAGGGATCCAAAGTCCCTAAACATGTTGTTCTTACCCTTAGAGGAACAAGGTCAGCAAACCACAGCACTACAAATCAGTTCTCCACTGAAAAACACTCAAAAACAGGTCAATTCTAGATCAAAGCAGCTGCTCCAAAGGCTACCTGCGCTGCATAGCAGGTGCAACAAAGGCTACCTGCGTTGCATAGCAGGTAGAACAAAGGCTACCTGCGTTGGGCGTACTTGGACATGTGGAGGAATCTTTTTCTCAAAGTGCCAGTGCCCAGGAAGCTTCCAGAAAGACACTTGATCATAAGATTCGCCTAATGATGAGTTAAGAGCTTCTAAAACTCCAAGTGGAAGACAGAAACTCCAAGTGAAGAACTGAAGAACAACTGGAGTTGAAGAGGACAACAAGTCACACATCAAGCTGGCTTATCTTCACTCCAAAACTCTATATAAGGATCTCATCCCATGGGATCTAGAGGGGCGGAATTCAGTGCAAAGAATCATTGTTGGTTTACTGTTGTGAAGTATTGGGTGATTGCTTGAGGGAGGTGAAGAAGAGATTTCTCTCCGTCGGGAAGGTGATGCTGGATTGGACCTCTCATGGTTGTATCACCGCCTGAACCTTACTTCCATATATTAATAAAGCATTTGAGGTTCTTCTATTCGCATGTGTTTCAATGATGAATTGTCTTACTTGCGTCTTTGATTTATGCTAATCCTTAGATCGATTATGAATGCATGCTTCTTGTAGTTTCCTTTTCTTGTCTTGTTTGCAGGATCTCGTGTAGCTGGGCCCGTGAAAAGACTTGGAGCTGGGAGCAAGCGGCAAACAAAGGAGATAGGATCGACCATTTGCGCAAGACATCGATAAGTGGATCTATCCCTTTTATCTCTTGCATGTCATAAAGAAGAAACTTTAGATAGCTTTGCTTTCAGCTGTTGCTAAGGAACTGTCACCTTTAGAGTGGGTTAGGGTCATTCCGAGTTGGATACTTTCCCCCACAACAGGTAGGAACAACATGTTTAGGGACTTTGGATCCCTTAGATTATGGACATTTCATGCTTCATGCTGTAAGGCACAAAAATGTCTATAACAGATTGGTTGGATCATAAGCTTCATGAGTTCGTGATACAGGAAAACAGAACTCCATAGATATCTGAGAAGAGGTGGCTGGATCACTAAGTATATATGGAAATCCATGAGATCTTCTTTGCATCCTTCTTTTCAGAGTTGTATGATTGGATTGTGAGGTTAGCCGACACCCAAGGAAGGTATAAGCTTGATCAACCGATAGTGTGGACTTGGGAGTTAATGCACATGCTAGAGGCCTCAGAAGATAAGATCATGTGGGCCGTGGACCATTGGCTCGACCAGATAATAGGGGGATTTATCACTGAGTTCATGATAGACACAACTGTGAGCTATAGCGAAGTAGAATGGCATTTTCTCAAGGGATCGTGAGGTAGGTACATTAAATTATTGAATACCTGGATTGAGATGTTGTTATGTGAAAAGCGGGTTATGCAAATACATTAATGATTGGAATGACACGGAGTGGAAAGATATACAAAGGTATCGAAGGATTAGGAAATAGACCCCTAATTTCACCTCCATGAGAGAGCAAGGAAGAGAGCACTCGGGTTTCTCTAAGAAGTACGGTCAGTTTGATAAGACAATGCATTCCACAGTTATCACCTCCACTTAAACCATCACCCACTTCACCTCCTTCACCTCCAGCTTCACCCACCGCACCTCCACCACACCCATGGTTCAGCATGGTGAGTGCGATCAAGCTACCCATATTCAGAGG
Organism: Pinus tabuliformis; assembly: GCA_031772625.1. NCBI lineage: Eukaryota > Viridiplantae > Streptophyta > Pinopsida > Pinales > Pinaceae > Pinus > Pinus tabuliformis. The sequence continues at coordinate 200,247,244 of CM062810.1, read as the reverse complement.
AGTAGGGAATGAGGATCCAAACTAGTTCTAGTTCGTGGTAAGAGTAGTGTGGGAAGCAGAAGGGGTCATGGATGACAACATTAAGAAGGCCACATTCGTGAGCGTGTTGTAGGATTGCATCCTGACATGGTATATCAAGCACTCAAAGGATCACCCAAATGCAAGAATAGCAGAGATCCAGGATGCGTTGAACAAAGAATTTAGCCGGCAAAAATCAGAGACACAATCAATCATCAGATTTAAAGAGATCGTGATGCTTCTAGGTGAGACACTCTGGGATCTAGATTAGAGACTGAAGACTATGATCCATGAGGCTAATATGACACTAACAGATGTGCAGCACCATGCGTGGTTTGTGGCATCTTTGACACCATACCTGAGGATGGCGCTATCACAGCAGAAGATTTCAACCCAGGCAGAAGCATTGGAAATGGAAATAAGGTTGCATGAAACACCATTACAGGATCTGGGTTTGGGAGTTCAACAGATCCACACGTAGCTTTAGAATCTTTGCTTTGAAATGTAGAGCTTGAAGCAGGATAGGGCACCCCAGCCAGAGGCATACGAAGAAGTATGGTGCATAAAATGTAAAGGCCGGGGCCATGACAAAGACCACTGTCCAGTATTAGCGAACTACTTGGTAGGAGGGGGACCAATGCCATTGAGACCAGAGGCATAGGCAGGGCCATGTATGGCACCCGTGCTCTGGTGCACGATCTTTCAAGTGGGAGGAAAGCACATGGCAGACAACTGTCATTTGTTGCAAAAGTATACACAGACTCCCGAGTAGCTGTTTTGTAATTTGTGTAGATCGGTGGGCCACGACGAGCGTACTTGACATAGCTATGAGTTACTGATGGAGTGGACCCCTGCCTATAGAATGCAGATGGAAATGCGATGCTTTGACCCAAATGCAGGGATGGTGTGTGCGGGATTTCAAGGGCAAGGTCAAGGACACGGAGGAATGGGGCCAGGAAGGGGCCGAGGAAAGTTAATCTATTACAACTGCGGAGGACCAAGGCACTACGCTCGCAATTGTACCAACCCAATGAGACTATCTTGTTCATATTGTGCTCAATTCGATCATGAAGCAGTAGATTGTCCTACGTGGATCACACAAATGTGTGAGAAAGGGGTACTATAGCCTACTCTGACTCAGAATATCCAAATGATGCGGTTTGAACCACACGAAGAAGATCCCAACGTGAACATGGTGTTCAAAAGCGGTGCAACCACAAGGGAAGACAAGGGGAAGCAACCCAAGGAAGATACATGGGTTCGCAAGGCTCCTACAAAGGAACCTGAGTTTGACATGGAACGCGTAAAGGAGACATTTATGGAAGCTAAGAAGTGCTTCACAGAGGCCTCTACTTTAGGTAGTAAGGATCAACCAGAGCCCTGAATGGATCCTTCTGTGGTTACTACCTTTTTAGAGACATGCATGAAATATTTGAATGATAATAAGGCAATTAAAGGACTACAAGAGATGATAAATAGGTGCGTAGGGTCAGGTGAACTGTGTGTAGTATAGAAACTAGGAAAGCATACATTACGCACCGGGAGGGAAATGAGACTAATGGCACAGATTGGCAAATATGAAATGGATCAGGTAATCCCAGACCTAGGTTCAGACGCAAATGTGTTACCGAAGCAGACATGGGAACGCATGGGCAAGCCCGCATTGGAGTGGTCCCCTATTCAATTACGAATGGCGAACCAACAAAAGATCTTGCCCATGGGAAGGTTGCAAGGGGTAATTATGGATATTGAAGCTGCAAGCACGCAGATGTACTTTGAGGTAATAGAGATTGTGGATGACAACAACCCTTGCCCCATGTTGCTAGGAATAGACTAGGCCACTGATATGAATGGAGTCATCAACCTAAAGAAGCAGGAGATGATATTCGAGAAAAAGTCTCTACGTGTAGTAGTTCCATTAGATCTAGCCGAAGGAGTGTGCTACACTAAACCTGTGTGCGATGATGACAGTGACAATGAGCTAGATTCCATTTACTAGATAACGACCTAAGACCAGGATCAGGTAAAAACGACCACAGATGGAAGAATCTCATCGAAGCATGACAGTTCGTGTACTTCGGATTCAGATGAAGAGATATAATGCTGACGAAATTGGTTACACGAAGTGACAACACTGAATTGAAACATGATGATTAGATCATTGCGGTGTGTGATGACCAAAGCAAGGGGACTGCTAACATATGATGGGGTAATAGGAGTAGAGGAATTATTAGAGAAATTTGAAAGTACGGTACCGGAATAGCAACGATACAGTGCGCTGGAATGGGCATTGCATGTGACACCTGCATGATGGTGGAATACACATCAGAAAACTATGGTGAATTAGCACGAATGTAGAAGATGGATGTGCTTATGGTTTGGAAGTCCCTAGCGATGAATGCAAGCTGGGCATCTAGGACGAAGCAGTTTGAATGTCCACTTGTTTCGATGGGTGCAGACGTATGCTGTGCAAGCACCTCTCGAACTAATGATCAAAAATTAGAACTCGTTGTGGCAATAGGGAAGGCGACACACTCCACAGGTAGTCTGCGATGGAGCATTCAAAAGGTTATGCATAGTCATGAACAGAGCTCACTAGGTAAGACAAACTGACTGGGACCTACGTGTACCAGCGGTTCGATGGGCCTATAGGACTATAAGCAAAAATCAGAGCGAGCAAATGACCCCAACACTGACATGAAGAGATGAAACTAGGAGAGCAAAGAAAAATCCCCAGATCACAGCTCCCATAGTTGGGGCAAGACGCGAGGACATGGGTAAAGGAATTACGTAGTTACAGGAAGCCATTCGGCAAGGGAGTTTGAAACTCCATGAACTCGATGAAGATTGGGCATGGCTAAGGAAGAAAATCATGACATTGGATGAAGAAATCAGTGAACTGAAAATTGAAGTCATGCAAGCGGGCCGAAAGAAACTAAGCATGACGGGACCAGTTCTAGCTAGCCCTACTACTACGTTAGAAGAAGTTGTGACCCTGCTACCATGGCTTCGACCGCACCTTACTAAATAGGGGAGCGTACCGTACAAATAATAATGCGACACACTATTAGACAGAAGGGTATTTCAAGGGTGCCCGTAGCCAAGGCTAGCAAGAAAAATGAAGCCTCGCACCACAGGTGCAACCACCTAACTATCTGTAGGAAGCACAGTCTCAACGCTCCAAGTAGTTGAAAGAATGTGCAAGACTATAAACAAGTCTACAGGAACGTTTCGTGGGAAGGAGGTTCTACGTAGGGTGAGTAGGTCACAGAGGTCATGGTCACGTGCAAGGGGCTGTGCTACTGCACAGGTAGGATGGGAGGTGACCGTTGATGACACTGTTCATGACAATAGGTCCAATTTAAGTAAAAGAGGAGCGGGAGGTGGGCCATTAAGATATGAATTAAGAGCTATATTTGGGATGATCTACCGCCAAGAAGGTATTAATGACTTAGAAGTGGAGGGAATGGTTGAATTCAAATTCAAACACTACTATAAAATCCCTTGGGGTAGCCTCGAGGCAACACTTGGTTGTTTAATATTTGAGCTAGTATGCAGCATTGAGCACCAACCAAATTTGTCACCTGTGAATATGCAACCAAAAGGATCAAATGAAGAAACAATGACGGCTACGAGAATGAGAGTGCAATTCGCAGAAGTTACTTAGAGCCTCGTGTGACCCGGGAGGAGCCTGGAGATGCGAAACCCATGCCAGAGGTTCCAAAGTCCCCTCACACGCTGCGACCATAGAAAGACAAGTAGATAATGGGGCCAGTCTGGGTATCACCATGGAACCGACGGTCTAGTAAATTATCAATGGAAGAGAAGGGAAAAGCTGCTACCGTGGAAACAGAAGAAGAGGAAGAAGATTTGCAAGTCCTGATCACCCAAATTGAAGCATAGGATGATGAGACAAAGAATGTTTCCCAAGTACCTTCGGCAATAAAGTTACCCGCCTATATTCCCCCATGGAAAGGGACAACCAAGATACCAAAGGACCTCGACGCCACGAAGAGTGCTCTCAAGACCCTGCTTCTTTCGAATGAACTAAGGATTGAAGGTCCACCACTGGGATGGGTACCTAATATAAAGTTCGAAGACTGGGACCTCGTGGATAACGAGAAGTTCCTAGAGAAATTATTACATCAAAAATAGTTACATGGTGTGGAGAAGGCTGGGTTACTACATCTTCAGTGGATACCCCACTACCACCATGCGCCCATCACAATTTTTGTCATCTGGTAGCTCCTGTGTCTAGTAAATGATGTTTCTCTCTGACTGGAGGAGCTGATTCCCATCACAGCTAATTTAATTCACCAGATTTCTCAGCTGCCCATCAAAGGAAACAATCCCGCAACCATAGCAGGAAAGAGCAGCAACTTGGCCCTCACAGGAGCTATGAAGGCCAAATATAAGAAGGAGAAGAGGAAGCGAGGGTATGTGATAGCAAGCATCAAGGAAAAAGGGGTGTGCATAGCCACCCAGTTGTTAGCCAGAAAGCTTATGAGGAAATGCCATGCAGACGGGGTGCCAAGATCTATAATCACATTGGAAAATCAGTGTACAGAGGGGGTCCAGTTCAACTAGGCATAGTTTCCTTACAATGAGTTTTTGACGAATTGTCGGGAGGCCCAGGAGCAGGTTAAGGCCTTCCAATAAGCGTGGTTTCTCTTATCCATCCTGTTGGTCATGGGGGAGTTGCTTGTAGGTTTTAACCCTGTACAGAAATTACCTGCATACGAATTCTTAAACAAAGAAAATAAACAATGCGAGAGCATAACCCATAAAACACATATGCACAGAGATTTTTCCCTGGATCCAAAAACCGGGACTACCAGCTTGATTTTTCATTATGTTCCTTTCAATGTTACAATACATATTTATACATGCCGAAGCATCCAATACCATGGACCGAAAACCATCGCGTCCAATACCATGGACCAAAAACCATTGCATCCAAAAAACATGTGCGAAAATCATGCACAAAACCATAGGTGGGTCCGCCCAACCTAACATATGGTCCAAAACCAAATTTTTCCGGGGCACTACCCTGGACCCCATAAAGTGGGGTTACGGGTGCCCTTCAAACCCCTATTAACTATGTGGAAAGAATATAACACAACCCAACAATCTCCCACTTGTTGTTTTCTTTCCATAGGGGGCCACAGGAGAGCTTAGTCATTTTTTTAGCCCTGAGATTCCCATTGCTTCTCTACACCAAGAGAACTTCTCAGAGCTCGCAGATTTTGTCAATGCATCTGCAGTATTTTTCAAAGTGCCCACCTTTACCAGCAACACCTTTCTGTCTTCTATCATATCCCTCACAAAGTGATACTGAACATCAATGCGCTTTGTCTTTGAATGATAAGTGTTGTGGGGAAAAGTATCCGACGCGGATGACCCTATCCCTACTCTAAAGGTGACAGTCTTTAGCAACAACTGAAAGTAAAGCTTTGATGATTTCCTTTATGAAAGTACAGAGAGAAGGAAGAAAATATTAACCAACCTGGTGTCTTTCGCTTAGTCGATCCTTGTCCTCTCTCTTTGTCTCTTGTTCCCAGCTCCTTGCTCTCTTTGCCGGTCCAGCTACACACAGATCCTGCACAAAACAAGAGAGGAAACTACAAGATACATGTACTCATAACTGATGCATGGATTAGAGTGAATCAAATATACAAGTAAATACAATACATCAATGCAATACAAGTATATAGGAGAACATGCAAAACTTTATTGATAGAAGTAACAGGGTTCTGAGAAGGTTACAACCATTGATGGCTCCAATCCAGCAGCACCTCCCCAGCAGCAAGAACTCTCCTCTTCACCTCTAGTAAAACAATCACCCAATAGCTCTAACTGTAAACCAACAGCACCTCCTTACTTTACACAAAATTCCAGCCTCCTTAGACCTCATAGAAGAGCTCTATATATAGGAGAGAAGAAGAGAGGATGAGTCAGCTTGAGACTGACATGAAGTTGCCTTGTGTCCACTCCCTCTTCAGTTAATCTTCAGTTCTTGAGTCCACTTGGAGATCCTTGCTTACACATGGTGATCAAGTACCTCTTACTCATCACAGGGCGAATCTCATGAACCAAGTGTCAGTTTGGAAGCTTCCTGGGCAGTTGACACCTTGCAGAATGACTGTGCCACTTGGCCAATCTCGCCCAGCGCAGGTAGCCTTCATTAGATTTGACTTCCAGTGCAGGTACAAGGAGGAGCAGTTGCATTCCAGCACAGATGCTCAGTGGAGCAGCTGACATGATCCAAAATTAGCCTGTTTTGAAGTGTTTTCAGGTGGAGAACTGATTGGAAGTGCTGTTGTTTGATGACCTTGTTCTTTTAGGGGTAAGAACAACATGTTTAGGGACTGAGGATCCCTGTAATTATTGACATTTCATGCTCCATGTTGCGAGGCAAAAAAATGTCTATAACAGTTGCCCCCTAAAGTATGAGGCCGTTTATCGGGTGAGATGCTTTATCTAGAGGGTCCGAAGTTCATTCCAGTGCTGAGGAGGCGCCCTGTAATACAATACAATACAATACATTATTTTTCATTCTATTTTCATGATCTAGCTGAGGCGGGCATTCCCATGCTCAGCTTTTATAAATACATTTTGGTACATATGACAGACGATCGTCTGAAGGTAGACTGATAATTTTCTGCTGAAATTATCATCCTTTGAATAGGATGATCATCTGCTGCAATGATGTACATGGCAAATGCTTTTATATTTCCTGAATATACATCGCAGCCCGGATGGATGAAACTAGATCCGGGGTCTTCAAACTCGTTCGATCTTCACTCTAAGTACAAGTCGATCCATGTGAGAATTGCGCTGAAGTCGAACATGGAAAGACATCGCTTGATTACCGGCCAATAATGAAAACCGTTAACAAGCGCGAGAGGAATCACCGATAATGATAATGACCCTCAAGGTACTGCAGTACAATTCACGTGGCGTGAATAAAGGACTTGGCGTCGAACGCCACGCAAAATCTTCTAGTCGAAGGTCATTGATGTATACCTGTCGCCGGAAGTGAGAAACTTGCCATTGAGGCATGCAAGCTTCAAAGTACTGATGGGGGTGTTCCTAGATCAACTTCTTGGATAATGAGCTGAAGTCGACAAGAAGCGATCCGTCAAAGGAGGGCCTTAATGAATCCCACATCAATGACACGGAACGGAGCTAATGATTTTAGTGGAGGTGAAAACAAACTGTGACATATGATTCAGGGTGGCGATCATGAATGGATGAAGGATAATGTATGGCAGTGGATGGGACACGGTTGACACTTTCAGAATGACCCCTCTTGAACATATAACGACACTGATGCGATGGATCGGTAGCATTACCCCAAATGTGGATGGTTTGGCGAGGACCATGGCGATGAGACCGGTGAATGAAACAACCCAACCCGATGTGGTACGGAGGAAAAGTGTCATGTTCAAGAGTGACTTGCTACCATTAAACTTTGATGTTCTCCCAATTTTTCCCCAGTCATTTCTGACCAGTACCTCTTTATTTTTGTCAAGCTTGAGGAGGATAACATATGCTTGTTCTATAGCCTGCCCTTCGGGCAAGCCCATCGCTATGATTTAACGAGCCTAGCGATAGGGAAACTCGTTCTCGTCTAAAGACAAGTTTGTCGCTATTTAATCATTTTAACGAGTCTAACGACAAGGAAAACTCGGTCCTTTTCATTTTTAGAGAGTCTGAAAAGGTACAGAAAGTCAACTCCATAATTCCTTTTTCATCAGCTAATCCCTTAAGTCTGAAAAAGTATAAAACAATACAGAAGGGATGGCTGTTCGGTACTTTTAACGAGCCGAACAAGACAAGCGCTCGATCCTTTTGTGCAATAATCCCTCAGGCCCAAAAAGATTAAAATTTAGAGGAGGGATAGCGTTCCGGTCATTTAACGAGCTGGAAGGCCAAAACTCGGCAAACTTTTCATATTTTACGAGTCAGTGAAAAGAGCTCAAAGAAGACTCGTCTTTTGAGGAACGAGTGATAAACAGGGATAGCAGCAGATTCCAGGTACAGGTTGGAATTTTCCAATCACGGCAGTGTCACAAGGATGGCTAGGTGAAATCACTCTTCGCAGCTGTTTCTCAAAAGAGGTAAACACACAAATGGAAGGGAATAATCGGCCAAATGAACAGTGGAGGTGATGGATGAAAACACGATCAAGGTTCTTATGGCTGATGAATTTACAATCTCAAAAGGTTATTTACCGGGATAGGTTCATTTTTTCCATGAGCTTGAACTCTGGGGGAAACTTTTGCTCACACTTTTCTATTTTTTAACGAGCATAAATTCAGTCATAAAACTGCTCGAATTTTGCGTTTATTTTTTAACGAGCATGAACTATATGCTAAAACTGCTCGATATACCAGTCATAATAAGAACGCCTCCTATGAGATAACTATTTTTTAAGGAGCTTTATCTCACAAAGCTATGCTCCAATTTTGGCAAATTTTACTTTTGCCCCACAGGCTTTCTTCATGCAAGGTCGGAAACGGCTAATCCTACGAGTTTAAAGGGTTAGACCTACAGGTTTAAAGGGAGGACCTAAAAATTTAAAAAATAAATAGTCGTCCCTTGCTTGCACTCCAAAAGTTTGCATGCCCCCAGGTATAGGGTAGAATTTCGGGGCTGCCCCTTTATCAACGAGGTTTGCCTCTTTCTTATTATCCGAAGAGGGTTCTATTTGCTGCTGCAAATCAATCTCTTTCTTCGGCGGTGTCTATCATTGGGTTGTCCAAAGATGGTTACCCTCTGTCACAACAAAATAGTCCCCTACTTTGTAGGCTGCCCCTGCTTATCCTTCAAAACATATGTTTTAATGGGCGAGGCTTGAATTCGAAGATGGATACTACTAGTTGCAATAAGGGAATTCCTACTTGGGCATTGCCCACTTTTTTAGACAAAGGTGAATGACTCTTTTGTCAGACACATAACTTTAACAAAAGAATACTATTCTAAAACAACCTCACTTCCTTCCACGGACGGGGTACGGACTAGTCATATTCTTTTGCGGAAATTCTTCCTTATACCCGGGGTTTCTTCTGCCCGAAGCAAACCAGGGTGCATGCCCCCTGGGTCTTAGTCTTTCTTTCCGAATCACTCGCATTCATCGGGAAGGAGAACTCGGGGGGGAGGCGAATCTTGAGTGAACAGACCATTTAGGATTGGTATTTGACTATTTGCGATGCGAGATCCCGGAAATGAAAGTTGGTCTACGAGCTTGACCACCCTTCCTTCGTGTGGAAAACACATTACTCTAAAGAGTGAGGAGACTATCGCTCCCATGCAATAAATATAGTCACGTCCAAGGAGTAGGTTATAATCCAAGGGTCCTTGGACGACCAACACGTTCATATTAACGGTCTTCCCTTTCAATGTAACAGGTACATTGGGGAGGATTCCTAATGGTCGACTGGTTCCTTTATCAAAACCTGAGAGATTTCTCAACTCAGGTAAAAGCGCTGGGGAACCCAGTGCTTTCCAAGCAATAGAGGAAAGGATACTCACAGACGCCCCTTCATCAATGATAGTACCAGCCATAATCATTCTATAGATCTGGACAATGATTCTGAATGGTGTACTGGCTGGTAACCGGGGTCTGCCTAGTTGATTCCAATCAAAGGATACAACCAGGTTGCTTGGTGGTGGGACCGAATATACGGCCGGATATGAATCTGATGATGTTCCTTCCTGCGATAAAGGAATGGGCGCATTGCCCTGACGCTCATCGGAGTCGGTGCTGATGAAAAGAACCTGGATGGTGTCATCCTTATTCTCTCCAGTGAGGGTGTCGCATGAAGATGACTCTTCGGCGACGGTGTCATTTGAAGACGGGTCTTCAATGACGGAGTCATTGGACGATATAACCTCTGAAGGAAGAACCGGGTCAACTGCCGTTTCGACCTTTAGACTTTCGTCTGATCTAGATTCAGTAGGTTCATTCTCAATGACCGACACTTCAGCTGACCACTTGAGCGGGTCAGCTAGATTTTCAACCATCGAGGGATTAGGCGCGAGTTTTTGACATCCAGGAGGAAGTCGCAATGGTGAAACCGGGCGATCTTCCAAAACTCTCTTTGCCTCATCTAAGAATGGACATTTGTGGATAGCATGATTGCCTTCACACAATAGACAGGGTGATCTTGGTCCCTTCTTCGTCTTTCACTCTCGCTAGTTGACGGAATGCAATCAACATGACAATCAGAGGTTGATGCTACCGGATTGTGCAACCTTGGGGACCAATCCCTTAGTATCCGGGGAATACAAGGACAATCACGATGGAAGTGGATCCCTTCGCAAATGACACATGGTGATTTAGGCCCGGTCGGTGCAGTGTGTGGGTTTTTGTCAGCTTTCTTCTACTTGCCCCCAGTCGCCTTCGCCATAGGCTCCTTCTGCTTCTTTTCTCTCTTCTTCTTTTCCTTCTTCTCCTTGGGAGGCTAACTTTTGCCAGCTCTACCTTGCGAAGATGAAGGATCAGAGGAAGTATCATAAGAAGTGGAAGGCTGGTGGGTAGTTCTAGATTGTTCTGACTGTTGATTCGACTGCTCAGGATTAGTGGCGATCTGGACTACATTAGTTGAAAAGAGCCATACAGGGAGGCCGATTGTCAATCCTGGAAGTGACAATGTAGCCATATGAGGCGCACCAACATCTCCCCAAGAGGAGAAGGGATTTGGACTTCCGCCAAGGTTACTTCCTTGGTTGGTGGGCTCCATACTTTTCAACTGAAAGATCAACGTGGGAATAACAGGTGATTATGTTCCGCTTAAAATAAATTTTATTAACGACGCTTTTAGACACAAACTTGCTTTTTCATGTTTTAAGAGTCGAGAAAAAGCTAAAGATGACTCTAGTCGCCTTCTATGTATTAACGAGCCTGAAGTGACAAATGCTCGGCTGGACTTTTTCAGTTATAGAGTTTGAAAAAGGCCAAAAGAAACTGCTCTGGAGATCTAGGCAGAGGGTGTGCCAAACCTTTCGCGAAACCACAGAATACGTTTTACGGTACGGGTGGTCGATCTTCGTGAATGCTGTGTTCACTGCATCGCGATCAGTAGGGCGGCCGACACGGTTTCCTAAGGATAAAGGATAAAATCCTATAGGGGTCTCCCAATATACGCGACGGTACGCGGGAGCACAAGTCCGTGTTAGTGCCACCGACTCTCAGGAGGAATCACCCACCTTCGTAGAGATCGACAGTCACTATGCTTAACGACACCGGAACACGTCTCTACCTAGACCTCTAGATGTTTGCGTTATGTTACAAAGCGTTGTTATGTAAATTGAGTTTATTTTAATGTTGATCTTGCTTAACAGTTTGCCTTTCAGGGTCGCCACGAGATGTATATATACAACTTCCTATATGCAATCTAAGATGAGAAACAAATCTTTTCAATCTTTCAACTTTGAAAACCTTAATCTACTGAGGGAAAAGAAAGACACAACTTTTTCCACAGATCATAGAACACACACTAAAATGCACATTTTCCTAAATCGTCAAGCACACAGTCAAATGCAAAATGCACAATGCATGTATTTCTTTTCGTTATCCTTAACGTTGATGTAAGACAGAAAGGAAACTGTTGTATAATTTTGAATCTAATTTCAAGTAGAAATAAACAAGCTTGTCCAATAATAAAAAAGACACCTTATGATCGACTTGTTTAAACACAGGAAATGTATAGATCCAAACCATAAAATAAAAAACAAACAAACTCAAACAGCCATGAACAGTAATAAAACTAGCTCTTAAGATCACAAAGACACTTTTACAGTTCAGGATCTAAGAGGCCACAGCTATACTGGTTCGCTTTTCACAATGGGAAACTGTAACTGAAACAAGAAATACTAAAAGAACATTCACAGTTTCATCACACAACTGAGGCGGAATAATGTCAAGGAGAATGGTTTACAGCAAGTACAATGACCAGCAATCAGCAGCAAAAAATCAGTGAAAACAGGGCTAAGACACAGTGGAAAACCTCTGGAAGACACTGGCTAACAGGTCCAGCGCAGGCTCTGGTCTGTCAAATTGACTTCCAGCGCAGTTCCCGAAGGGAGTACCTGCGCTGTAATGCAGACTGCCTGTGGACAGCCTGCTCTGGGACACGAGAGTTGCGTTTACAAGGATTTCCGGGTCATAAAAACCTCAAAAATGCACTGTTTTTGCTGAAATAAAAAACTATAGGTCAAGTACAGGCTAAGGGATGATCAAGAGGATGAAAAGCTATCACAAAGAGTATAGAGTCTTTTGTATATCAGCTCTTCAAATCATGAATCTGCTCAAAAATGAGCAAGAGTAGCAGCCCCTCTACTTCGCTTTTGATATAGTCAAAAGCTTTTCGATTCGGTACTCTTTGGTTCAGGAAATGAATAGCAAAGATACTACAAACACCAACAAGATACTAGGCTCCCCAGTGGAGTCGCCAGTTTGTTGTGGGGAAAAGTATCCGACGTGGATGACCCTATCCCTACTCTAAAGGTGACAGTCTTTAGCAACAACTGAAAGTAAAGCTTTGATGATTTCCTTTATGAAAGTACAGAGAGAAGGAAGAAAAGATTAACCAACCTGGTGTCTTTCGCTTAGTCGATCCTTGTCCTCTCTCTTTGTCTCTTGTTCCCATCTACTTGCTCTCTTTGCCGGTCCAGCTACACACAGATCCTGCACAAAACAAGAGAGGAAACTACAAGATACATGTACTCATAACTGATGCATGGATTAGAGTGAATCAAATATACAAGTAAATACAATACATCAATGCAATACAAGTATATAGGAGAACATGCAAAACTTTATTGATAGAAGTAACAGGGTTCTGAGAAGGTTACAACCATTGATGGCTCCAATCCAGCAGCACCTCCCCAGCAGCAAGAACTCTCCTCTTCACCTCTAGTAAAACAATCACCCAATAGCTCTAACTGTAAACCAACAGCACCTCCTTACTTTACACAAAATTCCAGCCTCCTTAGACCTCATAGAAGAGCTCTATATATAGGAGAGAAGAAGAGAGGATGAGTCAGCTTGAGACTGACATGAAGCTACCTTGTGTCCTCTCCCTCTTCAGTTAATCTTCAGTTCTTGAGTCCACTTGGAGATCCTTGCTTACACATGGTGATCAAGTACCTCTTACTCATCACAGGGCGAATCTCATGAACCAAGTGTCAGTTTGGAAGCTTCCTGGGCAGTTGACACCTTGCAGAATGACTGTGCCACTTGGCCAATCTCGCCCAGCGCAGGTAGCCTTCATTAGATTTGACTTCCAGCGTAGGTACAAGGAGGAGCAGTTGCATTCCAGCGCAGATGCTCAGTGGAGCAGCTGACATGATCCAAAATTAGCCTGTTTTGAAGTGTTTTCAGGTGGAGAACTGATTGGAAGTGCTGTTGTTTGATGACCTTGTTCTTTTAGGGGTAAGAACAACATGTTTAGGGACTGAGGATCCCTGTAATTATTGACATTTCATGCTCCATGTCGCGAGGCACAAAAATGTCTATAACAATAAGCAGGGTTCTTTGCCAAGAAAATTGCACTTTGGCTGTCACAGTCTATTCTTATAGCTCCCTGTACTAACCCCATACTTGAACACAATCTCTGCAACCAAACTACTTCCTTGCTTGCATGAGTGGCTGCCATGTATTCTGCCTCTGTAGTTGATAGTGCCACTACAGATTGTTTCTTACTCATCCAACTGACTGCACCTCCAAATAGGTTAAACACATACCCACTTGTAGGTCTTCTCTGATCCAGATTTCCAGCCCAGTCTGCATCAACAAAGCCATGAATATCCAACACTCTGTCCAATCTTGGTCTTCCTTGGTAGCACAAACCATAATCACTAGTGCCACGCAAATACTTGAAAACCCGCTTCACTGTTGTCTAGTGCTCCTTCCCAGGTTTTGACATAAACCTGCTCAATACTCCCACTGCATGGGCAATGTCTGGTCTAGTACAGACCATTGCATACATCAGGCTACCCACTGTACTTTCATATGGAACACAGGACATGTCCTCTTCCTCTTCTTGTGTCTTGGGACACTGTTCAGTAGATGACCTCACACCTACAGGAATAGGAACCTTCACCGGTTTACTATCCTGCATATTAAACCTCTAGAGTATTGTCTCAACATACTTCCTCTGGTTTAACCAGAGCTTCCTCTTTGACCGATCTCTTTTAATTTCCATGCCCAAAATATAGTTTGCAGCACCAAGATCTTTCATGTCGAATTTGGATGACAATTGGGTCTTCAAATCCTGGATAATTTCTTTGTCATTTCCAATCAGCAACATATCATCCACATACAAGACCAGATAAATAACATGGTCACCAATTAATTTAAAATACACACAATGATCTGCTTTGCTTCTGGTGAAGCCAAGTCCCCGTATAAATGTTTCAAATTTCTGATACCACATCCTTGGTGACTGTTTTAACCCATACAGAGACTTCTTTAACTTGCATACCAGTTCTTTCTTACCCTTCACCGCAAAGCCTTCAGGTTGCTTCATGTAGATTTCCTCTTCCAAATCCCCTTGAAGAAATGTTGTCTTCACATCCATCTGTTCTACCTCCAAAATCAAAAGTAGCAACAACAGATAAAAGTAATCTAATAGAAGTTACCATGGCAACAGGAGAAAAAATATCACCAAAATCAATTCCCGACACCTGGGAATAACCTTTTGCTACCAACGGAGCTTTGTATTTCTCCACCTTTCCTTCTGCATTTGTCTTCTTCTTGAACACCCATTTGCTACCAATGGGTTTCCTTCCATCCGGAAACTCCACCAGATCCCAAGTCTCATTTTTGTGCAAAGATGCCATTTCATCGACCATGGCCTCTTTCCAGAGTTTTCCATCCTCTGAATCCACTACTTCCTTCACAGTTCTGGGATCATTATCAGTAACAAACAAAGCAAAATTTGAACTGAAAGCAGATGGACTATACCTTTTTGGCTTCCTTCTTTCTCGAACTGATCTTCTCACAGCCGGAGTTTGTGGCTCTTCATCTTCTGATTCCTCCTCTGCTGCAGAGTCTGAATCTTCCTCCTTTGGCTCAAACTCTATCTTCTCAGGTTCCTTTGGTTGGACTTCATGTTGAATAACATATTTTACCTCTCTGAACAACACATCTCAGCTATACAAAACCTTTCGTGTGACTGGGTTCCAAAGCTTATAACCCTTTAAACCATCCTTATACCCAATAAAGATGCACTTTTCAGATTTACTATCCAACTTGGTTCGTTTCTCCTTTGGAACATGTACATATGCATCACATCCAAATACCCTTAGATGTGAAAGAGAAGGTTTCTTACTAGTCCATACTTCTTGTGGAGTCTTATCCTCCAACGTTGATGAAGGTGATCTGTTGATCAGGTAACATGCAGTATCCACCGCCTCTGCCCAGAATTCCTGTCCTAACTCGACACCACTGAGCATGCTTCTTGCCCTTTCCATCAATGTCTTGTTCATTTTTTCTGTGACTCCATTTTGCTGAGGTGTATATGGAGTAGTCTTCTGCCGTGCTATACCACACTTCTTACAAAATTCTTCAAATTCCTTGCTGCAAAATTCTCCACCATTATCTGTCCTCAGCACCTTTACCTTCTTCTCTGCCTGATTTTCCACCAGAGCCTTAAACTCTTTAAACCTGTCAAAGACTTCAGATTTCTTCTTAAGAAAATATATCCATGTATTCCTTGAGAAGTCATCTATGAATGACACATAGTACACAGACTTACCCAGTGATGGAACCTTCACAGGTCCAAACACATCACTGTGCACAAGCTCTAATATCTGTTTCGTCCTCTTACCACCAGATGGGAAACTCACCCGGTTCTTCTTGCCATATACACAATTTTCACAGAAATTAAAATCCAGAGAGCTATTATTTATACCTTCTACCATACCTTTACCATGAAGTATTCAAAGGCCCTTCTCTCCAATATGTCCAAGCCTTTGATTCCACAACATGGTCTTCTCTCCAGAGACCACTAGATTCTCTATTCCATTTTCAGGAACCATAGAACTATTGCACCCATCAACAACACTGCTACCTTGCAGCTTGTACAGAGCTCCAATCCAAACTCCCTGCATTAATATCAGTGCTCCTTGAACCATCTTGCAGTTATCTTTCTCAAACACCGTCTTTACACCTGCATCATCCAACTTGCTTACAGAAATCAGATTTTTGGCCAATGCAGGAATATGTAGAACACCCGGAAGTGTTCTAACCCTTCCACCTTGCAACTTCAACTTTACTTTTCCCTGACCAATGATTCTAGCCTTCCTATCATCTCCTAAGAAGACATCACCACCATCGTATTTCTCATACTCGTAGAACCACTCTCTATGGGGAGTGAAGTGAAAGGATGCACCTGAGTCAATCAACCATGCCTCATGATCTACATGTGTACTTGAAGAAGCCAAGTACACATCCCCACCTTCATCTGAGGTGGTTTTCGCCTCTGCAGAAGGAGCATCATCAGATCCCTTTCCTTTATAAGGAGCTTTAGATTTACAATCCCTTCTGAAGTGCCCTTCCTTTCCGCATTTCCAGCACACCACCTTTGTAGGTTTTTCCTGGAGATTTAGATCTCCCTCTAGATTTAGATCTTCCACTCGATGACTTATTTTTGTTTCTATTCTGGGACCGTCCTCGTACAGACAAGGCATCACCATTCTGGCTGTCCATATTTTTCTGTCTCATCTCCTCCGTCAGCAAGGCTGAGACTATTTCATCAAACTGCAAAGCAGTTGCATTGCTACCTATTGCAATAACCAGACTATCCCACGAATCTGGTAGAGAACACAACAGACTAATGCACTTATCTTCATCTAAAATTTTAATATCACAGATAATAACTAACTTACCATAGTATTAAACGCATTCAGATGCTCTGTCATCGAGTCTCCATCTTTCATCCTCAGGTTATACAGCTTTTTCTGCAGGGATAGTTTATTCACCAGAGACTTAGATTGGTACAAAGTCCCTAACTTGACCCACAAAGCCTTTGTCGTAGCTTCCCCTGATACATTCAACAATACTGAATCCGAGACACACAATCGTATTGTGCTCTTTGCCTTCCGATCCAACTTCTTCCATTCTTCATCGGTTACTCCCGATGGTTTAGTACCCAGATCTACCGCGATCCACTGATCTTTATCCACCAACAAATCCTCCATCTTGAGTTTCCACAACTCAAAATTTTGACCATTGAACTTCTCAATCTCTATCTTTCCACTGCTCACCATCTTCTTTCACCACCAGGATCGATCTCGCAGATCTGCCATTGAACAGGGTCTACCACAGGCCCGAGCGAAACCCCTCAGCAACAAAGGCGTCCCCTTGAAGCCAAAACAACTCTGATACCAAATGTAGGTTTTAACCCTGTACATAAATTACCTGCATACGAATTCTTAAACAAAGAAAATAAACAATGCGGGAGCATAACCCATAAAACACATATGCACATAGATTTTTCCCTGGATCCCAAAACCGGGACTACCAGCTTGATTTTTCATTATGTTCCTTTCAATGTTACAATACATATTTATACATGCCGAAGCATCCCATACCATGGACCGAAAACCATCGCATCCAATACCATGGACCGAAAAACATCACGTCCAATACCATGGACCGAAAACCATCGCGTCCAAAAAACATGTGCGAAAATCATGCACAAAACCATAGGTGGGTCTGCCCAACCTAACATATGGTCCAAAACCAAAATTTTCTGGGGCGCTGCCCCGGACCCCATAAAGTGGGGTTACAGGTGCCCTTCAAACCCCATATTAACTACGGGGAAAGAATATAACACAACCCAACATCTGTAAGCAAGTTGGATGATGCAGGTGCAAGAATAGTGTTTGAGAAAGATACCTGCAAGATGGTTCGGGGAGCACTGGTATTGATGTGAGGAGTTTGAATTGGAACTCTGTACAAGCTGCAAGGTAGCACTGTTGTTGATGGGTGCAACAGTTCTATGGTTCTTGAAAGTGGAGCAGAAAAAATAGTGGTCTCTGGAGAGCAGACCATTTTGTGGCATCAAAGGCTTGGACATATTGGAGAGAACGGCCTTCGAATACTTCATGGTAAAGGTATGGTAGAAGGTATGAGTAATAGCTTTCTGGATTTTGATTTCTGTGAAAATTGTGTCTATGGGAAGCAGAATCGGGTGAGTTTCCCATTTAGGGTTACGGGTGCCCTTCAAACCCCCTATTAACTACGTGGAAAGAATATAACACAACCCAACATTGTTGTCGGATAGCCAGTTTCCCACCATTGAGAGGAACTTATTCGAAGCCACAAGGTACACCTCGCTCTGGGCAACGAAAGACGTAATGAGGGTTCACGAGATCAAGGTGTTTTGGGTGTTTGTGGAGGTAAGCATTTGAACTTGGATCAACCGCAGGCCGCACTTGTCCTCGACAGTATAGAACAACTTGCAAAGCATGACAGAATTCAAGGTAGATATGCATAATTTGTATATGCAGGTGCGAAAGGATCTAGCACGAATGTGCGTGAAGCTTCTTTTCATTGCAACAGACGATGCAATTTTCAATGTAATGGTAGCATGGTCTCTGGAGTGGTGTGCTCCGGACTTAGCAGAGCTAGAAAATATCACGACACAACAGCGGAAGTAGGAAACCAAGTTGTGCATCACGAAGCTGGCAAAGAGAAAGCACCAGGAACACGAAGCAACCATACAGTGGGAGGCGACTGAGGTAGTAGTGACAACGCAGATGGCGGAAACCACAACCGTGCCCATTGAAGAGACCGAGGAAGGTCAGGACATGTCCACAGAGCAGGAAATCTAGGAGGAAGCTGAGACAAAGGAAGACACAAAAAAATCGACCCAACTCAAGAGGCCGCACGTCCAGGAGAAGCCAACTGCATGGAAGAAGACAAAAACAACAAAGACCTCTGAGGGAGCCCATCCTGATAGTGGCAAACTAGTTTGTGATGTCAACAAGGATGCTCTTGAAGAATTAATGACGAAACAAAAAACTGTATTGGGGGCGCTCAGAGCGCAATTGCAGGAATTACAGGTGTGACCTCAAGGAGTGATGACACCGCACCTTACAGAAGGTGCATCCAAAGTTGAGCATATGTTGCGCGCCCACACAACGAACACTTTGGTGTTACCAAATGGTGTCGTCTTAGCAGAAGCCAAAGGTGACATGAGGAGCTGGAGCTTAAATTTGGCTGCCCTTCCCAGAGAAGTCTTATACCAGCTGCAGGATGGGGTAACTGTTGAGCTTCATGCCAGGGATGGCTTCGCTCTCCAAGTCTTGACCGAGCAGAAGACAAATTTAGAACAGCTTAGCCTACAACATGATAACCTAGTTGCACAAAAGTAGGGATTAGAATAAGCTTTGGAGGAGCCATGTAGTAGCATACCAGAGTTGGCCGTGTTGGAGGCACTCCCCACCATGGAAAAGATTCACCAACTAGAAACTGGAGTCCACAAGAACCAAGAGAAGGTCGCGAAGGTTCAGTTGGAGTTGAACTTATAGATTGCAGCGCTGTGACTGAAGGTGTAGCCCTCTACACCCCCGGAAGTTAGAGAGCAGCACCACCGTGCCATTTAATCGGGGTTGGAAGTGATAAAGCACATTGTACAGGACTGTATGGGATTGTTGGATCAGTCCCTCTTCATGCTTACTTCACTGCAGGAGGGCCCAACATTGCAGTAGTTAGAAACAGAAGTGTGGGAATTGCAGCAGGCTTATGACACTATCTAGGGGACCGCACAGACAATCGCCCTTACTCAGTGACTGGCCGAGATGAGGGAGGCCAAAGTTCTAAAGGCACAGGTGGACACCGCGCATTAGAAACAAGAAGTGCTTAAGGAATGCATCCATCCTTGGCTCGAGGAATAATTCATGGTCACCCCCGCGATCGAGGGGAAGCTGGACCAGATGCGGGATACATATGTGCAAAGGCAAGAGGGTACCTCTAACAATGATGCATCAGAGAGTCATGCACAATTGATGCATCAGATAATGGAGGAATGTGTGGCAAATGTCCATGAATCGTAGAAGTTGTTGGATGGACTTCGAGCAAAGATCACTGCACCAGCCGAGTGACTTGAGACGAGTCACAATGATTGTGTTGGGGGCCTGTTGGGTAGCAGATTCCCCCATAGTGGATTTTTGGGGCTGGTAGCCTGAATTTTGGTCAAAAGTAATGTAAGAACCCATGAAATGCTAGCGTGGAGTGCGAAATTCTAGGGTTGTCCACCCTAAAATATTGTAATATAATATATAATGGGTCGGCCTACCCATGGTCTATAAACCATGGGAATGTATAAATAGAGCGAGGCTCTAAGTGTAGAAGAGTTTTTTTGAGTATTTATCTCAAGTGATATGGGTTTTTCAATGCGATATTCGCTCTGAGTCTGTAAGTCCAAGACTTGGGTTGTAGGAGTAGGAAGAGGCTTTGTAGATGTGTGTGGAGAGGCCTGGTAGAGTCCGTAGCTGTGTGCGCGGACCTCTGCAGTTGAGTGCACAAGGTGGAGTTGGGATTGTAACAGAGCAGAAGTTTAATAAAAGCTATGTTGGGTCTGAAATATTGTGCATCTATTCATAGATCTGTATATTTATGCTTCTGTTATATGTTTATGAATCTCCTTACAGTTTATGATTATGTGCACTTGTTATGAACATTGAATGATTAGTAAGAATATTGGGCCCACATAATTAAGTTAAGATTTATAATAATAATGAAGTAAGGTTAAAGTATCTAGACCGCACCTCTTCACGCTCTCCACAGAGCTATGCGAAGGTTAGACAGCTGCGTAGAGTAGTTGAAGCACACAGGTTCGGTTCGTGAACTTCCTAGACTTCATCAAGACATCCCTAGGGTGCAGAAACCTAGTTCCAACACCCTCCTATACGACCTCGGGTGAGAACTTAGTCCACACACTGCAGAATGTGTCCGAAAGGGTTGGTAGTTTTGGGATTTCTTTGGCTAAATCACTTCCGAACCTGGGTCAGGCCCCAATAAACCAACAACTAGTTCTAAATGTTCAGGGGGTTTTCCATTTGTATTGCAGATTGGGTGGTGGGATCCTTAAAGCAGAAGGATAGAATGATGTCTTCAGACCATTGGGCTACGGAGTCAACAGAAGGGCAACAAAATTGGATCAACTCACTAAAGGAAATGTTCAAAGGGCAAGCTAACAGGTAAAGTGTAGGTCTTTGGGGCAGGGGGGTGAAATGGTATTAACCAGGGTGAAAGAGCAATTAAGAATTCTCAGAACGAGATTTAGACGAGGAATAGAGGATAATAAAAAACAAAGGGAAATTAAGAATCCTTTGCTACGGACTATAAAGAAACCACCTAAACTAAGGATCAATTAAGAATTCCTTAACTTATATATCAGTAGAAAACGTTTCTATGCCTAACTGTTAAAACAGAGTGTGATTAAACAAACTCTGAGAAAATACTCCAGTTATAACATTCAAATTCAAATATACATTAAACATTATGGAAAAACTTTAAGAAAGATAATAACAACATGAGAAAATACTTGTCTGCACTTCACACAACGCATGAATCCTTTGAAATATCTGATATTTATTCATCAATCTAGCTTGTTGGCTCAGTCAATGATTTGATAGTTTCACAGTCTTTTGATTAAGAGGTTTATAGAAATGTCTAAGAATCCACACTACATACTATGAATTGTGAAGTATTTATACAAAAGTTTTATTACAAAATATCTCAAACTAACTTGAGATTTAATCTAGGAAATGAAAATATCTTCTTGCAAGAAGATAGAGACAAATTTTGAACTACTTTCATGTTGTCCCATTTATTGTGATACTGCTAGCCTTTATGGTTTGGTTTTATCCCTTTATCCTCTTTGTCGTTTGGATTTTTCATGCTGGAGGCTTCATTTACTTCAAGCTTTCATCTGATAATCTTTGACACTGATACTCTTTCACCTTGATGACCTATCTTTATCCTTTACTATGTTTTCTCTTTTATTTTACATTTTAACCTTTTACTGTGTGTTTCAATAGTAAATTATTCAGTTTGTACGTATATTAGCATTTCGCAGAGGATATTGGTCAAGTTTCTGTATGTTTTATCTGTTTGTCTTCTAACTATATACTTTGTTTGGTTTCTCTGTTTTGAAAGTCAATGCTTCTGTGTGAATGATTTCTTCTCTGTTCAGTGTGTAATTATTTTCTTCTTTCGAATGAAGGTTTTTGAATAGGTTTCTTGTCAAGTCTTGGAGTAAACGAGTTTTGTGACTAGTATCAAAACTGTTTATCCAAGATCTTGTCTTCTGCTAATTACCTGCAAAACTCAATAATTATTAATATAACATAGGTTGGAACGAAAGGAAAATGATGGCTTTTTTGTGCAAGAATGTTTGGGGAAGGAGTCATGGCAATGCTTTGAAAGTAGTTGGAGGTCAAATTGTGTTGCAAAGGTTCAGGGTGGCGCTGAAGGGTTTAATGGTTTTTACTGTGAAACAGGAAAAAGGAATGAAAATGAGGTTTTCAAGGTTTAATGGGAAACTTTTTAAATTTGGCATTGAAATTCATATTTATTAATAGTAGGTGGTTTCTCAGGTTGGCAGGGAGGTAGTTTCCTAGGCCATCACATTGCTTATGAGGCGAAGGCAATATTTAGGAGGGTTCTCCTGATCTACTCCAGCGATTGACAAGTAACCTTTGGGGGGCTGGGGAAAACAACTTTATTGGGTGGGTAATGATCGACCATCAAGCATGGCCGATATGGCTATGGTCTTTTGGATGAGGGGGATGTTGATCGGATGGCAATCATGTGAGGGAGTTGTGCAGGTGATAAAAGCATGGGCTTAGGGGGGGGGGGGGGGGGCACAGCTTTAATCCTCAGTGGATTGTGATTATTGAAGACTTAATCATGGGTTTAAAATGATCTGATGGGCTTAATGAAGGTTTAACTTAACTTCAGGTAAAGTTCAAACGTTAGGTGAGCCTGATATGGCTATGCATCATCGGATTTGGGTGCAGATGATCGAACGGTAGTCAGGTGGTGAAATAGCACAGATGAACTGAACTGAGGTTTGGGGGGGGGGGCAGGACTTTAAACATGACGGATTGCAACTATTTAAGGTTAATGATTCGATTTGTTTGTTTTGTCGGGATAAGGGGTAAATGTATAGTTTTTATTAAAACTAAGGGTTGGGGGTATTTACATAGGGGATTTAATTAATATACGGGAAAAGGTTTTATCAGGGATTTATATAATAAAATTAAAAATTAAAATGAAATGTGATGGGTGGAGTGGATATCCCCCTAATAATAATTTAAAGTGTAATATTTGCACATATGCTTTATGCTTAAGATAAAATGTTTTTTGTGGGTTTTTTTGGGAGAAATAGGATTTACATTGGGGTTTTCACTTTTCCTAGGCAAATGGTGTTTAACCTTAGGAAAAGTGGGTTTTATTGGGGTAATGAAGGGGGAATGGATTTTATCAAGGGGATTCTAGCACTTGATGTCCATAAGCCATTAAGTCGAGAGTCCAGCCCCACCAAAAGTAAGAGCAATGCTCTGAGCCTCTTTGAATTGAAGGATTTAAAGTACTAGAACATACTTGTAGATAGGAAATTGGTAAGGGGAAAAGTGAATGAGGGGGATTTAATCATGTTAAATTGTAAACCTTTTCCTTTGCTTCCATAGTTGATCATACATATTGAAATATGTGTCGAAGCTTGATGCATGTGTTTTGATGCATTCAACATTTTAGTTCAACAACCTTTCTTCTACTTACCCATTTCTTACCCTAACATGTTTTCTTCATTTCTTTGGGTGCATTTAGGCTAGCAAACCCTTATCTTATCTTTTCTTTTATAAAACAAACTATCTATTTCTAACCTTATATCATCCAAGGGCTCAGATTAAGCTTATGAGCTCCTTTTATTTCTCTACCTATCTATTGATCTGCTAAGATTAAACTGTTTGGTCAGATTTTATTCTCTAACTAAAAACATAAAATTCAAAGCATGAAATAACCAAGATTAAAATTTTTGATTACCATGGATTGTGGCATGAATAAAAAGCTGCACACAATCATTATTATGCATAAAAGTAAATAGTAGTGGCATTTAGACTTGCACACTTTCATGGTCTCCTTTTGTTTTTTGGGTTCATATATTTTCATTTTTTTACCTTCTCTTATTCTTTTTGTCCTTTGATTTTTCTTTTAGGACATACCCTCTTTACATTTTTTAATTTTTTAATATGGAAATCATTCGTAGAAAGCAAAGGTATGTACAATATTACAAGGCTTAACCTTGGTCATTCAAAATTATGACTCATATTGGTATAGGAACCTAATAGTGGCTCCACTTGGGGATGGTGTTTCCTTGTGAAGTGTTGTTGGGTCCCTATAACACTATTGATTACCCCATTACTATTGTAGTTGTTGTGGAGCGATAAAAAGGTGTCTTGTGAACTCCTAATTACCTCACATTAATTATCAACCCAGGGACGACTTTTTATTTCAAGAGTGTACTCTGTCTGAGGCGGCTATTTACTTAAGAGTAATGTTTTGCAGTATAGAGATTAAAACCCGCAAGTAAATGAATGCTTGAAACAAAATCTAAAGCAAGAAACTGAAATGTTCTAAACTAAATCATTCATTCAAATAACCATCAATCGAGGATATGGTAGCAATGACTCAGTCCTCTAGAAATTGATGAAGAAAAAGGAATTAGAGTATGGATCATGGATCTGGGAGCATAATAGCGTCTGCTGTGTCTCACGACAGCCTTGATCCTCCTCTCACACCAAAGCAATACATGCAAGGAAATGGAACAGCAAGAAAGCAGAATGGAATGGCAATTCAGAAAATGAAATAGCAAGTCTAAAATGGAACGGCCGTAAATGGAATAGCAACCAGAATTAAAGGAATCTGAACATCAAACTTTAACTAATGGAAATGAACAACAACCAAGCCAAATCAATAGCAATCTTTACCCTAAGAATAAATCGAACAGCACAAGGAAATAGAGCAGCATTGAATAATGATGGAATATGAAACAATGCTGGAAAGTCAAATATAAACACACATGGCACGCCTTAATAGTAATCTGATATGGTAACCCAATTATCAGTCTTAGTTATAAAGAATACGACTGTATTTTGTAATGGAACAGCAACGTTCATAGATTCACAATCGCAAGGAAATATGATTTCTAAGATGAAAATAATACCAATGGTCGAATGTTACAACACAGGGACTCCATAATTAAATCACAATGGTATCCGGTAAAAACCATTTTATGCCAGCAATTAAAGAAACAACAATGCGCTGCAAAGTCAATATGATATTCCTATCTCAGAAACGATATCACTTAGCATATCAAACGTAACAGAGCTGCGTTGTAAAATAATAAACCAAATCAGATTACCGAATCACGCTGATGAGCAAACCACGCATAAAACACAAGAATATACTATACAGTAGCAGCAGCGTATTCCGCCATAGGCTGGGCCCTTAGCCGCCAGCGGATGCTGCGGGGTCACTTCAGAATGAGAAGAATGAGCAGCAATTCCCAATTCATTTATTAATCAGCCAATTGGAATCATTACAACAGCAAAAGCTACAGCATGAATAATCCACCACCGTTGTCCGTCATTTCTCTATCATTCTTCCGTCCTCACGTCTCTCTCCAATCTGCCCCGTCTCTGATCTTGGGTTTCATTTAAATAGAGAAGATCAGAGCATAGATAAGTACAACATGATTTGATTTACAAAATTGGATGGATTCTAACCAATTGATCAACAAGAACAAGGCGGATTTGGGTTTGCAGCTAAGATTTGGAGGGCGGCCGCAACAGCAAATCCCAGAAAATCGTGCTCAAAGAACCCTGCGTTTCTCCCTGTACAAGCCGAATTTGGGCAAACCGTTCTTTTTGAAGATAATTGGGCCCGTTCTGGACAAAACCCATGTTCCGGATTTTCCAAATTCGTCTTCATTTGCTCAGAATCTTAACCGCAAAACTGTCACTCCTTAAACCAGCGAATTTCTGAGTTGGCTGATTTAAAAATCAAATATTCAATCTGGAAGTTACTTTGGAGGCTAAAAATGGCGAATGATGTTACAACCAACTTATTAGAACTATCATTGATAAATTAATGCATAGTAATCAATTTATTAAAAATAAAAGAGAATAAATATTATTCATCCATGAGAGCATAAATCATTTATAAAATGGATTTAAATGATAAATTATAATAAATGTCATGATGAAGAATGGTGGAAATGGGTGGAATAAACGTTCACAAGTGACAATAATCATGGCATATTAACGACCCCACAGTTGTATCCCTTATTGATATTTTTGTGCCCCTATTGTCCCCATATTGTTATTACTGTGCCCCATAGAATCCCTCTATTGTTATTTTTGTGGCTTTATATTATTATTGTTAGGTCGGCTGGGTTATATTGTGACTCCTTAGAATCCTATATATAGAAAGGAGGTTTTTCCATTTGAATCATCCAAGAATTGTTCATTTATGTAATGTAAAGGAGGTTTCCCTCTTGAAGAGGTTAAATTCTAAGGCGTTGATCTATCTCTTCTATCTTTTCTTGAGCTGGTTTCATAACATTTGGTACCAGAGCTTTGGATTCTAGGGTTTCGCTGCTCCAAACAGGTCATCGTGGAATTCTCACTATAACTTTTTTTTTGCGATATTTAAGAAGCTGAAAAGAAACCCATTGGAGAAGAAATCGTGTTGAATCTCGGTTCTGAATTTCCGAGCTTTTTGCACTATATTTACGGAGATATGATCTAAGGACGTTGGTATTTTTGCAGACTCCTGAATTACATTCCAAATAGGTGACCTAAGGAAAATCATCATAAATTTTTCTCTTAGCATCAGATTGAAATTTCGTCAGAAGGTATAGAAAGAGGAAAGACTGTAGTTTCTTGTATATATTTTTTAGAGCCAGAGGTCGAAAAAGTGACTCGTGGCACGTCATACAAGTTCGCTCTACTGAACTAGTCTATAATCAGGTCATATTGAGAGATTGTGCATAAATATTCCTTGGAGAATCCAATTTGGATCAGACTGGTGGCATTGGAAAGAGGACGCAAATGGCTACTACATGTCACAATTTTAGAGCTGGATGATCAAAATTGCAGAGATACATCAGATTCAATATCAAGCTTCTACAAAGTGAAAAAAGGTGTGTAATTTTTTTTAAATTTTTGCATAAGCTTGGTTTGAAAAATTAGTTTGAATGGGTAATTGATGCCCTGAGGAAAAAAAATGCAAACACCTTGTAAGAAACCTAAAAGCTCTAGCATGACTCATGAAGAAGATGAAGAAATGCAACATGATATTTCAAAATTACGAGACCAGGTGCAACAAGTGTCACTTTCACAAAAAGCAATAGAATCTAAGATGGATGGTTTAAGGAAAGTTGTAGAAGCTAAGATGGATGGTTTAAAGAAAGGTGTAGGAGCTAAGATGGATTGTTTAAAGAGAGGCGTAGAAGCTAATATGGATGGCGTGGAAGCTAAGATGAATGGAATGGAAGCTAAGATTGATGGCATGGATGATAAGATGGAAGAATTGAAGATAAATATGAATAAGTTGCTACAAGAAATGGTCACGAATGGTGAAAGGCTAGTAAAGGAAACTCATGATGAGAATAAAAGAAATGTTAATCATGATTCCATAGACTCTAATGTGGGATCAAAGAGCCAACATATTCCAAAAATCCATATAAGGAAGTTTGATGGCAAGGATCCCGCAACATGGATATTACAGATGGATCAATTTTTCGATTTCAATAATGTGCAAAAAACACAAAAGGTACGTATTGAAACTTTATATTTGGAACCAAATCACTTTGTATGGTATCAATGGCTTTGCTCTCGTAAACAAATTATCACTTGGGCAATTTTACGGAAGAATTGATAGCACATTATGAGGATACAAAATGCAACACTTTTTTAGCGAATTGATAAGTCTTGAACAAAAGGGTTCAATAATGGAGCACATTGAGTAGTTCCAAAAATTGAACCTAAGGGTAAAAAATATTCCAGAGGAGCATAGGATTGATGTGTTCATATGGACTTTAAAGGATAATATCCAACATGATGTTTGCCTTTGGGAACCTGATTCATTAGAGAAGGCATTCTGGTTAGCAAGAAAAATGGAAAGAAAAATTATGGCAACCAGGAAGCATACCACTCACAACTATAAAGATGGAAGTGTTGTTTCCCCTAGTCTTCCACAACCTATAAGGTTAACACCACAAAAATTGGAAGGAAAAAGAGAAAAAGGGCTTTGTTACAGTTATGATAGCAAATACACTAAAGGTCATAAGTGTGCTGAGAAGAAATTATTCTACATAGATTGTGAGGAGGAATAAGAAAAGGAGCAAGAAAGGTCAAAGGAAGAGGATATACTCCAGGAACAAAGCCTAGATAAAGAAGAAATGAATCCGACCATATCTTGTAATGCATTGGCGGGAATTACCACTCCTCAAACCATCAAGATAGAAGGACAAAATCAAGAAGAAAAAGGTAATAGTGTTGATTGATTCAGGAAGTACCCACAATTTTATTCATTGTAAGGTAACAAAAGAATTGAATTGCTTCTTATATCGAGCACCAGAGTTTCAAGTGATGGTCGAAAATGGAGGAACAATAAATTTCTCTGGAAAATGCCATAATATCAAGTTATCCATGGGAGAATATGTATTGACTAGCCCAATGCTTTCCATTCCAATGGGAGGTGCTGATGTTGTACTAGGAGTCAAATGGCTACAATCCTTCGGTACAATAGCTTTTAATTTTCAAGAACATTTCATGAAATTTTCTATGGAAGGAAAGGATGTTGAATTAAGGGATATTGCAGGGAAACTAGGAAAGATAATCAGCTCTAACGGTATGACAAAGCTTCTAAAAAAGGAACAAATAGGTGTAATTGCACAATTATGTTCGCTAGATGTTTCCACATTGGAATCATTTATTTCTCTAGATCTCCAAAAAGTCTTGGACAATCATTCCAAGGTATTTGAGACTCATAAAGGTCTCCCACCTATTGGTGATCATGATCATGCTATTCATCTGATTCCAGGAAGTGTTCCTCCAAACATCAGGCCGTACAGATATCCCTATGCCTAAAAGAGTGAAATTGAACGTATGGTTGCAAAAATGCTAGAGGCTGGTATAATTCAACCGAGTCAAAGTTATTTCTCTGCTCCAGTAGTATTGGTGCACAAGAAGGATCGATCATGGTGCATGTGTCCGGATTATAGGGAGCTCAACAAGCTCACTATCAAAGATAAGTTTCCCATTCATGTCATTGATGAATTACTCGATGAATTGCATGGATCAATTTACTTCACCAAGTTGGATCTTCATTCAGGATATCATTAGATCAAAATGAATATTGAAGACATTCTGAAAACAACATTTAGAACTCATGAGGGTCATTATGAATTTTTGGTCATGCCTTTTGGCCTTACCAATGCACCTTCAACATTTCAAGGTTTGATGAATTCCATTTTCAAACCATTCCTTCGAAAATTTGTGTTAGTATTTTTTGATGATATAATAATCTACAGCAAGTCTTGGAAGGATCATGTTGAACATGTTGACAGGGTGCTACAACTATTGGAGGAGAAACAATTATATGAAAAAAGATCCAAATGTTTCTTTGGATTACAAGAGGTGGAATATCTGGGTCATATTGTATCTCATGAAGGAGTTAAGGTGGACCCTGGAAAAATTAAAGCCATTAAGGAATGGAAAATCCCTACATCCATAAAGAATTTGCAAGGATTTCATGGGTTGACAGGGTATTATCGCAAGTTTGTTAAGAATTATGGAAGAATAGCAGTGCATCTAACAACATTATTGAAGAAAGATGCATTTTAATGGACTACAGAAGCAACAAAGGTCTTAGAGCATCTTAAAGAGGCAATGTGCCAAGTACCGGTCTTAGCTACACTAGACTTCACAAAAACCTTTATTGTGGAATGTGATGCTTCAGAAAATGGAATTGGTGCTATTTTAATGCAAGATGAAAGACCCATTGCTTTTGAAAGTCATCCAATCAAGGGAAATTTTTTACGCAAAGCTATTTATGAGAAGGAAATGTTGGCAATACTCCATGCACTTAAGAAATGGCGACCCTACCTAATGGGAAGACACTTTAAGGTAAAAACGAATCATGATAGCCTTAAATACTTTTGAGAACAAAGATTATCCTCTGAAGAGCAACAAAAGTGGGTCACAAAGCTGTTTGGTTATGACTTTGAAATCATCTACAAAAAAGGGAAGCAAAATGTGGTGGCAGATGCACTCTCAAGAAAGGATGAGGATGTGGAAGCATTGTTGTGCGCCATTTCTATTATCCAAGCAAATTGGATAAATGAAGCAAGGGAGGAATGGAAGAATGATGAAGAAGTGTGGGCACTTATTCAAAATTTACAACAAGACTCCAGTACATCTGATACCTTTAGCTGGAAAAATGATTCGTTATGGTACAAAGATTGCTTATACCTCTGTAAGAATTCCCAGCTAAAACAAAAGATTCTTATGGAATTGCACACTTCTCCCTTAGGAGGGCACTCAGGATTTTTAAAAACTTACCACATGGTTAAGAAGGAATTTTTTTGGGAGGGCCTTAAATCAGATATTCAAAAGCTTGTGGCGGAATGTTTGGTTTGCCAACAAAATAAAGTTGAAACAATTAATACACCGGGTCTATTAAAACCTTTATCCATTCCAAGCCAACGTTGGGAGGAGGTTTTAATGGATTTTATCACAGGTTTACCCAAGTCTGAGGCAAAGAGTGTCATCATGGTGGTAGTTGACAGACTTACCAAGTATGCACACTTTTGTGCATTATCACATCCATTTAGAGCTAGTACAATTTCTACTGCATTTATGGAAACAATTCAAAAGCTACATGGAAACCCAAAGATTATTGTAAGTGACAGAGATCCCATTTTCACTGGAAATTTTTGGACAAAATTATTTTCTTGTCATGGTACTCAGTTAGCTCATAGCGCATCTTATCATCCTCAATCTAATGGGAAAACTGAGATAGTAAACAAATGTTTGGAAGGACATCTTCGCTACTTTGTATCTGATAAACAGACACAATAGGTCAAATGGTTACCTCTGGCTGAATGGTGGTATAACACTTCCTTCCATACAACAACAAAAATGAGCCCATTTATGGCACTTTATGGATATCAGCCACCATCCATCACATCATATTTAAGAGAAAATTTTAAGGTTCAAGGAGTGGAACATCACATCGAACATCAACAACAAATCCTCCAACTCTTAAAGGATAACCTTGTGTTGGAACATAATAGAATGGAACAACAGGAAGATCAACATCGTAGTGAAATAAGTTTTGATGTAGGTGATTGGGTATTCCTACGGCTACAACCATATAAGCAAATTTTCCTCAAGCAAGCTAAGGAGGATAATAAATTATCACCAAGGTATTATGGTCTGTACAAGGTGTTGCAAAAGATTGGTACTATGGCATAAAAATTGGAGTTTCCTACAGCTTCTCGATTGTACCCAGTTTTCCATGTTTGATGTTTAAAGAAGGTTATTGGCAACAAACTCCCAATTCAAACAATATTGCCAGAACTTGACGAGGAAGGAAAAATTATATTGGAACCAGAAGCAGTCACAGAAACAATAACTCGACAGTTACGAAATAGATCAATTTCGGAGTATCTTATCAAGTGGAAGAACTTATCCGCTGAAGATTCCACATGGGAGGATGAGAATTTTATACAGAAGCATCCAGAACTACTCAAGCGTTGAGGACAACACTTTTTTGAAGGAGAGGGGCATGTTGGGTCTCTATAATACTAGTGATTACCCCACTAATATTGTAGTTGTATCCCTTATTAATATTGTTGTGCCCCTATTGTCCCCATATTGTTATTACTATGCCCCATAGAATCCCTCTATTGTTATTTTTGTGGCTTTATATTATTATTGTTAGGTCAGCTGGGTTATATTGTGACTCCTTAGACTCCTATATATAGAAAGGAGGTTTTTTGATTTGAATCATCCAAGAATTGTTCATTTATGTAATGTAAAGGAGGTTGCCCCCTTGAAGAGGCTGGATTCTAGGGTGTTGATCTATCTTTTCTATATTTTATTGAGCTGGTTTCATAACAAATGTCAAGAAATCTAAAGATCAGTAGCCTTTGAATTGTTGTTGATGTTGCCTTGTAAAGTTTCCTTTTGTGAATCTGCATTATTGATACTTATGACAATGAATCTTTTAAATCTTAGGGCCTTCTATTCATGCTTCAAATTCAAAGATCACCATCCAATCCAAACTAGACTTTTTGAAAATAGAATATGTACAAATGGGAAATGAAAATTAGTAACTAGGTTCAAAGTAATGTTTTAGCATTCGACCATTCACTAGCCCACCTTCTGCATCTGTACCATCAATTTCTCTCAAGAAGAAAGCATTATTTCCTCTATAAGCATAAATGACATAGGGACATTTCCATCGGAAATCAATTTTCCATGTTTGCCTTTGTCTTCCCTCCATGAATCCCACTTGAGCACTTTGTCACCAATGTAGAAATCTTCATCCTTGGGTTTCTTATCAAAAATATTTTTAATCTTTTCCTGCACAACCTGAGGCCTGACATAGACCTCTTCTCTGGTTTGTTGTAGATTAATAGTTTGGTTGATTCTTCTTTGGATACTATTTGGTTCAACCTGCAATTCTTGAAGTATATTTATTACTGGTACTCCCAAAGAGGATGGAAATATAGCTTCCATTCCATAAACTAGTTGATAGGGAGAAGTACCAATTGATTTCTCAGTAGTCAATCTGTCTACCCATAAAGCATTGACTAGCTTTTTATTCCAAGTTTTCTTATTGTCCTCTAGTAACTTCTTGATGATGTTTACTAGGATTTTGTTTAAGGATTCTGCCATTCCATTACCCTGAGGGTAATATGTTTTGGAATGGCCAAGGGTGTTATGGTATTTATTACATAAATCTATCATTTGTTTGGATTTAAATACTGCTGAATTATCAATAATGAGCTTAGTTGGACATCCAAATCTTGATAGAATATTGGTTTTGAGGAAGGTTATTATAACAATATCTTTGGCTTGCCTTGAAGGTATGGCCTTTATCCATTTTGTGAATTAGTCTGTGGCTGTGAGGATCCATTTGTGTTGGACAGAGGAGGGTGGGTGAATTTCACCAATGAATTATAAACCTGATTGTTGAAAAGGTATTTTAGCATAGATTGGCTTGAGGGGTAGAGGTAAGAGCTTTTTCTTCCCCTAAAAAATTTGGCATTTGTGACTGGAGGTCACATATTTTTTTACATCAGAAAATAAGGTAGGATAGTAGAAACTAGCTCTAAGGATTTTATCTATAGTTGTCTTCCAGTAAAGGTGTCCTCTAGATTCACTTGCATGAAACTCTTCCAAAACTTTGTCAGATTCTTCTTTTAATAAGAAATTGAGAAGAATACCTTCATGATCTCTCCACAACAAAACATTGTCTAATATACAAAACCTTAAGGATTTCGTCTTCAAAAACTTTCTTTTAGTCCTAGATAATTTAGGAGCTTGTAAATTCAATAAAACATAAATAATATTAGCATACCAAGGTGATTCAATAAAGGCTTGGCTGATTAGTGGAGTCGCCATCTCTTCTTCATTATCTATTGTTGCAATAAAGTTTATATCCAAGGCCTAACAGTTTGATTCAATCATGAGCTTGGCTAAACCTTGGCCCTTGATTAACTTAGTAGGTTTGATTTCTATATCATACTCTAAAATAGTATCAATCCACTTTCCCCTCTTTCCATCAAGATCATCTTGAGTTACGATGTCTTTAACTACTGAATTAGGAACGTAGGCTACTATATGAGAATATAATATGTATACCCTAAAATCCTTAATGGCTTTGACTAAAGCCAAGGCCTGTTTTTCCATTATGTTATATTTCAATGGGGCATCTCTTAGGGCTTTTCTAAAGAAAGAAATGGGTTGTTTATAGCCCTAGTCATTTTTTTGTAATATAACAATAGTAATTGTGTGCTTAGAAGCAAAGGAAAAAAAATGAAATCTCTGTCAAATTTAGGACTGATTAATACAGGTGTTTTAGTTAAGGCTAGTTTGATGTCTTCAAAGGATTTTTTGGCCTCAACAGACCATTTTATGGTAGATTTATTTTTTAGCATGTTGTTTAGTGATCTAATTAACTTTGCTAGATTAGATATAAATCTTCTAAGAAAATTATTTTTTCTTAAGAAAGCTTGTAACTCTCTAATGTTCCTAGGGTGTCTTGTTTGCAAGATGGCTTCTATTCTCGCAAGGTCTATTCTTATACCATCTTTTCAAATTATGTGACCTAACAAATTTCCTTCTTCTAACCCAAACAAGGAATTTTTAGGGTTCAAGGAGATTCCAAACTTCCTGCATTTAATAAAAACTTGCCTTAGATGATCCAAATGTTGATTGTCAAATTTTGAAAATACAATAATATCATCTAGATATATCATAAGGAAATCATGAATTTATTTTACAAAGGCTATATCCATAGCCCTTTGGAAATCGGCTCCTACATTCATTATCCCAGTTTTGGGTTGGTCATCTAGATGAACCAAGATTTGATTATAATCAGAAAACCCATCCAACAATGAGATTTTGGTTGATCCACCTACTCTCTGTAAAATGTGGTCCATTTTGGGAAGAGGGTAATCATATTTTAATTTTTTGAGGTTTATGAGATTGACACAAAGTCCCATGTCACCAATTTTCTTTCTAGTTGGCACCAAGTTTGAGACCCAATCAGAAAATCTGATTGGTGCAATTAATTTGCCATCATACATCCTCTAAATTTCTTTTTCAATTACAGTTAATAAGATAAGATTGTTCCTTCTAAGCTTTTGTTTGAAAGGCTTTTTATTTTATTTAATAGGAATTGTGTGTTGGACGATGTTGGTGTCATAGGATTTAAGGTCCTCATAACTCCAAGGAAATACATCTAGAAATTCTTTGAAATAACTCAATGTATTTCACTTTTTTAGTTGGAGGTAATTATTTCGAAAGTTTGATTAGTTTAGGATTTTCATCGGTGCCTATATTCCATTCCTCTATATTAGACCTTAATGGTTCCATTTTAGGTTTCCTAGGAACATCATTCGAATCAAACAAATATTCCAGAGGGGTTAATCCCTTTGGTAAGAAGTTATCCTTGAGATTAATTACTTCGGTTTCTTCACTGGTTATTTCATCAATCTCCATTTTCTCTAAGTTATCTAAATCTGATTCGGTAAATTTAGTTGGGTTGAGTCTATCTAGTTCATCACCTTATATCTCATTTATTTCTATCGTATCCTTAGTGTCAAGATCTATTGATGTATCAGTATCTATATTGTTATTTACAAACTCTTCTTCTGAAAGTAAAAATTTATTTATCTGTTTATCACTAGAAAATATTTGCCAATTCTTCAAATTATCTAGAATTGCATGTCTGTGCCTAACTTCAGTAGTGTACTGACAGTTAGATTGGAAGGGTAATTTATAGTTGCTAGCAAACATTGCTAAACTATGGGCTTGCATGTTGTGTTTTTTAGGGATTACTGCAAGCTTTGTTTCTAGGAAAGTGTTAAGTATTTCTACGATAGTTTCCCTATAACAACTTAATCTAGGGTCCTTTTTCATATATACAAAATCAATCTGTTTTACAATTAGATCATAGTCTCCCATGACAGAAACTATTTTAGCTCCTAGATTCCTAACTAGCTTAAGACCTAAAATTAATGCTTCAAAATCGGCTATATTATTAGTACATTTAAAATTAAATCTATATGCATGGCCTTATGAGTAATTATTTTCCAAATTATATAACCACACTCCCGCTCTTGCTCCTAACCTATTGACTGATCCATCAAATTCTAAATGCCATAATATCTCATGATCATAATTTTCACTATCTCGTGCAACAAAGTTTTCATCATTTACAACAATTTGACCATCTTGTTCATTGAACAGTTCTGTAGTCTGGTTAGTTTCATTTTGTGTAGAAACTACAATTTCTTTTGGTTCTGCATTAGTATTGTCTAATAGTTTTTCTTGTGTTTGATCAACATTATACAAGATAAAAGAATCGATATCTGAGTGTATGAAGTAGATGGGAAAGTTTTGAGGCCAATCTTGGCTACTTACCATATATTTCATTAAGGTTTCTTAGTATAGTTTCTTAGGTTGTCCAAAAAAAGAGATTGTTGCGTATGACATATCTAGTAAATCCCTGATGTTTGGCTCCCCATGGTCTGGATAACAGCATGCCATAATTTGGTGGGATGTTAGCAACTACAATATCCATAAGAATGCTTTTGGCAGGATATTGGACTAAAGTGACACACAGGTCTTTAATCAACTCTAGACACTTTACATGACTCGAGTCAAATGAGAATAAGTCTTTGTAAGGCCTTGTAATGTCTAGGTTCAATTTCTCCATTACTGATTTGGGCATTAAATTGTGGGAGGCCCCAAAATCTAACATTGCATTGTGTAGAATTTTTTCATGGATACTAAGGCTAATGTAAAAAGGTGGAACTCCTCCTTCTAATGGTTTTCCATTAACATCTGGACCAAATATGAGTTCTAGTTGGTCATCAAACAAGTTAATTAAATCCTCATTTTCAGCAATGTTTAAGGTCTGGTTTATTTATGATTTATAAGTTTCATTCTTGATTAATTCTATTAAAGGAACTAAAATCTTTATCTTTGCTATCTCTGTTCCCAAATTGAATGGAAAAGAGACTTTTTTTGTTTGAAGGTTTTGAGTTTTTCCAACAAGGATTTGAGTAGGCTTGTCTTCTTTTTCTTTATTTGGGATTTCCTTATGTGGATTTTCAAATCTGATGTTTTGAGCTTTTTCCACTGGTTCCTTAGGTGGAATTGAAGTGGATGGTTGATCAGTAGAAGGTTGATCAGAGGTTATGTATACAATTGTGGGGCCAGAAGGATTTGGGTTCTACTTACGGAGAATTTGGAGGATTTTTGAAACAGGAGCTTCTTTTATTTTCTTGGCTTTATTTTATGTTGTTCTCTTAGTTTGTTTAGGGACATTAATATTCCTTTTTCTTCTTAGGTTATACTGTTTATGAACTTCAAATATGGTAGAGTCATATCCTTATTTGTAATCAAATGGTTCCCCAGACTGTACCTGTAAATGCTGCACCATATACAGTTCTTACTTATCTTGGGTTACAAGAACAGTGTCCTCATCATTTATTCCCATTAGGTCAATTTATGTATCTTGCTCTGGATCTTCTTGATGACATGTCTCTGAAAATTTTTGTTGAAAAGGAGGTCTTATGTTCTGATCTGGCCCGTTTTTCCCAATGTTTTGGTTGTTTCTGAAATTTGTGTTTCTAACTGGAAGTGCTTGTTGGTTATCCCATTGGGGTTTCCTTTCCATGTTACTTATTCTATCCATTAGTCTTTCCATACTTTTGGCTAAATTATCTATTTTAATGTGAGATGGTGAAGTTTCATCCTTTGCAGTTCCTCTCATTTCATTTCTAACTCTAGCCCTTTTAGCTAACAAATTAGCTTCTACGATAACATCTACACTTTGCATTTCTTCTAATGTTGGGGGGTTTCTTTCCCTAAGTTGGT
Source organism: Pinus tabuliformis (assembly GCA_031772625.1). Classification (NCBI taxonomy): domain Eukaryota; kingdom Viridiplantae; phylum Streptophyta; class Pinopsida; order Pinales; family Pinaceae; genus Pinus; species Pinus tabuliformis. The sequence continues at coordinate 200,209,513 of CM062810.1, read as the reverse complement.
ATGTTATATCTGTGTCAAAACCATCAGGGAATTTTATTAATGCTAAGTCAGGTGGGGGTCTAAGGTTAACTGGAATTGCATTATATATATTATTAAATCTAGTGTAGTAATCTTGAACAGTTTCATTAGCTCTTCTTCTAATATTCTCATATTCTGAAAGGATTTGTAAGGGATTCCTTTTCTTTTCCCACCCGTCAATAAAGAACCTTTGGAAATTCACTAGGTCTGCTTTGTGGTTGGTAGGAAAGGCTTTAAATCACTTCTTGACATCACTAGTCAAAATTTGGGTAAAGAGTCTCATTTGGACATCAACTTCATCTGTTTCATGTAGTTCAAAAAAGTCAGACATCTTGTTTACATGTTGTTGGGTAGTGTACTGACTAGTAGCATCAAATAGGAAAATCTTACTCTAATAATCTGAAGGCATGGCATGAAGTTGGGCAAGTAAAACAAGAGGAGCATATATGTTTTCCATTGATGCAGGTTGGGAGGGGCTAAGATGTGGGATTGAGATACTTGGAAATAATGCAGTAGTGGATGACGAACCAGGACTAGTAGGTGATGAATGGGTAATGGTAGGTTGGTTAGAGAGTGAAGGTATAAATGGTGGTGAAGAATGGACTTTAGAAGGTATTATTATTGAAGTTGAAGGGAACAATGGTGAACTCAAAGTAGTGGACAATTGTTCAGATAACTCAAGGGTAGTGGTAGTATTAATGGATGATTGTGGAGATTTCAGAATGTACTCATCAATTGATTTGTTGGCCTGTTAAACTTCAAGGTCTACAATGAAATTAGGATATAGAACAGTTTCATTGATTGTACTTTCAGATTTGCTTCTAAATAATGAAAGATCAAATATCACATCAAAGGGAAGTTCTTCTAAAAATAACCACTCATCAAGACATGAATTAGCTTTAACTAATGGTATTTGGCTAACTAAACTTTCTTCTTTTTTAGATTTTCTTGAAATCAGGTTGGGATTATCAACTATTGGGGCAGGGTTTGGATCTAGATTAGCCCTAGTAAAATGAGTCTTCCTGGAAGCCAGAATTTCAAATATTTTAATTTCTTTTGTGAGATTTTTTCAAAATAACTTATAAAAAACGACTTTAAGAGGCTTAAAATATAAAATTAGAATTTTCTTAAAACTTTATTAGGACTAAGGAGTTGTTGGTTCCCCAATGGAGTCGCCACTATGTTATCACTCAGAATTATCTCTAGAAGTTATTAGAAGAAATAAAATGACCGAGGTAACCACAAAAAAACTTTTGGGTATAGGCTCTAGATGACCTATACTCGAAGAGGGCTTTGTTTGATGGGATTTTAGGCTAGTTCTGAATGTTTAGGGGGTTTTTGATTTGTATTGAAGATTGGGTGGTGGGATCCTTAAAGTAGATGGATAGAACAATGTCTTCAAACCATTGGGCTATGGACTCAATAGAAGGGCAGCAGAATTGGATCAACTCACTAAAGGGAATGTTCAAAGGGCAAGCGATCAGACTAAAATGTAGGTATTTGGGGTAGGGGGGTGAAATGGTCTTAACCAGGGTGAGAGAGAAAGTAATAATTCTCAGACCAGGATTTAAACAAGGAACAGAGGGTAATTAGAAATAAAGGGCAATTAAGAATCCTTTGCTATAGATTATAAAGGAACCAGTTAAACTAAGGAGAAATTAAGAATTCCTTAACTTAGATATCAGTAGAAAACATTTATATGCCTATCTGTTAAAACGAAGTTTAATTAAACAAATTCTGAGATAATACTCTAATTATAGCTTTCAAATTCAGATATATATTAGATATTGTGGAAAAACTTTAAGAAAGATAACAACAAAATGAGAAAATACTTGTCTGCACTTCACCCAACACATGAATCCTTTGAAATATGTGGTCTTTATTCATCAATCCCACTTGCTGGCTTAGTCAATGATCCAATAGTTTCACAGTCTTTTGATCAAGAAGTCTATAGAAATGTGTAAGAATCCACACTACATACTTTGAATTGTGAAGTATTTATACAAAAGTTTTATTAAAAAAATATCTCAAACTAACTTGAGATTTAATCTAAGAAATGAAAATATCCTCTTGTAAGAAGATAGAGACAGCTTTTGAACTTCTTTCATGTTGTCCCATTTATTATGGTACTGCTGGTGTTTATGGTTGGTTTTAGCCCTTTATGCTCTTTACTGTTTGGATTTTTCACACTGGAGGCTTCATTTACTTCAGGCTTTCATATGATATTCTTTGACACTGATACTCTTTCACCTTGATGACATGTTTTTATCCTTTACTGTGTTTTCTCTTTTACTGTACATTTTAACCTTTTACTATGTGTTTCAACGGTAAATTTTCAGTTTTTATGTGTATCATCATCTAGTAGAGAATATTGGTCAAGTTTCTGTATGTTTTATCTATTTTTTTTAACTGTATACTCTATCTAGTTTCTCTGTTTTGACAATCATTGTCTCTGTGTGAATAATTTCTACTGTGTGTAATTGTTTTCTTCTTCTAAATGAAAGTTTTTGAAGAGGTTTCCTGTCGAGTCTTGGAGTAAACAAGTTTTCCGACTAATATCAAAATTGTTTATCCAAGCTCTGGTCTTCTGCCAATTACCTACAAAACTCAACAATTATTAATAAAACACAAGATGGAAAGAAAGCCAATTGATGGATTTGTTTCACAATGATGTCTGGGGAAGGAGTCATCGCAATGCTTTGAAAGCAATCGAAGGTCGAATTTGTGTTGTAGAGGTTCAGGGTGGTGCTGAAGTGATTAATGGTTTTTACTATGAAACAGGCAAAAGGAATGAAAACGACGGTTTTCAAGGTTGAACAGGAAACGTTTTAAATTTGGTGCAAAAATTCATATTTATGAATAGTAGGTGGTTTATCGGGTTGGAAGGGAGGCGGTTTATGAGGCTGTCGCACTGCTTATGAGGCGAAGGCGATATTTAGGATGGGTCACCTGATCTACTTTAATGATTGACACGTAGCCTTTGGGGGCTGGCGAAAATTGCTTTATCGGGCTAGTAATGATCATCCATCAGGCGCGACCAATATGGTTGTGGTCTGTTGGATGAAGAGGATGTTGATTGGATGACAATTGGGCGAGCGATGTGCGCGGGTGATAAAAGCATGGGATTAATGTTATAGACATATTTGGGCACTGCAACCCCAAACTGATATGTCCATAAACCAAGGGCTCTTTAACCCCTAAAAGTGTTGATTCATACCCTAAAGGATCATGTTCAACTGATTACATCATTTCCCAGAAGTTCCACCTGAAAAACCACTCAGTGCTGGCCAAAACTTGACCATACTGACTGCCCCATGGTCAAGGTGCGATGCATACTACCTGATACACTAGCTATGTGTGATGCATACTAAGAAGGCCTTCTGTAGGGTGCAATGAGTGAGAATGGACAAATGGCAAAGACAATTTGCTAAGTGGAAACTCATGGAATCTTCCAGAAACTTCTCCCATGACACTTGCCTTTCTGAATTCTCCCAGGGATGAGTAAGAGATCAATGAAATATCTAAGTGGAACCAAGAACTATCAGTGGAATGACACTAATCAGAAACCCAACGCTGACTCACACCCTTGCAAGACATCTATAAATGGATCCCTCATCTGAGAGATCTAGAGGTTGGAACTTTGTATTTAGTAAGGAAGTGTTGTTGGTTTATCTGTGAGAAGAGAAATTGTATTGTTGGGTGATCTTGATTTTCATGGGTGAAGAGGGCTTTGATGCTGGGAGGATGATGCTAGATCAGAAAACTGGGTTGTAATCCTCTCTTCTACTATTAATAAATTTCTTTGAGTTTTCCTCTATATAATAGTGTATTTGTGAATCTTGTTGTTTATGAATGTAAGTGTATGGTCAGTGTATTTTTGATTCTGCATTGTTTATGATATTATAGATCAAGATTCTTTGATGGTGTTTTGTTATTGACTCTACAGGTATTCTCGGAAGCAGGACAAGTAGGAGAAGAGTGGCAAGCTCTACCAAAGGAGAGAGAAATCAAGCAAGGAATCAAGCAGAAGATCCAGGTTGGTCCTCTTTTCTTCTCTCTTATCTGTCATACATAAAGGAAATCGCAAATTGATTTGATTGTTTGTTTTTAAGATAGCTACCCATCTTACTAGAACTAGCAGATCGAATAGACACTAGTCGTGGAAACAAAATGGTGACTCCGCTAGGGAGTAACTAGCCTGTTTGTTTGTTATTTTTGTTTGCTTTAAAAACTACAGACGGAGCCTGAAGTTAAATAGATAACCTTCGAACCGCCTTTTCTATGCAACTTCGAAGTAGATGAATGCTTCTTCAGTCAATCTTTGGGTTGGTTTATGAACTGAACATCTGACTTACAAGCACTCTAAGTGCCCTTGTGGTAGCTCAATAACCTCGTAAGGTCATAACCCTATACTTTGCTTTTACTTTCCATCATAGCTCAGCCTAACTCACTGACTTAGCTACAAATTTTGAGCAAAAACCCAACTTAGTTTTGCTCCATGGACCATCGCATTGTCTGTGAGTGGAAAATAGTATTTATCACACCTCTGTGTTGTTGCAGGTGAGATGCATCCCTGTTTACCTAAAGGACAAGTGCGATTATTGAGTGATACTATTTCTCTCTTTGAAATTTGGCTTTTACTCCTTGTTTTCAGCTCTATTCAGTAGTTTTGCTACTCATTATCAGTATCTCATTGTTGAAGCCTATTTCCTTTGCATATTTCAACCTCCATTGATTAGGATTTGCAATTTTTTTTATGTATTTGTCAATCATTTACAGTCCTCCTTTGTCGAAAGTAGCTTAATCGAACTGTCATTTTTGATCCAAAAAGTGTCGTAATTGTCATTTTGAGTCAAAAAGAAGGGTGTCGTAAAGTCTTCCCCCTCTAGATAATCGATTGTATTTTTTTCATTATATTTTATTTGAATTGTTAATATTAGAACTGTCGAAAGCAGTTTTCCATTCAAAATCGAAAAGTGTTGTTTTAGTCTTCCTTTTGTTTTTTGAAAAGAAATTGTCAAAATGACGCTTTGAAGAAAATAGTTCAGATCTATACTAAGTTTTCCTTTTTGGCATTCTCACATTAAGGAAATGAAAAACAAATACATGCATTTTCATTTGCATTTAGATTGTGTGCAAAATGATTTAGGAAAAGAGCATTTAGTGTGTGCTCTTCGCTCTCTGTTGAAAGAATCATAATCTTCTTTCCTTAGTAGTTAGGATTTTCATTTCTAAAAGAAAATGAATGACTGTTTATCATTTTAGAATGCATATTTAGGAATTTTACATCTACATCATGCAGTGAACCTTGAAAGACAAACTTGTAAGAAAGATCAACTCTAAAATAAATCTCAATGAACATAAAAATACTTTGGAACCTAACGCAACACATCTAGAATTCTAGGCTAGGAACGTGTTCCGACGTCATAAAAACTGGTAACTATCATTTTCATCGAACGTTGGGTGATTGCTCCTCTTTGATATGACAAGTGATAGTACGGACTTGTGCTCCCATACCGTCGAGTATATATTAGGAGACCATAATAGGCTGATATCCTTTATCCATACGAAGCCATGTCTACCGCCCCATCGTTCGCAATGCACTAAACACAACATTCAGGAAGATTGGCTGTCATACATAAGTCCTTGGTAATTTCTCTTTAATTTATCACCAAGTGTATTTTGCAATTTTGTGATTGGTTTGGTAATCCCTCTGTCTAGATTTCCAGAGTAGCCACTTTCATTCCTTTTCGACTCCTTAAAAGAAAATATCCATCTAAGAACTTGTCACTTCGGGCTCATTAAAAATCGAAGGCGACTAGAGTCACCTTTAGCTTTTTCTCGACTCTTAAAAATTGAAAAATCAAAGTTGTGTCAAATCATCATTAAAATTTATTTAAATCAGAATAACATCCTATTCCTTCATTGATCTTAGGTTGATATAATGGAGTCCACTAATCAAGGAACCCCTCTTGGGGGGAATCCTAGTCCTTCCTCTTCTTGGGGAGATATTGGTGCTTCGTATATGGCTACATTTTCTCTTCCAGGAATCACAATTGGAGTGCCAATATGGCTATTCTCAACCTCCGTCATTCAAAATACCATGATTCCTAAGAAATTGAATTAGCAACCAGATGATACTGAAGTTGTCCCTTCACCTTCTACTTCACTTGTTTCTCCCTCCCATTATTCCTCTTCGCTTTGTGAAACTAGTGATACTAAAAACCAAGTAGCTAAGAAGAAGAAGAAAGGGAAGGAAAAGAAGAAGAAGAAGTCAGATAAACAAGGGGGAAACCATGCATTGCCCGTTGAAAATCCTCACACCAAACTTTCCAAGCGCAGATCTCCATGCACAATTTGTGAGGGAGACCACCTTCATTGAGATTTCCTTGCGTTCCGTGGATCTCGAGAGAATGGTCTACTCATTTGCAGCATTCGGTGTCATCAACCTTTGGCAATCAGGTTGACAGCACACCGTCAACTAGTCAAAATGAAGTCAATGGAAAAAAAGGAAAGGTTAGATTTCCATGTAGGTTATGTGAAGGTAATCATGCTCTTCACCATTGTCCTTTTATGGACGAAGCCAAAAGTGTCTTGGATAACTGTCTTGCTTTACCGCAACGACTTGCACCTGGATACAAGAAACTCTAGCCAAGTCTATCGCTAGTTGAAAACCCGACTGGCATAACACAATTGTCGGTCAGAACACCTATTGTTGAAAGTGAACCTTCTGAATCTATACCACACCAAAGTCAATAGGTCGAGATGGCAGTCAACCAAGTCTTACCTTCAGAAAGTCCATCTTCAAATGATACAATTTCCAAAGAGAATGAAAATGACATTATTCAAATTCTTTTTGTCAATACTGAGTCTGATGAACTTGGCGGCAATCCACACATTCCTTTACAACAGGAGGAAAGCCCCCCAATTCATGAGGTTTATCCAGCTATTTATCTAGTACCTTCTGAGCATTCTAGTCATTTCCTTTGATTGGAATCAACTAGTAAGACCCCGCCTGTGATCTAATGTACCATTCTGGATCATAGTACAAGTTTACAAAATGATCGTGTCTGGCACTATCATAGATGAAGGGGCTTTAGTGAGTATCCTTTCCTCAACTACTTGGAAAACACTTGGTTCCATCGCTTCTGCCTGAGACACGAAATTTGTTAGGCTTTAACAAAGGAACCAATCAACCATTAGGGATCCTTCCAAAGTTTCTGGTAACTTGGAAGAGGAAAAATGTTCATTTTGAATGTGATGGTAGTCCAAGGGCCATTAGATTACAATCTACTCCTTGGGCGTGACTATGTTTATAGCATGGAAGCTATTATTTACACACTCTTTCAAGTGATGTGTTTCCCACATGAAGGCCAAATGGTGCAACTTATCAACCAACTTTCATTTCCCTCTTCAAACAAAACTATGAGTCAAAAACCATCCCTAAATAGTCTCTTTGCATCAATAATGTTTCTTCAACCTTCATTTCATCCACCTAATTACCACAGGTATTCCGGTGAATGCAACGAAATTTACGGGGCACGCACCCTGGTCTGCTTCGGCAGGCAAACCCAGCTGAAAAGATAGGTTTCATGATAGGTTATGTGATTGGAAGCTCACACCATTCACCTTCGTTTATTTCAATGGAAAAAGCCAAGGAAGTGTTTTTGTCTATCGCTAACAGAAACAATCCTGCCTAACCGCAAGGAACTTCCATATGGTGACCTAGAAACCCTCCTTTTCTTAATACCTGGGGGCATGCAAATATTTGTATGCAAGTGAAAAATGACCAATTTCATATTTTAGCCCTTTAGCGTTTTTAGCTCTTTAGCTTTTTAGTTCAACTTCTTAGGCTAGGAAGTTGGTCCAGACACGTTTGCTCACTAGATGGATCAAAGGAAGGGTTTTTTCCTCGACGGGGGACAAAACCATCCTACCTAACCTCAGTAGTTCCTTAACTTTAGTGTAGTTAGATTTTTAGTTTGGTCATTTCTAGCTTACATAAAAAGGCAATGAGCACATGTTATCGTAAAGTTAAAGCTCACTAAAAAATAAACCTACCAATGAAAGACATCTTTAAACAACTGGTATGAGCAATGTTTCCGCAAGGTCCAAGCTCGTTAAAAAATAAACCCGCCTATGAGAAATGTTTCCACAAGGTTCAAGCTCGTTAAAAAATAAACCCACTTATGAGAATAGTTCCTCCCAACTCAAGCTCATTAAAAAATGAATCCACCTTCTGTAAATAACCTTTGTGATTTCCCTACTATCAGCCTTTTGAACCTTGGTTGTGTTCCTACTATCACCTCCATTCTTTTGGTTGATCATACACTTTCACTTGATTGTTTACCCTTTTGAGGAATAGTTGTGACGAGTGGTCTTGTTAGCCACCCTCTTCACACTGCCATGTTTGACAAGTTCCAAACTTACCTAGAACCAATTGCTACCTGAAAACACGACTCGTTCCTAAAAAACGAGTCTCTTTTAAACTCTTTTTAGACTCGTTAAATATAAAAAGACTGTCGAGCTATTGGCCTTTCCAGCTCATTAAAGTAAATGGAAGTGCCATCCCTCTATACATTTTAATATTTTTTGACCTGAGGGATTATTAAACAAAAAGATCAAGCGCTTGTCATTTTCGGCTCGTGAAAGCGACCGAAAATTCATCCCTTTCATATTATTTTAGACTTTTTCAGACTTAAGGGATTATGCAAGGATTGCTGGAGTTTTCTTTTCATCCCTTTCCAAACTCTCTAAACATGAAAAGGACCGAGTTATCTTCGTCATTAAACTCGTTAAAATAATAGCGGCAAACTTGTCCATCCAGACAGGAACGAGTTTCAATATCACTAGGCTCGCTAAAATATAGCAACAGGTTTGCTCGAAGGGAAAATTATAGAACAAGCATATGTTATCCTCCTCAAGCTTGACAAAAATAAAGAGTTATTGGTCAGCAATGACTAGGGAAAAAGGGAAGAAAACTTGAAGAATTTTATTGGTAGCAGGTCGCTCTTAAACATGACACTTTCTCTCCATCACCATGATTGAGTCAGGTTGGGTTATTCTATTCACCAGTCATATCACCATTGGTCCTCCGTACCATCCATCTTTTGGGGTTAACACTACCAATCAATCTCAGTGTCACCAACGTGTTTAAGAGAAGTCATTCAAAGAATTTACCATCCATCAAATGCCTCATCCATTGCAATACCTTCACCCTTCATTTTTCATGACCGCCACTCCTGAACCTTGTATCATCAAATCATTTTCACCTCCAGAAAAATCATTTGCTTTGTTTCATGTCATAGATGTGGGATACATCAAGGCCCTCTTACAATGGGTCACTTCTTGTCAACATTAGCTCATTATCCAAGAAGTTGACTTAGAAACAACCCTTTCAGTACTTTGAAGCTTGCATGCCTCAATGGCAAGTTTCTCACTCCCGCGATAGGTTTACATCAATGGCCTTCGACCGAAAGATTTTGAGTGCTATTCAAAAATGGATCATATATTTACACCACATGAATTGTATTGTAGTACCTTGAGGGTCATTATCATTATCGGTGACTCCTCTCGCGCCTATTAACAACTTACTTTATTGGTTGGTAATCAGGCGATGTCTTTCCATGTTCGACTTCAGAACATCTTTTCACATGGATCGACTTGTACATCGGACAAAGATTGAACGAGTTTGAAGACCTCGGATCTAGTTTCATCCATATGGTTTGTGATATATTCAGGAACATAAAGACATCAAATGTACACAGAAGCTGCATAGATAGTCATCTAAACCAGGGAAGATGACTCTTCATGTGAAGAATCACCAATTTTCAACAGCAGACAATTGTCTATCCTATATACATGAAAATGAATTTATAAAGTTGAGAATGGGAATTCCCGCCTCAGCTAGATCATGAAAATAATATGATGATGATGTATTGTATTGTATCTTTTACATGTCACGTCCAGTTAAAATACCTCGGATCCTCAAGATAAAGCATTTCACCCGACATCAAAAGATTTACGACCTCATGATTTATGGGGAAACTATTATAGACATATTTGGGCACTGCAACCCCAAACTCATATGTCCATAAACCAAGGGCTCTTTAACCCCTAAAAGTGTTGTTTCATACCCTAAATGATCATTTTCAACTGATTACATCATTTCCCAGAAGCTCCACCTGAAAAACCACTCAGAACTAGCCAAAACTAGACCATACTGATTGCCCCATGGTCAAGGTGCGATGCATACTGGCTGATACACTAGCCAGGTGCGATGCATACTAAAAATGCCTTTTGTAGGGTGCGATGAGTGAGAATGGACAAATGGAACCAAGAACTATCAGTGAAATGACACTAATCAGAAACCCAGAGCTGACTCACACCCTTGCAAGACATCTATAAATGGATCCCTCATCTGAGAGATCTAGAGGCTAGAACTTTGTATTTTGTAAGGAAATGTTGTTGGTTTATCTGTGAGAAGAGACATTGTATTGTTGTGTGATCTTGCTTTTCATGAGGTGAAGAGGGATGTGATGCTGGGAGGATGATGTTGGATCAGATAGCTGGGTTGTAATCCTCTCCTCTACTATTAATAAAGTTCTTTGAGTTTTCCTCCATATAATAGTGTATTTATGAATCTTATTGTTTATGAATGCAATTGTATGGTCAATGTATTTATGATTCTGCATTGTTTATGATATTATAGATCGGGATGCTTGATGGTGTTTTGTTACTTTGACTCTATAGGTATTCTCTGAAGTGGGAAAAGTAGGAGAAGAGTGGCAATCTCTACCAAAGGAGAGAGAAACCAAGCAAGGAAACAAGCAGAAGATCTAGGTTGGTCCTCTTTTCTTCTTTCTTATCTGTCATACATAAAGGAAATCACAAATTGCTTTGATTGTTTGTTTCTAAGATAGCTACCGTCTAGTGGGACTAGAAGATCAAATAGACACTAGTTCTCCCAGAAACACTTAGGGGGGGCCTAGAGCTTTAATCCTTGGAGGATTTTAATTATTTAACACTTAATCACGGGTTTAAAATGATCGGGCGAGGCTTAATGAAGGTTTAACTTAACTTTGGGTAAAGGTCAGGTGTCACATGAGCCTGATATGGCTGTGCATCATCAGATTTGGGGGCAGATGATCGGAAAATAGTCGGGTGGTGAAATAGCACAGATGAAATGAATTGAGGTTTAGGGGGGAGGCCAGGACTTTAATCACAGCGGATTGGGATTATTTAAGTTTAATGAGGGGATTTGTTTGTTTTGTCAGGATAAGGGGTAAATTTATAGTTTTTATTAAAACTAAGGGTTGGGGGTATTTACATAGGGGATTTAATTAATATATGGGAAAATGTTTTATCGGGACTTATATAATAAAATAAAAAATTAATATGAAATGTGATGGGCGGAGCGGATATCCCCCTAAGCATAATGTAAAGTGTAATATTTGTGCATACACTTTATACTTAGGATAAAATGTTTTTTGTGAGTTTTTTGGGAGAAATAGGTTTTACATGGGGGTTTTCACTTTTCCTAGGCAAATGGTGTTTAACCTTAGGAAAAGGGGGTTTTATTGGGGTAATGAAGGGGGATTGGATTTTATTAAGGGGATTCTAGCACTTGATGTCCATAAGCCATTAAGCCAAGGGTGCAGTCCCACCAAAAGTCAGATAAATTATCTCAGCCTCTTTAAATTGAAGGATTTAAAGTACTAGAACATACTTTTAGATAGTAAATTAGTAAGTAAGGGGAAAACTAAATGAGGGGGAGTTAATCACAATAACTTGTAAACCTTTGATTTTGCTTCCATAGTTGATCATACATATTGAAATATGTGTCTAGTGTTTTCATCCAATCAACTTTGTAGTTCAACAGCCTTTCTTCTACTTACCCATTTCTTACCCTAACACATTTTCTTCACTTCTTTGGGTGCATTTAGGCTTGCAAACCCTTATCTTATCTTTTCTTTTATAAAGCAAACTATATATTTCTAACCTTAAATCATTCAAGGGCTCATATTAAGCTTATGTGCTCCTTTTATTTCTCTACCCATCTATTGATCTTCCAAGATTAAACAGTTTGGTCAAATTTTTTTCTTTAACTAAAAACATAACCAAGATTAAAATATTTGATTACCATGGATTTTTGAATGAATAATAAGCTGCAAACAATCATTATTATGCATAAAAGTAAATAGTAGTGGAATTTAGACTAGCACACTTTCATGGTCTCTTTTTATTTTTGGGGTTCATATATTTTCATTGTTTGACCTTCTCTTATTTTTTTTGTCCTTTGATTTTTATTTTAGGACATACCCTCTTTACATTTTTTAATCTTTTAAGATGGAAAACATTTCCAGAAAGCAAAGGTATGTACAATATTACAAGGCTTAGCCTTAGTCATTTAGAATTATGACTCCTATTGGTATAGGAATCTAACACCATGGAGGCTTATTTATACTTCTCCAACTTATTTTTTCAGCTGGGACACAGTTGGGCCATGGGCTATAGTAGGTGAGTAACAGGTAAAACCTATAAAATCCACTCGAATTTAAGGAAATTATATATTTTTTAATGTTTTAACATATAAACAGGTTGGGTATAGACTGACCTGCGTGTACACGCTTTTTATAAAGTGAAAAATAGTGTATGGGATTTAAAACATTGTTTTTTAGAATTTGGACCAAGTCTCGAAGGGAAGGGTTTCCCTAGGCCATATCACATAGCATCAAATCTACAAAGGGTGGTAAATTGTGCTATAATAGATGACCCCTGTTAGAGTCGGTCTCGTCAGTCCTCCGTCAAAGATCAAAACTCTTTGTGCATTTCATTTTTTAGGAGTCCCGCTCCATTCACTCAGCTGCATTCCGCTAGGAGCATGCCATAATCTGACGGAAAAAGTGATTCTGGTCATTTCCCCTCATGTCTGGCTCTTGTTGGCTTATGTCTTTTGTCAATGATCACCAAAGTCCATGAAAGTCAAGGTCTGGTCCTTTAATGGGAAAAAGTCATTTTCGATCATTAGGTCTAGGGATTAATCAATTTGGTCTTTAAATATGTCCAGTAAAGCCATGCAGCCCAGAGTGAGGCCCTTACAAAGTAATGATTCAGAGAGTTTCATCGTCATATTGATAAAGTTTGATTGTTCTTCAAAACTCTGTTTTGAAGAAAAGTCAAACAGTGTCATTTGTGATAAAATTTTCAAAAAATTCGTCAGTTGATTTCTTCAGATGTAGGCACGGTTTCCGTGGAAAAATTTTCTGTCATGCAATCCCTATAAAAAGTGCCGAAAATATCATCATTTGAGCAAAAATTTCAAAGGGAAAGTGAAAAGTCAGTGTTGCTTTAAATCAGTGAAAAAGTGTCAAAACATAACATTAGAAAAATGGGTTTTTGGAGAAGCAAAAATTTAACCCATGACTTCCAAGTCTTTATATACAAGTTTTCACCAAAATCATAGGAATTGTGCAAATCAAGTGCATAGGGAGAAATTGCAAAGTGTTTGAGAGGCAAAGTGCATGTTTGGAGAGAGTTAGAGGTAGTTTCCAAGAGCGCGGCGCATATACACAGGTGCGTGGTGCACACAGAGGGTGCGGTGCGCACAGAGCCATCCCTCAGTGTATTTTTTCAATGGGCGTGACACACACCTAGGGCGCAGCGCACTGGGTTTTGCACATGATGCACACCCACATAGGGCCAAAACCGTGCCAAATCACCTCAAATTTCTTGTGAAGCCCATCAAATTGAAAGGTAGGCTCTATGACATGACTTGTTCATCAAAGTTTATAAATGATATGGTGGTTTATGGCTATGTTTGAATGCAACAAAACTCATAAAATCAACCACAAGAAAACACCAAAGGCCATTGTTGCTAGGGTTGCATAATTGTGGTATTGAGGCCAAGGTTCCATTTTCACCCACCAATTTTCTCTCACCTACCATTTTTCCCTATCCTCCCTTTCTCATTTTTCCTTTTATCCCTACCCTAAAACACTACCAAACCATATTCTTTTTCCCCTCCTCTTATTTGTCAACATAACACCCCAAAAATCTACCCTATCAAATACCCAAACCCCCTACATATCCCTAAACAAACTTCTCCACATAACCCCTATTCCCATCACATTACTCCCCTCCTAATACTCCCTTTTGTTTCATTGTTCCCCTCGGTGGCAGATATCACAAAAGCACCCAACTTCACACCATCATCATAGGGCAGCCTAAATACGGTACACACAAGAGTCATGGCATCACAACATTCATCAAAGTATGAGATGGAGACACAAAGTGACTCATCCTCGGAAGAGCAGGCTCCGAGGAGATATCACAAGAGTGGCAAACATGGTAGGGATGAGCCCACTACCCTCACTAAATTTCAAGCATGCCCTCTTGCCATGTCATGTTTCCAGCGCCTAACATGTTTTGAATTTTTTCAAAGGGTGGCTAATGTTAGAGTTCATCATGAGTTGGCCCGTCTTTCCGTGCTTCACCTACATGGAGGTCAGTCTATCTTGGACGGGGTCACTTTCACACTGACACCCAAAA